>JAKGUB010000340.1:4400000-5600000 GCA_026261675.1 Hippocampus mohnikei
AAGCTTTAGAAGATGAAATAAATTCACTTTACAGGAAAGACCAGGATTATAAAACAGAAACAAGCAAAACAAACAAACAAACAAAAAGCGCAAAAAAGACATCATATTTTCCCCCTTGCATATTTGTTTGAAAGGCATCAAATATTTTTGATCGTGACCACACAACACTTCCCGAAAATGGTCAGCATTGCAATTTCAATAAATGTCCAATTACATGAGAGTGAATACCTTAAAAAAATTACGTTATTTATTCCAGTCATGTTGAGGCTACTGAGAGTTTTCTCCAAAATAAATAAAATATTGCCAATAATGCTGAATTATTTATTACTCTTAGTTTGACAAGCATTTCAGCATGCTAATAGAAATCAATGACCAATGAAGGGTCAAGACCATGCAGTGTCACATTTTTCATGTATCATCATGTATTTGTTTGTTTTGTATATATATATTTTTCACAGATATCCCAATGATGTGACAAATGAGTTACCAAGAATGCACCACTCTTTGAGCCACTACTTCATACAGAACTTCAACTTTATTCACAGGCAAGACTGAAAAGGGTACACTGAGCAAAGGTCAAAAGCATCACTTACTGCAGGAGAAGGAGCGGCAAACCATCTCCACAGTATGACCTGTTCCTTATTCCCTATCAATTATTGACATGCAGTTGTCTGCTGTGAAGGCAGCCAGACTTTCCGTTGATGTGTTCAATGAATATTTCAGCTAACAAACAGGCCACCTGACACCGTGCACTGAAATAGAAGCTGCACCCATGATGTGCATTTACTGCACATTCACTGTAAAGTCACACCAGTGCAGCTCAGTGACTCAAGTCACCATTTTTTTTTTGTGTCACGACTTTCACATTAAAATGCTTGTTTGCCGTTCATACTGTTAGCAGGAGAAGAATGTCATTGTTGTTACGCTTAATTAAAGTGTAAGATTTTGTTGTTGTTGTTAATTTAACTGTTATCTATTCATATACTATCCCCCAAATAATCAAGTCCGCATTGTCTTAAATGCAAAGGAGTGAAGATAGCGAGTTGATTTGGAGGTGCTTTGGGGTGCTCTATATTTCTACTAGGTATGGTACCACAACGCGATCTAGCGTCTCCATCACGTCATCTGAGGCAAAATATGAATCCAAGACTTTCCGTAGAGTCTGATACTTTTCATAGCGTCAACCAATTTGTTCCAGTCATTGTATCATGTGGACAAAACAACACATTCAGCATTCACTAAAGTCACTTTAGTGGGAGGGGGGGGGGGCATCATAGCGCCAGTGGAGCTGTGGTGTTGTTATTTATGTTAGACACAGTTCGAAAGCAGCCTCCGTGGAGAGGACACAGCCCATAAATCTTGCTATGGCCCCTATGAGCAGGTCAGGAAGGCACCGATATTTCCACTTTATTCGAAACAACAGAGAGAACACGTCGCCATAAAGGGGGCCCGAGAGGTGAATCTCAAACACGAGTAAGAGCAGCTAAAGCATACTTCTCACAGCTGAGAGCTACTCACGCAACAACTTTAAACATCGGGAACATTTATTGGGGCTTCTCCCACCCTTACACTGATACGCTCTCTCTCTCACCTATGCTGTTTTTGACCTGAAAAGGTTTGTTTTTATTGCTTCTTGACAATACGATACCATTGTCTTCCCTTTATTAGCGGCCTCTGTTTGTATTTTGTGTCTTTGATTACATAAAGTGAAAAGGAGGAGGACTTGAAAATGTCTCCGCCCATCGCCTTTCAAATCATTAAAACCGCTCCTGTTCATCACATGTCAACTTGGGGATGAACTTTACAGCAAGGTGTGACAAATGATGGCAGCCACCGTCTGCGATTCATGGCTGACGGCGTGCCATAACCCTCTACATACCCTGACCTCAATTTGGAGTGCTCGCGTTGAAGGCCCATCTGAGGGAGATGGTATCGATCTGAGTGGCTGCTCAAACAACGTCAATAAACAACAGGCTTCAGGCTTCAAGGCTGAGGAGACACATCTCCATTTTAGGAGGGTTCACATGTGGACCACAGAGTTTGGACAAGAGAGTTACTTTTGTTGAATTCACAGCAGCTCCTTTGACTCGGTGACAACTTGCTCGCGGTTGCTGCCATCGAGGTAAGTAACCGCAAGCACGCATCAGCATGTTGACGTTGAATAATTAATATTTATGTTGAGGGACACGGCCGATTGACGTAGCTGTCAATAAGTGGAAGAGTAATCGGTGCTTAAAAGCAGAAGATGAATCGTGTTTCAAGATCTCCTGGATCAGCAATACAGCGAAAGGAGACAGAAGAAAGAGCTCACTTTGGCTCTTCAATCGATGGATAAAACAATCCAACAAATGCACGTGACTAATGAAATTATTATCACATCAACAAGAGAAGGAAGCGCGTGCAATTAAAAAGAAGCATTACACACAATACTTTTTGTTTCCTTCTTGTCTTGTTTCCTTCCACTGAATCCTAGTTAAATAAAGTGTGCCTCATATATTTAGAGGCAAACTGGTCTCTGTGTGTGCTAAGCAGCTTGTCAATACGAAGAAAAGAGGCAACAGCCAAGAGAGAAGGTCTGATAAAATGACTTTTTTAATTCACCAGACAGTGAATGCTGGCCTTCCTCTTCCACTTTCTCGTCCAAGCAAAGTCAGGAGTTTGATTTCTGATCATGTAGGTTGCTGACTGAGCTTCATCCCGCTTGCACGTAAAAGCAGCAGGACCCAACGTCAAGAGAGCATATTTGACAGATGGGCCAAATGGATCCTCTGCTGCTCATCAGAGGCCACTGCCTTTGGAGGCACTCATCAGCGCACTTGATAGCCTACCTTGTCTTACCCATGCCGCAATCAGACATGCAATAATTTTGGCATTAGATGGAAATCAATGGAAATGCACCCTGAAAGTCGGCACGGGCGAGTGACGTTAACAGTTGAGAGCAGTATCACACTCTAAAAACAGTTGGGTTATTTAATTAACTCAATACTGTATTTGGATTGTTTGTGTTGGGTCAACATTCTGGGTTATTTCTTAGGAAAGTAACTAAATTGTTGGTTCAAGTTCAGCATTTATTGGGTTTTACGCCTGAAATGTTTTTGTGAGGTAAAAAAAATCTATTAAGTCGGATTTGCGGGCATGACAGCCATCGATATACTGTTCATATCTCAGCACCGTGTTCGAGTCAACACTTGTGTTGTATTTCTTGATTTATGACTGTTTTGGTGAGTACTTTACACATTTTAATTTTTGAAAAGCGTCACGTTGCCTTTTAACTGCGTGTGTTGGAAAGGGCGAGTGCAGAAATCAGGAAAAAAGCTCAGATGCCTTGCGATGGTAAGCAATTATGAGCTTTTCCCCCCCAAGATTGACAAGGAGCAGGAGACTCTCACGTTAAATTCAGGTAAGATTTAGAGAAGTTAATCTGCATAATTATACATTTGTTTAGAGCAGGGATAAGTAGATGGTTAATCCAAAAAAAGGTAAAATAAGTCTTCAAGAAATGAGGATGGGGTTAAAATTAAGAAAAGTTCAAAAGTTTAACCTATATAAAAATTAATAAACAAAGTTAAGGTAAGATTATGATTAGGAAACACAAAGTTGCCTGACATTGCCTTAACAACTGGAATTGGGAGCCAGTGAACATGGACGTGGGTATAACCAAAACACGGCAGCCTACACGTTATGCTTGAAAAAGAAAGAAAAAAACCCTAATCACGGCCAACCTATTGTAATCACGGTAAAATAGCCGATTCACAGCAGCCCCAGAATTCCGAACTACGGCGATTGACCAATCAGAGACGTTCACGGCAAAATAATGCTTGCAGGAGAGTTGGTGGTCACGGCAAAATAACCAAAACCTGAGACGATTTAGAATCATACAATATTTCTTATATTGATCTAGCAATTTTGTTTACTTTTGGAAGATTGATTTAAGACATTTGAATGCCAATTAAGTTCTTGTTTTTACATGAATGGGTTGTATTCCTTTTTAAGACGTCTCAAAGACCATTTTATTACTCTTGACATGCATGTTTTGGAAATGTGGCACGAAGCCAACGTATCCAGAGAAAGCACGGAGAGAAAACGCACATTCCACACAGGAATGCAAAACACAGAACATGTTAACCTTGAGGAGTCATAATGAGTCATCTGATTGAAATAGAACAATGATTTTTCTGATCCGACGCAGAGTAATGTTCCACATTGACGATGGAGAAGCACATTTCATCTGTTTCAGGTCTCTGTCTTTTAATTTGAAACGATTGGAACGGATGTCGACTGTGTGCTGCTATTCGTAAACGTATGGTTTCCTTTCACACACATTCATGGCTAAACATCCCAAACATAACATGACAAAACTTTACCAGTACACTTTTCAGCGTTCGCTTTGCTTGTAATACAATTATGACGTGATTCTGACTCTCACACAGCGACTGTTACTGTCCTTTATGTCTGCGAATGACTTAATGCAAGTATGTGGACTGAACAGGATGATAGCGTGTGTTAGCATATCACGACAGGAAATTAGCTCGTTAGCTTGGACAGGTGAGCTGAGTGTTGTTATGAAGCTTCTTTTCTTGGCGTCCTATTCATGATCTACTTTAGTCCTAGTGTCATCTTCATTATGGACGCCGGGAGAATTGTAATCCGAATAAAAACTCCGTTAGGGGACATGGATTCTTCCGTCGACTGTCCATCACTGCTAAACTTCAGTGACTTACTGGTAAGTCATGCTACTCTGTTGCCAAAACTCTCTCTCTGTTTTCCCCCATCAATGTCAGTGATTTGATTTGTCATAGTTGTCGTAATTTCTATAAATAGGGCGCCATCAGGGATGTTATGCCCGAAGCCACCGTCACTGCCTTTGAATGCAAGTATCTTTGAAATTTTACCAATGTTGTTTGTGAGTACAGAAGTTTTAATATTCAGACCACAGAGCTTTCTCTTGTTTGACAAATTCTGCTGATCACTTTTCTTGAATTGGGTGCTTTATGTGGTTAACAACATATAATAATTTAGTTGATTACACATCTGTTCAGCTGTCTATTTTGCATTGTCTTGTTGGATGTGATGCTTACAACTGTTTTTTTTAATTTAAAAGTACTTCTGTATCTGTCATGTAGATGAAGATGAGGTTGGTGACAGAATCACAGTGAGAAGCGACGAAGAGCTCAAAGCCATGTTGTCATATGTAAGTACAAGAATTTGAAAAAAGTCAATTTGTTTCTTATTGTGGCACAAAAAAAAAGAGTTAATTGGCTGGATTCAGATTTGCTTTTAATTATGCAAAAACATGAGTACCTCTACAATAGTTTAATGTGGATTCTTATATCTGGGTACTAAAAATAGAACTGCATTCTCACAGATTGTTTGCACAGATTACAATAAATAAACATGCGGTAGTGTCGCATAACTAGGTTACACTGTACTATATACTGATGTCTCTTAAGTGAATCAAAATGTGCGTTGTTGCTATTTTGAAAACCATACTAAAGATGATTTTGTTCACCAGAATCACAAGCATATCGGACACAATTGTGCAGCACTGGGAATTATGTCGTTTTAGTGTTACATATGTAGCTCTCACATCTGGCAACTTGCTTGAAAAAGATTGGTAAGTTTGTGACATGGTTGTTAGCTGCCACTTGACATTGTACACCAATTACCATGTAATGGAATGTGTCTACACATGCAGTTGTGAGAGTGTGAACATATTGGGCCTTGATACTTGCTTCTTTGTTTCAATATATCTAGGGCTGAGACATATACTTTATCGGTTTGTGTCTTGCTTAGGTCAGTTTTTTGGCGAGGGCTGGGGTATTTCAAAAAGCAACTTCTTTATGCTTAAAAGTACGTCCTCGCTAAGTATTTTCAAAGCTCTGTGCAAGCTGGTGCAACGGGGCATGTTTTAAAAAAGAGCATTTTGTGCCATTGTGGGCGTGAACACAGCCAGCTTAATTCACAGCCAATCGAAGCAGCTCTTCTCCTTCCCTTTGCTGCTTGTAAGAGGAGAGCTGATAGTCCTTGACATGGCGGAAGAAGACACTGATTTACTTGCGTGCTCATGAGAGACAGAGGTAAAGTACATTCATAAGGAATTGCAAGCAGCTCTCCTTGGGCAGATCTAATTTTTGGGGCTATACTATAGCTGTGAAAGTGGGCACTTTGAGACCACCTCCACCCTGATAGTAGGTGTCAGTGTTTTCCTTGAAAAGTTTTGGTTCAAAATTGTCACCAGGAAATAGTGAAATTAACTTTTGTCATCTGACCTGGATTGTTGTCGCCAAACCGGGCCCTCGAAAAAAATCAGCATTCTTTGCCTGCAAATTTATACACACACACACACACACACACACACGCACACAAAGCATAGGAACACATCGGCGTGTTCACCTCCAATTCTGTATAGTGGAATAGATGTGTGCGACATAATGGATACACAATCTATATTACTCGACTTGAATGTCAGTGTCAGACATTTCTTTGGTAATACTGTAATATATAATGTCTTACTGTATGCTCTGATCCAACAACACAGGCACAGGCACTCTATTTAGTGTTCATGACACAGACAGTAAGTGTAATGATGTGTGATGGATCTCCCGACAAGGGCGACATACTGACAGATAAATAGCTGTCGATTTTTGATTATTTATTAGTGAGTACTTAAAGATTTGCCTCATTAAGAAACAGGCCCCCAGGCTGCTCCAAATCTGTGTTCATCTGTAGATGTCTTTTACCCCCCATCAGCTCACAATTCTGCAGGACCCACAGGCCAAATTTCTGGCTTTCTGGTCCATGCCTATCCAGCAACGTCCTCCGGGAACTTTTTCAACATACTGTGGTGTAGTTGCAGGCTGATTATGTAAAATAAGTCAAATATAGTGCATATTTTGCATGCTAAAATCTTATCCCAATGTGCATCTAAAGGCCCTGTCACACCTTGACGATTCAGCCAGCGTATGCCGACGTTCAGATTTTCCCTAAAACGCTGGCATACGCTGAATTATCGATTTTTTTTTTCAATTTTGGGCGTATACATAGCGCATTCATAACGGGCTGGACGTATACATAACGTATCAGTAAATTATATAGAACGTTTCGATAACTTATAGATAACTTATTCCAACGAATGCCTAGCGTGTTGCCGGCGTACACAACTTATGCCCAACGATAGTCTAATTTATGCATAGCGTGCAGCAGCGTATTGCCGGCGATCACGTGGCGTAGTCTATAAAAAAGGCTGGCGCTCGACGTTTCAAGCCCCTGTCACACCTTGACGATTTAGCCAGCGTATGCCGGCGTAGGAAAAATTTGGCAAATACGCTGGCGTCGTCGAATAAGTTATTGGTAAGTTTTGTATACGTAACAGCACGCTGAAGCACGTTGGTATCACGTCGAAATGCGTCGAATCGTCGAGAAATTTTAAGCATGCTTAAAATTTCTCGGCGTATGTCAGCGTATGGCTATCGTCCCGTATCGCAGGCCATAAGTAATAGGTAAGTTATGCGATCGTTGCACACGTTCAAACACGTTAAGTGTAGGTTACTCATAAGTCCAAATACGTCGAGAATACCTACTAGCTGTTCTCCAACATCCGTGCCTTCGAACTTGCGCTTGGACATGCTGACCAGGCTGTCACGCACGTAGTTGGCGAAGGCTGCAGTGGCTGTGATGGGATGAGCCTCTGCAGACCTTTGATGAGCTCCCAGACTTTTCTTTGCCATGACGCTGATGTTGTTTGGTTTATTAATGACACAAGTCATAATGGCGTTTGATTGCTGCTTTAATAGCGTGAATAGCAACTCACAGTAACGATGGCAAGCCGCACCTTGCCTCTTGGGTTATACCATTTTAACTAGACCGGGGATAGTCCCCAAACAGATGTTGGTACTGCATTGTCTAGTGCAGTTATGATTTGAAACGTCGAGCGCCAGCCTTTTATAGACTACGCCACGTGATCGCCGGCAACGCCGAGCGCCAGCCTTTTATAGACTACGCCACGTGATCGTCGGCAATACGCTGCTGCACGCTATGCAGCAGCGTATTGCAGTTCGAAAGGCACGGATGTTGGAGAACAGCTAGTAGGTATTCTCGACGATATGGACTTATGAGTAACCTACACTTAACGTGTTTGAACGTGTGCAACGATCGCATAACTTACCTATTACTTATGGCCTGCATATACGGGACGTATAGCCATACGCTGACATCTGACGAGAAATTTTAAGCATGCTTAAAATTTCTCGACGACCTCGACGATGCCGACGTATACCAACGTGCTTCAGCGTGCTGTTACGTATACAAAACTTACCCATAACTTATTCGACGTGACGCCAGCGTATTTGCCAAATTTTTCCTACGTCGGCATACGCTGGCTAAATCGTCAAGGTGTGACAGGGGCCTAACAATGGAACCTTGTGGCAATGTCACTGCCACCAGTTTCAAACCTTGACTTAAAACCCAGTTTTATTCCTTGTCTTTCAACTAAGGATGAGCCTTTGCTTTAGTGTTTTATGCATTTATTTAGTTTTATCTGCGGTATAATGCGTGACGGAGACCACTTCGACTGAACAGGTGCACGGGGGTTTATTGACAAGACAGTGGTACCTCTACTTACGAACGTCTCTTCATACAAAATTATCAAGTTATGAAACACCTCAACAGAAAAATATTGCCTCTTGTTATGAAATACATTTTAAGATACGAAAGGTAAAAATACCGAACAGTATGAGCTGCTACTCGCAGCTCCGATTTTCCTGAATGCAACATACTTATAGCTGCTCTGCCATTACCTGGGATCTTCCTGGCATCCCATTGGCTAAGAGGGGCCTCTATCGTACGTGTCTATGTGTGTAAATAGATAGATATGTGTTTATGCAGCGTCCTCGTCATTCGCCCCTCGGGCTATGTGTTGCGATAGTTTTGCGTAAATGTGAATCACCTAGAAAAAGTGTTCACCAGTCGGACGATCGCTCACGATGCTGATGTTTGCCTTGGACATTTTCAAAGGTTTGTGAAAAGCCAACAAAAGCAAACGCCCTTGGATCAGTTCTTTACAAAACGCTAGGCGAAAACCACTTCTGAGAGAGAACATGAACTAAAGAGGGCAAAAAATAATGAGTTAAAAGTTAAATAACCATCATATTCTTTTTCTTAGTTTTTTACATTCTGCACAACTCTCATTTATTGTGCAATAATCTAATCGTAACATGTATTTGTTACATATTTGGATGCATTTTTATGCTTCAGAAAACATTTGTCTGAATTTTGGGGGGGTCTTGGAACGGATTAAGGCATTTACATGGAAAACGTGTCTCTATTTACAAAATTTTCTAGTGAAGAAATTTCTTCCAGAACCAAGTGATGTAATTTTGTAAGTGGAGGTCCCACTCTACTGCTGACTCAAGTTATTAGATTAGAATATCAAATTCCAACTGGACAATGCTATACTCACTGTTAACATTCCCCTCTCAGCATTGCTTTGTCCACAACATTCAAGTCATTTGCAGAATAAATATTTAGCAAATAAATACAGCAGCTCTGTAATGGTTTTCTTTTACCATTGGGACAACCCTGTTTGTGAAAAGCTGCTGACCACCTGGAAAGTCCAATGTGGGCTACATGAATTCCCATCATATCTAATTCAAACGTCATGTTTTTTCTGCAGTAATTTGCCTTTGAATTTTGGAGATTTGCCATGGAGTAGTCGTTTGCTGTTTGTTTTGGGATTTGATCTTATTCTGAGCAAACAACTACCTCAACAGAATGTTTAATAATTAATTTGCTTGTATGCATAACAAAACTTTTTTGGCACTTCATCTTTTTTTTCTTTACTTTTCCTTTAAAAAATGGCCTTCCCCTCATCGCTGAATAAAATTAATGCTCAAATTCAGTAGTTAATTAACATCAGTCTGCAGAGGACATTTATTGTGAAAACTATCCCCATCAGTGAAAACACTGATTGCTACATGCTCCTGTGAGACCTACTAGTCTTGCAGGCATCCCTAATCATTATTGGACACCTTGAAAGACAGATGCCCCTGTTCAAAGTTAAAGACTGGCCTCTGTCAGGTGCTAAAAAAACATGTGACCTCATCTGTTCTTCAATCAGCTCCCCCTGGAGGTAATGGCTCTAATTCCACCATTCTCGCTCCCATCGCCCCTCAGCCCGCTAATGATGATGAGACCCTCTCCCTCCGCTTGTCCCTTTAGGCTGAGCGATTGTATTTGGGATTGGACACAGTTTAGTTATTGGCCAACAATGGAGAATGTCTTTTAATAACATACTTTCCACAGATTTGGCGGTAATTGCCGCCTTAATCAATAAACTAGCTGAGCGGAAAATTAAAGGTACGTGAAGACCGCCCTCGCAACACGTACATGTTTTTGGTATTAGGCCTATTGTTCAGACGTGGACGACTGAGAATGCTGGAGGGCAGCAGCAGAGAGCTAGAAGCGAGGAGGGATGTGACAGTGATAAATAGGCCTTTTAATAACAGCTGTGCCACTTGGGCAGCCATTCTGATCCATTTCTATCCGAGCCGGGCCCATCGTCCTCCATCCCTATGTCCCTCCCCCGCGATGAGGGAATGCATTTACATATCTGTGTAATGACTTGAGGGTTCAAGCCGGAGTGTAAATGAAAAGATACAATTAACACATGTACATAAAACCTACACCAATTTGTGTTTTGGGGTTTTTTTGCAACTGTTAACTGCAAGCAAGGTCACAGTGTTAATTGTGGTTGATTTG
This sequence comes from Hippocampus mohnikei, assembly GCA_026261675.1. Taxonomy (NCBI): domain Eukaryota; kingdom Metazoa; phylum Chordata; class Actinopteri; order Syngnathiformes; family Syngnathidae; genus Hippocampus; species Hippocampus mohnikei. The sequence goes on from JAKGUB010000340.1 coordinate 4,410,756, forward strand.
AAGCCTTCTACAGAAAGGAGACGCACACATACAGGCAGACTCACAAAAACCTACACCCTCACTTTAACAGATGGTTTGGTTAACTGAAACATCAATTATTGCATTGGCTTGGCAAGTGTCTGAGAGGCTCCCGAGTGTGTCTACACGTGTTAGTCCTGTAGGATATGAGTGTTTGGTGAGCTGTTGACCTGGAGGAGAAAAGGGTAATACTACACTCGTTCACAACAAGCCCACCAGGCATTAATTCTCATCGGCAACAGATTTCAACACAGCATGCGCACATTTTGGAAAGTCATTGGACATCAGTTGAGCATTTTTACACATATTGAATGCACAAAAGCGAATATTACTTTACCCATATTGTGTTATGATGGGGTTTTATGCCATTCTCGCAAACTTCTAGATAGTGTTTGTGAACAATGAAGCTTGTAACAGTCACTTTATTTTCAACTTTAGTACTGCGCTACAGTGAATGAAGAACGCTTGAATGGACAGCTTCCAGAACCTCTTCAGATATTTCCGCGAGGTATGGAGTGCTTGCAATTAATCATGAATGCAAATTTGCTTTTGTTACCTGTAGGACATCTAAAGCTGGAGCTCTGACTGCCTATTGGACTGTACTTAAAAATTAGGTTAATCTCTTGAACAGTGATCAAAACTAAGAAAATAATGAAAGTGGCTAGAAGTATCAATGCCGCCACTGGCCAGTAGTGAAATTCAGGTGCCTATTTTAGAAAAACTCAAGAACTGTGATTTATTTTCATCTTGGGAGCTACCCTCCACAGCCACTCGCAAGAGGTGAACATTCACTGCATAGAGAGGCTATGTTAGGAACTTAGTTTTCATAATAGAAAGGGATAGTGTGCAAAAAAATAGAGTTTTTATTGTTCATTATTGTTTATTATATGTTAAAAAAACGTTTTGTCAAATCAATGTATTTTTTTTTTTACACACTCAAAGGTGAAGTAAATCTAATTATATTGCATAGAGCGTGCCTTCCCGATAGAAGGTTGTCATGTTCCGCCGCCATCTTTCTGCTACGGGAACTCGAAGGTGACAAATTTAGCTGACTGATATTTCAACACCACGACTACAGCAGTGTGACAAATGCCAAAGTCGTTCGGGATGACATTTTGCTTGTTCTTCTGCTGAAGAAATCGGTGGTGGTAGGCTTGCGAAGTGCGGTCTGTCTGAGGCACCATACTAAAAGCAAGCGCTTCAAGCATTCTATTAGTTCGCCGATAGATGGCACTAAATTCTACACACTCAACCTTATAGCCTTGAAATGCCCTCCCCAGATGTTTAAACACATTGAAACTTTTTAAAGCATCCTTTTAAACAGATTGTAAATGTATTTGAAACACACTGCTACAGCCTAGAACTATGCTGCGTGCAGGTACAAAGCTGGGGAATGCATTAATCTCATGAAATGCTGGACGCAATAAACTGCATATTTTCTCGATTGAGTAAATATTTCCCAAATATAAATGAGATCTGTTTAACAGATAATTCTGCAAAGTAGATGATCCCCGATTGGTGACAAGGTTCAATGCCTCCCCATATTTTCCATCATGTTTGCAGTATGAATGCCTTTTCAGATGATCTACATGTCGTTTGCTCACACATCTAAGCAAGCCCCAAGGGCTTAGTGACAAAGAATTGTATTCTGTCTCTCAGCGCTCTGATATACATATTTTTCTCACTCGCATCTTGTTCATTTCAAGGCCTGTAACTGTTTTCCTTCCTACAAGCCAACAGCAGTCTCAAGAGGCCAGCAGCTCTATCACTTTCTTTTCATGAGCTAATTTCAAAGTAACCCTCATTTCATTTCATTTTTTTTTTTTTAATAAAACTGAACTGATGCATTTGTAAATGGCCCAGTGATGTGTTCTTCAATCTAGTCAATTACTGTTTCAGCCGGCAAGACTCCGGGGATCCGGAACATACATGGCCTGAAGGTACCTATCTCAATAATTGTTTCAGCTGCCTTACGCAGAATGAGAAGGAGGTCTTGAAGTGAATGCATTGGTAACACTGTGTTCCACTTATTGAAATGTCAATTGCAGTCAAGGCACTCCTCCTGTCTCACTCATGTATATTTATTTATTTGTGTATTTTGTAATATGTATGGTGGCGGCCCTGATATGGCTGTCGTCGGACTTGGCTGCAGAAGACATTCACTACCTCCTCTGAAAATTTCATGTTGCTTTTCACTGTTAATGCAACTGGTTGGTTGATAGCACATCCTCAATCACAATGACCGATAGAATAGACTTCTTCATTTGAATAGCCACCCCATCCTCACATACATGGGCTACAACAGGCTCTCTTTATGTGTTGTATTCTCTGTGACACTTTGACTCCCAACTACTGAACTACGGAGATCAAGGGTCGGTTACGCCAAGATGGTGTTTTCCCCAAAACCTTTGGTAAACTTTCACTTCCTTTCTCTCATGTTAATATAAAAGTAATTGACTGAGTGGAGTCGTGTGTGCAGTTTAAATTAGGTCTTCCTGGGCACTAATTAAAGAGAAAATTCCTTCGCTTTAGTGGACCAAAAACACCTGCCTTTTGACCTCAATTAAAAGTGTCGTTTTCAGTATTCCCCCAGTAGTCGCTTGTCTATTTTTTCATGTCTTTGGAGTAAACATGCACATGCCTGAAAAGATGTGAAGAACAATGTCCTCGTGAAGCATAACATTTTGATTGTCCCGTTGTTATTGTTCTGCTGTCCTTTGTCTTAGTTATTAATGTGTTAAGAAGATTTTTACTGTATGTACTTGAATGCACAATTATTCAAACATTGACTGAGCTTTGGGTGAAAGTGAATTTTACTTCTTGAATGGTTATCTTTTAGCTTAAAATAATGGAAGCGGTGATAAAAGACTCACAATTAGTGTTACTAATCCCATTGTTACCTCATTCACCTATTGATGACGCAGCATCAGGAGCAACTGGGTGTTGAACTTCTTGCTCAAGAATACTTCAACATGTTCACAATGGCCGCGGATCAAACCACCAACCTCTGGGTTGGAAAACGACCACTCTACCACTGAGCCATGCCGCCCCAATCAGTGTTCCAGAAACTATATCCATATATCTTTTATTCGTTTCAGACCACCAAGCCCATTTATTGACACTGCCATCATGGTCCATCAATGAAAAGCGTGTCCGTGTGTGTGACTATTGACCGCAGACGTGTTGCGTCGGTGTGTGCGTGTGCCCTGCGTGCCGGCCAGGTGGTGGGCGTGATCAAATAAGGATAGGTTGCAGCAGCATTGCGGATAGTTTTTTTACACATTACATGCGCAAAAGGAAGGGATTTTGTGCATTTCAAACGTCTGACAGACCACACACTAACAATTTCGTCCAGTCTCGTCTCGTCAATGGAAACTCACATTCGTCACGTCATATTTTAATCATGAAAGAGCCACGTTTAGCTAGTTATTGTCTCATTATCGTGGTGAAAAAAAAGAAGCGTTAATGAAATAATTTCATCATTGTTGACGAAAATAACAATGTCCCCAAGTAGACCATATTGAAAGAGAAATAAAAAATAATGTTTCAATCACGCACGCATTGACTTTGCCGTGCGGCTTTTATTTGAATAAACATTGCATGCGTGGATGCAAAAATGAATATGCAATACCTGAAATGACCTGTTTGTGAAATCCGCTAAGGAAAATCAGGACGTCGATAGCACTGACGAGTGTACGAGTGTGATCTGTTTCTTCTTCGGTAGTTGCTTCAGGTCTTTGCTGTGCACTGCTGTTGATGTCGCGCCTCCTAAGAGCTGCAGCTGCAGTTAAAATACAAAGCTGCTGCAGAGGCACATCAATCCCTCAATCAGCACAGCTGGAGTTTTACGCTGTGTGGAGTCATATCAATCGGTCGACACACAATTTTGAACGCAGGAAAAACTCTGTTATCTGACTACCGTATTTTCTGAACTATAAGGGCTTCGGAGTATAAGGCGCACCTTCAATGACTTTTATCTTGTGTGTATGAACGCATGCCGCTCCAATTACTACTGTTGCTTTGTCAATTCTTAGGTGAATACAAGACCTAACCCAGTCAATGACTGTACACATGGCGTGACAGACGCTATGGCAAACAACAGGTAACCCTCAGGGAAGAAAGTTAAGCTGAGAGACCGATTAAAGCTAAAAGATGGAGTATTTGTGTCAATACAACTGTCTTTTATGTGATTCAGCTTAAAGAAATCATCTGCTGAGTTAAAGAGGATCTTGACAACTGGGCAGGTTAGTTTGTTTTGATTTAAGTTCATTCATTCTCTTTGCTTTTTGTGTCCCACACAGAGACCAAATGAGTTACTTGTAAGGTTTTTGCCTTATCTTCCCCTTATTCGACACAGTGCAACCTCTGCTCAGAAACAACCCAGGTCACAAATTGCTTTACAAACAAAATCTTCAAACAAACATTGCTTCACTAACAGGATCCGTAACACTTTTTCTCACAGCATAAACATCGTTCATGTCATGTGTCACGTTTCAGGTGACTTTGTATTTTGTTGTAAATTAACCTGCTCAGCCCAACCAACCACATACATCCAAGTTTGCCGTTGATCGACAGCTAAAAGTAGCCAATGACAATAATCTGAAGGAGGGACAGACACACGAACACGAACTTCCATTTGCAGGTTTAAAGTGAGCAAGACATGGCGGTGTGCCATACAGTATACACAGTCCACATATATTTAGTTTTACGATACGTGACCATATTTATAATTTGTACCTATAGATTGAATAGTGAAATTTGTTTCTAAAAATGCAATGGAGCGGTGCACACTTTACCAGTCCATTCAAGTGAATGGGAGTGAGCTTTCAATATATCCATACTTTCCTCTTTATTATCAGCTTGTCCTCTTTTCTGTGTGTTCCTTGACTGACACTGTATGTGGATTAAAAAAAGTGATTTTTGCCTCTTGCTTTGCATCAGTCCCTACTGCATTACTACGGTATAGCTTGTTCTTGTTACATTTCAGATAAATGCTCAGGATATCCAATACCAAGAACAGCTTGGACAAGGAAATGGAGGCACAGTCTACAAGTAAGTGTTTCCTGGCTAACACAACGAGGTACTGATCCTACAAAGTTAAAGCACAATGCTAGGTATTGACTCTGAAGATAACATGCTGGAGGTGGTTTACGCCTCGTGTCTACTTCCGTCTGTCCATACTGAAGAAGCTGACTTTTTGGAACCCCACCACCACCACCCCTGTTTTTTTTTGGGAGGGTGGCGGGGGGGCATCTATCAAGCAAGACGATGTCATTTATTCTGTTGTGGAGTGTACAAATATGCAGTCGACTGAGGCTATGTGGTTGACAGTGATTGACTTAATTGGCCCATATTTACTCACCATTATCTGTCATACAGTAGAGCAGCTCTGTTCTCACTGGCAAGACGGATGTATTTTATTTATTTTTTTGCAGCAAAAGTTATGACAGGAACGCTGCTTCTGTCCTTCTTTCCCCCTCCTTCCTTGTTTAGTCTTTCCATCAATTCACCTACATTGAGCTGTTTTATTGAGATTGAAGTATTGATTACTGCTCCTACTAACCTTGACTCAGCCAAGTGTTCTCTCACATCCACAGCAAACCCAGTAAATTTCCAATCGAGCAAGGCCACAGTGCTGTCTATTTATTTTCTCTTGTCTCAGTCCAAACAAATTTGACTCTTTTATCGCTTTGAGATTGTTTCATTAAAGTCCAACCTCTCATAGTTGTAGGACAAACAGAATGTTGATGTTTAGTGGTACAAATGGTTACAGTACACTTGCGAAGGCCAATATTGCAAATCCAACAACTTCTCAGTCAATTTAGCTCTGCAGAAAATCCATATGATTTGGTGCTGAAAATGTTATGGTTGGGAGAGGAAGAGGGGGAGAAATACATATCTAACTTGTTTTGCTGTTGTGCATTGTTTTGTTGAAATGTTCTTAATTAATAGAAGGAAAGCATATTTTTTAATACTGTAAAAACATTTCATACACCCCCCAAAAAAACAAAGTCAAGATTTAAATAACAACAGGGAAATGAATACATGGTAAAATGGGAATAATTAAAAAATGTTTGTAAAATGGTCCCAATATAGTTCAATTGAAAAACTTGAAAGTATAGGATAGAATTATAATTAAATCTAGACTTTAAAATCTATTACTATTCTCTATTTATGCCCTTCAACTAGCTCATGTCTAGTTTTTGTTGTGCTTATCAAGTGTAAAGGCATCACTAAAGGCTCCCCACCTTTTAAACCTTTAACCCATTTATGACCCAGAGCCATTTAGACTCAATTGGATGTTACCAACACCTCAACTCTCTGAAGCCACACAACCTGACCTGGCCATCCGTCAGTCTCTGGCTTTTTTTTATTTTTTATTAGACACTCTCATGGGTCCATCTCATCCACCAATTTAACTCATTCTATGGTTTATACATGTGATTACAAGGACATACAGGCTGTCTATTCTACTCTTGAATACAGAAGTACAATTAAAACCTGCACATTAGCATTGCTGTGACAGTGGCGACATCTACTAAGACACTTTTCTTCAAGCCTCTACATTTTCTCTCTTGGTTTAATTTTGTCACCACATTGATTACATTTCATGGTAAAGACTCCAAACTGTTTGGTTAGTTTCTTCACCTTGTACCTGAATGATTTAATTTGTGCCTTCATACTTTTGTGGGCGATGTACCTGAAGGTCATCTCTTTGACTTCACATTAGTTGTATGTGAACAAACACATTCTAGAGAGACAAGCTACTTTTGAAATAGTTCATTCTATACATAAATATCCGAACTTGTTGTGTATTGCTAGGGCCTTTCACAAAGTTTTCTGAAGGATGCATATTGTACTCACGTCCCTGTTTGTGTTTAGGATTTGGCCTCTATGTGTCATAAATGAAGCCATAATAGCTGTCAGCTAGAGAGAATGGTCGCCCGTCAACCATGCGGCAGTTTAAAAGTACTGCATTAGCCCTGATCCAGAAGGCCAGTCTTTCTAACATATCGCCCCAACTTGAGACACATCGCGAGAGGGCCTATGAATACTGCATGATGGAGCTTTTATTACAGAGGAGCTAGAGTGTAAATAAGATCCAGGCAATGAGGCACATTTACTGGGGTCAGATCAGGGAGGAGGGATGGTGGGGTTGCTACGTAACCTTGTCCCCATCTCTTCTGCTGTCACAGGCCTGTCATTGTAACTCATACAAGAATGTTGCCCTGAGGTGGTCAAGGACAGTCTTCTTTAACCAAGCCGTACCATATATTTATCTTTATAACATCCTTGTATAACACTCTCAAAAATCCAATGTGTCTCTCCTGCTATTCTTATGATTAGGATTCTGTCTTTCAGAGTTCATATGCAGTTAACCTATTATTGAGATGGCTTTGAGTCTCAATTCATTGAGATGTAGTACATTTTGAATTGCTGCCCAAGTGATATGAAACAGTGCTCCCAATCTTTCACTGTAGCAGCCCTAACAATGTGCTTCTAAAAGTATATTAAAACAAAGACATGTTTCTTTTGTTTATAAAATGGCACCGACCACTGAATGTTCAGACGACTTGCACATCATAATGATATCCAATATCACTTTTGAGATTGACACTGTCAAACAAGCATTAATTAAGCACCTACTGTATAATACAACACAGGTCAACATTTTTTTTTTAATCAAAGATGCAAGTAAACTTTTCCAGATGTGTTTTTTTTTTGTACTGGGTGCATATCTGCCCTGATTTTTGGCGAGCACATCAGGTTTTCATAATCATAATAATAATATAAGAACAATAATAATATGTACTATTGGTAATATATTTCCAAATATTTACTAATTAAAGTTTAGGTTCAGCAAAAGATGATTTTTTTTTCTTTCTGCAAGACCATAGCTATTACAACCTATAGTAAAATCGGTATTGCACAAGCTTTTATAATACATACAAAAACAATAAAAAACATTAAAAACAAAAAATGAAAAATATTTCAAAAACCTGATGTGCTAAGAAAAAAGTAAAGACTTTTTTTTTTAATCAGTTCCAAAAATATGTTTGGGTGCACATTAAAGCAATCTCTCATTAAAATGTGTTGTTGACCTGTATAATGAGAGCTACTGTTTATAATATTTTGGTTACTTCAATTCATTGCTTTTGTCACAAATCGAATCTCGGTATGATGCATTACAGTTTTACACCACTGCAAAAAGCAACCTCAAAAATAACTATTGTCAAATGTAAACCCTTCTGATGGGGTGAACTGTAAATCAGAACTGAATATGATTGCTTTAAATGCTAAATATTTTACATAGCTCTTGTTGTGATATCATTGCAGTATATTGTGCAAGCGGCCATAAAGGGTTTGGTCCGTTCAGAGACCAATCATTAGTCCAAACACATTCAAACAAAATTGTAGCAAAATTTCAACACAGAGGTTCAGCCACATGCTTGGTAACTCAGGCTAGAATAATGGGAGGACTCCAGATAGTTTGTTTGATAGCTTCCTCAACCTGCTCATTCAGCATTAACTTTTCTACCCCTGCGATGTAGCCTCAATTAACATCCTCGTTTTAATTACGAGGCAGCAGTCATGCTTAGCTGATATTGATTGTTGTTTAGAACAACACTGAGACATCAACGGGAAAACAAGGACATCAGCCTTTTGTGAAAATTGCTCTTTCATGGAGAACATGACACTACTGGTCAAAACCACTCTTGGGGCTAAAATAAATAACAGTGTATTCATGAAATGTAATTTTATAGCACTCAATATGCTCAATTTGCTAAAGGACATCTCTGCAACATTTTAAATTAAAGTGCACCCAATGTCAAATTGAACAATTCGGAAAATGTCCAACACACAGTAGCGATACTTAATGCCTAATGTTGCACTGGCAATGTTGATAAAGGGCTGAGACAATTTGTAGGTGTCGAGCCAAGAAGCAGTCTAATACTCTAGTCTCGGTTAGTGTTGTTACACAATGCACATTCTGCTCAGAATACGAACTGGCAGGTGGGAAGGCAGATATGCTCAAGTAAATCATGTGATAGCTAGATCCACATCATGGCTGTTTTTACACCATGTTGATTTTTGATGCATGTGTGGTGAGAGGTCATTAAGTATTGTGACTGGCAATCTATTCATGCAGTTTAGTGTAACTAATCCTCTAGTGCGGCATTAAGGACTTCAGTCATTAAATCATAATAGGGCTGTTCTTTGCCTCTCTTGCCACTATAAAAACACCGTACTTACGTGGTTTAAATCCTGCGTCCCCCACAATAGTGGGGATAATTAACATAATAACCACCACTACCCAAAGCAGTCAGCAATCACATGTGGAGTTCCACAAGGCTCCATCCTCGTGCCGCTGCTATTTAACATTTATATGCTCCTATTGGCTCAGATAATAGAGATCAATAAAATAGGTTACAACAACTATGCAGACGACACCCAATTATACATCACAGTCTCATCACAAGACTATGGCCCTCTAAGTTCCCTGACAAAATGCATTGAGCAGTTAAACGAATGGATGTGCCCAAATTTTCTTCAGCTGAACAAGAGCAAAACGGAGGTTATTGGAGCCAAAGAAAGAAGATTGGAAGTCTGTAAATGGCTCCACTCATTACATCTTAAAACACAGAGTAGGTGAAAAACATAGTCATGGACTCAGATCTCACTTTTGAGAAGCACTTAAAGATGGTTACAAAGCCTGCCTACTATCATCTGAAGAATATGTTACGGGTAAAAAGTTGGATGTCCCAGCAGGACCTGACAAAACCCATCCATGCATTTGTCAGAAGTAGCCTTGATTATTGTAACAGTATCTTTACTGGTCTGAAAAAAAATCAATCAGACACCTGCAATTAATTAAAATGCTGCTGCTCGAGTCCTAACCAAAACCAGGACACTTGAGTTTCTTGAAATCAAGATTAAAAACCCATTTGTTCACTGTTTTAATTAGATGATCTTCAATGATTGTTAAACCAATGAATCAGTGCTGAAGCAGAAATCAATGTTTTTGCAATATTTTTATGTCTTTGTTTCTTTTTCCCCTTGTTGAAATGCCTTTATTTTTTTCTTTACTGATGTCTTTTTGTAATGTACATTGAGTCACTTTACTTTTGATTTGTGCTATACAAATAAATTTGCCTTGCCTTGCCTTACTTACTGTATGTGACATGCAGCTTTTTTTTGTCCTTCTAGAGCGTATCATCTACTCGGCAAGCGTGTCTTAGCTGTCAAGGTGAGACTGAATAACATCCATACCACTAAAAAAAAAGTTAAAAAAAAAAATATATATATATATAAGGAAGAGATTCAGATGTAAAGACCCGAAAGCTCCTAACCATGCATGGAGGGTTCCATCCCAAATCCAGCACCCTGAGACTGTACGGATCTAAAGAAGAGTGGCTAGAGAGGGCTGGCCTGAAGGACAGCACAGAGGCACTCAATCCTGGCTGCTCAGGAGCAGGCCCTGAGCACCAGAGCATTGAAAGCCTACATGGCACCGAGACAACGCCATAACCAGGTGGCTGGCATAGTCTACCGAAACATCGGTGCCGAGTATGGACTGGAAACCCTGAGGTCAAAATGGGAAACACCTCCGAAGGTGGTGGAGAATGACCGAGCGAAGATCCTGTGGGACTTCCAGATCCAGACTGACAAGATGGTAATGGCGAACCAACCGGATATCGTGATCATAGATAAAAGGCAGAGGAAAGCCGTGGTAGTGGATGTAGGGGTCCCAAGTGATGGAAACACGAGAAACTAGAGAAATACCAAGGGCTCAGAGAGGAGCTGGAGAGAGCCTGGAAGGTAAAGGTGACAGTCGTGCCTGTGGTGGTCGGAGCACTCGGGGATGTGACCTCCAAACTAGATGAGTGGTTGCAACAGATCCCGGGAACAACATCGGACATCTCAGTCCAGAAATGTGCAGTGCTTTGAACAGCAAAGATACTGCGCAGAACCCTCAAGCTTCCTGGCCTCTGGTAGAGGACCCGAGCTGAATGGGGGACGGACACCACCTGAGGGGTGAGACGGGGATTTAAAAAAATATATATACATATCTATATGTGTGTTTTTCTCACATTTGAAATGTTTTTTTCGATTAGTTATGTCAAGTACCTTAACATTGAAGAGTTCATTTCGTCAATAAAAATAATAAATGAACAGTGTCAGTTTACCTTAATTTCAATGATGACTACAGATAAGAAAAAAAGGTCAACAAATTGAATCATAACTGGACCCACGACAGAAAAAAAATATTGATTTGTAGTCATCCTGGTAACGGACTCCTTACCTAGCAGTATTGTAAATGGGGTGGGATGACCAGATGCTCATCTGTATGCGAAACCGCTGTGTCCTTCAAACAGGCCAACTTGAAGATGACAAAATAGGATCTGTAAAGTTTGCTATAAATGGGTTCACAGAAGAATCTTTCTGTGCTTCTCAAAGGGACACCAAAGGTTGTTACTTGGTGCTCATTTTCTTCCCGATCAATCGACCGCAGTGGCGGTTGCAATTGAAGGATTTATTATTTTTACTATTAATTACTCCCTCGTTGATCGAAATAGCTTCGAGCAATATCTTAAATTGTTCTTAAGATGTGTTCACATTATACAATTTAGTACCTTACTCAATTAAATTGATGCTTCGTCAAAGGCATAAAAGTAAGAGACAAATCTTGTATTTTCTTGTCAACATTCGGAAATTAACGGGAGGGGATCGCACGCTTGCCTCTCTGAACACACACATTTTAAGAGTATTTCACGGGTTTCAAGAGTGGAAGTCAAAGGCGCCAACTTACCTCTGTCACCCAATGTCTTGTTATCGCGCAAGATGTTCTACTTCAGACATTCTTGGCTATGTCTGATCCGCACGGAACTTTGACAAAAACTAATACATGATACCTTACTCAATAAGATGCCTGGGAACAGCTTTAAAATGTGGGAAGAAAAAGCATCCTGTAATTGCATCCTGTAATTGCAGTATCTTCAATTTTGTATTGTTCAGGTAATTCCTCTTGACATCACTGTGGAGCTCCAGAAGCAGATAATGTCAGAGTTAGAAATTCTCTACAAGGTCAGTTTCTGTGAACTTCATTATATTGAATAATTTGATGTCAAAGCCAGATTAACCGTGCAGATTTTGTTTTGGGGTTTTTTTGTAAGGGAGGGGTTGTTTTTGTGTTTTTGTTCTGTTAGAGTTTTGGATACCTAAATGTACTTGAAATGTTACATCAACCATCCATGGGACTACAATGCAGTGTGTATTATCTGGCAAATTTTACATGAATATGCACTGTCCCCATTTTAAACGTGATTGCAGTGTACTTGATGGGTTTTTCTTTCATTAACAGAGGAATACCTACAACTTTGTCCATCTGTGTATATAGAGAGTGTTCTTAAATATACTGTATGAAGACAAACATTTCTATTTGTGAAATTGATTCAGCGTGGCCAAAATATAGTTTTGTGTTCGACTGCAAATCTTAAGGTGTACATGCCTCACGAGTTTCTTGGGACTCCAGAGGTTAAAAAAAAAAACAACAACAACAACTCAAATACTTGCACTACCATCAGTGGCAGAAACAACTACTCTCGTTATACCATGCAATAGAGTCAAAGAAACTCTCCCGCCTAGATCTCTATGAGAAATAACTCGTTTTCTCTGTGACTCTTGCACAAATTATTCAACAGTGTGAAGGTTTTCTTGTCCAATGTTTTCATTCCTTTCACGAGGCATTGGACTATTCTATGCTTTTTATCAGCAAAAAGGGCCTATGCAAAAAACGTGCCTCGAAAAACAGAAAACCAAATTATTTTCGTAACATGACTTACATTAGTAATTTGGAATGCTGTTTATTTATTCTGCATTTGTTAATTATTTTATCCTCATTGCAGTGTGACTCACCCTACATCATCACCTTCTTCAGTGCTTTTTTTGTGGAGAACAGAATATCCATCTGTACAGAATTCATGGATGGTGAGTTTTTCTGCTCCTCTCACCTGCCCTTCGTGTCTCTCCCATGTATCCATTTACACATCTGCTGATCAAAAGAATGTCATGGTGTTGTGAGCTGCTTAGCATGCCAGTGTGCTAAAAGCTACAAGGGTGTAATAAATCCAAACTCGAGTGGAATTCGAGGGGCTTTTGTGTGTGTGTGTGTGTGTGTGTGTGTGCGCGCACGCATGGAGTGTCAATCAGTGTGAGATGTCTGTAGTTGTGTATCTGTGTGTGTTCACTGTGTTAATGCATTGAATCCCCTGTTTCACACTTTTGTCAAACTGTCAACAAAGTATGTCCAATAGTTTCGCACTTATTTTAAACCTTGACAGTTTATGTATTTTTCGCTTTTCAAAATGTGGATTCTATGAGTTTTTGGTTTCTATCTAAAAAAAAATAGTCATCATATTTTCAGATTTTAAAAATTGATTTTTAACATTGTTTTTGTACACAGAATACAAAATTGTGAGTGCATATTTGTGTGCGTACTGAATGAAAAGATTTTGGGGTGAATTTGTGACCCATTCAGACATAGAATTAATTCCCATCCATGACTGCTTTTTGTTTTTGTTTGTTTTTCTTTTTAATGAAACTGTAAATGGCCTTTTGTTGCCTTGTAAAGTATGTTGTATTAGTTAAATGAGGTGTTCATTGCCAACTAAGGGTGGTCAAAAGCCAATTCTGTCAGGTTTGAGACCGAACTGAATATTTTTAGGATCCCAGAAATGCAGGCTGAGACAAACTGCGATAACAAATAATTTACAGCAAAACGCAACGACAAAGTACAAACAGAAATCGCTGGTCACAAGGATCCAGGAAAAACAAGGCATAAACAAGAAGCGCATAGTGTGCCCCCCCCCCCCCTCAAAACTTGTAATCAGTTCCCAGATATCTTGATAACATGTGCAGCATGCGTTTGTCAAAATACCCCACAGATGAAGAATTTACAGATATATTTTTCGCCACTGTGAAATCAGCTCGCTTTAGGGGATGATCAGTCTCCATCTCGCTCCTCATACTGCTGTGCCAGCACGGCTTTGGTAGGACAACCAGTGGCTTCCAACTTCCAGGCATTTTCACACACCATCGCAATGTCACTTGTGAAGGCACCTTTTGATCACCAAGACACCGAAACACACTTGTCAGTTGATGTAGCCGTGTAGCGCATGACATCGTCAAACCCAAATACGCTCCACCCAATACGTCATAAACCTAGCCGAACATAATTTTAGAACATTTTCAGAGGCTCATGCCGATACGACTGCAGCTCTGCCGCCACATCAGAATGGTTCTCTGTCAAGTCATCGGTGGAGATACAGTGCTTAGCGTGGCGGTGGTTATTATGTTAATTAGCCCCACTGTTGTGGGGGACGCAAAGGTCTCCCGCACAGACAAGAATGTTCATAAACCGGCAGATAACAGAGTATGTCCTTGGTTGTTTAATTTCACACTTGATGGCTGGGCAGGCACTCTTAGCCCAGAGACCCAACTATTTGCATAGAAACAATAAAAAGTCAATTTTCCATTTATGTCCCCTTTAAGATATCACTGAAATATAATGGAGTGATTGTTTTTAGATAAATGAAAGAGCTCTTTTTCCAATACAGGTGGTTCACTTGACGTGTATAAAAGGATTCCGGAACATGTCCTGGGAAGGATTGCTGTGTCAGTAAGTTTGAATATATTTAGTATTCGGAAGTTTACATACACTTAGGGCTGGGCGATAAGTATTTGAGATACAGTACATATATATTGATTTTATTTTATTTTTAAACTATTGAAAATAATGACTTGAGGAAAAAAAGGCTGAATTTATGTTGTTTCATTTTAACATGATTTTTAACCATAAATAAGAGGACAATTGATAAGATGAAAAAGTGAAACGAAAAGATCAATAAAAAGATTAAATAAACTCCTCTTTAAGCATAATGTGCTTCGTGGGGCTGGGCAATATGGTTGAACAATTTCTACAAGTATAGTATTTCCTATCAGTCAATATAGATAAGTATTTATTTGCAAAATAAAAACAATTAACTGTTTTTGTTTACATTGAAATGTAGTGTAATGTGCTACGGTTGTTAGTGCTAATTTGCGTTAGATGCTACCCCAAAGCAGCATCGTTGATGGTTACACTAGCACGTCAAAGACAGGGAACTCCTTTACTTATACACAACGTATGTATCCATCCTTAGATATTGAATCGGGTTGGTGTGCAAGAGTTGTACTGAGTCGACAGCTCATTTATTTGAACAAAGTTACACCACTGTCTCGTTCCGCATGAGTATGCCGCTTTGTTGGTTTGGATGTTTCTGGATTGATTTGGCGGCCTCTTCTCCGTTTTGGCTTAACTGCTTTATCTTCGTGTGTGGAGGCAGTTGCACACTACCAACAACACGCACAATCCTGTAGTCGGGGGCTTCACGATTTTTTCCCTCAATCATTTTATTAAAGGCATTTTCCATTTCTGTTTAGATACATATTGATATTGAATTATCGCCCAGTCCTATATGCACTCATCGTAGGCATGAATGTTATATTATTTTGGGGTGATTTGTCATATACAGTATTTGAACCATTCCCTTTTCAAGGCCGCAGGATTATGTAACAATTGTTCAATTGATCAGTCAGTCAATTTCATGTTTTCCATTGGAGTTGTAATATAGTATCATATTTTAAGCGACATGCTACACAATGCTGGCAATGTAGGCCATACCACTCCTCAAAATGCTTGCAATTTAAAGGGACAGTGCATCCCTCCCGATGAACAAATATCTCCAACGACATAAGTCGACCTTGGCACTGAATCTTTTGTTTGTAATGGACTTCTTAAGTCGCTCTTGGCATTTAATGAGTTAAGACCTATTGAATAGGAAGGAGTGATTGAGTCAACATTTTTAACCAACCCCACAAAATAAAAGGTCATTTCATCTTTAAAATAGGTTTACCAAAAGCTTTATTTTCCAATTAAAGTACAAGAAAGGAAACCCAAGTGTCAAAAGATTAATTAGTCTCTATTTAGTGCAGTCCTGACAACAGTTATTTGCCTGAATGACCGCCTTTTTTTTTTTAATCCCCCGTTTTAGAGTCCCTTGTCCTTTTTATAGTAATGGCCCTGATGTTATGTGAATGTCCCCTTAGAACAACCATTACTATTCTCCTGTCGCTGTTGCTCTATTCTATCCCCCATTTCAAACCTTGTCATCAATGACAGCTGTTATATCTGTGTTAATTCGGTAATTTACAACTTTGCCATCTTAAAACCATCACAACTTTTAATTATCACGCGAGAGACACCCAAGAGGATCTGAGTAAAGATCTACACATCATTCTCACCACTTTTTCGGCTGCTTGACCTCAGACAATTCCTTTTGCTTTTTGGATGGTCAAACAGCTTCAGAGAAAGCTCCTGCTGCCAGTCGTTGTATTACTTTTTACAAGTGGTGTACTTTTTCCACTTTGTGCTTTTGAAATGTTGTACTAACTGCACTTTTTAATGCCGTTCAGGAGAGACTCTCTTCAGCTCAATTAACTCTCAGTGTCTGCACTTCGTGACTAATTCAAGGTTTACAGAGCCAAAAGTTTGACTAATGAAAGAGTGGCAATCATAAGGTACACACAAATGGAAACTTTATTTTTTATGACACTTTGTCTTGAACCAACAACCATTGCTTGTTTTTGTCCGCTGCCAGACTAACCAGTCCTCATCATCATGGCCAGTTAATGAGACATTCACAGTCAACAAAAGGGACTCGCTTTCATTGAGTTAGGTTCAAGACAATTGCAGTTATGAGCCTGTTCTCACAATCATTCCATAGGATGCCTGACAAAAATTAATACACATCCCAATTTATTAGTCTTATTATCTGAAAGGTTGAATGACATTGAAAAGTATATATATACTGTATATTTATTTAAGATTGTTTTTTTTCCGGTTGACAGGTTGTGAAAGGCCTAACATACCTGTGGAGCTTAAAGATACTTCACCGAGGTGAGTGGACTTGGGTTTGGGCTTCGTGTTGCGAAAAGGAGCCGAGTTGATAAAGATCAGTGCCGGATTGCTGATGTAGCAGTTGTATCACGCAGTTTATCTCCGCAGATGTCAAGCCCTCCAATATGCTGGTGAACACCCGAGGACAAGTCAAGCTATGCGACTTTGGTGTCAGCACTCAGGTACACTCATTCGTTTGTTGAACATTAGAGAGGTTGGTAGTTGGGAGTGAGGGAAGAGTTACTTTTCTACTATTGTGCAGTCCTTTGTGCCTGTGGTCAAGCTGTCAATCACTGCATTCATTTTGGGCCCAGTGCTTTCCCAAGGGTCTGTCTCGTACATTCACATTGCTCCATCCCATTGTTCTGCACCCTTCCAAAAAAAAATAAAAATCTCGTTATAATTATGACCACATTCGCAACTGCAAAGCCTCATTTATATGCATTCAGGAGAGGTGGAGGAAAGCGTGGGCGACAGACAATACCCCTTGTCATTGTGTCGGTGTGTTTTTTTTTCTCAGTCTGTCTATCTGTGTCTCTCTGGAAAATGTTGCAATATGTATGCAAGCATTTGGGACATTTATCTGAATACCAAACCTGAATATCTGTTGACCTCCTCATACAGACACAGAACTGTTGAAACTGTGTTTAATTTTTAACCTCAAATGTCTTCTTTGTTCCAAGGTGATAGATAGACTGTGCTTACTGTCCAACATAACACATTTAACTCCTCTCTGCTCTAAAATGATAACAGCTCTCAGGGATTTCATTCATTATCACTGTCAATATTTACAGTTGGTGAATTCAATTGCCAAAACATATGTGGGAACAAATGCATACATGGCGGTAAGTGAACTTTAACTACCATGCCTTTTTTCTGACTGTGATCTTCTAACCAGTTATAACCTAAGGGCTTTTTTTTCCTTCCCCATATTGTTTTTACACAGCCAGAACGCATATCAGGGGAACAGTATGGTATCCATGCAGATGTCTGGAGTGTTGGAATCTCTTTCATGGAGGTATGACAATAAATTGTCTGATTTTCTGAGATTCATAGGTGCCTGTGTGTCTGTGTCAGTCTGCGTGTGAGGGCGTGTGCATGTGTGTGTGGAGTCGAGTGAGAGCTGATGATGATGCAGTGAAGCAGTGTTCATTGCTCCCCAGGGTCTTGCTAAAGTGCCTGATTGACAATGTGTTTTCAAATATCATTTAAATTTCAGTATCCCACTCTTGTCACTTGTCTGCCCACTCAGGCTATTGATTCTCAATCTGTTTCTGGCCACAGTAGAACAAATGATTTGCACTTCTGCCTCTGCTCTTTGTGTCAATAATGTTTAATATTATTAAAAGGGGAACAATAAAGATGAGCTTACAGAAAATGAGCCAAGTCAAAATTATTGGCATGAACTCTCTGCGATTGTTTAACCCGGTTTACCTGTCCCCTTTTATTCAATTCATCTTAACTATGCCTTGAGCTACATGAAATGACTTGCACCTCCTAATCAATTTAGATTGAGCTTCACCATCAGCACGTTTCAATCAATAAGACCTCCAATGAACAAGTGACGTGACAAATGTCAAGTCACCTGTCACTTAGCCCATCTCTTCACCCCCCGCCCCCTACATCCTCACATTTAGGGCATATTCATCCATCCATGCCCTCCCAATTTATTATGTTCAGGGTCACTGGGGAGTAGAAACCTCTCCTAGCTGAATTTGATTTAACAGCATTCACAACACATTATGTAGGAACTACAGGATGCCAAACATTTTTTGTTGTTGTTTTCTCAAGAATTCTGGATAATATTCACTTTCATTTTGTGCTCTTTGTCATACAGCTGGCTCTCGGAATGTTTCCCTATCCACAGGTGAGTTCACACACATACACGCACTGGTCAAATCCACACAAATACAACTAAAATAATTCTCTGGTTTGAAATCCTTCAATAGAGGAAAAACTAAAGAACAAATATTTAAATTATCTCCTTGCCTGACTCTACAAACAGTGGTCTTCTCGAGCTGTACGTCTTTTCAGAATTTCATCAACACAGTCAAACTAATGTAAATAGAACTCAGCATTTGTAGCAGAAAAGTGACTTTGTTAGTCACCGTTCAGAGGAATAATGAAGGATTCTAAAATGTCATTAGATGTCCTCTCGAAGGATGAAGAGGTTTGGATCAACTGGATTGTTCTTTAGTTGGGTTTGGGGGTTTTGGGGTTTTTTTTTGTTTGTTTGTTTTTTTTAGGGGGGGTGGGTCCATACACGCTATCTTTGATTTGAGTGCAGCATTTTCCCTCATTACATTACCTTAAGTCCCGCTCAGATGTAATTGCCGACCACAGAAGTGACTTCCCAATCTCATCAAGTCTTAATTAGCCCTTCAAATGGGTTTATCTCACTAATCTCTCGTTGAGCAATCTGAATCTGGTTACCTCAGATTCCATCTTGGGCCGATGCACGAAATGATAGCCTGTGGTTTCTATCGAAAGGGTTTAGTCTTTCAGCTATGCTTTGTTTTTAAATAAAAATAACTTCCAGCGCATTTCAAGGGACCCATTGTCACTTAAAAGTATTTGTAAGACAAAGGTTTCTTGTATCAAGTGTTTGTGCTTTTCTTAACATTTGCTGCTAACCTCAAAAACAAAAAAATCCATGTGCTCATTTTCTCCCGGTTGGAACTGACTTGTCTCCAGTGTCTACCAAAAATCACTCATTTGTCTCCAGTTGGTTCAGAATGCAGCATCGACGCTTCTCAACTGAGTCAAGCAGACAACAATACTATACATCACCACAATTCCAGCATTAGTACCTTGGCTTCCAGCTAGTTATAGAATTGATTTAAAAGTGTTACCATGACTTTTAACTTTTAACCCTTTCATGCACCCTGTAACCTGATAACATGATGTTGTTCCACATACAGCACATTTGACAATAAAGTTGTACTTAACTTGACTTGATAAAGCTGTCCACTGTAATAACAACCGCTGTCCCTTAAAGTATGTATGATTCTGGCTCTGAGCTGCCAAAGCAAACCTTTCACCCTTTATGCGGCAGTCCGCAGCCTCAGGTCCTCGGGTGAAGAAGGCTTAAAACTAAAAATTGATAGAGCCTTCTCCATTGTGCCGCCTTAATGATGGAACATCCTGCTTGATGAGAAAAAAGATGCACAACTGGTGACATCCTGTAATTAAACTCTTAATACTTGTTTTCACTGTCTTGAGTGATGTCCTCTTCTCCAACCTTAAAAAAAAAACGCCCATCAACCCTCTTGGTCTCAGTCTCTGTTGGTTTCTTCTGCAATGCCTTGATTCTTCAGTCAGTTTTATATTATTGATGGAATGACAGCTGGTGTCTCTTTGTCCATTTATACTACAAGTGCACAGTTTTCTGTCAACGCCATTTGTAAAGATCTTTTTAAGGTGCTATGTAATGGATTACATCGATAAAATGTGTGACTATTCCTAGCTCTAAAGCCATGGTGCAGTTCTTGGTCGTGTTGTTGAAGTGAAGCAAATACGTAAAAGCCCAAAAAGTCTTTAGTGAGTGTCTTAGTGTCATGCAGCTTTGTAATCTCTTAATTTTTCTCAGCCTCCATATGGTACTGCTGACCGATCACCGGCAGGCTGTTGCCGAGTGGCCTGGCAAGAGGCTCTGGATCTAGCAAGTGAGGCGCGGCTAGAGCCAAAGTCCTCGGGCCTAGGCTGTCGCTTTTACTGACGTTGGCACAGCTGTTCGTACAAACCCCCCCACTCCATTTTCCCAGAAAGCGTTCTATTCTAATATAGACGGTACTGTTTTTTTAGACTGTACTGTAGCGGCAGTTGTTTAAAAAATAAATAAATAAATGATGATACGTGTGCGCGTGCTGACAGTTAATGTTAGCATGACTTGATACTTGATCAAAGATCTTTGTCAGGAGTTAATTGAGGCCTTGCTCCACCAGCCTAAAAGTATTTGATCACACAAGAACTGATGTGTGTACAGCCTACAGCACATTTGGTCCTGACTGATTTTTGTTTGCTAAATGGTATTTTTGTTTCTCATTGTGTTGTTTTTCAAGGAATCTTAACGCAACGCGTTGTTTGTGAATGTTTTCACTTGTTGTAGGTATCCCTACCAAGGTCTTAATTCTTCGTACTGTAGTACAATATTATTGCTATGAAATCCATAGAAGGGGAGAAGGGAAGTCATTGTAAAAATGGAGCAAAAACAAAATTTGTCGGAAACATTCAAGTGCGACAAAAATGCGAAAGGCCTTGCAGAGATGTCCTGTTCCATGCAGATGGACTTAACAATGTTATATTCCTAAGTGATAATCAAGCTCAGCGTTCAGCAAAAACAAGATATGGGGGAGATCACTTTTGATACGTGGTTAAACTTCCCCATATAAAAATAAGTGTTTGGTTATACTTGAATTGGTTTGTGTTCTACAATACAATTTCAACCTCTGAAGCAGTATGCAATTTGGTCCAAGTAATTATTTCAGGGCAAATTACTTTTACATTGTTGCCTTTAATGTGTCTGAATCAGGCAAAAGTGGATATGGAGGCAGTTTAAGAGTCTCTTGATACTTACAGTCTGTGGGAAGCTGTATTTAATTGAGTGAATCAATAAGTGCAGAAATATACTGTCAAAAGAGTTGCATCATGAACAGTTTGATAGGAAACATTATTAGATTAGGCAGATATTAGGAGAACCTGCATCACTCAGTCAATTAGACAAAATATGAACTTGGTTCTCAAAAAGTTTTGTTTTATTAAGATGACCATGCAAATGGAATTTTGTAAAGGGTTTTTCATGTTGTTATCGCACAGTCAAGCACGTAAGGGAAGGCATTGCCAACATTTTATATACAGTGAAGCCCGCATATACCACCGTTCAGCACTTGCAGATTTTTCTTTTGTTTCTTTTTTTTGTTGTGGAACTGATCCATAGCTATTTGCTGTAAAACCTGTCTATTCGCTGTCCTGCGCTCAGTCCAAATCAATAAAAGCATTACTTCGAAGCTGTCGTGTGCAATCTTGGTGGTGTAAGTTTTAATTCATTGATGGTGTCGTCTGTTTGAGATGTCCAATTTTGCTCGTGGTCCTTGACTGCACTTTGTGCAAAGATGAAAATGAAAGTGAATGAATGATTGTTTTTGCTTTTCTCCAGATGCAGCTACTAATTGTCGACTTTACGTGCTTATCTTCCAAGTGGAAATAAAAGAGGACGAAATGATTGTAGAGTAGAATATGAGTTGCATGAATGCAAGTTATCTTCTAAATTGTTGTTCTCACTCATTTCTTCCAGAAGTGTTTGTGCATGGGTAAAATTTGAGTGTATCTCTTCTTATATATTTGTCATGTTTAAAATGGTTAACTTCATTGTGTACTGAAAAATGTTACTTAATACAGGATTTTAATTTTTCTTTTTCATTGACTTATTGGAGACCAGCATCCTGAATCGACTTCAAGTTGCACTGTGTTATAGAATGGCACTTTGAACATGCTCACTTTGACATCTGGTCATGCCGATTGTAGCAATTATTGTACATCTCAGTACCTCGAGATAACCTGCAGGGCAAGAATAAAGTGCTACTCTGAGGATTCACATTAGTGGATCTTTTTATGCCCATTCTCCCAAATGAAAGCAAGGCCATTAACAATTGTGTGTTTTCATTATGTAAATGGTGTTACGCATACCCACAAATTGCCACCAGGAAAGCAATAATTTTCTCCTAGTGATCATAATGTGTCCAAGTGGATCGTCTTGATTATGATATGCTAATTACACATTGCCATATCTCCCTTCTTTGTGTTACAGATCCAGAAAAACCAAGGATCTTTAATGGTAAGTTTGATTTTTATTTGTTGTTTCTTTGCAAACTCTTTGAATGGGCTCGCGTTCTCACATTTCACTGGATTAGCATGAACATTTTTGCTCATGCCTTCAACTGCTCGTCTTGTAGTCGCTGCTCGTATGGAACGATAATATTCAAGAAAAAAAAAAGCGGGAGCTAACGACGACTTTGTCTGACTGCCCTGCATTTCATTTATCTATGAAGCTGAATGCATCGGCTGAAACACTGATTTTCCAGATTGCCAAGAAAATCCCTATCAGCTAACGTGTTTCATCTCCTCTTTCAGCCTCTTCAGTTACTGCAATGCATCGTCGATGAGGTGAGTCGTCGTCTTATGTGCTTTTGCATCTAAAGTCAGTCCTAATGGACCAGAAAGCTTATATTTTGTTTCCTAATGAAGCAAACCTTTCGGGCCGCTGAGCTCCCCGCTCACTCAGCCTTCCACCCAAAGCAACTGCCTTAGGCAATACAACACAATATATACTTGCACATTTGAATGGCAGACCCTTCATTCATTACAACACTGCTGTTGTATATTTTACAAAGTCAGCAGCACCAAAGCAGATAGAAAAAAATATTTTGAGACAGGAACTCGAAGCACTCATGTGAAATTTTCAAGATATAGAATCCAAGTTTACCCTAATTTTAACCGAAAACCAGTAATGTGACTGTAATGAATTTAACTTAATGATGCAAAATAAACATTTATAGTTGAGAATAACATGATATATATTCACACTGCACATAGTTACAAATGCTGATATGATACTGTCTACATTTAATTGATCGTGAAGTCCATTGACATTTCTGTGAATCGAGTCCTCCGGCTCAATATGTCTATGCTGGTTGAGGACTATAAATCCGAAATATTTGAATCCACGGGTGTTGAACTGTATGCCTGGCCCCACTCTAATAGAGGAAATGTGTTTAGTCCCCCCCAAAAAATATTTTTTGGGGGAAAAAAAAGATCTATAGGCTGCCAGTTGCACACCCCTGCTCGAAGGAGTGCTGGGAAAGCTGCATCTAAAATGTAAGATCTTAGGAACGTCATAGACTCCAAATTATCCACAATTTGCAACCAGATCCTTCAAGCAACACCATAGAAACTTGTTGGAACAATATTGGGAAGAAAAGGAGGGGTGAAACTGAATACGAGTTTCCTCTTCGCATTTCTTTTCCGCCATTATTCTTTATCCCTTTTGTATGTCAAACACTTCCTTGTCAATTACAAGATGAAATAAGGTCTGTGATTTTCACTTTGTAAAATGGCATTGATTAAAATAAATGCTAACACAAATAAATAAATGTATATATTTCATATTACTAGTTACTTGTATTTTAAAATATTTTGCATCCTGTCTGTGTAGAGTAATAGCTTACTTAGTATTTAAAAATTATATATTTTTTAAATCGGTGATGATAATTGTGAATTATTTGAAATATTTTAAAATGAAAATGCAAAATTTGAAAACATAGCTAAGTTAATTTGTTATCATAATATCTTTAACGATACATTGTGGGGTATAATGACATGATTGGTCATTACCTGAGCCCTAAGTAACTGGGATGTCGTCGCAAATGGCAAAGTGGCCGCACCCTGAGATGGAAAAAATCGTATTTTCTCAACTCAACTCAAATGTATTTATAGAGCACTTTCAAACAGCTATCGCTGCACACAAAGTGCTGTACATGGAGCAACTCACATATACAACAGTAAAGCAATAAATCACTAACAAAGATGGTAGATAGCACCAAACAGTAAAACTAGGATCAAATCCTTTGGCAAGTAAGAAATTCTGGCTCGTGGTGATTGGTTGACTTAAAAATCGACATTGTAAATGTGGTTTAATGGGCTTTGTCTAATTTTGTCTTGTTGCCCCAATATAAAGAGTGACTGGACTCAGTAACTATAATAAACAACAATATAATGAATATCTCATGATATGACTTATAAATGCAATAAATTACTGTAAGTTCTTATTTTTGTAGCAAGTTCCCTCCATCACTGGCTCTAGTCCTTGAAAACTGCTGACTGTTCATGTAATTATTACATTTTGTATGAAACAACTCAGCCAAAGAAATTGTTTTGTCCTTCATGTTCTATATGACCGATTGAAAGTGTTTTCAGTTGATTCCTTGAAGTGGAGCTTCTCTGTAGTTGGTCAGACCATCTGCCCACTGTTTGCTCTCATTTATGCTCCTCTTTTCGGTTTGGGTAAAAGCAAGCAGTTCAACTGATGAAGAACTCGCCCTTTATTTTCGAGCCTGTAATTACTGATCTAATTTTGCCTCATAATTGCTTCATGGCAATGACATGTATATTTACTCGTACCCTTTTTGTCATGGTGGAACCGGAGGACTAATTCACATAGATGAGCCACTTTCATCAGCCTGCGTGTCTTTTGTGCTTGTGCTTTTTGCTTGTTGCAACATCAAAGCTGCAGCAGTCTTCCTCTCGCTGGACACATGAATACATGCATGAATGTGTGTGTTTGTTTGATACCGCAAAGGTTAAACGTGCCAATAAATACTACAGGTGGACTTAGATGATTCGTCCTATTTAAACGACACATTTTATTTATTTTCCATGTCATATCGTCTATATATTTGGTACACTCATTTTAAAAGCGTGTACTCCCAGGAGGGTTATAGGGTGCAGTGTTCAAGAGTGCACTTGTCCTTGCTTTGATACGCACGTGATGTAAGTTTACATCCATGATATATCATCCATCCCTGTGACGGTAGCGCTGTAAAGTGTAGTGAGAGTAGATGGTACCCATTTCTTTGTTCATTTAATCAGTTTCACGCATCGTGGTTTGTGTGAGGTTGTCGATCAGAGCATATGAAATCGAGAGGTGGTCTTTGTGGCTCAGCAGGGGTTCAAATGTAAATAGGTTTGATACATCAGTATTTGGATACACCTCTGCTTTCTGGTTTCCATATCACCAAATCTAATCTCTATTTTACAAAGCTTTGAAAGCACTGTGCACAAAACATCCATCCATCCATCTTCTTTGCTTATCCATGTTGGGTCACTGGAGCAACATCCTAGCTCATTCAGTGCCAGCTGTTTTTCTCAAAGAGGAAGACCCTGTGCCAGCTATTTTTGACCATTTTGACTAATTTTTGAAAGCCCACGGAAAATTGAGAATTGAGTTCACTAGCTCAGGGGTCGGCAACCTTTGACACTCAAAAAGCAGTTTCGGTTTCCATGGAAAGGACAACGCCTGGAGCCGCATCCACTGTGTGTGTGTGTGTGTGTGTGTGTGTGTGTGTGTGTGTGTGTGTGATTTTGGATTCCACTGTATTTACATTAGCAAAAACAAAATCTAACTGTTTTCTGACTACCATCCCCCTCAATTTCATGTTGGATAAGATAATAACCACCAATAATAAAAATACGTACAAACACCACCCATAAATTTCATAGGTCTGTATTTGTTTGTTTTGTTGTTGTTATTATCTTCAAAGGATCCGCCAGTTCTTCCTGCAGGACAGTTCAGCGAGATGTTTGTTCACTTCATCACTCAGTGGTAAGTCAAATGTTTCTACAGAGATGCCATTGTTGTCTTCTGAATGCATTCACCATTTCGTCACAGTCTCGTACACATTTTCATTGTCCACTCAATGTTGCTCTGTGGGAATTTTAATTGTTTTGTTTTTAAGAATATTAATTAGCTTTGTAATCTAAATGACTACCGTATAAAACCCTGCAACTGACTGGTGATCTGTCGGGCAGTAAGTACCCTCACCTCTCACCTCCATGCGATACATGGTATCGAAAATGGGTGCTTGAGTGGATTTAAGGATTAGAACATTAACAGTACAGTACATATCTTGTATTGAGTAGATTTTGACTGCCTGCTCTTTCAGCATGAGAAGACAACCCAAAGAGAGACCTGCACCTAATAACTTGATGGTAAGTTAAACTAATTCCCTCTATTAAACGTTTGCAACCTTCAAAATAATCACATTGAGAGTCTATATATAAGGTGTTATCATATTCCTGCGACCGGTTAAAGTCAATTAAAAGAAGTTTATCATCGCTTTCACTTTTGTCTACAACTGTACTTTTTGAAGTTGCAGGGTTCGCAGTCAAGGACCTTTAAAATCCGTACTGCTGTGTTATACATGAATGAACTTTTTTGCTTGGAATGAAAAATGTCACGGAGGTCTGCAAAAAACCTTGAGATGGGTTTAAGGTGCACTTCAGCAGTAATTCATTAAATTGGGACTGTGTTGATGATTCCGCCCAAAGTACTGTTCAAGAGTTAATTAAGTGTACTTTGACCATTTTTAGCAGACACAAACAAATCTATCAGCAGCATCTTTGCCTGTGTGTATTTGTGGATTATTATGCAAAATAATTTTTCAAGAGTCGATGTCACATTACCAAGGATTGTTGTTTGGTTCTCATTTTTTCCCAATGCCATGACCTCATGTGTGAACTTAAAGACCTAAAACACAGCTCGGCAAAGTAGGGTTCGCAAACCACATCCAGGCCTTCTACAGCTTCTGACTGGCCCTTGCAGTCTTTAAGAAGTAAAAAAAAAAAAAGTGTATGCCCTTTTTATTTTGTTGTGCATGCATATTGGTAGTGAAAGCAAGCAAGTGTTCAATCAGCCTGCCACGCATGTTTTTGGAATGTGGGAGGAAACCGTAGCACCCGGAGAAAAGCCAGGCAGGCAATCTCCACACGGAAAGGCCAGTATGGGATTTGAATCCTGCACCTCTGCACTGTGAGGCGGACGTGGTAACCAGCCCTCACAAAGACATGTCGAAATAATTGTAATATGCAACTCTAATGTGGACAAAATACACGACGACTGACTCATGCTGACGCTAAAACGTGGGCAGCTGCCTCAGCATTAATATCATTAACACAGATAGGGGTTCACATCATCACCCCTGTCGCGGTCGATAAATGAATTCAGTGTCACAATATTGTCTTCTAAATGAATACATTTATCAGACATTTTCTTCCTAAATTGGTACGAATGTAGGTAGATGTGATTGTTTTGTGTTTTTGGTTATTGTAAAGTGTCCTTGGGTGTCTTGAAAGGCGCTTATAAATAAAATGTATTATTATTATTATTATTATTATTATTATTATATTTATTCATATACACAAAAGGACTAAGCCATCACATTATAGTACGCCTGCGTTCATCTTTCCCCTTACTTTCCAAAGGTGTTTTACATCCGAAATCTGTAACCTTTATTGTGCACTGTACAACACAACTTCCAAACAGTGCATGTGTCCTCTGCGCCACAAGGCCGTCATTTGTACGAAGCACCTTTAAAGCGGAGAGACATTTTACTGTCTGTTTTAAGGCCAAGGACAAGTGACAGTTAGGTCCTCAGAGAGCTATGGGGTGAAGTTTTACGTTGTGGGGACAGAGCATTGAAGGGTGTAAATGTGGAGCTGCTAACAGATAGCAAGTTTGCAGTCTGACACCATAGAGGGCTAAATGGAAACCATGGTCTGACACTCATTGGAAGTGAATGTCTCGTGATGAAGAGTTTTTCTTTTAGTAGTCATTTTTGAGGCAGAGGTTAGTTGGAATTGAATTTTCATGGCCGGTTCATCCTTGGGACAAATGATACCTGTATCTCTTCATCCAAAATGCATTCTTGTCATTTAGATTGTTGTAGTTGTTTGTATATATAGCAGATCTGTTTGTCTAATATATAATTTGATTGGAAATGCTACTAATGATAGCACATGGCCTTCCTGTTTGGAATTTGCATGTCCTCCCCTGTGCCTGCGTGGGTTTTCTGCGCAAATTCCGGTTTCCCCTCACATTCCAAATAAAAATCATGGTGGGGTAACTGATGACTGAATTGTCTGTAGCCGTGAATGTGAGTGTGAATGGTCGTTTGTGCTCAGCGACTGGCTGGCGACCAGTGCCGGGTGTACCCTGGTGAGGAAAAGCATTACAGAGAATTAATGGATGCTATTTATCGTCTATACATTGAGGGTTTTTTTTAACACCAGAATTAAAAAGAGTTTAGCCTGTGGTCCATAGTCTGGGATAAGCGGAAGTAAATGGATGGGTGGATGGCAGCTTGAAACATGCCTTCCATCTTTAGCAATATACATAGTTCTTGTGTTGTTCACTTTTGTCCTACCAACGTGTCTCTCCGTCATCTACTTTTCTCCTTACCTGTAGTTTTGTCCTCCTGTAGGCATTTTATTTCATTCTTGCTGCTATGAGCCCAGAGACGGAAGGTCATGGATGCCTGCCTTTTGTAATGCCAGTCTGCTGATTGTCTCTCTTTCTCTCTCCTCTACCTCATTCCTTCTTTCCTCCACACTTCTTACTCTGCCTCCCCATTCCGCCAGCCTCCTGAGTCCATTAAAACTCTTTTACCTATTCTATCTGTATGTTAATGTGCCAAACGGCATCGGCCTGTTTTGCTTGTG
Organism: Hippocampus mohnikei; assembly: GCA_026261675.1. Classification (NCBI taxonomy): domain Eukaryota; kingdom Metazoa; phylum Chordata; class Actinopteri; order Syngnathiformes; family Syngnathidae; genus Hippocampus; species Hippocampus mohnikei. The sequence continues at coordinate 4,440,043 of JAKGUB010000340.1, forward strand.
CAACCATTTGCCTTTAGTTTTTATCTTAGCTACTCCTTTCTGCTGGAAAGCAAACTTGTCAAATAATAGTACAGTACATATGCTGGACAAATCAAAATACTGTGTAGTAGTTATCGCATCTTGATTTTATGAGGACCAGGTTTTATGGGGCTTGGGCTTGGGGGTCCTATTAGAAACGACCTACTTTTGTGTTCCCAAATATTGATGTAAGGGAGCTTGTTGTAACCTATGGACTGATGTTGGACATTGAAAACGCATCCGGATGTCATTTTGTCGGCCATAAGTTTGAAGACTCAGCTCTCTCAAATTGAATCACCCGTCATTTTTCTGATTTGAAAGATAACTTGATTCAACCCATTTGTCCACGTCTTAAGCTTTTGCAATGAACATATGTTATGAACCTTCGAAGAGGGGAAGAAGGTGAGTGTGTTTTTCTCTCCTTATACTTGTGGACACTCTTCTGTTATCTTAAGTTAATGGAATTGCTCAGTTGAGGGAACTTTCCATTGGCCTGTCTCCAGGAGCTTAGCTTCTAGGATTTGATGACCATTCTACAGTGGGCCAGAAGTGCAAGACATATCAAGAAATAACTAAACAAATAACTAAAAAGCAACAAAAACTGTAAATGAAATGATTGTCTTAATTTGCTCTTGTGTTTAATTGTTTGTTTTTTTGTTTTGTTGGGGGGGTTTTCCATTTGCTGTTGCGTTCAGTTTTTTAGTTTTTATTTTTTCTAGAGCTTTAATGTTGTGTTTTGCTATTTGTTGCTGTCTTTTTGCACTTCAAGGCTTCCCCCCCCAAAAAAATCACACTTACTGTAAAATTCCCTTATTTTCGCATTTAGCAGACTTCACTGGTCTACCTTATTTTGTCCATGTGCTTATTTTTGTCGATGAAGGCCAGAAAAACAAGCGCACGCATTCAACACAATTACATTATTTGATTGGGATTTGATTGACATGTCATCTCTCCCTCCCGCTCACCCTCATCATGCCTCATTCCCTAGCCAGCAGCCTTCACGCAGCCTTTTAGCACCCTTGTCAATGAAGCCCCCCCACCCCACCCCATTCTGCTTCTCTATTCAAAGGCGTGCACAGAAACACATTCAACCCCAGAGACACCAGATGAGCCCCTCTATTTTTCACAAAAGAATCCCTCCCATGTCTGCCTGTTTCCACATTAACACATAAATGCTGTTTTAAAATACAGTTCAGTTCAATATATCTAATTTACTCCTCAATTTTTTAAAATCAAATAAACTCTAATTTTCCCGTAGCTGTCTGCCATAAAACATGTTTTCATCTATTTCAGTCTATTTTCAGTTAATGCTCATATTTATTTTAAAAATCAACGCAAAATATGCAGTTTGTTTGTCGTGCCATATTTCCTCTCTACCACAAAATACTAAAAGCCTCACACTAACATATTGTATTTTAATGTGCAATTCCTGTTCTCTTTTTTCTATTTCTGCAGCGTTTCTTACTTTCAAGGTGATTTTTTTTCCCCACTCATTTGTCTACCTATAAACAGGATAACTAGGAGTTGAAGTATGAACACATTTTGATGCATCTTTGGTTTGATGTGGATCTTTTTTAACCTAAGACAACCATCTGTAAATTTTCAGATATTTTTCTTCATATTGGGTATGGGGTCGATGCTTTTCTTCTGGACACCTCAACGGTTGTTCGGAAGCAGACGAGCCAGCCAGCATCAAGTTTGCTTTTTGTTTCTGTATGCTGGACTCAAAGTGTTACCTTGCGGTTCCAAAACCGAAATTCTGACAATGAGCTTCCACTTCTCCTTGCTAAGGGTTTATGTTGGAGAATAAAGCTTCATTTTATTCAAGAACTCTCCATTTCAGTTTCATCTGGATCGTTCTTGTAGCAGTGGTTGCTGGGGAGTCTGCAATTCTCACAACCTTGCTTTGCTTTTGTTTTGGGCACACCTAAAATGTGCCTAGAGCTCTTTAAATGGTCCGGTCTTTTTGTGACCGGCAACAGCTTTTCAGTTTGTAAGATGATGTCCCTGTGACAAATTCGGCTCACTCACAAGGTCAGCATATCATTGCACCTCATTTGGGTTCCTCATGTGTGCTGTGGGATCTCTTCAGTCTACCCTGAACTTTCCTGTCAGCACCTTGACTCCAAAATGCTTTCATGTTCGACCCATGGGTTTTTGTTGACAAATATCCCATTCACACATGCCGGCGTGCTGCAAGATGGCACTGACGCATTGTCAGTCACGCCATTGGAGCATCATTCAAGTTTCATCCGCTGTCAAATTTTCTCCATAGTTGTTGGACGCCAGCGGTTTTCTTTTAGCTTTATATGACACAGATTTAACCCAATATTCAACATTAGTTAGAAGACACTGTAGTATCTCTCATTAACCAGCACTTGTAAAGTTATAGTGTAATTACCATAAATATTTGTATGAAAACACTTCCGGGTACGTAGGCATCTATACGTATAAATGTACACTGCCAATCAAAGGTTTTAACACAGTTCATCATTCAGTAGTACTAGAAAGTGTGTCCCATTGCCTTCCAAACCAGTTTATGATGGAATTCTAAACCTAACCTAACTCACATTCCAAAAACATGGATGGTAGGTTAATTGAACACTCTAAATCAGGGGAAGGGAACTCCGGTTCGTCGAGAGCCCAACACTGCCTGTTTTAAATCCCTCCATAGTCGAACACACCGGATTCAATTGATCGTTTCAGGCCTCTACAGAGCTTGCTGATGAGCTGATCATTTGAATCAGGTCTATTGAAGTAGAGAGAGATCTAAAACTGGCAATATATGGTTCTCGAGGAACAATGGTTCCCTACCCCTGCTCTAAATTTTCCTCAGGTGTGACTGTGAGTATGAATGTTTTTTTATCTATGTGTGCCCAGTGATTGGCTGGCAACCAGTTCAGGGTGTACCCTGCTTACTGCCCGAAGACAGCTGGGAAAGGTTGCAACACGCCCGCGACCCTTGTGAGGATAAGCGGATCAGATCATGGATGGATGAATAATAAAAAGATAAACATAACTCAAACATAAATGTGTGAAATATGAGACGCAATCAACTACTGCTAACAAACTCACAGGACAGGAATTAACATGCTTACAACTTCATTAATGGAATGCATCGCACCACATGATACAACGCTAGGATACAAGACATGTTACCAGGTAAAAAAACCCCAGTCTCCAATTGTGGAAATCAACACTGGAGTGATGCACATGTACCCAAGATATAGACACTTTTCAATTGCGTTTTGTTGCTCAACTATTTCACAACCTGACAAGCAGATCAATAAAGCCAATAATCACAAATGGCCCGACAAGACATTTTGATAATAAAGTGTTATCTGTTAGTCTTAACTATTTAGGAGCATTGAGTCATCTTCCACTTTGATTTATTTGGGTTTATTGTTATTATTATGCGCGCTTCCAAGCTGTTAATAGTAAAAATGATCATAAAAGATATTGCACTTTGGGAGTGAAACTACATCAGATTGAAAATAACATGTTTATTTTTATTGCTCCTCTTTTCTCAGCATCGATAAATTATTCTGATGTCAACGGGAAGAAGTATTGTTAGGCCTATTAATGGAAATATTAGCCAGCACCAGAGTTTCATTGAAGGAATGTAGGTAAAGGAGTCACTGAAGTGTAAGTGAGTTTCAAGTGTCTGTCAAATAGTTACCTGCTGGCTTTTACTGTTGTGTATTGTAATTTTACTCACTGCAAGCCGCTGTTATATAATTCAAGCAGCTTTGCGTAGTGAATAATTCTCCACCATTTCACAGACTGAGCGTAATTACAAAGTATATTTAAGTAATAGGTCCTTCCTCATTATTTTATTTCAGATTTTAAGCCAGATACAGTGTTCAAACCATTGCTCTTTGTTGCCACAGGGTCAAGTACAACCGCTAACAGTGTAACAAGTTGCCCACCTACTTCCAATATGCCAACATTTTGAAATGCGATGACGTCTTGTGATGTTTGTAAAAGGAAACACAAACCGTCGAAACAAATGGCTCATGCTACGTCTGAAGTTGCGCTCAGCTTGCTTGCCGCTGGTAAAGTGAAAGTAACCAGGCCATTGTTAGTGTGTTGGAGGCGGCTCTTGTGACATCATTTTCTCCCAATATCGGTTTCATTGTTATCTGTCCGATGGTTATCGTGCATCCCTAAAATGCACTCTATTCATAAAGCTGCTTTGTCTTTCCTTGCCCAAGTCTAATTTATTTTCTATCCATTCTTCACCCTGTTTTACGTAGGGAAGTGCGAAAGCACACCATGCCATTCATGAAGCTGCTCAAAAGCAATTCTTGTATATACTTTAACCATCAACCCAGTCTGAGTCTCTGGGCACAGTGGACCCTCCAAAGTCATGCACAATCAGTTGAAGGTCCTTCAACTTTGAAGTGTTTGTTTGTTTGTTTGTTTGTTTGTTTGTTTGTTTGTTTTTCAAATCAGATCCTACTCAGTGACATGGGATGTGTGTTAATGGTAGTTCGTCACTATATGTGCCTTCTGTCTGATTGCAGACCAGTTCAGGATGGAGTCTGCCTTCCGGCCATAGTCAGCTGGGATAGGCTCTAGCCCCCCCCCCCACACACACACACACACCTCCCTGCGACCCTGTTCAGGATAAGCAGTGTTGAAAATGGATGGATGAAAAAGATCTAAGAGCTGAAAATAAATACATTTCGGGTTTCGAGCTTTTGCTAATAGTTGCCCCAGTATGTTGCAATTGAATAAGTCAAATTTAAAACCAACAGCAGGTCTCACTCTGCTCACTTTTTAAATTTCTCATCACCGATACACCTTTATGAGAAGTCCAGGGGGGAAAATCAGTTGATGCGGAGCTTCTTAGTGGCCTAGTTTTTATTAAAAGTCTGAATTTCAAATTGTTGGCCCTTATTTCCTTTACATTTGAGGTCCAGTCTTATAAACAATCCAATGGTTGAAGAGTCAAGCTGATTGTTTAGTTCTTTTTTTATTTTCCTTGATAAATTTGTGAACATTTTCTGTTTATCACTTGTCTGTTTTGTGATTATATGGTTGCATCAGAAAAAAAAGGAAAAGGGGCGGAGTACTTTTTGAAAGTGCGGTAAATAAATAGTACACTATATCATCATGCTGAAGGTATTCATGATTCTTTTTGCTTTCTCCTGTTTTTAGGATCATTCCTTCATTGTGCATTACAATGATGGAAATGCAGAGGTGGTGTCCATGTGGGTCTGTCGCTGCTTGGAAGCAAGGCGAAACACAGCAGGCTCAAGGGCGTAACCTGCGCCTTGATAGACCATGACATTTTCAGCCAGTCCCTTGACCACTGCAAGGCTTCAAGGTCATGTACCGTATGTCCAGCTGCACTCTGCAAATGACTCAGTCGACAAGGTTGCCTGTCACTCGATGGTTGAGCCTTTTTGCATCACTTTTGTGCAGTGACAGGAGCTCACATTCTTTCAACTCACTCTTAAGCTTTTTGCATTCATTATCAAGAACCCCGCTCCAGCGCTGGTCGTCTTCTGCCGTCCAGCCGGATGAACAAAGATCGAAAAGGTGATTGGTGATCGGAACTTCAACGTTTAAGATTGCAATATTCTGAGAGTGATGGTGGTTTTGGCACCCTGCTTGTGAATGTTAAGGTGGGACTACCAGCCATGTGTGTTCCTCCTCTTCCCAGTGGTATCATTTCACGCTTCAGCAACCATAGCTTGTCTCCAGGATAGCAATCTTTTCTGGCAAAATATAGCCATTTATAATACCTTTAGAAGAGGATCCGCCCACTGGTGTCCCAACTCCTTGTTAGTGCCAGGAATCGGGGTGTGCGCAACTATTTCAGCTTGACACCCAAATAAAAGGAAATGTGGCTCCTCCTTGGGAGAAACATTTAGCGCCAACAGTATTGACCTACTTATTTGTATCAAATCAACTAATGGTAAACAACTCCTCGGACATTAAATCAAAATACCCTTTGCCAAGAATATGTGCACTTGCTTGACAATCAATGAATAGCTTTTTATTCTGACAATCGTTGACCCAATAGAATGTCCAGTCCTCTACCGCTTTGGTCTTGATCTCGATCCTCGTTTTCAGAGTGGCTGATCTCAAAGGGTTTTGGATAAGCCTACATCAAGCGTTTTTTTTTTTTTTTTTTTTAAAGAAAATGCATACTCAACTTTAAAAATAGGGTTTCACTCAATTTGGCCATCTTAAATTATACAAAGCCCTTGAAAGAAATCTTGGAAAGGAAAGACTAATCTCTGCGGCTCTTTATTTGCTTTTTGTTTTTGCGAAACACATGCAGGCTTGAAGTAAAAAAAAAAAAAACACATTCCAGTCCCTGTGGAATCAAATATTGTTACATTCAAGACACTGCTTTGTCCTGTGATGCATCATCCACTGTCTAAAAATAAAGTTGTAATGTGATCAAACATTATGTTCCTGGAGGACATTCATGTAGTACACTGTGCTTCTCTTCAAGGAACAGCAATATGGATTTTCCATCAGGAAAAAAAAAAGCTGATATTTCACCATATCTACATGCTTTGACCAAATGTGTTCAAGATTATTTCACTGTTGTGAAGACAAGGTAAGAGATGTGGAACAGTAGCACGTAGTTGATCTTTTCCATTTCCTGTTTGTTTTTATCGTCAAAAATGTTGTCATGACTTTGAGTTCAGACTAAAGTCGACTGCAATGCTTGTATTCCATAACTAAAGGAAAAGAGTTGGAAAGGTGTCTGAAATTTGTCAGCATCTTATTTGTTTTCTGTAATCCTCAGAAATGATATTTGGTACAGTATCGGCTGCTTGGTCAGATTGATGCTGTTTTAGCGAAATGAAAAAGTGGTTCTATTTGTTTTAAAATGTCTCATGATTTAATGATTGTTTTGCTCTCCACTCCGAGACTTATTTTGTCATTGATTTGTATCACAATCCCAAACCTCATTTAATAATGTTTATAATTTTCCAAACAAAAATCTAAGTCACCGTTAGGTGTGTGAGAGAATTAGAGTTTGGCTGATACCGATGATTGCATTTCATTGTTCCTTAACAATGCAGCATGAATGCAACGGAGGTAAAAGGTGTTAAGACAAATAATTCAGCAGAAGCACTTCCTGACCTATAAAACGGTAATGGGGCATCACAGAAATACTGCATCAGTTTTGTGATTTTTATTGGGTATTCATAGTTTGTAACATTATTGGTTGACATAAGATGGCACCGTAGTTACCGTCTGCTCTGCTTTTTTTGTTGTTTTTGTCTTTGATATTTGTCTTGTTTTGTCATACGGTGTTTGTCGTCCTCCGTGTGGACCCGTTGTGGACTGTTTTCAGCATTTTGGCCATGACATTCGTGGGAGGAGAAGAATCTGTGCTTGATGGTTGCGCCTTCTTGGCAGCACGCATGTACGACCACTGATTTTGATGCAGGAGAATGTCAGCGCTCGACAGCCCCCGGGACGCTTGTGGTTTTTGCGCCTGTAATGGGCAGCATTTTTCACAGCCCCGTTTTGTTCGGCGGAGATGTCGGCGCTGTCGGACAGTCTGTGGTGGAGCAGCGGCCGGATGGATGGCTGCTGAAGCTGAGGAGAGGAGCGTCGGCGTGGAGCGTGGATTTGTATCTGGAACCGAGAGTTGGTGCTTGGAATTGAAGCGGATTTACATGGGACAGGAAAGGTGAACCAATCTCTTTTTTTCATCAATGGACGCTAGAGCTTCTTGTTTACTTTCAAACTTAGCTTGTGGCAGACATGTGGGACGGGACGTCGTGCACATTTTGAGCGTGGCGTCTCTGATCCACTGGTAAAAGGACACTTTGAATCTCGCCTCTTTCATTTAGAACTACTTCAAACAACAAGGCGTATGCAGGAATAGTGGTTACGATTGTGACTGTCCGTGTTTCATACTGTGTTGTTCTATTATTTTTGTTAGTTTATGTTAACTGTTCTGTAAAACGCTTTGTTCCAGCTGCAGCTGTTGTGAAAGCGCTATATAAATAAAGCTGTATTTACATACAGCTTTAATTGAAACATAATATTCACATACAACTTATTACATATGTAAAAATGTATATAATATTACCGGTAAATGATTTATACTTCACAAATGTAGACAAAATATATATTTTTTTAAGGTGATATTTGTTGATGTGAATGGGACAGTGGAGGGGGGGGCTTCTTCCACAGAGTCAGCAATGTGAAGGACCTTATGGGTTTTTTTCTACCAGCAGACAGTGAGTTCTGAGGAGGCCCGTGGGCTTTTTATAGTCAATACACTTCATATTTACCATGGGGAAAAGAAAAAGATGATGTTCAATCCTCGTTAAAGAAATGAAGTGTTCTATGGATTGTCATAAATAGGTGGGGGAAAGGTTTCCACTCTGCTCCTAATTTAAAAAAAATTAGGAGAACCTCTACGGTGGCGGCTTCATATTTTCATTCATAAGATGACATTTTGGATGTCGTGGCAAAGACTCACCCAAACCTGTAAGCACCTTGCTGTCTGATATTCACCTTTAATTTGCATTTTGTAATTAATCTGAGTCAACCTTTAGTTAAAAGCAGATTTGTTGGTTATTACCTTGTTCATTAACCTGAGAAGAGGTGGTGAAACTGCAGAGGTCATGAAAGAGTAGATGAGTTCAGATTTTTTTGACTTTGTATTATTATTATAATCTGCAAAGTGTAAACCAACCCAGCCGCATATTTTGTCTAAAACAAATCACAAAAGCAACAAATTAACGTCTGCACGATCTGAAAGATCTACAATAAGTGAAAATTTGTAATACCCACATCACAGTCCATCTCAAATCATATTCAGCAATGCATATACCTTATAAAAGTCACCCAAATACATGCAGTGCATTTCGTACTGTTTATGAGATTATAATATTGTCAAGTTTTTGTCAAGAAAGATGAAAAATAATTGATCTTGAGGTCCTTCATTATGCAGCAAGCAAATGACGAAAAATGTACTGGCAAAAAGAACAAGTCACACTCCAGCCTGAAACACTTAACAGTCCCAACCTGTTTTTTTTTTTTTTTTTTTTCCGCCATGGGCCGGTTTCCTTTTAAAGCAATGTTTTTGATGCACCCACCAGCGTCGAAACAAAAACTAAATATCAAAACTACAACTCACATTGGGTCACTGACAATGTAGTGGTGCACTCGCCTGACTGTGTAGGTTGTGTAGGTTCAGTTCCCAGTCAGTAACAGCGTAAATGTGTGATTGACCACCAGTCCAAGGTGTAGTCTGCCTTTTTTGCTTGAATAGGCTCCACCTGTCTGCAACTCTTAAGAGGATAAGCAGTATACAGAGAATGTTGGACAACTCACCATTACTCTAAATGTAGTTATTAGTTGATGGGAAACAATTCCACCCATTTTTGTCATTGCTTAATCTGGCAGTTTTTAAAAATGTCCCCAAATTTGTCATTTGTCAGCACAACAGGCGTCCATCAATCACTGATTGACGGACTTTCCTTCACTATTGATGGAATGCTCACCTCTGGTAGTTTTGGTCTACTCTTCATGCACAAACTACTCCAGTTCTCTCAGGTTTGGGCGGTACTCCAGACGGCATGTGTCAGCTCCTTCTGCTGATGTTCAATAGGATTTAGATCAGGGCTCATAGAAGGGCTCTTCAGAGTAGTCCAATGTTTTGCTCTGAGCCATTCTTGGGTGTTTTTAGCTGTGTGTTCTAGGTCATTTTACTGCTGCATGACCTGCCACTGAGACCAATCTTTCTGACATTGAGCAGCACATTTCTTTCTAGATTACTATCCTAGATTAGTTTTGAGATTTCATTGTACACTGCACAGATTGAACACAACCGTGCCAGATTGAGCAAAGCAGCCCCAGAACCAAACAGAGCCTCCTCAATGTTTCACAGTAGCGACAGTGTTCTTTTCTTGGTATGCTTTCCAGTTTTGTCTCATCTGTCCATAAAACATTGTGTGGGGTGGGGGATTCATGCCCCGCTGTGCATCGACCGGCGGGTGGCAGGGTGTAGGCGCACTTACCACTCCAAAAAAACTAAACGTGCAGGATGTCTGCGAGTAAACCAAATCTGATCTGAAGTTATTTGAATGATGAGCCACAGCACATGAGGAAATGTTTCTAAGTGTAAAATATGAACATATATGAACATATGGTTTCCTTAATTTCCTGGAAGGACAACTTTTTTTTTCTTTTAGGATGCATCCTCAACATATGGATTGACCTTAAAATTCTGTTACGGGTCTATTTATTACTGAATGGTTTACGGAATACGTTCAAGAAATGGTAATTGAATATAACTTGTGGAGTCTGCAGACTCGGACAAATTGGAATCCAGAGCGAATGTTAAAGGAAGCAATTAGCTGTTATGCTGCACGCAAATGGAATAGGCTGTCAACAGAAGAGAAGTCAGCCCCAAGTGTAAATACTTTTTGTTGAAAAAAAAATTCCATTTTATGCTATACCTATGATTACGTTTTTTCAAAAACATTTTCAAGTCAAATTTCTTGAAGTGTAACGCAATGTATTTGATATTTTAAACTTGTTTCCTATTTAATTTTTTTTTAAAAACTGAAATGTGGGGTGTGCAAAATCTTTTGCAGACACCAACAGAATTTCGTCCCAAATTTCCCTGTATTTGGCTCCATCTCTTTTCCCATCAACTGTGACTATCTTTCCTGTCCCGACTGGAAAAAAAAGCAGCCCCAGACCACGATGCTGCCACAGTGGGGATGGTGTTTTCAAGGTGAAAAGCAGTGTTATATTAACGGCAAACATAACGTTTTGCATTTTGCAAAAAGTGTCCATGATTACAGCAGTTGTTTTATGGTGATCTATAATTAGAGTTGAGTTGAGAAATGCTTTCTTCTTGCCACTCTGTCAGGTTCAGGCCAGATTTGTGCAGTGTGTGACTAATAGTTGTCCCATGGACAGATTTACCCACATCAGCTGTGTTCATCCATCTGGCCTGCATGTTCTTGTTTTGGCCCAAAATTTCAAGGGATGGCCTTGGTTGGTTTGCATTGCCATTTCAATATGATTGCTTGAGCAGTGCGTGAGATGTTTTAATTTCATAACATTATCTTTGACTGTAAAATGTATGTCACATCCATATTTGAATACCTGCATCTATACAAATGTTGAGCTCGTCTCAAATCAATCTTCTGACTATCCAGCAAAACTAAAGAAACTGGCCTTACTCTGCCAACACTTTTGGAGGCGGCTGTAAATGCCTTTTGTAAGCCGCAAATGAAAGGCTTGGATTGAAGCAGTTATTCAGATGTAGCTTTAACACCATGACCTTTTAGAAGCTTAATTATAAGAGACAAATGGTTCGTGTCGATGCTGACTGTTTTTCTTTGAAATACCTTCAAAATTTCTTTTTTTTTGGAGCGTGTCAAGTTCACTAATTAATTTAGTCACTGCTATCACATTCAATTAACAAATGTCATTGTCTTCTGACTTTGACTCCCATACGTATGGACTTTTAAACTTCTTTTACTTACTGCTGGTAAAACGTTGCCTTGTCACCACTGACCTTACACTGCGTTATTTATTCAAGTAGGCATCTGAATACATCTCTGAATCTTTGTTCAGACACGCTCAAGTTATTACTCAGCTGTGTGTACCGCGGCCATTTTCAAAGACCCTGACACGCAGACCACACGCAAGGAGTCAATCGTTGCTCATTGACTTGTATTACATGTATTTTGGGCTTTTCATCAAGTTCCTCAGCTTCAAGAAAGACAAATTCCTTGTTTTGAACGTGTCTTATCACTCATAGAATACCTCCAAATGCTCTTAAAAATGTAGCGCAAAACATAATTACATTTGTATACGGTAGATATTTGTTCTGACAGTGCTTCTTGGAAATAAATGTGACACTTTTGGAAATGCAATTCATTTCTCCTTTAAATCGAGGCACCTTTATAAGTAACATGCAATTACGGAATCGGCAACAGAGCAGAATATGTGGGGTCTGGCTCCAGACATGCACTGTCGGACCACTTCCGCTGGACACTCCCGGCAGAAAGGGGCGGACTCTTCATTCCATTTTTCACTAAATTTACAAAACAATGGTGATTCAACAATCAACCTCGCAATGTTAAAAATTCATAACTGTTCCTGAGCTTTGATTTCTTTTTTAATTGCATGGTGGGCCGGATCACATGCTTTTGTGGACCATGACTGGCCCACCAGCCATATGTGTCACCTCTTTTCTTACACAAAAAGCTATGCAATGCAAGATGATATCAACACTGTGCTTGATAGTCCGCAATGTTAACTACTGTCTAAAGTTCAGTTTTGATGGTGCACGATGCGCTTCCCTCTTACAAGTGCTCTTGGTGCAGAAGCGTCAATCACGTGGTGTGATTTAAATCGACTGCAAAGGTGTGCATGCGCGCGCGTGTGTGACAACTCCATCTGCCACGCGTAATTTCCCTCAACAGATGATCCATGGGTCTGCTTGAAGTGACCTATAGTGCTAAACGTTTCGCATTGAGAATGCGGATGCGCCGCATGATCTCATCTGGTGATATTGAGCGCGCATTGTTTGAAGATGCGTCTTCATTTGGCTTCATATTGCCGAATTCCCAGCGATCTCCTTTGAATGGGGTGGTGACCTTTTCCAGCCCTCCCTCCTTCCCGCGCGTCAGTCCGACTTGATTAGTACGTCAAGCGGGACAATGAGTGGGTGTCCCGCGTCCTGCCATTAGCCCCATCCCTTTATCAATGCCCTGTAATTAAAGTGTCACCGTTTAATTTTCGAGCCATCGCTTTGCTCTCGGCGGAATCTTTGCTCCGATAAAAAAAAAAAAACTGCAATCGAAATGCTCTATTCACTGGAAACAAAAAAAAAGGCTGAGCACAGAGGGATCAATAGGCCCTTTAGTCCAAGAGGAGAATTGATTGCTCTCTAAAATGGGATTTATAGGATCACGGTTTTATAGGGTGCTGATACAACTGTTAATTATAAAACATTTGGCCTCAGTTGCTACTCTTATTAAAGCTGCCCCATCTGACTTGTCTGTTTACTCTACTATGCTTACTTAGAGAAGTCAACTATAGGAGTATTGAGTCTACGTCATCAGTTATAAAGCTAAAAAAAAAATCGCACCAAAATGGGCACCACATGCCACGTGTACTGACTAATAAACGCATGCAATCTGATGCAGGCTCTCAGAATAACGGAAATCTACACGAGAAATCGGGGCTCGTTGATCGCAAAGAGATGCAATGTGACCTATTCTGCTGCTTATTTTGAAAAGTTTCGACTTGAAAGTCATACACCCTCAAATGACAAAAGTAATCAAACGCACTAATCCGTGATCAAGGCAAATATTCAAAGTAGTTTAAGATTCCTGTACCCACTTAATGATGAATATTAACAAATATATAATAATGGGATAGTCCTTCAAGTCATCTCAAAGCAAATGTTAGGGAGCACACAAATCCAACAGGTGAGTAAAATGCGTTTACGTCATCCGCCATGCGTAAAGTAATCCCTCAACCAACATGGATCGGCCCGCCTTGCGTCGTTCAACAACGTATGACAATTTCACGCCACCGGTTTGTTTGGACAATCGTACGCCTGTCCGCGAGGCCCGTTTGTATCCAACAGAAATAAGGAACTCGCCGTAATACTGCTTAAATGTCTCATTAAAACCTCCCGGCTGCACGCGGCGCGGCGGAGGGCGGCCGCGTCAGCTCACGTTTCCAGCGGAATAAGCAGCCACAACGGCTGCACTGAGCCGGGCCGCGTAAATAATTAAGAGGAGAGGAATAATTACAGTGTAAAATTGTAATTATTGCTGGGGGCGGCAGGGAAACCTCTTGATGGTGAAAGACGAGATCAAGGATCATGTTTTAGACATCAATATTCTAAGAGGGGATGAGGACGCGGCTTCGCTAGCTTGCGTCAGCTGGGTAAAATTGATCAGTCTTCCTCGTGGACGTACAGTCACCCAAACATGTCAGCAGATATGTCCAAAATGGGCTGCCAGTCGCCATCAAAACACCAATGACGCCATGATTTCCAGTTTAAAACTGTCCACTGGTTTTTGCACATATTCAGAGAGAGATGTACTCACTCGCACCATCTAGTGAAATCCACATATCCGATTTTACAAAGATCATAATGCACACTCTGCATTGACACTGCCAGAGAGGTGGCATTTTTTTAGCAACGAGTCCTCCTTTGTGAATGCAAAAATACACACACTGTTAAAGCTGCGACGTTGTCAGTCAAAACACGCATCGTGCATTTTGCATGTCTTTGAATTGCGTATATGAGTACCTAATGTTGTGGCTGGTGAGTTATGTCCACTGACTCATAAATTGAAGTTTTGTTTGATTAGATTTTTTTCCTGTGACACGTCTAAGTGAATAAGTGACTGTCACTCAACCTTTATATTTTACTTTGCTTTTCTTTCTTTTTCTTTTAAAAAAATTGAATATGTTTATGAAAAGCCAACTGTCCCGATGACAAACGGGATGGGGTTTTTTTTTACTTAATGCCCTCTGTACCCACTAATGTCAATTCCTGCCGTATCCTCCCCCATGCTTCAGACCACGGCCGCCTCAAGGCTGCATGGCCTGCAGGCAAGCCCCTTTTTGTGTAGAAGCCTGCATGCAGCTGCTGCGTTGAGCAAAAATAAGTACACCCCCCTCCCCATTCACCCAAAAAGGGATACATTTTGGAATGTGCATTTTCAAACTTCAATTGACCTGTTAAAATCGGGTCTGATTTTAAACATCATGATTTATGAAGAAAAAAAAGATTCACTGACTGCAAACAATTAAATGTTGGCGTTAATGTCATTATTATTTTAATAATAATAATATATTGTTATTTAACTACCGACCTATAGCTGAATGGTTTCAAACTGACTCGTGACCACGTGAGCATGAGCAAAATAGCGGGATTATTGTTCATACAGTCAATTTTGCGGATTAAATGCAACCGTATCTGCTTCAAGCCTTTCTTTGCCATCATTATGTATACGATCTCTTGACTCTCTGCACCTGCTGCAGGTGTCCACAATGTTTACACTGTCTCAAACACCCTCCGGGCTAATATTTATACATATGAAAACATTTTTGAAACGTCATCTCTCAGCCCCTCCCTCCCTCCCTCCCTCCCTCCCTCCCTCCGCCACATTTCCCTTCACTGGTGAGGTCTCATTTTGATTTGCGTGGCCGTGGAAGCCAAGCAGATGGTGGTGTAACTTGATAAACGATCTGGGCCGATTGTCTTTCCGGGTGCACCCCTCAGTGCGCATCAAGCTCAGTCTGGTTTTTTTTTTTTTTCTGTAGAAAAACTAGCTGTAGACCAATCTAAAGTGACACTGTAGCTCTTGTGGCTGTCGATGTGGGGTCTGAGGGTATCCTTACGGGATCTAGATGGGGCATTTTCTATTTGTGTGTGTAGTTGGGGGGTCTTTCAAGTATTGACCCTGTCCCAGAACGCACTACAACAGCAGCTTTGGTTTAAACCGCAGTTTTATGACACAAATCAGTGATTTACTTCTCTAAATTGTCTCCATCAAATAACACAAGCTATTTCGCTTAACATTACGAGTTTGCAATAGTGCGTATTTGACAAATAGAATATGAGGCAGAGTATGGCGCCCTCCCCATAACCAAATGTGTTTGGCAATGCATTCGGCTTCAAGTTTAACATGCCGTGAATTAGTGAGCTCTCGGTTAATGACTCACATTTAACTGTCACGTGCATCAACTTGTGAATAACGTTTTTAATGTTTACTGCAAATTTCAACAAGGGACCAGACTACTACATGATTATGCGGCGATTCTCAATTATTTTTTATAGAAACTTCAAGAGACCGCTCTGACTCATTACAGGTTCATTTGAAAAATTGCACTTTTTTATTTTACCAACAATATGAGATGGGAAAGAATGCACCAAATTCAGTGAGGATAAATACAATAAACATTGATGGATTTGATTTTTTTTTCAGCATTCTCGCTCCATTCTTTTGCTTACTAGATGTGCTTAATATTGTGACGGATGCCTCAGCAACCCTAAATTTCACCCATACTTCTTCTAACGGGCCCCAATAAAAGTGTTCGGGCAGCTGTGGCCTAAAATGTACTGTGACACGCTTGATCGTGTAGTGCGTCATTGCCGCACAATTATCCCAATCGGGCTTTTGTTGCTCATCGCGACTGCAAGCGAGAAGGGCAGCCTTATTTTGAGAGCGAGCGAGAGAGAGAGCGAAAGAGAGAGGGGAGATAGAGAGGGGTGCCATGTGTTCGCTGTCTACCCGCCATTCACCTCCCTGCTGGCCAACAGGATGGAGGCACCTTGCCTGCTGCAGCATGTGTGCGTATAAAGTCAAATAACGCACGCAGCATCTTTTATACTGTCTTAGACCTTGCTGCTCTTTTGCTGTGCATTTTTATTTATTTACATATTTTTTTACGGCCGTTTTGGGCTGTGTCATCTTTTGGAACAAGAGGTAAGAATTAGATAATTCATGTAATTATTATTTGTTTCTTGTTGCATGCCTAATCCCTATTTTGGAGTATGATTTTTTTATTTTTAATCACACTTTGAATGCCATGCGTTTATTTCCAAGAGCCCTGTAGGCCCGCGTAAAAGCGCGCAAAAGAGTAAATATGTGTGGGTGAAGGCGAAGTGGACCCGCTTCCTTCCTGCCAGTTTAAGGCTAATCCGCGCTGATGCTTTAATTATATATTGGGTCGGTCTTTTATTAACAATGCGAAGACGCACGGTTGGATCTGTGTAATTACCAACAAAGGAGCTTACACTTGTTCTTTTCCTCATTGCTAAGCGCATTGGTGCAGCTCAGGCGGCATTTTCCTGCTGTCCTTATCTGCCTCTAAAGGTCTTATGTGGCTCTTTAAGTAGTTGGCTCCTAAATGCTAAACCGATTTGAAGATAAGACGAGCAGCGCATCCACTCCTCAGCACTCGAAGGACGTTGCGTGGGGGTGAGGACAAATGTATAAGTTCACTTTACAGCAATTGAAGTAAAGGCTTCCGTTGGCATAATTCGAGTATTTCATTGACACCCCGGGGCGATTTATATGTTTTTCGTTCTCGCGTTTTATTTATGATGCATGTTGTTTTGTGTGCAGCGTCACTCCAGTTTTCCACGTGAATGAGAGGCTTCCAGGTATGGAGCCAATAGCCAGACCGCTTCGAGAGCCTGGAAGAGAAGCCAGCTCCACCCCCAGTCCCAAACGGGATGCGCCGGGCCTCTCCGGCCCACTCAAACCGAATCAAGTGAGCGAGACCTCCTTGTACGGGGTGCCCATCGTCTCCCTCGTCATCGACGGGAGGGAAAGACTATGCCTGGCCCAGATCTCCAACACCCTGCTGAAGAACTACAGCTACAATGAAATCCACAACCGCAGAGTGGCATTGGGCATCACCTGCGTGCAGTGCACCCCCGTGCAGCTGGAGCTCCTGCGACGCGCCGGCGCCATGCCCATCTCGTCCAGACGCTGCGGCATGATCACCAAGCGGGAGGCCGAGCGGCTCTGCAAGTCCTTTCTGGGGGCGCACAGCCCCCCAAAGCTGCCCGAGAATTTCGCCTTCGACGTGTCCCACGAGTGCGCGTGGGGCTGTCGGGGCAGCTTCATCCCGGCCCGATACAACAGCTCCCGAGCCAAATGCATCAAATGCACCTTTTGCAACATGTATTTCTCTCCGAATAAATTCATTTTCCACTCGCATCGCACCCCAGAGTCCAAGTACCTGCAGCCGGACGCGGCCAACTTCAACTCGTGGAGGCGCCACCTGAAGCTGACGGAGAAGAAGCCCTCGGACGACATCAACCACGCGTGGGAGGATGTCAAAGCCATGTTCAACGGGGGCAGCAGAAAGAGGACGCTTCCGATGGGGAGCTCGAGGGAGCGGTCGCCCATGAAAGCGCAAACTTCCTCCGCACTCGGCCGCACCGCGTCCCCGGAAGTGCCGCGCAAAAGTTTACGGCGCGACGAGGAGCAGGGGACTAATAACATCACTTTGACGAGCAGCGCGAGGAGCTACCCACTCATCCCGGTGCCCAGTAAAAACTTTGGCATGCTCCAAAAAATCCCCCCACCCCTCTTCCCACCCCACCCGTATAGTTTTGCCAGCTACGGCTTGTGCCCGAAAAAAAGTGACGGCGTGCCGGATGTGACGAAGAGCAACGTCCCCGGCGTGTTTTGGCCCGCTACCAAGGACGCCCTTTACCCCGCTTTCCCCGTGTTTTGGCCCACGGCGAGCAGCCTCCACATGCCGCCCTACCCGGCCAAACCTCCAGAGCTACCCGGGGTCCGCCAGGCCGACCTCGACTTATCAGACCAAAGCGAAAGGAGTGCGACCACCCCCAAAGACGGCCATCGGCACCAGCAGCAGCTCGCGGGAGAGCGATCTCCCACTTCGTCCGGCAACTGCAGGAACAACGACGACAGGTCCGAGGACGAGACGACCTCACACCGGAAAATCAGCTACATCTCCGCCTTCAGACCCGTCGTCAAAGACGCGGAGACCATCGCCAAGTTGTACGGGGCCCGAGAGGGCTTCAGCGTGAGGCCGGGCTACCTCTCCCCGGACTTTGTCAGCGAGACGTCCAGCTATCGGTCCATGTCTCCGGACAGAGATACCGCGGAAGACGACGACGACGACCCCGACGTGGACGTGGAATCCAACAGGGGGGGAGAGGATGAAGAGCCGATCCGGACATCGCCGAGAGGGAGCCGCCGTGAGTCTCCTGCGCTCGAAGAGAGCCAGGAGAAGGTTACCGGTACACCTCGCAGCCCCGCCATAGCATCACCCGAGGACTCGGCGCACACCGGATCGTCGGACGAGGGCAGGCTCACCCGGGACGCATCGCCCATTCATCACGTAAGATGGCATTCCTCTTACATGACGCGATTTCGGATGTGCACTGATAGGCTCGTCAAACGCTCCAATCGGTTGTTCAAAAAATCAAACCCAAATAGCATCGCTTGCACGCATGTACACTCAAAAGACTTTTAAACTATATTTTAAATCAATCCCCGTGGTAAAAAAAAATGCGCCTTAAAAATCTTCACAATTTATACAGATTAACACACTTTCATCCCGTCGTTTAATTGGAGTTGATTTGATCACAAGGCCTTCATTGTGTGAAACGTTGAAATCACATCATTCACTGTGCGTGTGCGCGTTTGCATCATTTTGCAGGTGTACGCGCACGGAAAGGACTGCCAAGTGCAAGTGGACGAGGCGTTCGAGTCGCCGAGCAGCCCCGGCAGACCAAACGGTGATTATTTGGCTCATTTACCTGACGTGTGTGCGCATGTGAAGCGTTTACGGCTTCCTTTTCAAAACCCCGATTCTGTATTTTATTGTATAATTTTTTTTTTTTAATTTCCAGGAGTTCATCACTATCAACAAAACCTAACATCCAATCAGGACCAAAATGACAGACAAGGTATTAATCACATTTGTCAGAACGTTCATATATAGAACGTACAAGCTGGTTTATCATTTCTATATCGTTTGTTCTTTTGACATTTGACTCTTCCTCACTTTTTTCCCCAGCTGAAGGAGCTCTACGCATTGACATTAGCGTGCATGAAAGAAATCTGGAGAACGTGGCAAAAGGTAAAAGATTTTGAAAACACCTCATTTTGAAGTGAATAATGGTGGCAGCAACCAAAACAAAAAAAACAACAACAACGGAGGCTCCGCTTACCACTGCCGTGTCATATTTATGTACAGAAGGAATCATTGTTATTTCATATCAGTATTAAAATACTATATTCAATGCATCCATTGTATTAATTTATACACAAAACGATCATTGCGTTGCTGACTCCTGATTGATGAATCCCTCCCCACACTTAAAATGCACGCATCTGCCCTGCTAAATATCATGTGGCACATTATGCGAATTTGCATCTTCTGAGGCTAAACCGTTCCCATAGGTGTTGCGCACTAAATCACAAGACATGGTCGTTTGGACTTATTATTGTAAGAGGAAATCGTTTAGAGGCTATTAATATTTTAACGAACAGAGCCATAACCCCGAGGCGTGGCAGCTAATTATTTTTGAACGCTTGGAAAAACCCCAAGACCCAAATATCATGGCCTCGTGTAGCCTGCGGCCGCTGTGCGACAATTATTGTGGCACACACACACACACACACACACACACACACACGCACACGCGCGCGCGCGCACATTCAAGAGACCGGGAGGCGACGCTTGTTGTAAATTCATCCCATGTCGCGGTTTGCTTTGCCTTCTATTTATGTGCATATATTTAGTACATATTGTAAATCAGTGATGGGAAAATTGAAGAGATGACCTCATTATGCACGTTTTCGAGAGGTACGCGTGCGCAGTCTGCCTTATAATTTCGATCGGCCGAGTCAGAAATATAAGCAGCAATACTGTGTTTGTTGTGGTTGTTTAGGCACGGCACCGTGTTACTTATCTGACTTTATTTTGCTACACGGGACAGTCCGAAAATTTGACACGGATGCAGTGCATCAAATGTGCTGTGGAATTAATTCCGCGTCCATGAAAATCAGGCGTTCCGCATCCCGCGGTCGGGCGTGCGAGTGCTTCCAAAGAAGTGTCAAAAAGCGGAGAGTGTATTTTTAGCTGAGATTGGTGTATTGTTTGGCTTGACAGAGGAGTTGCAGAAGCAGCTAGTGGAGCAGATGGAGTTGAGGAAAAAGCTGGAGAGAGAATTTCAACATTTGAAAGGTAAAAACGCTGAGAGCAGAGGAACACCTTGATGTAGTTCGACATTTCCACACTCGATTAGATGTTCCATCATCGTCTTGTGTCTTTGAGGCGCTTAAAACGGGAATTAGACTTAAAGCTCCACGATATCTGGTGTTCCTCAGATAATTTTCAGGATCAAATGAAGCGTGAGCTGTCCTACAGAGAGGAAATGGTCCAGCAGCTGCAGATTGTTCGAGGTTGGTGTCGCCCCGCTTTTACGCGTCATACGACACAACTTTTGGAGCAGAAGTAGATGAGTGCTCTTTAATTCAATGGAAATGACTTGGAGCCATATTTTCAAACCGCTATAACACAAATAAAAGGGTAGAATGGACACTTGCATCCCGGAGTATTTGGATATCGTGACGCCGTTAAAAAACAAACTTTTATCGACGACACGATGCAGTATTTTAATTGAAACAATGTGACAGAAAGCGTCAACTGTAATTTTAGCGTTTTCACTTAAATATGCAATTTATTTAGGAATCCTCAAAATAAATTTCACCCAAGTATTAAAAGTTCTGGTTATATATTTCCATATTGACCAATTGTGTGGATACTTTTGAGCCTTTGAAAGTGCAGCATGCACAGTAGAAAAGCAGAAATCATGGCTCCTCTGTCAGTGTCCCAATATTTTTGGACCTAAGCGCACGTGCACCCTTATTTGTCTTTCCAACTGCAAGCATATCTTTCTGCTGGAGTTGGATTCGATGAATAGACGGATCCAAAACAAAAAAAGTGAAACCAAAACCACATTGTTTTGTTTGCCGAGGTCATTCTTTCCTAAATCATACCCTGGAAAATTGAATAGACAGCCCATTATGTGCCGCTGTATCGGTTACACGCACAAGACGGCAACTAAAGCCACCCGATAAAGGATTGGATTCGTGTTACACTTGTTTAAGTACACACAGGCGGGTCACTGTAAATATCACGAGGGCAAACAGCATGTTTGTACCCGATCCCTTATTTAGTTTTTCATTCGTTTTATTCTTAATAGACGCTTTTGTGTGATGAGTTGGACCAATAGGGAAAGACTCTTGCAACACGACACAATTAAAATAAAGGGCCATTTAAGTTGCTGTTTGTTTAATTTGAGGTGCTACTTTTTTTTTTTTGACGGAAAACAGCTTTAAAAAAAAAAAGGGGGTGAGGGATCAATGTCAATATTTTGAGTGAAAATCGAGCGAGTAATTTGAATGAGAGCGGACATGTTTCTTACTGATGGACCCGTTCCTTCCTAGAAGCTCACGACGCCCTTCACCATTTCTCCTGCAAGATGTTGACCCCACGCCAGTGTACTGGAGCCTGCACCTTCAAACCCCCCCTGCTGCCACCCTAAATTCCAGCACGACCACTTTACCCTTACGCACAGTCACTCAGTTACTCACACACACACACACACGCACTAACACTAGAGATACACTGGTGATCCGAGCACATGAGTTAACGCACTCACTCTCAGAGAAAGCAGCATTGATCTCAACACTGTTTTTTTTGTTGAAACTCCAGTGATCGGAGAGGAACGCTCATATCAAGAATCCACCTGCTCTTATTTAAATCGTCTGAAAATGGAGGGGAGGGGGAAAGCACTAAATACACTATAAACCACGTGACGATGTGCAATTGCATGTATAATTGAGAAAAATAAATTAAAAACGGGCATACTTTAGCTTTTTGTTGCTTGTTTCAATAACTTCAGTTGTATATTCATCTTCTTTTCTTTTCCAGATTATTTGTACCACCGTTATGTGTCGTAAAGCACTTTAAATGGGCAACATCTCTGCTTTTGTCGTCCTTTATATACCAAATAGACATATCATAAAAAAAAAAAAAAAAAAAAAACCCAGAAGGATGTTTATGTTGAAAAGGAAGCACTTACTTCAACAGTTGCTGAGATGATCATAATGTATGTTTGAGATCATGCAATAAAAGATTTTCTCTCACAGTGTGTCAGGACCGCTTTCGTACGTTTTTGACGCCGCTGCCGGTTTTTGTCAATAGTCTTAGTCTGACACCTACTGGAGCTGCAGAGAATAAGGTCCTCTTGCCTCTCAGTAAATTTGACTTCAACATGATCTCTTTCATTAGGCACCAACATCAGCAAGTCAATTTATAATGTTTGACACGGTGTCAGGGGAGCAGGGTGATCTAATAGTGAAATCTAATTCTTCTGAAGGGAGTCCTAATAGAAATTGATTGTGCCGCTGCAAGTCCCCGGATGCTTCATGCTGAGACATAATGTCACTGAAGTGACACACAATGAATGTCAATGTTCTGTGATTGTGGATTGTGAATGGCCTGCCTTTGCAAAGCCTTTTCTTTATGCATGCTAAAATGTCCACAACTGATGAATTGATCATTTTATTGCGTTGTTTTTTTCCCATCACATAAGTTCCTCAAGGTCATTTGGTGGTCATTCAAAGAAAGCCCATGATAACCACTTATGATCATTTATTGACTGATCATTTTATCGTAATAAACTTTGCACTGAAAGCTCTTTTTTTTTCCACCAGAGAAGACTGTCCGTGATTACAAAGACGAAATGCTATGTGTGTCGATATGGCATATTTTGTTACGATTGGGAAATACAAATTTAAAACAAAATTACAAGCAGTCATTAAAATGACATCTTTCCACTGAACATCTTTATACTCAAACATCGACTCTGTGCACAAACTACAACTCATATTAGCCATTCCTAATCAGGACTCCCAAATATACAGATAAGCGGGATGTATTATAGTATTGACACTGATATATAGATGATCCTGTGATGACATAATACATCCAATTCACACAATCAATAAAACTGTAGATTTGCAGACAGTATTAGCAGGGTAAACCTTTTTGGCACTGTTCCCTCCGAGGTGCAGCAAATAAGAATGTTGCCAACATGAGGATAACTCTTGCTATTTTTGCCCAACTCTTTTGGGTAAAAAGAGTTGCAAGAAAGGTTGGAAAGGTCACTCAATATAGAAAAAGACTTGCTAAATTATCAACACTGCAGACACAAGACTTGTATACCAACATCCACACGTGTACATACAACAGAAGCAAAACTTTCAAAATAAAAGCATTGCATATTTTAGGTTTTATTTTAACTTCATGGTCACTATGAGGGGGCCGGTCAGAGACAGTGGGTTTATAGTTCGTGGATCCCCATCAACAATGTTTTATTTTTACAATATTGTATTTTCAGTTGTTTGGCCCTTACGGACTTAAGGGCTTCATTTTCTGTGAGGGCTAAACAGTTTCTGGTCAATGATATTGGGAAATGCTAATCAATAGGATGCCTCCATGACACTTAGCTGCTGATGCTGGTGATTACCTTTTCTAGGAAGATGGTGCACTGCCACACTGGCATCTCGCTGTCAAGAGATTGCTCAATGAGCTCGTGCCAAACAGATTGATGGATGGGCCGTGCCGGATCACGTGTTCTGCAAGTGGCATGCAATAACACTTGATATCATTGTTTATGACTTCTTTCTGTAGATCAAAGTACACCCCCCCCCACTTCCTGCAAACGCACCAGATGAAACTATGAAATCATGCATCTTGAGCTAGTTTAAAATGATCATCATTTTTGTGGACATGCTGTATCATATATTTTGAATGGGCAGCACAGTGAATTAGTGGTTTGGATGTGTGCCTCACACTCCGGAGGTCCTGGATTTAAATCTTGACTCAGGCCTTCCCCTGCTTGGAATTTGCATGTTCTCAAATTGTGTGGATTTTCTCAAGTTACTGTGGCTTGCATGATCGATTCATTGAAGACTAGAAATTGTCGGGATGAACCCGACCTTGACCAAGGTCAGTTTAGATCGACTCCAGCTCCCCCGTGACCACACTTAGGGAGGAACAGATGTTTTTAAAAATATTATTAACTATAACTTGTGTGACAATTAAACATTTTATAGTATGTTGCGTGAACTTGGCATGGCTTCAGCTACACTTCCTTTGCATGTTACATAAGATAGGGGTGGTCACAGTACGTGGTTGACATACTTTTATACTTGTGTCACTTTTTTCCGAACTCTTAATGCATTTGCACAGCCAATATTAAAACCTCATCAGTCTCAGCACTCATGTGTTAACCACCGGTGACATAGTTAGACCGTATGTGCTGGGGTTATTTATAAACCCGTATAAACATACTGTATGTGGTCACATAAACCTGTCCTAACAATGACTATTAACAATGTGACAGATGACAGACATACTGTTAAAATAAAACCTCGTTCTACTGAATTGAATAACTTGTTTCACTCAAGAATCTTTTGTGGCTCAATCTTTGTGTGAAAATAGATTAATGCCCCAAAGCAAATTATGTTTTATATGCATGTGTGATGTACAAGCATTACGTTGCAGGGCAGACGTGACAAATAATAACAACTACAATGGAAAGAGGTAATTGGAGAAAAAGAGCAAAGGATGTTGTCCTGACTGCCATTTTTTTGGGGGGGGCTCTTCATTTGACGAACTTGGGCGCTCCCTACTGGCTCGTAAAGGAAACGCATTTATTGATCGCATTTACTGCTGTGCAAGTACAGTACAGTATAGTAATTATGTACAGAAAAGTGCAGTAATTTATTCTGTTCTATGCATAGTTCTGGATTTGTATATGAATAATAATTATTGTGATAGTAAAACGATAGGAAAATTGCAGTCCCAAAGACATTTTAGGATGTTTTGATATCCATATCGTGTCTGAATGAATGAAAGCATTAATTCTATGATCGGAGAAAGAATAATAAAATTATTTAATTATTACCACCGGAACACGCATGTCTCTTTGATAGTTGGGATCTCACTGCAAATAAATGAAACAAAACAACAAACAAAAAAGAAAAACAAACAATCGACTCATGGATTGAAAAAAAGAAGCTTTAATAATACCGAAATGACAATTTATAATGACTTCGACTAAAATGTATTTGGAAATACTGTAAAACTTTACACCTGCTCTTTTTGTCCATTATCGCGTGGTGTTGGTGAGCAAAACCTAGTGGCTGGGTGCGCGTTCGCGAAGCGCCGTGCGCGTCCCCGTGGCCGGGCTTCCTAACCACGCCTGCGCAGAGAAATACAAGATGGCGGAGAGTGCGGAACTGAAGGTAAGGCGCAGCCTGAAATCGGGATCGTTTTCAGCGCTTGCCGAGTGTTCACTTGTCAAGTCACTCGAGTCTCTGCCGGCTTAAGCGTCCGTGTGCTGAGATTGAATCCGATATGACGTTGACGGCTCAAACAGTCAGGCAACTTTTGGGTGCACGCGCAAGCGTGTTTATGTTGATATGGAGACTCGCGGGTTTGGCTGAACTGGACAGACCCTTTCGCCCCCCAACCCCTTTCCCAATTGAGCGGCTGCTGAATGGGCGGGCATCAATGTTTCACGTTTAAACAGCACGTTGGAAGCTCCCATCACTGCCGTTCTAATCTGCCTTTTGCAAGAAGCAGGCTTGCAGATGTCGGCGAGCGAGCGATTTGTCTCGCCGACTGACTGTCAAGACTGTCAGACGGGGCACGAACATGACAGCGGTTCGTGTGAGTGTCGGTGTGCGCGCTCTTCACGTTGAATAATCACTTCACACTCACTGTTTATTGCTCACTTATTTACACAGCTCAAGCGACGAGTCCAAGCTCTTGAAGCCGAAGTTGATTACCTGTCCCGTTCATATGTGACGCTCACTTTACCTGTTGATGAAAAGAGCAGTGCTTTGGCGCCTCGTGAACCGTTAGGCACGACATCGCACTTTTCGTGAACCTTGTGCACGTATTTAACGTTGGATACTTGACATCGGTATGCCATTTGCAGCAGTAAAAAGTGAATATTTTGTCTCTGATTATTTTGATAACTTCAATATTTTTCATGTAGGTTTCATAACTTTACAATTTAAAAAATAACTGGCCACCATGTTCATTGAACTCATCACTTGGTAACGGTGACGTGTATAAATATTGGACTTGACTGCACATTGATCTATACACACAGCTACGCCACATCTACTGTATACTGCAGTATTAGTCCTGAAAGAATGAAGCCGTTTAATTATCAGCCAATACTATGAAATAAGTCTACCAAGTGAGATTCCACTTTTTATGTGAAAGATGCAATGCCGGATGGTGTTTCGGCACAAAATACACTTTGGAGAATGAGGTGGACCAGGAAGTGGAACAGATGTCATTTGACAGTTCCACATGAATGGACAATCCTGCAGTGAAAACAGAATGCACTCCTTTATTTACGATGAAGAGAGTGCTGCTTTGGTCCTTAATTTACAAGCACGGACTTCGCTGTCATGATGAACATAATGCCCAAAACACCGCTGCCTACGCCTGCTGGGAATTGCGATCCTCCCTGAGTCCGTTTATATCAAGTCACACTTCTTGCTCATTGAACAATACTCGGCACAGCATTTGTTTTTAATGTCACCTGCATGGCATGTCTCCTCTCTAACTGTAAATCACTCTCGGAAATGTTCACTGTACATGTACGCATGCCCGTCCATTCTTGCATTCATGGGGGCTGGACAGAACTTGCGTAAGTAAATTGTTAGGAAAAATGTGGAATAACAGGCCAGTGTGCATCTTGTTTGCTGTTTCTGGATGACCTCTTGCTGATTTTTGCTCTGCATTATGCTGTTTTTTTTTTTATCTTTTGATGCAAATACAGTTGCTGGGTAAAATTCATAATCTGCGTCCTCCAAAGGACCCTTCGCAGGCTGGGCCCTTCGAAGTCTCTTCCTCATGAAGCCTCCGCCGACCACAAAAACAGTAGTGAATTTGGACAGGCCTAGCGATTCTCAGTTGTCTCACTTGTCTGTTCTGTACCGGTGCAAGATAGCGGCAATATGCTTGGCTGTTCCTAACTGACGAAGTGTAGAAGAAGATCCGCATAGAAGAAGGGAGTTGGCATGTACGCCATGAATATGTGCTCCTAAGCAGCTTTCGCTAAGGGTCGTCTCCAGGGAAACGAAGGTTAGATTCAAAGGCCGCTTGTTTTTGGACACCAGCGTGAGATCGGGGCGCACTGATGGTACGTCACTTGGCTTTTAAATTCGTCCTTTGAAGGGCGCAGCCTAAAAAACATCATCATCTTTGGTCTAATACAATTGTCTGTCTAATCTGTCAGAACAAACATTGATAACATTTATTTAGTCATTTTTAGCACTTCTGGTTGGGCTTGTTGTCACAGCTGGTGGAATGCATTGTTTTGGGAGCATGAAAGTTGGGGCCAACACTTGCTAGCTGTTGAACAATGACATGCGTCTTGTAACATGATTTTTTTTTCACCTTTGCACTCTCAGTTAGTTGTTTTGTGCACAGAGAAATTTTTTTCTCCCCCATTGAGTGAATTTATGAAAACGGGTGATCTATATAATTGGCGCTTCAGAGTCTGCAGTTTTAAGTAGTACTATACTTTCTATGGCAGAGATCGCACCTTTGTAGCAGGTATTGATCTGAGATTTTGTCTCTAGACATTAACCTGATGGTATATCGACAGTACAGGACAGAAGCAGATAACTTTTTCATTTACTTTGATTGCCATACTAAGATAGGTGTGAAAAAGGTATATGACTATTCAATAATCAAACAAATGCGGCAGCCTCTGGATCTGCCTCACGGGCAGCTGAGATTCTGGGTTTCGATCTCCGCTGCCTTCCTGTGTGGAGTTTGCATGTTCTCCACTTTGGCTGTTGGCGATTTCTCCAGGTACTCTGACTTCCCCCACATTCCAAAGATTTGCATGTTAGCTGAACAGAATACCCTCAATACCCCAAAGTTGTGACCGTTAGTTTTCTTTTTTTTTCTCTGCTCTGTGATTGGCCGGTTGCCGGTCCAGGTGGTGCCCAGCCTCTCGCCTAAAGTCAGCTGGGATCGGCTGAAGCTCACATGCTACTTTGGGGACACGCTTGACAGAAAATGGATGGCTCAAACAAACGCCTTTGCGGGTGAAATGTTTTCAGTTCCTCAGGTTTGATTTTTGCATGGTGAAAAAAAGTGACAAGTTCTCCACCCATGCTGTGGTTGTTGCTTTTTGGCATTCAAACCCCATTATGGTTTCATTGAAGAGGAAGGCCAAAAAGATATGGACAGTATGGACTTGGCTGCATATAAAACATATCTGAAAAATACATCTCATAAAATGAGAACTTGAGCCAGCAGCATAAATCCAGTCAAAGATGAGTGACAAGCCGGAACTTGAATGTTTACAAAAATCTCACTGAAAGTTTAATGTTATGATTGAAGCCCTGATAAGTTAGTCACTGGTTTCCTCTCTGCTCGAGGCCATGCTTGTTTTATGTATTATATTCGGAGGCTTTGAGGTTGTATGGTGTGTATGTCAGTGTTTTATAGTTTGGCCGAGTAAAAAGAAAATTGAGATGAAACAGATTTGGTCTACACAGGTAGCTTTTTTTAACTCTCTATAAATAATGGGGTTCTTGCATCAAAAGATAATCTATGAAAGTCAAAAGATTTTGTTTTGTAGCATGCTGATAATGACGATCTCTGGCCCCGTCCTAGAATATGTAGTGGCTTTTTGGGATTAAAATAACAGCTAGACCACAGACGTAAGCACATAGAAATGTACTGCGACCTTCAAAACCTCACTCTTCTTTCTTCCAGTGTTAATCGGATAATTTTTTTCAAAAGTCTTTATTTATAGCTGGGATAGTAGTGTCAAACGTTTTGCGATATTTTCAAGATAGAAACCTTGTCTACATTTGACCCTCATACAGTCGCTTAACATCCAACATGGGGAAATTGAAACACATTCAGTACAGGAAACCTCCAAGGTCAAACAGCAGCTCTTCCGGCTGAGTACCGTATTTTCACGACCATAAGGCGCCATTAAAAGTCTTAAATTTTCTCCAAAATGGACAGGACGCCTTATAATGCGGAGCGTCTAGTGTATGAGCCGAGTTCCAAATTCTGACTGAGAGCCGACACGCTGTTTATATAGAGAGAAGGCGGAAGTGAGCGCGAACAGGCATGCGGGAAAGCAGCCAGCCAATCAGTGAAGGGTGGGCGTGTAAGTGGCCGCGATTGAGACCAGACATGCGGGAAAGCAGCCGGCCAATCAGTGAAGGGTGGGCGTGTAAGTGGCCGTGAGTGAGGACGTGATTGAGGCCAGGCGTGCGGGAAAGCAGCCGCCAATCGTGATTGAGGCCAGGCGTGCGGGAAAGCAGCCGCCAATCAGTGAAGGGTGGGCGTGTAAGTGGCTGCGCATCATTTCTGTGGAGCCACATGGCAATGAGAATGACTCTGACAACGAGAGGGAACCCGGCGTTTTTTATGGACTACCGGTACTTGCACAATTGTTCAATTCAGATACAGAAGATGAGGACTTTGATGGATTTCTGGGTGATGATTGATCGAAAAACGTGAGTACATTGTAAGATGGCTAAATAAAGTACAACCGATCTCAGTTTTGCTTCCGTTGCCTTTTTAAAAACGTGTTTTTAGCATGTCTTAGCATGCTACGCTATGCTTCAAGCTAACATGTTTTTAGCGTGCGTGCATGCATGCCGTATGTTTAAACTGGCGTATGTTTTACCACGCCTGGCTGCGCCCAATAATACAGTGCGTTTTGTGTATGTTTAAAATACCGAAATAGCACCCGTTACTGAGACTGCGCCCTACAACACGGTGCGCCGAATGGTCGTGAAAATACTGTAAGTCATAAGATTATATTGTCTCAAGATTTTGGAAAGATAGCCTTAGTAGTGTCACTCTATAATATTGTACTTAATAAAAACACAAAGTCCAAACTTCATAAAATTAATAGAACATAAAACAAACAGTATGTGCCTTGTGATTAATTAATTGCAGGTCCCCCTGGTGTGCGCATCTTGAACACCAGGGCAGTAGGATGTAGTGTCATAGAGATACAAACGTAGAAGAGTTGCACAACTACTTTAAGTGACTCACTGAGCTGCAGTAATATTAGCTTTTTTTTGTAAAGATTGATACATGCATGGCTATGAGTATTATTTTTTTTGTTGTTGACATTATTAGTGTTCAAATATCCATTGCTTCATAGATGCTCTTCGTTAGCCTACCTAAGGTGTTTTTTGCATTGTTTGTTTGCATTAAGATAAGCAGACTTTCCTAAAACAAAGCAATGTGGTTGTTTAAATACACAAAGTGTAATTCTGTTTTATGTCTGGTTTGACAACAAACTTCAACTGGTCAGTGGCAATAAAAAGCCTCTTTTTGGAAGAATCGCTCACGATAAGGCTGCTGGTGGTGAAGTGAGCCGAGTTTACATTCACACGACAGCGCTCGTATCAACTTTTTGCAAATGCAGTTTTTGACTCGTAAATTGTGACGCAAACCGGTTCTTTCGAGGCATGGCTTCCATTTATTATTGAAGACACTCCGAAGCATTTGTGAACGGGAATCATACTGCACTTTCTGTGGCGGCTGGCTTCCTAAATGTTCAGATGTGTTACAAATACATTTATGGGATTTAAGCGACACAGCCATACACTGATCATTCCCCATGTGACAGCTGTGAGGTCACACGGAATCATCATTGAGGTGGATTAAACAAAAAAAATCAAATAATATATACTTTCAGACACACTTATTCATTTGCGCTGATCAGTTACCATCCCTCAGTGTTTCCGCCGTACGGTCGCGAGGTCATGCGGCATCACAATGGAAGTGGAGGAAGAATTTCCTTCAGGAAGACCAGACTGTTGCCCTGCTGTGCCTGCTTCAGGGTGCTACGTCGCCAGGTACGATTCTGCCGACGGCCCGCTGTGTCACAGTCACTCATCCTGTTTTTCGACACGGGATTGGGGAAATTCTTCAGTGCGACTCGGGAGCAATGACGTTGGTTTTTGATGCAGAGAGCAACCATTCAAGGTCGCAAAAAAGAGCTAGTGAGCTTGCTGACTCTTGCTACCATGCTATCCTTGTATTGTTTCAACTTATATAATAAAGAAATTAAAAACGTAAAAATAAAAGTGGACCTTTAAACTCGAAAATTAGTTTTGAAAGTAGCAGTAGAATGGTTGGAAAAGTTTCTAAATCAAGCAAATCATTAAGATTAAGCAGGCGCCCTCAGTAGGGACATGATT
The DNA here is from genome assembly GCA_026261675.1 of Hippocampus mohnikei. Lineage (NCBI taxonomy): Eukaryota > Metazoa > Chordata > Actinopteri > Syngnathiformes > Syngnathidae > Hippocampus > Hippocampus mohnikei. Next base: position 4,471,893 of record JAKGUB010000340.1, read on the forward strand.
TGAACTACAAAAGCTGCTTAATACATTTCTCAAACCTCATTTAAATATTACTGTAGTTTCTAACGTTGCATTATGATTTACGTAATTTTTTTGGTAGAAAATAACATTGGGTCAATAAATGTTTACTTCCTTTTTGAATCGTGTCAGTCAACTTTTCTATTTCTATCTATTTTGGGGGGCTGATTCCGAATCTGGCCTTGTTTTTTTATTTTTTTATTTTTCACCCACATTAGGTTTTCATAATAATAACAACAATCCAATAATACAATACATCTTTATATAATAACAAGAACATAATATACGTATAAGATTGTAATGTATTTAGTAACATTTATGAATTAAGGATTAGATTCAGCAACAGGTGGAATTTTTTTCTGAAATGTCCAAGCTATAAATCCCAACGCATGATAGCATCCATATTGCGCACGTCAATCTTAAAGCCAACAATGAAAATATGTCAAAAACATGATTTGCTTGGGACAACAACAAAAAGAAGACATTTCTCAAATCAGTTTCAATAATAAGTTGAGGGCACATAAAATTTGCTATTGACCAGCGTCATTACATGACTATGAAAGGTGAAAACCACTTTTTACTCTCGTTTGCTAACCAGTGAGGATAGTCACCACCACAGTTCTTTGCATGTTGTGGTTACCAAGCCAACAAGCCTGGTGTCATGATCACTTCACAGGTTCTTGAAGCCACTTGGTGGTGGGTTCAAATCAGAGTTGACGCTCCTACAACCAGTTCGTGCCACAAGATGAACAGTCTGCTTAAAGGCTTTATGTTGTTCAAGCTGCCAAAGAGGTGGTTGCGTGTGTCCTCTGTTTACGTTCACTTGACTTATGGTTTGTACGTTACAATACAACACTTACCACTTTCCATGTTGGGTTTGAATTCACCTCCCCCAGTGGGCAGGGTCCCCGTCGAGCATTTGTTTGGAAGTTGGAAGTTGGAAATTCCAATATCTTGACAACACTAGTCCGTGTGATCATGTCCTCCTTCCTTTCTCTTCTGTTACGACAGACAAAGAGATAAGTGTGATTTTTCCTTCTTAAAATCAAAAATGTTTTGACCTTTCCCTTGAGAGAAACCGTAAATGCAGTGAAAATCGAACCAGTTTTTTTCACATGACACATAAACAAAAGAGCTGTTGTCAACCAGAGAAGAGCTTGATTTATTCTTTGGAGGCTACGGTGAGGTGAGGACAGGGGGCACTCTCGTTCATGTTGCAAGTTCGGAGAATTTCCTCTCAGAAAAGTGCTTTCTTTATCTGACCATTTTTATGCACGAAATGAAAGGTGCTTACTGTGTGTTACTATTGCCCAAATATATTTTGGATTGCTGGTGTGTATAGAAACTGTTTATCAATATAATGTACCTAAGATCGAAAATCAATTCAAACCAAGGAATATGAATAGGGAAAATTGTCCCTTGTTGAAATTGAAACCTGGTCATTTTAGAATGCTTTGCTGTAACATTATACAAAAGAATTCAATCTCGAATTAGGGAAAGAGGAAGTTACCTCCCATTTTGCATTTAGGAGTGGGTGATGTCCGGTATTTATCGCCGTTTGCTTTACAAAGACAAATCACGTTTTTAGTTTTGTCTTTTTTTATCTTCTTGGATTAGTTTTTCTTTTTTTTCCTGATACCATCCAGCTTTGAAACGTCGCTTTTGGCAATGTTTGGAGTGAATGATTCGTGATTCGGTGATTGCCTTTCACGGGGATCCTTTCTTGATATATGGCAAACAACGGCAAATGATTTCACCCACACTATGTTGTAGTTTTGTCATGAATCACAAATTTTGACTTTGATACTTGTCAGAGATTCTCACTTGGACAGTTGAACAGAGACTCGACCAGCAACAGATTGTCTTTCACTGCCAGGCAGGAGGGACGATTCTTGAAGCCGCACTAACTCGTGCTCGCTTCTCAAACTGAAAACCCGAACTCTCGCAGCTCCTGCTGGCCTTTATTGACAGTTTATGCAAATTACAAGTGACATATCAGAAAAACATTCCCTTCTTCATTTACATACCACGCCCCTCGGTCGGCCCCAATGATACGCCCTCAGTGGACACCTGGAGGCCAAGACACTTCCTGGTACAATCTTCCCATGAACTGTTACATCTGTAACTCAAGGACATTTTATTATGCTGGAGCGTATTCTGTCCTCCCTATCTGCCCGAAGTTGAATCTTTCTTCCTAGCTTATCAGTTAACAAGCGCCCTGGCTCCATTCACCTCAAACTGACCCCTGATTCTCTGTGCTCCATTGTGTACCAGCTGTATAAACACACGCGTTCGAGGTCAATCAAGCACGTAACAAAATGAAACTTTTAAACATGATACCATTGTGTTTGTCTATTCTCTGTCAATACTGTACCTTGCATAAAATACCTCAATACCAGTAATGAAACGGTACCATGGCTAAACCGTTAAACATCACTTAAAAAGCAGTGCAAATATTAGCTGACAGCTAACCAACTGCAAATTCGTTTTATTTGTATTAATTCCCCAAATTACCAATTAAAATACAGTACTTTTGATAAAATGAACACATTTATTTAGAACATTTGAACAGCTTTCGAACAATTAAATACGAAAAAAACATACGTCTGTTGTGAAATATATGTATGTGTATATATATATATAAATATACACACACACACTGTACAAAAGGTATTCGGGCACCCAAATGTATTATTTAAGGCTTCAGTCAGTATCAAATCTCATTTAATATTTCTCATTTGTCATCACAACAGCTAATACTGGCAAAACTTGGAGGATGGAAGCAGAGCGACCAGATGGACCATTGATTGTAATTAAGTAAAATAGCAAAGTGATTTCACTCCTATCATTCTTCGTGATATGTGCCAGCTTTTATAGATTGCTAGAAAGTCCATTTTGCTTATATATTGGTGGTTATTGTTGAATGCAATGATGGAATTATTTCTGTGTGGATTTAGAAGGTCAGACTGCATTTGAATGCATCTTGCGTCTGGTGCCGAACATGGGTGCCAATGTTTACTTGAGCTAAGACATTGGTTTTATAGATGAGCCATAAAGACTGATGATCAATAATCCAAATATTTAAGAACAAGTCAAATGGAACAAGGCATCCGAGTGATCCACTTGCTTTTATAATAACAATAAATACGTTTTTTCGTTTAACGCTAGCCATAGCTTGATGGAGACCCAACCAGCCGCTTTGTGTTTTCACTACTACTCACTCTATATTATAAAAGGCACAGAGTGGGTACATAGCGCCAGGTGCTCCACTTCTTGTCAGCACGCAGACTCATCGCCGTCTTTGATCAGGCCGATGACTGCAGTGTCGTCTGCGAACTGTATGAGTTTGATAGCTGGTTGAGTTGAGGTTCAGTCGTTCGTGTCGAGGGAGAAGAGCAGTGGAGAGAGGATGCATCCTTGGGGGGCCCCAGTGCTGATGGGGCATGTTGATAATGTCCTTCCCAACCTTGCTTGCTGTGTCCTGCCTGTTAGGAAGCTGAGGATCCACTGGCGGATCATAGGGCACACACTGAGCTGGAGCAGCTTGGACATGAGGAGTTCCTGAACGATGGTGTTGAACATAGAGCTGAAGTTCACAAAGAGGAACCTTGCGTAGGTCCCTGTGCCGTGGAGGTGCCCTAGGATGTAGTGCAACTCATGTTGACTTTGTCATCCACTGACCTGTTTGCCCGGTAGACAAACTGCAGGGGGTACAGCAGGGGGCCAGTGATGTTCTTTAGGTGGTCCAGCACAAGGCGTTTGATGGACTTCATGACCACAGATGTCAGGGAGACAGGCCTACAGTCGGTCAGTTGCGATGTTGCAGATCCCTTGGGTACTGGGAACTGTTTGAAGCAGGATGGCGCCTCACACAGCTCCAGGGATCTGTTGAAGATCTGTGTGAAAACCGGAACAAGCGCAGACTTTCAGGCAGCACGGGGACACTTTATCCGGCCCCGCAGCCTTCTTTGTCTTCTTCTGCTTGAAGAGCTGTCTCACGTCCTGTTCGTGGATCACCAGGGCAGGGAATGGGGTTTGCGGTGTGGCTAAGGTAGTTTCTGATAGGGGTGGACAGGTGTGGGAAGTGGAGATGTCCTTTTCGAATCTGCAGAAAAACATGTTAAGGTTGTCAGACAGTCCCTTATTGTTCATTGCTTGCAGGGGATTGTGTCCTGTAGTTTGTAACTGCTTTCATTTGCGTTTTCCCCTGTAATTCCCGTGGCCTATTCGTCCGTTTAATATAATGCTTAACCCAATTAGCTGTAAGAGGACATCCGCCTCCTCTAAAAACAGGGAAACTGTCATGAATTTGGCCAATTATACCCAATTTGAAATGATCAGAGTGCTTACTGGACGAGTATTGTTATAACAGGTTAAACGAACCATTTGCCAGTGTTGAACCTTTTTAAATTACTGTATGAATTCATAATAACACAAAGTACATTGTCTACTATTACCAGGCTCTCAAATGTGTCCTGTTGCGTTTAATTGCGTTTCAAAGGAGTCCCGGCCTGCCACAGCTTCCTTTGAACTGTCTTCTCTCTTCTCTGCAGCAGCAACATGGCAATACAAATAAGCATCTGTGCTTTGGCAGCTTATAGGAGGAGACAGTCTATTTGTAGAGCCTGTGGCTAGGTTAATCCCCAATGATACAGGCCCTCTGCTCTGCTCTCCTACCTGTTCTCTTGCCTCTGCCTCTGTGTGCATGCAAAGAATTCACACTCTTGGCACCTCACTATTAAATTTAATTACGATGCGTTTACAGATTATGGAGGGATGTTTAATCGATATCTATCTATCTATCTATCTATCTATCTATCTATCTATCTATCTATCTATCTATCTATCTATCTATCTATCTATCTATCTATCTATCTATCTATCTACCTATCTACCTATCTACCTATCTATCTAGATATAGATATATAAATAGATATATATTTTTCCTGGAATGGATATATTTCCTTTTCCTTCCTTTTTAACCCATGTTCGTGTTGACACATATTTTCATGATTAAAATAAATTAGATCCACAGATGTCCATTAGCTTTTATTCAAACCAGAGTCATTGCCTTCCTATCATCATATTTGCCAACACACGTTTCCTCATCATTTCAAAAATCCACCAATGATGTTTCAATTGTCTGCAGTCAAGTTACTGACAAGAATCCTCACAATAGTGTTAGTGATGAAGGTTATGTTGTCGACGTTTGTTGATATTTACGTTCAACTGGATAACTGTCTTATTGCCCACAAACCACTTTACACATCTCCTACTTCAAAAACACACTCAGTCTACTGCGTCCACATTCACGTCACCTAAAGCTGACGCTCTTGCACTGTGACGTCACTGATGTGTGATGTTGTCTCCTTCCTCAGTGATAGAGACAAATCAAACTCGCGATAAATACCATTTTTAAAATGTCGCTTGTTTGGCCATATGTAAGGAAACGTGCTTCTTCTGCCCAGTTTTTGGACGCAATTGTCGCTTTCGCTCAAGTATTGTGTACGTCACACCAAATACCGGCATAGACTGTAACATGCAGAGAATTATTTGTTAGCTGTTGCTGCGTGAACATTTAACCGACGTAGCAATGAATAATCAATCATAAAAGTTGCACCAATTTGGTGTCAGTGCTGTGTGAAAGTCGTCAGTTGATTATAAAAAATGCATTTCACATTGTTGGATGCATTTCTACGGAAGAGGATTAGGTACATTTCTCAACAATCTGAGTACCGTATTTTCACGACTATAAGGCGCCATTAAAAGTCTTAAATTTTCTCCAAAATGGACAGGGCGCTTTATAATGCGGAGCGTCTAGTGTATGAGCCGAGTTCCAAAGCCTGACTGAGAGCACTTCTCGCCGACACGCTGTTTATACAGAGAAAAGACGGACATGAGTGACGACAGGCATGCGGAAGTCCGCCAATGAGTGAAGGGTGGGCGTGTAAGAGGACGCTAAAGGCACGCCCCCAGCAGGTACCACTCACCAATGAGTGAAGGGTGAGCGTGTAAGAGGTGAAGAGAAAAACGTGAGTACATTGTAAAATGGCTAAATAAAGTACAACCGAACTCAGTTTTGCTTCCGTTGCCTTTTTAAAAACGTGTTTTTGGCATGCGTGCATGCATGCCGTATGTTTAAGCTGGCATATGTTTTACCATGCCTGGCTGTGCCCAATAATACAGTGCGTTTGTGTATGTGTCAAATACAGAAATAGCACCCGTTACGGAGACTGCGCCCAACAATACGGTGCGCCGAATGGTCGTGAAAATACGGTAATTGAATATATATACATATATTATTTTTTTTTTCCTGCCATAAGTTATAAATAATGCTCACATTTTGCATAACGATGTTATGTTCCAGTCAGCCCACCTCAGGCTCAGGCACTGGCTTTCACTGTGCCTCAAATTTGTCAGCAGCCATTGATGTCTGGAACGATTTAGCAAGGGGGAGCTCTTGTTGACTTCTGTGGTGATTTTATTAAGCCGTTCTGTTGCCATGGAAACCTGTCACATTTGAGACAGACATGGCTAGATAACAGTTTGGAGTGTAATTGTGTGCTTCCAACTGGAAGAGAAAGACATTTCACTGGCCACTCTCCTGTTGGGTTTGCTAACAGCTGAAAACTTGCTCTTCTCATTTAGGTCGCGATTGATCATGACAGGCATTGTCATAATTTTGAGAACAATTATTGTGCAGATGTCAAAAGTCAAAATCAAAACCCGGGACTTTATTGTTCAATAACATTACTGATACACATACTGTCTGCTAAATTAATATATTTATAAGCTTTTTCAGCCACTATTCCTGGCTGAAGTATGTCCTAACGCAATTGAATTAATTTCCAGTTTCCAGTTCTGTTCAGCGAGTATGAATCCAGACACTTTTTAATTTGCCCGCTGTTCAAAGTTGGATGTTCTCCGCTTTAACGTAGTTCCAGCTATTTTAACAATTAGCTTAGCTTCGCCATCTTTTCACGTCATCCCTTCGTGAAAACTATACTTGTCAGGAATGTGGCTAATATGCTGCCACGGGGCAATGATTTCTGTCTTAGTTATGACTTCGCTGCGTGTTTAGCTGCACTAGTAGCCAGCAGAAGCTTGTTGCTCGCTAGCTGGTGCGGCTTAAGTAGCATCGAGCTTGCCTTGACCTCCGATTTTGGGACGTTTCGATGCTTTATTCTAAATTTTAACATTAAGTGTGTTTTGATGAGGTGAACAATGCAAAGTTTGCCTCGCAAACTGCAATTTTAAAACTGGTTATTTTGACTCTTGAAAAGTAAAAAAATGTGTGCATTTTCTAAACCTCTAATTATATTTGGGGATGGCAAATTTAAGTACCGTATTTTCACGACCATTCGTCGCACTGTATTGTTGGGCGCAGTCTCAGTAACGGGTGCTATTTCTGTGTTTGACACATACACAAAACGCTCTGTATTATTGGGCGCAGCCAGGCATGGTAAAACATACGCCAGCTTAAACATACGGCATGCATGCACGCACGCTAAAAACACGTTTTTAAAAAGGCAACGGAAGCAAAACTGAGTTCGGTTGTACTTTATTTAGCCATTTTACAATGTACTCACTTTTTTCTCTTCACCTCTTACACGCTCACCGACTGGTTTTTCTCTATATAAACAGCGTGTCGGCCAGAAGCGCTCTCAGTCAGGCTTTGGAACTCGGCTCATACACTAGACGCTCCGCATTATAAGGCGTCCTGTCCATTTTGGAGAAAATTTAAAACTTTTAATGGCGCCTTATGGTCGTGAAAATAGGGTATGTGAAATTGACTAAATACAGTAAACATTCTCTAGTGCGGTCTTGTGTTTGCGCTGTCCAATTTGTCCTGATAACAGAAATTCCTCATTTGGGAAATGAGCATGGTCCATGTCCTTTATGAACCGGCAAGTATGTTGACAAAATGCACGTGTAACAACACAATCAATAAAATGCAAAACTATACTGTCCAAAATCTGTTTGTATAACAAAAACTGCAATACAGGTGTATCCCAAAAAAATCCCAACAGTACAATACGTACAGTATTTTAATGTTTATTTTTTTCTGTCTTGGGAAAAATATGTCTATTTTGGATTGTTTTGTTGGATGCATTCTTTGGTTTATGACAATGTTTGCCTGCGTGTTATACAGTTTTCTTGCTAGTTGCATTTAACTGTCCCGTTGATCACCGATAGGATTTTTGTTGCCATTTGCATTGCTTCCTTGCTGGATGGTGGCTTGTCATCAGGAGTTGAATGATGACTTGTCGAGTGGACACTGCTTTTTAAGCTAGTGCCGCGATCTACAGAGACGTAAGTGAATAAAGTTAAAATCATTCACAATTACAATAAAACGCACGCCAATAAAAACTCACTTACACGTCGTCGTTTCGGATTGGAAGAATGAAAGCGGCGAAGCAAACACGTTTCTTTTGTAGTATCGAGTGGGCGCTGCTTTTGAAGCTGGTGCCGCGATCTACGAGACGTAAGTGAATAAAGTTAAAATCATTCATAATTACAGTAAAACGCACGCCAATAAAAAAGTCACATGTCGTTTCGGATCTGATGAATGAAAACGGCGAAGTGAAAACGCGTCGTCGTCGTCTTTCCGTCGCATTGGGTGGGTGTTGCGTGTATTTAAGCTCCCGCGGCATGACGTCTCCATCCAGGTTTCGGTTAGTGGAATTTCCGCTTACGTAAGTTCCGATAACGTGTAATATCGCAGTCAAAATGTTAATGCATAGGTTTTTACTCCGGGTGAAGGATATTCCTTTTCCTAGAATTCCGGGGATGGGAATGTTTACTGTAATGTAACTGCGTTGTAATGTACCGTATTTTCCGCACTATAAGGCGCACTGAAAAGTATTCAATTTTCTTAAAAGCTCACCGCGCGCCTTAAAATCCGCTGCACCTTGTGTATGGACATTACGGTAATATGTCGACCCCAAGATGGCTCCTTGCTGGAGACGTGCTTACAATGTTATAACTTGCTGTAGGTTCAGTGAACTGTGTCGCTGCTTGATTACCGTATTTCTGCACTAAAAGGCGCACTGGATTATGAGGCGCATCCTCAATGAATGGCTATTTTGCTATTTTTTTTCATACATTGGACGCATCACATAAGGTGTCGTATAAGGTGCAATCTACAATGCTTCCACTAGATGGTGCTACGCTCCTTCCATTCAACTCGAGAGGCGTCCGTTCAACTTGAGAGGCGTTCATGACCGCCTCTGAAAAATGTAAATTAACTATTACTGTACTTAAATGAAACTAGGAAAATTGAAAATAGAGAATTTATTCTGTGATTTCCTCGTTTGTGAATACAGTATACAACAAAGGAATAAATAACAAACACTTCTGAGACAGTCCAGGCTCCTACATTTTACTGACATCTGATCGTTCTGTTGGAGCTACACTCAAGGAAATGCCCAAATAAATTCTGTAGGTAGGCTATAAAATTTATTTTGTGATTTCCTCATTTGATTTTCTGTTTTGATGCATTATTTTCAATTTTCGTAGTTTCATTGAAGTAATCGTTGATTTACGTTTTTCTGAGGCGGTCATGAACGCCTCTCGAGTCGAACGGAAGGAGCGTAGCTCCATCTAATGGATGCTTTGTAGATTGCGTTTTATAATCCAGTGCGTCCAATATATGAAAAACATTACAAAATAGGCCATTCATTGAAGGTGCGCCTCATAATCCAGTGCGCGTTTTAGTGCAGAAAATACGGTACAGACGCTCCCCAGGTTACGAACGAGTTACGTTCCGGACGATTGTTCATAAGGTGAATTCGTTCGTAAGTTGCTTCAGTGCTATATTTGTCTGGAATGTATGTTTAAGGCTTATATTGACATCCATATAACGGGAGAGAGCTTTTCGTCCACGTTCTTCAGGGCTTGAGGTTAGCTGCCCGCTAAACTAGCAGCAGCTTCAGCGGGAGAGTAGACGACGGTCGTCGACCGGCGCACGGACGCCTCCGCCCGTTCCACCGTCACACGCCCGCCCCACGCCTCTCGCCGCGCCGCCGAACGTCGCCTCCGCCGTCCTCCTCCGCCCGTTCGGCACTCGGAAAAAGCGCGCAATACAAAATCTAACTCTTTTTTTTTTTTTTCGACAGACCCATGAAAATGTTCGTATGTACCGTTTGTTTGTAACTCGGATGTTCGTAACTCGGGGAGTGTCTGTAAATGCAAAATACTTTCAACATGAGGGTGGGCTGACAAGTTATGTTTTTTTTTCCATCTCTTGGTTATAAATGAACAAAGGTGTTGCACAACCAGGCTTAATAAATTGCAACTTCAATAAACAAGAATCATACGTTTGTGCTTTTCTTCTTCACTCCACCACCCAAAGTGGAAACATTACATTGTGTAGTAAAAGTGACATTTTGACCTTCAAAAATTAAGGGGGAAAAAAAATCCAATTGACTCACTTGATCGGACTGGGATAGTCCCATCTTGAAGAGTCTCTCTTGTAAAATTCAATGTGATGTAGCGAGAGTCTGGCAATAATTTTCAAACCTTTTTAGGATGATGATGATAATGCTTTAAAAAAACCCGCCTGATTTACATTTATTTTCTTTGAATACAAATACATTTGCATCATAGCCAAAAACAACGCAAGGTCCCAAAACAGTAAGTAAAGCAGCCTTCCAGGTCCAGTTTCAATAATGATTACACAAGCCACACTTGAAGATAATCCATCTTTCGGTAATATTTTTCCTGTGAGAAGGATTTTCAATACAATTTGTGTAGTTGAGGTCAAATCAGTACAATACATTTTTAAGTGGCGTGTGTGATTTCAAATATGTAACCTGATGTTTCCATTGCAATGTTTATTTAGTTGGGCTCAAAATTGACAAGACAGCCGTTAACTGTGTCAAACTGCGGTTAGCATGACATTTTTGTTGGGTATGGTTGCTGAAGTCGATGACTCATCCGGGAGCACATTGTAAAGTAGCAGTTTGTTACATCTTCAGAATCAGAATCATCTTTATTGGCCAAGTATGTAGAACACACAAGGAATTTGTCTCCGGTATAACACGCTGCATTAGTATCATCATAAACAAGGACATGACAAATAAGTATGGAAGGACATTTCGTAATGTAAGTGAACCGTAGTGCGGTGGTACCACCCAGTGACAACTGTGAGACAATGTGCAAAGTATCAAGCAGAGAAAGTGATCAGTGGTAGAATACAATATTATGACAGTTGTACAGTTGGTGCAGAAAATCATTGAACCATTTTAAGTGACTAGTAGCAGTATTTGTTGTACGAGAAGTGTGCAATTGTGTAGATGTCCTTGAGCGCTTTAAAGCGTCTGGTGCGGTGGAGTATACGTCAGTGACTATTTAGGGAGTTAATGGCTAGAGGGAAGAAGCTGTTTAAGTGTCTGCTGGATTTGGTGCACATGGATCTGTAGCGCCTGCCTGAGGGGAGTAGCTGGAAAAGGTGGTGGGCAGGGTGCGGTGGATCCAGTAGGATTTTCCGTGCCCTTGTTTTGATTCTTACGGTGTGTAAGTCCTCAAGAGTGGGTAGGGCGGTGCCAATGATTTTTTACGCCGTCCCAACTGTCCGTTGAAGTCGGATTTTGTCCTTTTTTATGGCGGCCCCAAAGCAAACGTTATGCAGGGATGTCACAAATGAGTCTTTAGAATCAAGTATCCTCTCGATTATTCCATAGAGTAATCGAGTAATCACTATCCCAGCACCCGCCCTGTTCCATTTTTCCCTTCATTGTGAAAAAAAATGTGGTGTGATTATACTGTCTCTTTGCCTCTTGGCCTGCTACTTCATTCCAAGTTGAATTGTGACATTGCAGCTTTGTGTTACCATGCAGTTTTGAGGACGGGTTTCATCTTGGCGACCTTCCTGTCACAATGTGAGACTTGCCTCAGGTTTGGTGGCGATATTCCCACCGTGCATTACATTTGTACTTTGTAGTTCAGTTGTGTTTGTTTTGGTATGTGACTGTTTTGTGTTTCTATTCATTGAAACTTGAAAAGGGTGGAAATTTAATGACCAATCACAGCTTAGCTGTTTTCTGGGTTTGCTCACGTGACGTTTGCACGCTGATCCCTGAGGCGCTGTGATGTCATTTTCGTCGACAGCGTGTGGAAATATGTCCACCCCGAGATGGATCAAAAAACACATTGCACTTTGCTGCCTAATTCATATTCCACAAACACAATATCAATCAGAATCCCGTGTTTGGACTAGTGTGGGGCTGCATTGAACATTTTATTGCCAAGAAAAATCTTGATTTGACTCCCCCTTTAAAGTACAAATACACACAGTGCCACATTAACCAATACGGGCGGAGGAGTTGAAGTCAACCTGAATTATAGATTATAATATATACAGTTTAATATCAGAGGTTGAATGCCTGGCTGCCTGTGTTTAAAGAATAGCAGGAAGCCGTGACCAAAATGTAAAGTTTAATGTTTGAGATTTCCTTCCCATGCCTTAATGTGGAGTGAGTAATTGCCTCTCTTGTAGATGTTGTTGCTGATGTGAAATGATCTGACCCTACGTGTGAATGCTCACTGCCGACACAGGATTGTCCCGTTTTCCTGAGTTCTGCCTGAAATGACAAATATATGCTGGCTCTACTGTAATGCTTTGCTGGAAAGGGGCTAAAAATGCGGAGTTGGCTCCTGGCACTATACTGTGTTGCATTCCTCATTGTCACTTCTGAAATCATTTTCAGGTTACACACAAACCAACGTACACACCCTGCGGTGTAAATCCAATCCAGATTGAGGTTTATCATTCCAAACTACTGTGGTGAACTCAAGTAAACCGTACAGCTTGGTGGAAGCATGTCTTCAATGTGTTTGCGTTATACCTTCCTCTCAAACCCAGTCTCTGTTGAGCTGTGATATGAACTGTGATTTTGGATACTTCGGAGGCCGGAGGAAGATAAAACAACAGGCTGAGGCATTTCAGGGAGACTGGAAGGCTACGAGGTGGGGGGATGGAAGCACAGAGGAGAGGAAGACAGGGAGGGATCTGACACTCAGTGCAGAGGCCTTTAGCTGAGAGTGGGAGCTTTATATAATGGCCAGGTAGTGTGCAGGCAGTCATGCCTACACCACCGTTAAACACCCGCATACAGTCTGCACAAACACACGCCCGACAAAACCTGCTTGACACAACGTTATTACCCCCGCCATCTTCCAGTCTGATGGGACTTGTAAGAACTGCATTATTGCTCAGCTTTTCTGAACCATGTGCAGCAAAGTTTCATGACTGTGCGAAAACATTGCGGAGTGCAGTCAGGGAAACCATATTGAGAGCTTAAATCTTAACTCACAGAAATTTCTGGAGCTACAAATGCATTTTTGTAGCTCCAGGATGTAAATGTATAAAAAAATAAATAATAATAATTAAAAAGGGGGGCCTGTCAAGTGCAAGTTTTTCAAAATGACACCGTTATTCTTTTTATGGAAAACTGTTATCTGTGAAAATGTGACATCCGCATGTGTGAAGACGTGCACTAAAACCCAAATCGACAAAGAAGCACTGGGCTGTTTTCATGTTTTGCTGCTCAAGGTAATGAATTTGATAATGATTCTCCACACAGTGTATACATTTACTGCACCGGTGTTGTTACCAGTGGAGACCTACAAAAGGTCACATTCTAAACCCACATAAATATAATGACACACTTAGATACCATTTTGGCTGCCATTATTTGCATAATACTGCAGTCCATTAAAAAAAAAAATCAATGCAGATCATTAATTTCTCTCTTGCCAAAGACAGAGGCAAAAGCCTCTGTCAGAGATTTGTGCTCATGCCGTGTAGCTCTTAAAAATAAAATAACATTTTAAAGAATAAAAGCAACATATGACTTTGTTTAAAATAGATAAATAAAATCAAAAAGTAAACTAAAAGAGTTTTAAAATTCGAACCAAAAAATGCAGGGAGCTCCCAAGCTCAGCAGCATATCTTTTAAAGATCAATGAAAACAAACATCTTTTTAAAGTTTACTACAGTAAGTAGTTTTGAAAAAAAATGAATACAACTGAAATGATCATTTTTACTTATCTTCGTTTTAAAGTTCCAAAACCAAAAAGCGCATCCTCCACGCAGCTACTGGTCAGAGAAATGAAGGCTTCGCCAATACGACCGTCTTGTCTCCATTGTTTTTTTGTGGGTGTTCCGTTATTCTTGTCTCCCACATGCAGCTGCTTTCTCCGCAATACTAGCTGTCTGCGACAGCTGAAAAAGTGACATTTATAACTCCAAAAAACCCAAACTTTCACCTGCCGTGCCTGACCGTCAATTTTTGCACCAGTTTATCTATGATTTACACACGATAGACAATCCATACCGCCCTCTCCCCACCATCCAGGAATGGTCCATACTTTCTTTTTTAAGCTATTTATTTACTGTATTTACTTTTGATTAAAATGTTTTTAGTGTTTATTAGTTAGTTTTTTCATTTTATTTTCTGAACATAGGAACAATGCACATGCACATAATGCCCTCGTCGACAGCTGCTTGTCCCGCCTCCGCGGCAGACCTGCTCCGACCGCACAGCGATTGGCCAGGGTCTAGTGTGAAATCTCCTCCAGTGCAAAACAACGATATTCATCTGGTAATCTGACAGCGCTACTGTCGTGAACGACAAAGAAGTCGTGTAGTTTGACAAGGCCATTAGCCTCAAGGAGATGCAGCTTACTGCATTGAGCAGAGCGGCCGCTTGTGTTTGGATGACATGAATGGGCTCATCGTAATGTTACAAGTGGTTGTGAGTTGGAGAAGACAATTGCGTTGAAGTCTGAAGCCATACTTTTTTGTCTGCTCATCGAGAACGGAGCAAACGTGTAGCTTTCACTGCTGATTGGCTGTTATATCCACCGCGCGAGGAGCCGGTCAGATGCTGCTGCACAGATTCAGCGCAGACAGAGAAGCATGCTCCTGCATGAGAGACAAAATTAACCAGTTTTTAATTCATCAGCGGGCGGCCCGGTAGTCCAGTGATTAGCACGTCAGCTTCACAGTGCAGAGGTACCGGGTTCGATTCCAGCTCCGGCCTCCCTGTGTGGAGTTTGCATGTTCTCCCCGGGCTTGCGTGGGTTTTCTCGGGGTGCTCCGGTTTCCTCCCACATTCCAAAGACATGCATGGCAGGCTGATTGAGCACTCTAAATTGTCCCTAGGTATGAGTGTGGGCGTGGACGGTTGTTCGTCTCTGTGTGCCCTGCGATTGGCTGGCAACCAATTCAGGGTGTCCCCCGCCTACTGCCCGGAGACAGCTGGGATAGGCTCCAGCACCCCCCTGCGACCCTAGTGAGGATCAAGCGGTTCGGAAGATGAATGGATGAATGAATGAATTCATCAGCTGTCAAATGGAAAAAAAAAAGAACGACGCTGATTATCGCCAAATATCAACCCCGATAATTGTCTCTCAGTACCGTACAGTATTAAAAAAAAACTCCAGCTACATGTCTCAATGGTCGTCTCTGATAGGCTAGGAGAGAGATTTATTTTCTTGAACAGCGATGAAAGGAAAGTCGAAGATGATGAGACAAAAGAAAGTGACCCAAAAGCTCAAGTCAAAGGAGCTATGACGAATCGTACGTAGCGCTTGGCTTCACTGTGACTACAGTGGGAGACGGACGAGGATAGACCGGTGTGTTGACTGTGTCGAAAAATGCTGGCCGCGGACAGCAGGAAGCCAAAGACATCAAGGCGGCACTTCAAGACATTACACATTAATCACGCTGGAAAAGTTGTGCACTGCAAAACGTGCTCATCGTAGCCATCAATTCTGACTTCCCCATAAAAAAGAATAATAAATCAGGTCAAATTGTTTTATTTGTTTTTGTTTTTTTAGACTAAAGTGCTTCATATATTCTGCTACTGAGTTCATGTTGCTGAACTGATTTTGAATTGATTTGGACTTATGAGTAACCTACACTTAACGTGTTTGAGCGTGTGCAACGATCGCATAACTTACCTATTACTTATGGCCTGCGTATACGGGACGTGTAGCCATACGCTGACATACGTCGAGAAATTTTAAGCATGCTTAATTTTAAGCATGCTTAAATTAAGCATGCTTAAAATTTCTCGGCGACCTCGGCGTGCCGCGTATACCAGCGTGCTTCAGCGTGCTGTTATGTATACAAAACTTACGCATAACTTATTCGACGTCGCCAGCGTATTTGCCAAATTTTTCCTACGTCGGCATACGCTGGCTAAATCGTCAAGGTGTGACAGGGGCTTGAAACGTCGGCGCCAGCCTTTTATAGACTACGATCACGTGATCGTCGGCAATACGCTGCTGCACGCTATGCATAAATTAGACTATCGTTGGGCATAAGTTGTGTACGCCGGCAACACGCTAGGCATTCGTTGGAATAAGTTATCTATAAGTTATCGAAACGTTCTATATAATTTACTGATACGTTATGTATCGTCCAGCCCGTTATGAATGCGCTATGTATACGCCCAAAATTGAAAAAAATCGATAATTCAGCGTATGCCAGCGTTTTAGGGAAAATCTGAACGTCGGCATACGCTGGCTGAATCGTCAAGGTGTGACAGGGCCTTCAGTACCGTACAGTGTTAAAAAAAAACTCCAGCTACATGTCTCAATGGTCGTCTCTGATAGGCTAGGAGAGAGATTTATTTTCTTGAACAGCGATGAAAAGAAAGTCGGAGAGAGACAAAGATGATGAGACAAAAGAAAGTGACCCGAAAGCTCAAGTCAAAGGAGATATGACGAATCGTACGTAGCGCTTGGCTTCACTGTGACTACAGTGGGAGACGGACGAGGATAGACCGGTGTGTTGACTGTGTCGAAAAATGCTGGCCGCGGACAGCAGGAAGCCAAAGACATCAAGGCGGCACTTCAAGACATTACACATTAATCACGCTGGAAAAGTTGTGCACTGCAAAACGTGCTCATCGTAGCCATCAATTCTGACTTCCCCATAAAAAATAATAATAATAAATCAGGTCAAATTGTTTTATTTGTTTTTGTTTTTTAGACTAAAGTGCTTCATATGTTCTGCTACTGAGTTCATGTTGCTGAACTGAATTTGAATTGATTATTTCTTGATTTAATTTAATTTTAATTTTCAGAATGAAATGGGGCAATAAGTTGGTCAAAAGTGTCTACAGTTTAAACAAGGCAAATTGATGCACTTCAAATATTTTTTGTTACAGACTAAAAAACTATGTTAATAAAGTTATTCTTTGCTGTAAATTGAACTATTTTTCTATTCTTTAATAATAATAATAATAATAAAATTTATTTGTGGGCTCCTTTCTAAGCACTCAAGGACACCTTACAACAAGCAATTAAAAACACAAATACAATGTTAAAAACAACATCAAATAAAATAAGATAAAATAAAGCAAAATAGAGATCCTTAATGTTGATAAGGATACGATGTGATATTTATAGTGGCGGCAAAGAGTGGGGGGCGCAGTGCTTTCTTCTTGTTGGGGGGTGCGTAAAAGAAAATTAATTGAGAAGCATGGCTTTAATAGAAGGGTAAATTTTTCCCTGTGTGTGTATATGGTTCATCCTATATCCTCTATTAAGAATTGTAGGTGGTTTGCATTTATCATCAGAATTATTCATATCGAATACGCCTTAAGTGTGGTCAAGAGACAGATGGATGCCTTAGGGCGTGCGCACCAGCTATGTGACAATCAGTGCGAGGCCGATAAGCTCTGGGTGGATTCTAATGCTTTGCGGGTGTCCCTCGCATGCCAACCTTTGATGTGCCAGATCTGCGGCACGCATGCACTCCGTCTTTGTGACTGCCCTCTGCGTGTGTACTTAGTTCAGCTGAAGCCTTGCGTGATAACATTGCTTAATATTGTGTACATGCGCTTGTGCATGCTGGTGTGTGTGGTTTCTTGATTTTCCAGTTTGTGGTATCTTCTGCGTTAATGTGTCTTTACCATGACTTCTAATTGTAATGAGTCCATTTCACTGACAGTGCTTCGAGCAAACGCCAGTGGCTACTACTTTCATGAGATCTTTTTTCAACAATTGGTCTTTCGCTTTCCAGTTTTCGAGTACTTATCACTGTTGTCTCAAAGCAAATGAGGTCAGGGTTACAATTTCCAAAATAAAACACATAATCTGGGGCTGGGAGATACGGCTGAAGAGTGTATTAAGATGTACGTTTTTCAGACCAGTTGATCAAGTTACATTTGTTGTTCACACAATGTCTAATACGGTCTTGGAGTGCATAAATTACAGTTGACCAACTGTCTTAGTTCCACTTCAACTTTTGCGCACGCTCATGATAGCCATCGCGACTGCTTGTGTTTTTACCTGACTGTAACTTCGTGGCTATGCTGAGCGTCGGAGCCATCTGAAAAAACACTGGAGCCAGCACGTCAAAGACCGGGAACTCCTTCACTTCGATCTCCGTGTATCCTTCCAGAGGTGTGAGTTTGCACAACATAATCTTATTGCAAGAGCTCAACATTTCCTCTGAGGGGCTCGTAATTGTGGCACAAATCTAACGGCATACTGTAGCCTCCGTCTTCAGGATGCAGAATGCAGGGGTTGGGGTTTTCGGCCCGATTTGTTTTTATTTCATTGAATATTTTATTGCACACATTTTATATTGATATCGATCACATGTCCATCACGATAGAAATTGACATTGAATTATCGCTCAACCCTAATGTATGCTAATGTTAACTAGCGCTAAATGATTATGGAAAATCTGATTGCCTTTTTTTCCCTCCTCAAAATGGTGATTGTGATTTGATTGGCATTTTTTCAAGGTCCCTCTCTAATGTATTTTTCAACAATTGATCTTTATTACAACAAACAATATCAGATTATTATGCATTATAGGCAAAAGAAGCGTTAACATGAAAGAACGTTTATTTACTACAATTACAGGTGTACGCTTACTAAATTTTCATGACCATAAGGCACACTGTAAAGTCTTAAATTTACTCCAAAATGGAGGGGGCACCTCATGATGCGGGTCACCTTGTGTACGCACCGAGTTACAAAATCTGGGAATGCCGTTGAGTGACTTTGATGAGGGGTCGGCTTGACTTTCTGATGTTTTGCCAACATGCTGCCTATGTAGAGGAAAGGTGGATGTAACTGACGTTGAAGTGGGAAGAGGACACTCAAGTAAAGCCCCCATAGTATGTGCATTGCGCAAAACAACATCCCGAAAATGGCACCTACGAAGAGACATGCTTACAAAGCACAGTTTAAACTGCAAGCTATCAGTTCCGCAGAGGACCTTGAGAGAGCATTCAAGATCAACTCGTGCTTTGGTTTTGATTAAACAGCGTCATATATCCATCCGGGCAAGGACGACCGTGGCGCAGCAACATCCGGCGGATTACAAAAAAAAGCTGGCCATTTTCGCTGCTACTGCTGTAAAAAATGAAATGTTCTGCGTTACATTAAATACAGACTTTGTTGAATATTTGAATCCTTTATTCTGCTGCTCTGCCGGCCTCACTTGGCTACTATAGCTCACTGTTATCTCAACCAATCCCCACATTGGCTCTCCATGACGTCTCCAACATCGTTGTTGAGAACTACTATTTTGTAACTCTGCCGTCCACTTCTGACTTGTTTTGTGAGCTGTCGTGTCAAGGCTTCGACTGTAGTTCTTGAAAAATAATTTTGTGGTTATCCAATTAGATAGGCACACTGATAATGTCTCAGGTCACCACAGTGTCAGGATTCCGACGAAAAATGATGGAGCTTGGTAGCTTGCAGAAATGTTCCAGGCAATGTGGAGCTGCAAGTGTATCCAGCAAACAGAGACGCGTGGTAAACTTGCCTCAAAATTGCGGCCCGTTTTGGCTGTATTTCCGCCTTTCTCACATGATGTGCCCATCTTAGCGGCACCTTCTTTTTCTCCTTCCTTATCTTTCCCCTCCCTCTTGTTTTCCACTGAAAGTGTGGAGAATTCCATTTGGTCTGTAGGCTCAGCTGCTCTGTCGCACTCTCCCCATCCCCCTTTGCTTCATCCTCCCGTCAATTATTTTCACTTGCAATTATCATCCTACACACCGCTCTGTCTGTCCACCAGCAATCGGCTAATTTTGAGTATTGGTTGGAGCTATGAATTAATGGTGCGCTGCCAGCGGAAATTTCTAAGCTACTCCTGATATGCTCTTCCCGTAAATCTGTACGACATGATGGACTTCTAATACATCATTTTCATTTCAATATAAAGAGGAGAGATAGAGACCCCATCTAATTAATTAATATCACCCTCTGTGACGGCGCGCTCTTCACAATTTCTAGTAGCACGGTAATGTACAGATACAATGGAAGGTACATTTTTATGTATTTATTTTAACCCGGAAGGCTCTATTAGGCATCCATTATGTCAGGAATTGTACAGATTTCTGCCTTGTGGATATTCTGGGGATTCGAGAAACTTGCCATCTCTGGACACAGTCGATTTTTTTGTCGACAAGTCAGCATCCACAGAGATTTGTCATGTGCAAATTGTTGGTTACGCTTTCCATATTTAGATTTTCAACGCTTGTGATATCAATGTGAGGGAAAACTGTTTTCTTTCTTTGATTTTGATGTAGTTAGGACCTTTTTGAACATTTCAAGATGACCACTTCAGTTGTAAGCAACATGAGTATTTGGAGGATTTGTGTTGTGCAGCTTTGACTGTGTCAGTGCAATTAGCAAGGAAAAGTGGTCTTTCTTTTGTTTTAAATGTTGTATTCCGTGTCAACACAATTTCACATCAATGTTTGAAGTGCCATGCTGAAATAGGAAGTAGAACACGTGATACTCTGAAACCATTCCCAGTTTTTGTGGTCTGCACCAGTTCTGCAATGCTGCAACGTTTCTGGGGTGTGGTGCACTTCCTGCTTAAAATTGGCTTTGGTCGAAGCACGTTATCAGCACTTTCTGGAAGTATAAATCGACTCATATACAGATTAGAGTTTTTTTTTTTTAAACCACACATTTACAATTTGTAGCCAAGTTTTCCAACTTTGTCCTGTTTTTGATTTCAAAGAGCCTGCATAGATTGAATTTCATACAGAAGATGAATTTTAATTGGGCAGCCACACAAACTCACAGCTGGAGATGAATGTAAATATCACTGTTGTATAGGGATGTCCGATCACACTTTTCTGACACTCCGAGTCGAGTCCGAGTCTTAGACTCGCGATCGGTTACCTCGGCAATACATTAAGAAAAAAATAGCGCACATCCCAATCGTCTCAAATTCATATAGAAACATGCATAATAGACATATACTGTACCTATATGTACATAGATGTTTATATTTGTTCTTATTATGCATGGGCGAGTAAGATATCTGGCCTTTTTTCAAGATATCAGTACTCACGACAGTGGCCCACCCTCTTGTGGCCTTTTTGTGATCAGCAAGTATGTGTGTATTTCATATGATTTATATTAATGCTTTATAGTAACTGTTTTACACACAACCTAAAGTCACGGTTTGTTTGAAAATAAAATAAAATAAAATAAAAGCGCACGAGCATTGCCTTTGAGGAATGGTTCTGCCATTAACGTTACTATTACTGCGCCATATAAAACGGCAGTGGACGGTATCATTCTTAGTTGTAGAAGAGAAGACACCTGCTTGTCTGCTTTAACCACATATTTGTGTAATGTTCTATAAAATATTATAGAAAAGGCTCAGCCCGTAAAAACCTTCACTGGCTGGAAAACATACTAAGCACGGTCGAGAGGCAAGAGCTGACAAATATCAAACAACAGGAAAGCTGTGCTGATATATTGTCTATTCTGTCTCTCTTCTACCTCCATCCCCCCACGGTTTTCCCCCTGTATTGGTTTCCCTATTTATTTATTTATTTATTTATTTTGTCGCTCTGGCAGAGGAATGTTACACATCCACAGCATGGTGGCTGGTGAACGTGTGTGCATTTTTGTGTCATGTTTTCTGTGCATTTTATTATTTTTATGTGTGAGTTTGCTTTGGAGTGAGAGTGGGTTGGTTTGCTTCGCATGTGTTTGTGTTGAGATATAGAAACGTGTGTTTGAAATGGTGGCCGGCCTGTGACATCATTTGGCCAAACCACCCTCGCCATCCTCATCTGTCCCATTCCACCGCATGCATATTTCATGGAACTGGTCATTTGTGTCACCAGCGGGGCAGTTCCTTGGCAGTGCGTGTGTATGTGGAAAGGAGATATGAAACAGATTGACACTCAGTTTGCAAGTCATTCGAGTAAAATCCACAGATGGACAGTTGCTACTTGCGCGCTGCTGCTGTGATTGAAGCTCCTCGTCTTGCTGTCAGAGCCATCTGTGTTTGAATGATGTGTTTTTATAACTGCTCTGTTAGTCACATCCAGACCCTCAGAATTACATTTGCATAATGTGCGCTTCCAGTGGGATCCGTGTAGTGTGCATCTGTTGATACAAAGGAGAGAGCTAAGCCATAACTGCTAGTTGTGTCGAGATGTAATGCAGGTGCAGGCGTGTGTACATGGAAAATGCTAATCTAAGGATGCTCATATGCTTTATGCTTTTTTTGGTTGTACCAAATCTGTGATAGGCTCAAGCTTCCCATCCCTCTGAACGAAACAACCGGTTGTAGAAAATGGGTGGCTGCATGGACGATTGTGCTTCCCATAGTCTGCCATTGTGCTCTCTTGCTAGCCTTTTGAAGAGGGTGCACACTGCACAAAACATTTTCCTCAGCATAAGTATAATGGTAACGATGAAATGACATTTTTTTTCTCTATGGGTGATGTTTAGGGCTAGTGAAATATCTGCTAAAGTGGTCGACAAACATCTTGGCCGTGTGTGCCGCGCGGACATGTGTGACAGACACACACACACCTAGTCAATAGCATTCAGAAAAAAAAGATGCATAAGGTTTGGGGTCGATTTAATCCAAGAAAAAAAAAGGCAAAAATGACGTTTTATGGAATTATGGCCCAGCGGAGCTGGAGCTTGGAGACGGGAGCACACAACCTGTATGCATGAATACAAGCTTGCTGGCGAATACAACTAAATGTGTTGAGACTAATTAACTCTTGGCTTCTCCAACTTCTCCAGCTCACCCTAGCTTACCGCTTGCGTCTCTTATCTACACTTTTCGAAGAAATGAGTGGAAAGTGACGTGATTATTGTGCGAAATGTGTTTAGAGCGGGCAAGCGTGACAGTCGCAGGTGCATCCTTTTTTCACGTCCACTGCCAACAGGCCTTCGGAGCAGTCATTAACGGCTGCGAAAGCCACTTGTGACAGTAAGAGAACGCAATGCCAAGACCTTGGCCTATATGAAAATTAAGATGAAAATGTTTCCGTTGAAGTGCATATAGTGTTGATAATATACATCAACTTTATCTAACTTAAGTGTTGTTTAAAGAGGTGTGCTTATAACAGTCGGAAAGGTCCCCCCCTGGCCCTCCCAAAAAAACATTTGTCAACTTCAAGCAAGGCATGGCCTTGTCAATACAGAATATGAAAGTCAAGCCCCACAATTCCATTCTGCTAACTACACATTTGTTGCCTTGCACATTGAAGCCTTGAGGCGAACCTTTTCGTCATGGAGACGTCTCAAAAGATTACGTTACGTCAATGCCGCTTGTAGTAAACGAAGCCTCCACGTTGCTGAATTACTACTATCACCCCAAGTGTCCATTTTATGCTTCATGTAAATACTGTTGCTAAGAACAACTTCACTGATTCACTGACAGTCAGTCTCCTTCCCAATTGTTCTCTCCCTCTGCCTGCGTAGTGGATCTTGATGACGTGTAGGTCGGATATATGCGACCTCGCCGTTCAGACTGGGGTCGCATTGCAAAAAATCCGACACGTATCAGATCTCGGATCACATATGAATGTGGCCCATGTTGAATTTGCAAAAATCAGAATTTGGGCTTTCAGACTGCCAGATGCAGGTCGCATTCTTCTTCTCCTTTCGGCTTGTGGAGAAGAAGAATGCGACCTGCATCAATTTTGCTCATAGATTTCTCTATCAGTTTCTTAAAAACAGGAAAAGAGGCATGGGTTGGTCTGACTTCTTATTACTTGAACTATATGGGCAACACAATTGAATTCTATCAATGGAAATTTACATTCATTTTGGAGTTGTGTCCTTGATATAACCGAATATCAGCTGTCTATCGGTTGTGAGGCCCAGACAATGAAACACACAATGAGCGGAGGGGCGTGTCAATCGCGAGCAGGTGGCAAATAGATATATCTGCAGGAAACAGGAAATGGTGCAAGTAGATGCGCCACATTAAAAAAACATGCAGACGGTTTCCAACTCGCAATAACAAATATATTTGTCTAAAAACATTTTCTCAATGGGAGGCGAGGCGTTGCGTTCCACTCCAGCGTCATGCACGAGAGGCACAGGAAGGAATACGTCCTGTACCAGTATAGTGCTGTGTAATCGTATTACAATGTGATTCATAGTTTCATATAAAAACGTCCATCGTGCGATATAACCGTATTGTTTTAATACGGTTATTTTGATATGTGGGTTCGGTGTTGGTGTCACGGTGGTGACTCCTGTGCGGTCCGAGCCCCACCTACTTCGGTTTCGAAGCCGCGCTTCCACTACGTCACTGACTTAAGAGCTCGGACCGCCAGCACCTTCTCTGAAGGCTCAGCGGAGTAAGGTTCTTACTTCCATACCAGGGTGCGGGCTCCCCGTTCGCCACCTTGACAATGATAAAGTAGGATGGGGCGTGGTGATTTTATTGGTTGGGAGTACAATTAATCCACTACTTGGAGTAATATGTACTCTAAATATTTTACTCTCTTCCAAGTGTAAATTTGACTCTGTTTAGACTGGGACGAAATATTGTCTTGTTAGAGTAAAGTGTACTCGATGAAATTTGCAGTGTAGGAAATTACTTTGCCAAGGGGCGGTTTGCTCTGATAGGGAGGTTTGCACCGGGCAACTTCTGATGTGCTACCCACATGCCGGGCCTCTTCTAGGACTCTGCCTAGGCAGCTGCTTCCTTCCACATGGTGCCTTGCTCACTGGCTCAACTGCCTCTACCTCTTCACTGGCAGTCCTGCTTTCCCCTCTCTTCGCCACCTTCTTGATCAGAAATTTCCTAGCGAGCCACAGTTTGTCTGGAATTGTGAAGTATCTTTGAACAGATAAATGCAGTATTTACCCACTGTAAAAAATAAATGAAAGCTGTTACCAGCGCTTAATCTCAGTACTACAAATTGGCATCATGATTTATTATGAACTAAAATATGTTGTGACAGCATTCAGTGCATTTTACTTGCCTCTCTTTGTATCTTCGACCCACCAAAGTGGCGATTCAGTGCAATGGCTCCTTTTTACTCAATAAAAGCGGGTCTGCACATCCTCGAGCAGAGTGCTTTTCATGGTTCTCACACCCTGGTTAATGGTCTCTTCCCGAAACACTTCGGAGAGCTATTGAATGAAAGAAAGAATGGTTTTATATGAAAGTAGTGAAAATGTGCTACGCAATTTATTTGTGTAGCACATTTCATGTACGAGACAATTCAAATTGCATTACATTAAAACTAACAAAACTAAGCATTAGTCGACATAAATTAAAAGGTAGCATGCAAAAATTGATTCAAACATGAAAATAAAGGCTAGATTAACAAGAACGCTTCAGTAAATAATGTTTTCAGCATGGATTTAAATTTAAAGTATGATGAAAGATGTGGTAGTGCTTCACAATCCTAACACAGGACAACATGTAGATTTGAAATCGAAATGCTCCTAGAATGGACCCTTGTGGAACCCCGCATATTATCTTTGTTCACTCAGACTCACGGCCATCAACTGAGTACAAACGGAGATAAAGTAGTCCCTAACTTGCAAGTAAGATTTGAATCAATTCAACTCAGTGCTAGCAAATCCCACCCACTGTTTTAGTCTGTTGAGCAGGATGTTCTGATTCACTGTGACAAATGCAGCATTGAGTTTGAGCAGTACCAAGACAGTAGATTTTAAGGCATCATTATTCAGGTTTATATCATTTAAGACTTTAATAAGTGCATTCTCAGTACTGTGGTGTGGTTATTCATTAAAACAAACTATAGCTATCTATCTATCTATCTATCTATCTATCTATCTATCTATCTATCTATCTATCTATCTATCTATCTATCTATCTATCTATCTATCTATCTATCTATCTATCTATCTATCTATCTATCTATCTATCTATCTATCTATCTATCTATCTATCTATCTATCTATCTATCTATCTATCTATCTATCCATCTATCCATCCATCCATCCATCCATCCATCCATAAAAATATCTCCTTGTTCTGATCCCATGTCACCTCTTCAAAGTAGCGGAGTAGCAGCACCTCAGCTTTCTCCATCAGGGTCCAGTGATTTGGTGTCATTGTGGCTGGAAGGTTGTGGTCAGCTGCATAGAAGCTGAGAGTCTGTTTTCGCTCCAGGAGGCTTTGGAGCATGTAAATTAGGGTTGAACGATTTCTCTTTTTTTCTTCTTTTTCTCCTCTAAGTGACTATTCCTCACCTCAGTGTCGGCAAACGAGCTACCAATAAGCATCGTTATCATTAAAGGCAGACTAGGAGTAGACTAAGCATGGATAACACCAATGCTAATCGCGATGACAACAAAATCAATTTGATGTTTCCTTGTTTTTTGTCTGTGGACTGAAATGTCCCTCTTAGGTCATAGCCATTTACTCTGATATGAGTGGGAATGCAAGTTCTACACGTTTGCACAATTTTCATCCTTCCCTTTCTATCTATTTGTGTCTGCTGCAGCAAATGGTGATGAGCCTGCGGGTTTCGGAGCTCCAGGTGCTGCTGGGCTACGCTGGGCGTAACAAGCACGGACGTAAGCACGAGCTTGTAACAAAAGCATTGCAACTGGTAAAGGCAGGCTCGAGCCCCGCCGTGCATATGAAGATCAAAGAGCTGTACCGCCGACGCTTCCCTGCAAAAATGGTGTCTCACTCCGAGCTCTCCTTGCCCGGACCACATCACCCAGCCACAGCGGGGCTGGTCGGAGGAGGTGGAGCTGCTTTGCCTGCTGGACTGACACAGCTGGCATACGAGGGCCACGCTGGTCACAGTGGAACCCCGTCACCCGCTGCCTTACTACCCCTCTCGCTACTCGGACCTGGGAAGCACGAGTTCACCGGGTTGACGCACCACCTGTCCGCTGCGGTCCCACTACACCCCGTCCACCCAGATGTGACGCTTCAGAGGTTGCCATTTTATGACATGCTTGATGAGCTCATCAAGCCAACCAGTCTAGGTGAGAACAGCATTTCAGGGTTTTTCATTCTGTTCTGTTTGTTATGTCTGTGGTTTTTGGGCAGTGATTGAGGTGACCAAACGTCATGTAACCCAAAAATTTGCTTGAGATTTTCAGTTCATCCTTCAGTCACTCTTGCAAACATTTATTATGACCGCCTGTACCTCAAAGAGGCTGGCAAACAGCACCAGGTACCTGTTTTAAATGCCTTTCATTTGACATCCAACACACCAGAAAACAGAGAGACCAGCATATGCATAAAATACACTACCTATTCATCCGTTTTATGCACAGAAATCTTGCATTGGAGAGGTGACAAATTGGTTGGAAATCGCTATGGTATTACAAAAATGTCAGGCATGCATCATAAAAGTCAAATTTGACTTTTATTGAGATGAGTAATGATTATAATATATAACACTCCATCTTTTATCATTGCAGCAGCTGTTTTGGACACATTAGCAGCTGTAAACATTCATGCAAATGTGAATTTCAAAAAACATGCATTCTTCAAAATATATTCATGCATGTATTTTCAGAGATTTATGTGTTCATTAAATCTTGATAAATATAAATGTATATTTCTGTCTTGATCAGCGAAAAAAATGTTATCCTCACTCCAATAGAGTAGGTTGTGCTGATTAAGATTCTATGACTTGACTTTTGACTTGTTTGAACAAAGTAATGACTTGACTCGATTTTGACTTTTGGCGTGACAGAAAGACATACAACACAGCCAGCTTTCTTCACTGGCTGGATTGATCGTTAGTGAAATGGGTCTCCGTAGGTACTTTATGGTCTTTGACTGTACACTAGGTAGCAGTGTTGCTCTAAAAATACTATTGATATGAAAAAGGTCGCCTATTAAGAAAATACAGTGTCAGGCTATACCCTGGCATTGTTATTTTGCCTCGGGACACCACAAACATAACCCGGTTCGGACGATTAAAGGGACGGACGAAAATCCACGTTCCTCCTTGCTTCGTTCATCCTTTTTAAAACACTTGTCTTCCGTCCCAAAAATGGATGTTCTTCGGGGACGGACGGACAGACCGTTCTGTCCCAGGGACGAAATTTTAATGCTCTCATCAACATGGAATCATGAATAAGTTTTCTATGTGCAAAATGCAAATATTTACTGAAATAACAATTTTGATTTTCAATTTTACATGAACATTTTTCACTTGGAGCAGTTATTCACACATTATCTCACACACAATATTACTGTCCATCAACAACAGTGAAAACAATATTTTGACACACAACAGCTGCTTGAACAGCTCTTTTTAGGGAATCAAAACAGCGCAATATAACATTATAAAGTGCACATCTAAGGTAAACTAGTACTCAGCCTATAATGGATTTAAGCCATGGTTGCATACTTCGTTTTTCTCAAATTTGCTTTGAACACAGCAGTCAGGCTATGCTGATTCTGTTGGTCCTTCTTGCTCGGAAGTCTCTCTACGGTTTTGTGTCGACATCATTTCGGATTCTTGTAATGGAGGCTCTCGCTGGCAATCAGTAATGGTTGTTCAGTTAGGGATTGTCGGTCAGCATGGAAGGATCTCTCGTTCTGTACTTTTTGGATCATTTATTGGAGCACTTTGCAGCAGAAGTAGGAGTAGTAGTAGTTGTAACAGAAGTATCAGAAGCAGGTAATGACCTAAACTACACATAAATGCAGTAAAAAATTAATATATCTATCTTTCTGCATCGCAATGTAAATATGTATATAATTGACATTAATGAATACCTTTATCTAACAATACGTTTAATAAATAATGTAATCAACCCTGATTTCACTATGTATCATTATCGTCATCATTATTCATTGTTTTAAACGTAAGAAACCATTCAACACAAACATAAAGTCGAATCGAACAAAAGAACTACAAGTCCCAATACTCAATCCCGGAAGTGGAGCGCGGCATGAACATATCAAGTCGAATCGAACAAAAGAACTACAAGTCCCAAAGGTCCAACCGGAAGTGGAGCGCCGGCTGCAACGCAATTTACTTCTTTAAACGTCAGATTGCAGACGGACAAACATGACAACTATGCACAAATGAGCTAAATAAAGACACCCCTGTTCTAGCAACATTTTATCCCACGCTGTTTAAATTGCCGATTGCTTCAGCAACTTTGTTCTTTGTCGTGTCATCCATTTTCTTCGCTTTGAAATGATCCATAGCCGTCTGTCTGCCCACCTCTGTTGTCTGGAGTGCCCATCTAGTATCTACCAGTCATTTAGTATAGCATTTAAATACTCTGGCTTTGTAATTATAAAAATCATTATTTAAAAAAAAAAAATATATATATAATATATAAAATCATGGAAATATGTTGGTAACGTTTTTCATTAGCATTTTAATCGAGGCAGAAACTATCATGTCATTTATTTTCCTGCCAATATGTGCACAAGCACAGTGGCTGCAACTCTGTCATTGCAACGTTTCCTCCTTCTATTGTAACGTTGTACTAAATGTGTTCTACCCGTCCGTTCCTCTTATGTTTTCTCTTGCCAACCTGTCTGTCATCATCCGCTTTGTATGCAAACATTTGCATTCAAAATGAGAAAATTGCACAGACCCACCACGGTGCCTTCAATTTGAGTCTGAAGTGCATATAGACGTTGTAGTCACTCACACCCTGATACAGTACTGCACATATGGTTCCTTCCAAACACAGACATACTTCCATATTAATAATGTATACGTGTTCTCTCATTAGTGAGAGAAAGGGTGAATGAGAGAAAAAAAAGAGGAATAT
The DNA here is from genome assembly GCA_026261675.1 of Hippocampus mohnikei. NCBI lineage: Eukaryota > Metazoa > Chordata > Actinopteri > Syngnathiformes > Syngnathidae > Hippocampus > Hippocampus mohnikei. Next base: position 4,501,917 of record JAKGUB010000340.1, read on the forward strand.
GGTGCATATAATTTCACCAAGCTGAATATTTGAATGGTTCTAAAAGACTGCTCAGGCTGGTGTGATCACCATATTTAACCTAATTATGAGGAAGAGAGCTCTGTTACCTTGTAATCATGCACATATGCCTCCCTCAGATCCACTGATTGGTATTCATACTACTCCCACAATTGTTTCTGCATCCCCTTTTGCCTCATCCACAGTATCATTTACAACAATTCCCTCCCCCTCACTCCTTCTGCTGCATTTATTCATGCCCTTACAGCCTATTGCCATGTGTGTCATAAAATGCTAAGATGATACTCTTCTTAATTCCAATTTATCATATCTGAAAGGTTGAAATTATGACAATGTTAACAGTCTTGGATTGTATGGCAAATACATTAGGTTCCAGTAGCACTCACCTCACCTCAAGAAGTATTACGACAGTGAGTCTGATTCATTTCCAACTCCAATGAAATTGAAACGTGTACGACAAAAATAAACAGATTTATTATGAACAGATTTGCAAATTCAGATGTTCAGTGATCACAATGATAATACCCAATCAACGTTTGGGAACAAAGGACAATATTTGTTGAAGCTTTGATGCTTTCCCATTCTTGGTTGATGGTCAGCTTCAGCTGTTGAACAGTCTCCATCCATCCATTCATTTTCAACAGTGCTTCTCCTGAAGATCGTCGCGGGGAGTTGTGGGAGCCTATCCCTGCTGACTTCGGGCAGGAGACAGACTATACCCCGAACTGGTCGCCAGCCAGTCACATGTAGGGCACATATAGCGTATCCATTGTCATATTTTACGCTTCATAATGCGCCACAAATTTTCAGTGGGAGACAGGTCTGGACTGCAGGCAAGCCAGTCTAGTACCTGCACTCTTTCACTGCAAAGCCACGCTGTTGTGACACATGCAGAATGTGGTTTGGCATTGTCTTGCTGAAATAAGCAGGGGCCTCCAAGGGACTTGGATGGCGGCATTTGTTTCTCCAAAACCGGCATGCACCTTTCCGCATTAATGTTGCCTTCACGGATGCTGGCTTTCGAAATCTGCGCTGATCACAATCCAGATGTTCTTTTCCTCTCGGGGCCCAGAGTGCACGACATCCACATGATTTCAAAAAACGATTTGAAATGTGGACTTAACAAACCACAGTACACTTTTCATCTTAGCGTCAGTCCATGTCAGATGAGCTCAGGCCGGGAGAAGCTTGCAGCATTTCTGGCTGTTGTTGAATCCAGTCACCTCCACAAGTGTTGGAAAATCAAGGTCAATTCCTTTGCTTTAGTTGTACACTGAAAACATTTGGGTTTTTAACGATATCAGTTCAGAATTTCAAGGTGTGTTTCACAGCTAAGAAACGAGCACCTTTTGTTTGAAGCCACCGCCTTTTAAAGTGAGCAAAATTATTGCAATGAGCATTATTAAATCACACTAAAGTGAATAACATTTAATATTTGGTGGCATAACCCTTTCCTTGCGACTTCACCAAACTGTTGCATTCATTTCCATTCCTTTACTGCAGCCGTTTCTTGGGGTTTCTCCCTTCAGTCTCCTCTTCAGTAGGTCAAATGCAGCCTCTATGTGGTTAAGGTCCAGTGATTGACTTGGCCAGTCTAAGACCTTCCACTTTTCAACCTGATGAAGTCCTTTGTTGTGTTGTCTTTATTTTTGTGATCATTTTCTTGTTGCATGATGTCGCTTCTCCTGATTAGTTTGGTTGCGTTTTTCTGTAAATGATCAGATAAAATGGTTTTGTTGATTTCAAAATGTATTCTGCTCATTAACAAAGACTTTGAAAAAAGAACTGGAGACCACAACACAAGTGGTCGGATCTTGGTTCTAATGTGATTGCTAAGGCCTACAATTCACTTACCATATAAGGGGAATTATCCTGTTACATTTACAGAGGAGATTTGATTCACTGTGGCGACTCTTGCATAGTGTTAAGCGAAGATAGTTTTACGCAGTGTGGCGCATGTTCTCTATTAAGAGGAAAAATAGAACTATCCAAAAGTGCATAAAAACTACCTGTAATTCCTCTTTTGTGCTTATTTGACCTATTTTTGTCTATTAGTGTTGCAATGCCTAATGTTGTTAATTGTTGCATGTATACTTGAGTTTTATTATAGGTTTATAGTTTGGCTTTACTTTGAATCACTTACGAATGGGTAGATAATATTTGTCTTTTTATTTTTTTCAAAGTATCGAATTTGAATTAACCTTCCATATTGAAAGAAAAAAAACCGGAAAATGGCATACTGTATTTCCAAGTAGGGCTGGGTATCGATTCTGATTTACAAAATCAATTTGATTCAATTCACATGGGCCCGATTCAATTCGATTCCCTTTGATTGGTTTTCGATTCGGTTAGCGAAGGACTTCAGGCAGTGCCAATTTTACTTTAATGTGGAAAACATTCTCCAAAGAAGCAATACTGCAAATAGTACAAACTTCTTGTTTTAATTTGGTGCATTCGTAAGTATATGACTATTTATCTAAAACAATTACATGAATCATGTATGTTTGGGCGACCTGATCAAAAAATAATTATTTAAAGCAATTCTAACCACAGTGCAGGCTGTGTAAATAAAGTGGCAAAAGACACTACAAACCCATGACATTCTCATTCCTGTGTTTGTCTCACAAAGTGTCAGCACAGTACTGTCTTTGTGTTTGTTTTAATTAAACACATTGTTCTGATACGCTATTCTCGTGCAGTGACAAGATGTCGCGTGATGCAAGAAGTCATGTGAATTTATGGGAAAAGGATATTAAAAAGATGGATTGATGGTTTTATGAATCAATATCGGGCTATGAAAAGGAAAATCTACTTACTTCGATTAATCGAAAAACAATTTTCAAACCCAGCCCTATTACCAAGTGATAGAGAGTTTTTTCTTTCTGCTTAACTACTGTATTGACCCGAATATAAGACGTTTTTTTTTGCATTGAAATAAGACTGAAAAAGTGGGGGTCGTCTTATATTCGGGGTCTAGACATGATATCCATTCACGACGCTAGATGGCGCCAGATACCATTGAAGCGAATGCTGAACTTGACTCCCCAGGCCAAAGCGAACCCCTGTCACGAAGAATAAAAATAAAAATAGCGGTAGCACGAAGAAGAAAAATGAAAAAATAGCGGTAAGGAAGAAACGAGAAGAAAATAATAGAAGAGATAACAGAAAATGGAGAAACGTAGCAACAATCTGGAGAAAAGTGGGTCGAAGATCGGCCAGGTTAACCGGCAGCTGAGGAGAAGTTATGATGTAATTTACATTTCAAAAACCAGGAGCCATTCATTTATGAATGTGATTGCACTTTAGTTTGCATATTTAAATGTTCAGATATTAAGATTTGAATGAGGCAAAATAACATGCTTTTCTCTCAAATATATTTTTATAATGTTTCAGATGTACTATAATTATTTTCTGTATAAAAATTCATTTGGTGTTCAAAAAGTATTTTTTCAAACTTGAGTCTTGAAAAAGAGGGGGTCGTCTTATAATCAGGGCCGTCTTATATTCGGGCCAATACGGCAATAAAGCAAAGTAAAAACGACCCAGCCTTGATCAAACAAATGACCAGAACTCCAAGCTGTGCTGACCAACACAGAGTGCCTCCTGACCACTAAAAATGTCCTTCAATGCGAGAGTGGCTGCCTTTACAGCAGCTGCTATACTTTTTGTTCTACTTTCTTCCTTTCATAACTTTGCTGTTGTAAATTGGGAATTTTTCCATTGTGAGACGATTAAAGGTTTTCTTATTCTTATTATAATGTTCAGTGTTCCGATGCATGTTGTTTGCAGCTGCGTTGTCTCGGGCGTGGCCCGCCTAGCACTGACGCAGCCTGGAAAATGTGTACTACAGTATTTGCATTGAAGAGAATAGTAGGACCAGCTGCCAGACTGCGAACACAGCCATCTAAGCATTTCTGTATGTGCACACTGGAATGCCTTAATGAGCTCGAGGACCATATAGCTGCAGCGCAACCCCATTCAGCGCTCAAACAATCCCCCTCAGTCAGGAGGAAGTTACACAGGTTTGCCTTGTAAATTCTAGATCTCACTTTTTATCACACATTATTCGAACCATTTTGTCTTTTTTCTTTTGTTTTTCTGAGAATGGAGCTAGCTGTCTTTTGTGTTTGTGTGCATATGGGTCTGCTTGCATGTGGCGTACTAAATTAATGAAAAAGTAGCAAAGGCCTGACCGAGCTAACGAACTCCAGCTGGGCTTTGTTGTGCTTATTAAGCAGATTGAGGAAAGTAAATTCTCTTGAGCTTAGCTCATACCTCAGACCAGACCTAAAGCAAAAGGTTTTGGGGGAGTTTAGGGTTCTTTTCTTTTTTTTTTTTTTAAACTTTTTTTGCCAAAATCAGCTCTATTAGCGTATTTCACCTTTTTAGAATCCCCCCGTATTTTATGCATGTTCTGCCAGGTTATTTCAAAACAAAACAATACCTCCTGTTATCTTTAAAAACAATCCAACGATTGGGATAACATTGAAATATATTGCCCTAAATTGTGGTGAATAGCTCTCCACCCTCTGAATAACCATACTATTTATTTACTATTTAGTATTTGGTATTCACTTTAGGTGGTTACAAATAGACGAGTCAACACAATTGGTCGACCTACCTCTGTCCTTCAATCTGCTCTCCCAATCGTTACATTTAAAAAATAATTTTAAATTTAACATTTAGTATTGGGGGACACCCATGGTTTACGGTAGCTGACGGGAAAATAAATTTCATCTGTGCTGTATGTTGCACATTAAGCCTGATTGACAATAAAGTTGACTTGACTTGAACAGTTGGACTACATATTGTATGGCGTGTGGATTTATACAGGCTGGTTTTAGTGACACAACGCAGAAGCTTTTCACTCGCAAGTCGCAAAAGTCAGTTATGCATCGCCTAAGTTATCGACCAGAACAGATTTTCCCTCACAATGAACGGTTTTCAGTTTACCTTTACTGCATGCTGTCTGTCAATCGAATACATGGGGACACATGCTAACCCAGCCAAAACACTTTCAAGAAATTGACGGTTAGCAAATACTGCACATCCCAACCGCTGGACACCTATTGAGGGCCTAGCGTATACTCACCATTAAATGTCTCAATATGATACATTCAAGGTGCGCAGACAGTTAGATAAAAACGATTGTAGATGGGGACAATGGAGTAATGAATCCAGTCATAAGCAGTGATTATGTTATTAGATGTTATCAGTTTCCTAATCCAAAACTACTGAATACTTTATTGAAAATAGCAAAAGTAATTTGACAGTCCATTTGTGGGCTAAAGAAGAATAATGCGTTCTGGTTTCGTTTGCTTACAGATTCAGTGAATATATTGTGTGATTCTCTAATATCTGTCAGCTTTTTTTGGGGGGGGGCTGAAAATGAAGCTATTATTTGGTTTACACAGCTGAAACACAATAATAATAATAGTAATAATAATAATAATAAGCCATTTATCTCCGCCACTGATTGGGGGTAGCAACCGAGTCCTTTCGCAAAGCAGAAGTCTGGCTGGCATGCAGACAAACAGATGACAAACCCCCATAAAAATGATCAAACGTTTTGAGTTGAGGTCTTGGTTCACAAACTTATTTGCTTGTGCAGTCTCTTTTTAACCATCAAACTTGAAGTCGGTTTCAATGAACGTCATTCACTCAAACGTCATCGATGGTCGACTTTGACCCATCACATGATGGGTGATTGGATGATTGTCATCATTTCTGTCTTAGTTTGTCAATTTTACTCACGCACCGTTTTTCTTTCAGTTCCATGGTATCAAAACCACCAACATGCAAGAATCAGATCAAATTGTGTCACTGAAACGTTGTTTCTTCATTAGCTTTAGTCTTATGTTTCTTCCAGCAAAATTCATACAGCACACCTCTTGTAATTCAATAGAATACTATGTGTGATGCAGAATAACCTGGTGTTCTAGTCTCACTGCATTCATGCGTGTTGGTTTATCTTTGTCGATGACATATTTGCAGATGAAACATTTGCCCAAAGATAATCTGAGCATTTGATCAATAAACAAAGACTAATCTGATATTACCACAAGAATTCCGATGTATGTCACAAGCCTTTTCTTTCAATTGTCTCAAAAAACACAATCATGCAAACCGCCTGTATTGGATGCTTTTGGAATGTATCAGTTAAGGGGTTAGGCTTTAATAAGACAACTAAGATTTAAAAAAAAATAAACTGTTGAGGCGGTATCGCTGGTATCGGAGTTGTGGCCGTATGGTTGTTGGTGCCTGTCATGGCGGCAACTCCCGAACCTGCTGGTGGATACCAGCAGTAAGGGCTGCCGTCAAGTTGGAGGAGTCCTATAAGGCCTTTATGGCTCATGCTTGAGTTCATTCTTGAGGCAACTGATGGGTACAAGATAGCAAAGTAGAACGCAGCTTCTGTCGTCGCCAAGGCAAAAACTCGGGCATGGAAAGAGCGAGGCCATAGAAGCCGACTTTGAGTTGAGCTCCCCCTTCTCCATGTCAAGAGGAGCCAGATGAGGTGGCTCGGGAATCAGATTAGGATGCCTCCTTGATGCTTCCCTGGTGAGATGTTCAGGACATGTCCCACCGGCATTAGGCCCCGGGGACGACCCAGGATACGCTGTCTCTGGCTGGCCTGGCAACACCTTAGGATCCCCCGAGACGAGCTGGGAGAAGTGGCTGGGGAGAGGGAGGTCTGAGCTTCCCTGCTCAAGCTGTTGTCCCCGCGGCTTGACCCCGGATAAGCGGTAGACTATGGATAGATAGATGGATGGATGGATGGATGGAAGGGCTAAGATAAGTACGGGCATACCAAAAAATACTGTTGTGGTATGGGAGGATTCCGACTTTGATCAGTGTTCTGCCTGTTTTCGTGACTTTTCGTCCCGCTTATGTAGTGAACATGCACCTTTAAAAAAGAGGCAGTTGCATGGCTGGAAATTGAAAGTGGACGGGGTTGTCACCGTTTTCATGTCTCTTTTAGTCGTGTCTCTGCAACGTGAGAAGAAATCCAGTTTTGTGGTGAGAGTGACTTCGAGTGCAATGGAAGAGTGGGGTGGGGGTGAGAGTAAGAAAAAGCAAGCAAGGACAGAGAGAGAAAGAGAGTGAGGGCGAGAGAGAGAGAGATAGAGAGAGAGTGTGCGAGAGAGAGAGAGTGCGCGAGAGTGATCGAGATCTATTTTTAGCTTCAGTTGCCCCGAAGAGGAGAAGTCTGAAAGCACATCACATGTAATTTTGTTCTGTGGCACAGACAGGCACCAAAATGCATCAACAAAAGACACGTTCCATAGAATGTATTAAATGTCACTGAGGTCATCCATAGTGTGGTTGGTAATTAGCAAGCAAAAGAAATATTCTGAATATTAATGACCATGTAATTATCTTGAGTCGATATACAACTGTGAGTCACGTGCATAGTTTAACCCTATGTTGCATACGGGTTACTTACAGTAACCACAACTTTAACTCATATTGGTTATTCAAGTTACCGGTTTTAGTTTTTAAATCCATTGCGAGATGTCACTAGCGTGCGCAACAGCGGGAGGAAAAGGTGAAAGAGGGTCCACAAAATGTTGAATAATTTCTATCCGTGCGATGAAAAGGTCCAAATACCCTATTGTACTTGTGCAGAAGAGTATATAGAACATATAGAACACAATAAATAACAGTTTCTATGTGTTACCTATCAGTACTGCCATGCTTTTTGGCAAGATAATTGTAGTGACCATTATGCACACAAGTACCCCCCTATTATGTATTTTTTTCCCAAAATTGTGAATTTATTATGATATTTGGCCATAATCTACCCTAAATTTAAAAACAAACCACAATTGAATAACTCCTGCAGAAGCCATGCAACATAGGGTTACTGTCTTCGCTTTTATTTTGAGGCATAGCAAAGTTCCTTTGAATCATTTCTTGTATTCCTCTTCCTTCATGCCACATTCACAACCCACAGGATGAAAGACCGCTGTCATAATAATTACTCAATCTTATGATGTTAGTAGATAGCCAATTTAAAATGGAACAATTGTGACATCTCTCTTCAGTATGATTGTTTTTTTTTCTTTTATAAATGCCGATAGATTATCTGTATAGTGGAATTGAACCAGCACAGTCCCACCAGTGTGGTGAAATGTTCATTAGGAAACCACTGCACACTCATTTTGAAGATAGGAACTCCAGGAAAAAAAAAATAGCCAGCTGATGTTTAGCTCTTGTTATTACAGTCTACGGAATATATTTTTAGGCGAACAGAACAAAAGGTACTGAAGGAGATTTAGAACAACAGCATGATTAACGGAAGACGATTTGAAAAGTGTCCAACTGTTACCCAAAATGCTGGAGCTCCAGGTGATGTTCAAACCATTCGTGAAGAAGTTGGCCAGACGGTTTTCGGTTTTAAACATTGGCACGGTTGCCACAACAGGGGAGCAATCTGACCATCTGCTGCGTAAGTTCTCATCAAGTCATTCCCTCAGTTGTACGGTGATTCTTGATTTGAAAGGCCCATCGTGCTCTTGAGAAGCGTTACTAGTTTTACAAAAAATGTGCTTGCAGTGTCAATTGGTGGGAGTTGTGAATCATTTTCTGTGATGTTATCTTGTTTTCTGCAGCTTCGGACAACAGCCAGAGATTCCAGGAGACATGCTTTGCCTTCGCATTAACGCCACAGCAGGTCCAGCAGATCAGCAGTTCAATGTAAGATGAATGAAACACCATTTTGTCTGGCCAGACTAAATTATTTCTCAATTATTCATCAGCATCTGTCGGGTGAAAGCAATTGTTTTTGTGCTTTAAGGGACATCTCGGGGACCAAATGTGATTTCTCAGTTCAAGTCCAATTGCGGTTTTGCCTGTCAGAGACAAGCTGTCCTCAGGAAGATCATTTTCCACCCAGTTTGTGTGTGAAAGTCAACGGCAAGCCATGTAACCTGCCGGTGAGAAACACTGACATACACATGGAGTACCCAAGTTTCCAAATCTTGTGTTTTTCCTTGTATTTTAAAGCAGTACTTGTTAATCTCACCATTTTTTTGCCATCCTATCTCACAGGGTTATCTTCCTCCAACCAAAAACGGCGTCGAGCCGAAGCGGCCCAGCCGACCCATCAATATTACCTCGTTGGTCAGATTGTCCACGACAGTCCCTAATACCATTGTGGTGTCCTGGACTGCTGAGATTGGGAGGGTGAGAGGCAAAGGGCCGGATTTACTAAGATCCCAAAGAGTGGTCATGAAAATGCATGCTGCCTCAAACAGACTTGTTTGCTCCGTTGTGGGCCAAGATTGCAATCTTTTCAAAAGAGGGGTGGAGACTGAAACGTTGAAAAAGAGGGTGTTCAGCTTTAGCTAACTCTTGGGGGAGAGCAGCAACTGCATAAAAGTCGTCTTTTATTTGTTTCACCTTGTCCCAGGTGTCACTCCTGCCATACAGTGCCCCCCCTCCATTTAAAAAAAAAAAAAAAACACTTTCAAATGGTTAAATAACATTTAATAACACTTTATTATGAATAAGGTGCGTGTCTGTAGTAAGGTAAGAGGTCAGAGCAAGGCTTTGGGGCTGTGCCCACGATGATTGTGCAAAAAAAAGATTGACACCTTGTAAGGTAGTGTACTCGGTCTGTCTCTGTTTTTTTTGTTGTTGTTTTTTTAAATCAGGAGAGTTGTTTTTATTAAACTCAAATTAGTGGCACAAGATGGCTGATTTTCACAGATCATACCGTGTTTACTCAAGAGATGACTTGAGTCTTGATGACTGTTTTAACAAAATGAAAAATGTGCTGTTGTGGTTTTATTGCAAAATCCCACGTTAAGTCAACTCTGTGTTTTTTTAAAAATGTGCTTTATAAATACATTGAATTGGTTTGTAGCATTTAAGTGACCCCAAGACGTGTGTCATTTTGATTGAGGTTGAAAAAAGCAATTTTAGGTCAATTATTAATTGCCGCGGTCCACATAAAATGATATAGTGAGTCAGATCCGACCTCTGGGCCTGGAGTTTGACACCTGTTGCCCTACATCAATCAGAAGCTCCAAAAAGAGCAATCCCGCAGAGACGATTTTGCACGTTCATTTTTGTTTATGGATTTTCAAATGTTAACGCGAGCAGAAAAGAGCTTTCCTCCCCATCGTCTCTCAGTTTGCCTTCGCCTGCCCGCCATGGCTCCACACAGAGGTGCCTGCCGTTTGCAGCTGCCTTTCAGATGTGCTCTTTCAAGATGCAAAATCAGCCATTGGAATTCCTCTTTGCTTTGATCAATGTGCTAAATTTATGTAGTTGCATGTACTGGTACTGCTCAGAATGGCCCAAATTACCAGTGCAGCAATTTAGCACGTTAGGCAGATGCGATCTCGGGTGCTCCGTGGGTGCTTCTACATAGGTTGGTGCGCACAATCAAGTTTGTGCCCTTTTTTGCACACGCAAACCTAAATTAGGCCCAAACTAAGCGCCCTGCCTTTATACACAAGGGTCGGTGTTGGTTATAATTCCCCAGGAATACAATAGATGGCAGTATCATGCCTCTCGTAAGGCTCAATAGTGTCTTTGACGAGCAGGTGTTTGTGTGATACTCCTTTATATCTCCAGTTTTTGGTCCATTGAAGAGAAAAACTGAACATAATTCCATGTTTTTTTCACCTCCACAGAATTACTCTATGGCGGTATACTTAGTGAAGCAGCAGTCATCCACAGTGCTTTTACAGAGGCTTCGGGCTAAAGGCATAAGGAATCCAGACCACTCCAGAGCCCTCAGTAAGAACCCTCCAAACCTCTTTGTCGAGGAATGCACAGGTCCATTTATGGTGTAACAATTTGGAGATAGAAAGTTTGAACTTTGAGTTGACACATTATCAACAATAATTTCAAAAAGAAATCTCTTTCACCTCACAGCTTTGTTCATAAATAGCTACTGTGGAACATGGAGGAGGTTCCGTTTAGTGGATGCTTATCTCCAGCCAACACAAACTGTCTTGAATCAATGTAATTGGCATTCTGCAGAGAAGTATGCTGCCCAGAGTGAGGAAGCTTGATTTCTATGAGGTCACGGGTCCCCCAAAAGGCTAAAGACACCAAACAGACGGCTAAAAATACCCAAGAATGGGTAAGAACGAAACATCGAGCTATTCTAAATCCTGTTTAATATTTGCGAAAGCATCTGAACCTGATACAGCTGGAGCGGTTTCCTCATGGGCAGTCCAAAATACCTGTGGACAGGTGCTCAAGTCTCATCGAGGTTGTTGTGACCCCCTCAAAGGGTTGTGTAAAAAATATTATTTAATGCATTGCATCCTTCTCGTCCAGGGCCAGCTTCCTTTGTTTGTTTTTCAAAGTAATATTGGTGGCCCACAAAGAAAAAAATACATTTATTTTTACAGTACAATACTTGTTTCTGAGTCAGTTTCAACTCATTTCCACATTTCTTGTGGGGTCTTCTTTCTATGACGGGATATGTATTTATATTTATTTTGGCAACGTGGCAGGTAAGATAAGAAGAGGGTGCGATAAGAGGACTGCCGTCTGCCAAATGCATGAAAGAAGAAAGTCTTTCCTACATTGACGCATTGAATTGACTTTGCCATTTTGACATCGTTTGTTTTAAATCATTTTTCCCATTTGCCTCCAGTCAAAGAGAAGCTAACAGCAGACCCAGACAGTGAAATAGCCACAACTAGCCTTCGTGTGTCTTTGCTCTGCCCGGTAAGCAAGTTTCTTTCATTTAAAGGCGGTTAACAGTGTTAAGACGCATTACACCAAAACCGAAGTGCTGTGTGCGTTCATTGCATGACCTTCCATTGTTTTTCTACATTTCGCCCCCTAGTGTGCACCTTTTCAGCCTGCTTGATGTAATTTTATTTAATTTTTAACATTTATGGCACCCATACATACACTGTACGGTACCTTCTGCCCCTGCTGTGCGAGTGACCTCTTTATTGCCTGAAGACATATTCATGCACCCCTTGCAGCTCGGAAAGATGCGGCTGATGATTCCATGCCGGGCGCTGACATGCTCCCACCTGCAGTGCTTTGACGCCACACTGTATATTCAAATGAACGAGAAGAAGCCCACCTGGGTTTGTCCCGTTTGTGACAAGAAGGCGCCTTATGAACTCCTCATCATTGACGGGTAAATGACCCCACATGGCTTTTCTCACCCGGTTAGAGGAGCAATGCAAAGTGTATTTAAACGGGATGATCTATTTCATTTGTATACGTGTTAGCTAATATGAGTCTTTATGTCAAGCACGTTTTATTAATTTTTAAAAAATTGACTGTATTATATCTCAGCAGAGGTTGCCCGACGTGTCTTGTTTGTTTGTTAGATGGCTAATAAATATCAAAGCCTCTGTTCTTTTTCATGCAAAGTGAACACCTGCACCGACTTGTTTGAGTCCAAATGCATTGGTCTCCGTTTTAATCCATCCGTGTTCTACAGTTTAGCTGTAATGTTCAAAATTTGGCACGTAGTGGCACCGCTTCACTCTGACTACAGGATCTACGATTCTTCTATTGCCTGATGTGCTTCTCACTGTTAAATCGCTCAGGCTTTTTGTGGAGATCCTGAACAGCTGTACGGATTGTGATGAGATCCAATTCAAGGAAGATGGAAACTGGGCCCCTATGAGGACAAAAAAGGAGTTGCAGGAAGTCTCCTGCGCTGCTTTAAATAGCAGCCTGAATGGTAAGAAATGTACGGCGGCGGTGGGGAGTAAGCGGCCAGTAAGACGAGCCTGTAATAAAGTAATCAATTACAGTAAGTGACAGGGAGAGCATAATAGTCACTCTTTATGTCACTGTCATTATCAGGAAGGATACAGCTAACCAAGGAAGCACATACGATAGCGTATTGAATGTTTGCTTTTAGTGGACCATCGCATATTTGCAGCACAGCACTCACAAATACACAAATTCCCTGGGTTTTTTTGGGGTGGAGGGGTCCTCTGGTATTCACAGGCAATTGGGGGGATTCTCTATAATGTGGTGGGGAAAGGTCTGAATTATTATGTTTTTCTTTTGAGGACAAAATACGGTCTGCTGTGTCATTTGTTGTCTTGGAGCTTGTAACTATAATTGAGATCATCAGTTACTGTCAACCATCAACGTGCCAGAACTTCAAACGAGTTGTTTGCTCAACCAGACTTGTGTGTGTTTGGGTGGACGTTCTGCCTACAAGCACGTCCGCTCCGCTCCGCTCCCGCGCCCCGCCACGCTCACCTAATCACAATTCCAAAAGCGGAATTGTCATTAAGTGGCAGCGGAGAGATAAGATGGCAGCCGCTTTGGCTCACGATAGTTTCATCAAACTAGGACATAACAGAGCGTCAAACGCAATCAACTCAATGTTACAGCAGCTGACTGTACATCGTCGAGCCCATCTACCGACGCCAGCTTGTAAAGGTACAGAAATGTTTGTACGCATTTGAAATAACTGTCAAGTGTTATTGTACCTTTGTTTGCGGCGCATTGTTGGTTTAAACTGTTAATATTGACATTTATATTCACTTTTAGGGGCGTGTCAGTCATTTGTGTAAATTCGCTATTCAGGGCCAGGTTTGGCCCCCGCAGGACACAGAGTACTGTATTCGGTTGTGCCTTTGTGTTTGTGTGTCGTAGTTTTACAAGCGATCAAACAAAGACGAGCCACAACACAACTCTGTCACTTTGGCCGATTGCTATCGACTATTTTTAGAATTGATTAGTCGGTTCCATCAAATAATCTGATCAAGACCTTATTTTGCATGTTTGGTAAGTGTTGAATCCTTCAAAAAACAAACAAACAAGAGCTAAGCAAGCAATAATCACAACAGGGGCCCGACTTTTTGAAACGGAGAGCTACTTCTTCAGTGCTGATTATTGCCAAGGGCTATGCTTCTGGGCTTCGGGTTTGACTACCGGTAAATGTCATTTCCAGGTTTTTACTACTATTACCTGAAAAAATGATTTTTGTACGATTAACCCCCCCCCCCCCCCCCGCCCCCCGCATATAAACTAATTATGACTCAGTTATTGGTCCGTAACTTGTCAGAAATTGGGAAAAAATGTTCATGGATGTTCTCCAAAGTAAAAGGAGATATTTACAAATGTCTTTATTTGGATGAAGCACAAAAGATAATCGGTCTGCTTTCATGAAGAACTGCATAAATCTGAGAATGCTAACTTTTGAGGGGCTGATGCTAGAAGATTTGGACAATTTTAAAGATAAACAAAACGAGTAGTAAACAAGTAAGTGATGATGAAACTAGTTGTTGATTAATTTCATGATTGATTAACTGTCGATAAATGGAATAATTGTGACACCTCAACTCTCTCCAGGTCTTTGTGCGACGACTGCGGGCTCCGATCAGCAGAGCCCCTTGTCAGCCAACCACAACAACAGCGGCAACAGCAAGAAAATGGCGGTGATCGACTTGACGTTAGACAGCTCCTCAGAGGATGAAGAGCAGGACACTCCGCCGCCGCCGCCGCCTCTGCCTCCGTTGCCTCCGTTGCCTCCTCCCGCCAAACGATCCTGTCCCTCCATGTCCCCGACGTCGCCGCCTGTTCTCAACAAAGGGTCAGTGAGACGCGGAGCAGCGGTTGAGATTTTATCTGCTCTCATAGCTCGGAAAGCATCCAATGTGGAAAAGGCTCAGATGGGAAGTGAAGCATGTCGATAGTCGATGATTCATGAGTGTGTTCACTTGAACGCATCAATAGGTTTTTACCATTTTGCTTGAACAGCCACGTAAAAGGTTGAGTGTGTAACATTTGTACTTCAAATCCCTTGTGACAGGTAGAATGCTTACTAGAGACTTTTCCTGAAGAAATAGACTTGGAAAAACCGTCATTTAGTAGTTTGTTGTTTGGATGAAACTAACTTGCTTTGGTAGTAGGAATGAGATTGGGGGGGGGGGGGGGTTCATGTTGACCTCATCATCTGGATCCTCACAAAAATTCAATCGAAATATTTGTAGCCATCACAAAAGTGGATATTTTCTTAAAGAACGGCATCAAAGCTAATCTATAATGGTATCACATCCCAAAAATGGGTTCATCTCCATGAGAGTATGCTATTTTCCACCGGTTGGCGTTTTTGGCTGGTGAAAGTACAAGAACACTTTGACTTCACTGACAATGAATCATCAAGCCCACATCTGCCTCCAGGGTGTTGAACCTGCACCACCAGGCCTCCCCGGTGAGTCGCACTCCCAGCATGCCAGCTGTGGACAGTAGCTACATGCCTCCTGTCCCGCCACTGATCCAGGACTACAGACCCTACTACCACACCACCAACGACCTTCCAGGTAATGACAACAAGAGCAGGTTCAATTTATAGAAAACACCCAACGCAACCAATTTCTCACTGAGCCACGGGGCTCAGCCAAACTGCTCTAACGTATTCACAAATGTCGCCCCTGACCATTTTCTGATGGGGGGGGGAAAAAACACTCTTAACCCACCTCAGATCACAGGATAATCAATCAGGGACATCAATATTTGATCGGTGCCTTACCAAGCTCTCTCCTACTCATTTGACAGATTTGAACTTCTTCTCTTTCCTGCAAGGTGACAATCATCAGGTATGTGTCACAGTAAATCACACCGGCATCGGTTTTGGAGGTTTTATTTATGAATCAGTTTGTGAAACCCCACCTAATGTTCTAATTTGAAGACTCGCTCCTCCGGTTTACTCTTTAGGCGACCACGCACCGGCGCTGGAGCTCAACAAACTATTTACAGTCTGCGACTGACCCTCGCCACAGTATTATTGCGACAATACGGTTCGCACCGCGACAAAAAAAATGCAACCCCTGAGGTTCAGAAAGCAACGTTTTGAAGCGCCACCTATATAATTACAATTATGTTGAACCACAAACTGAACTTTGATTGACAGATCGCCATGGCAACCGGCGCGATTGCAAAGGGAGAATGCAAAGCGAGGGAAAGAGGCTGTGGACAAAGCCCTGTTATGACGATAGAGGGCTATTTTTATCTTGCCGCCAGCTTTCCAAGTGGTGATTAGCATCTTTGGTCAATTTCACCAGGATGCGTGCAATATCGTTGATAGGCAACTGACAATGCATGAAAACTCCTGCACGAATTTCAGCCATAGAAAAACTCTCCACAACGCTTGGCTTTTTAATCACAGGTACCGTAAATTCAGTATGATGTTATAAATATAGTTTAAAAAAAAATCTGTGCTATTATTTAACCTTTGACATTTGGAAGCACAGCCAAACTAGTCCCAGGCAGTCGGCAACAGAATCGCATACACCCCGCGACACGATCGGATAGTTCAGTCGCATTCGTTTGTGTTGCTCCTCCTGCAGGGCACTCACTGCAAATGCCTTTTTTGCGGACGATGCTACCCCAAAGCAGTTGATAGTTACCTTAAACTTCATTCAATGTTCATACAATGGCAGTGTAGTGAACTAATACCCACTTGCAATGCAAGCGTGACTAATGACCAACTGTCTTAAGACTACTGATTTTTTTAGTGGGTACATTATTGCCATAGTCCATTGATGCTGAGGGTCTGACATGGCTAACACTGGCCCTATAGTGTGTCGAAGACGGGGAACTCTTTTACTTGTACACTCCGTCTCCATCTGGAGATGTTTAATCCGTTTAAGATGCGCGATATTTTCTTATTTCGGGAGCTGGACTGAGTCGACTAGTCGACTTATTTGAACAAAGTTGAGCCACATGCTTACACGCACCTGCATGAAGATCTTTTTCGTTGTTTTAGCTGGTTCTTCTTCGAGTCCGGTGTCGGCCAAGATCAAAACATGCTTTTGTTCTCAAAATCTCCTTACAGGTTTTGGAATGAATGGTGGCACAATTTTAACGCCGCACTCGAGTCTCTGCCTACAACAAACACGGTGCTGGGGTCAGGGTTTGCTTCCTGAGGTTGTTTTTTGTTTAAAATCAAACCATTTTGTGTCGGGATTGTTAATGTCGCGATCGGCAATAATTATCAGCCAGCCTCAACAACGTATACCGTAATTTCCGCACTATAGAGCGCACCTGATTATAAGCCGCACCCACTACATTTTAGAGGAAAACCAATTTTGTACATACACAAGCCGCACCTGTATATAAGCCGCATGTGCCTACATTAAAACATGTAAACATGTTTACAAAGAAAGACGGTGCGTCATATGCCTTTCGTTTTGCATTTTCCATGATGAGGGTATGTTCACGCTAATTTAATTTATGCACAAGACAAGAAGTTGCAGTCTTCTTCGACGCATATATTCCACCGGTCTTAATCTTACATTTTCTACTCGAGCGCCCCTAGCGGCCGTTAGAAGAATTACACAAATTGGCCGCATCACTGTATAAGCTGCAGGGTTGAAAGTTTGGGGAAAAAAAGTAGCAGCTTATAGTCCGGAATTTACGGTAATTCTTTTTGTTTGATGTTTATTTTGACATTAAACTTCGATTGGGAGTGGCATTAAAGAAGTTGAAGCCACCGTACAGCGTTTGTTACTCAAGTGGGAGCTCACGTCAAAGCAAAAAAAAAAAATAAAATACACGTTTTCATGAAGGATTCACATTTCTTGAGATGCAAAACTTTGGGCTTTCATTAGCTATAACCTATAATCATCAACATGATGACATTTAAAAATACATGACAAAAAGGGCTCCTTTAGCACTGTGTGTAATCAGTCCAGTGGTTCTTAACCTGGATTCGATCGAACCCCCGGGGTTCGGTGAGTCGGGTCTCAGGGGTTCGACGGAGCCTCTGCCATGGGGGGTAAGACACGCGCGACTCAACGTGTTAATTAGTGATGACACGCCCGCTTGGCCATCACTGGCTGCAGATGATCACATGACATCGCTTGTCCAATCAGTGCTGTGGGAAATTTAGTTCGCTTAGTAGTCAAAGTGTGACTGTCGTGATAGTACGTCGTACAATTAACAAAAAAAAAAAGTATACGTATCTCTTTTATTTACTTTTTTCTGTTTTTCATAAATGTGATTTTTTAATAATGAATTTATAATTCAGATTCTGATATCTTGAATTTAGATATATATATTTTTTTAACTATTTATTTTTTACTCACCTGGTTGGGTTCGGTACCCCTTAAAAGTTTCCCTTTTTTAATTGAAAAACAGCAATCGCAGAAGTTGTCCAGATGCACCGTTAGCAAAGTATTGTTGACTGTGTGGTGGTAAATGTGCAAACTGACGTAGCATCACATCTTCTCTGTCAGCATTACAACATGGTGATGGCGGCGGCCGCCGCCGCCTCTGCCTCGGAGGACCACGAGCTCCTGCTCAACCGCTTCCTCCCCTACAGCTCCTCCGGCTCCTCGGCATCTTTATTGACGCCGCCGACCAACGGGGCCGGCGGCTCCGGCAGCAGCAGTAGCAGCAGCAGCTTGGTGTCGTCCGGCAGCCTCCGGGACGCTCACTCCTTGTCCTCACACTCGCACGGCGGCGTGCTGGCCGGCCGGGGGGCCGCAGAAGCGGCGGTGGCAGCTATTTACGGGGGAATTCCTGACGTTATATCATTGGACTGACTCACGAAGAGCCGGGCCAGATCCGACGATGAACTGAATTGCAGGGTAGAGAAGTGACTCACAAACTTGACAAGAATCAATCGACTTCATCGGTGGAGTCGGAGTGGAAGAGGAGCATCAGGAGGACTTGACGACAATGTTGGCTCAACCAGTCGTGAAGGTCAGCTGATCACATGGACTTTATCAGCGTCTCGCATTATGGTTTTAATGCTCCCAACCTGGCACAAAGAGCAAAAAACACAAAGGAGGACCGTTTTTTTTTTTTTTTTTAAATATGACCACAAGTAGGGGCACCGTGTACAGAGAACAAAATCTATTTTCTTCTTTTACTTTTGTATGGTCAAACGGGGACACGTCCAAGCTAATGAGCTGCTTCAACTGCTGTTTTTGACCACGCTATAGTTTGTAGTCCATACGTCACGTGCGGCCCCTGCCTTGTGTCTCCTGCTTTCAAAGTCCTCACTGCATCTATCCCCCTCAAATTTCCTCCAGTCAGTTCACCCTGAAGCTTATAAATACTGCTTTTTGCGCAAGATGCATTCCTTCACATGTTCAGGTCACCCTGTTTGTGTGATAGGGAGTGTGCAGGCGGAGCGGCCGTATGTGGATTATCATTTTCGCTCCTGGTGAAGACTTCATCACAACACAGCATTTAGACTGTTTTTAAAGTTAGACACTATTTATATATGTACATCTTGAGATGGAAGGAATCTTTTTTTTTTTTTTTTTGCTTATGCCAAAAATAACAAGGAACCTGGACGATGATCAGAGTGCAGTTCGAGCACTGAAAAGGTGATTCGTCTTGTGTCTTTCTTTGGACACTTAAAGCACGTTCTTTGAGACTTTCTTGCCCGGCCATCCAGACAAAAAAAAGGAACAATACAGTCAAACCGCAGCCTGTCTTGAGGAGTTGTTCCGCGGCGGACTTGAGTTTCAGCTGCTGCCGGTTTGCTCGAATGTGCCACTGCATGTTAGGGATGAAGGTGTTCTCCTGATTCAGAAAAACAATGTCTTAATATGTCTCCTGGTTTTGAAAGCAAGTGTCTCTCAATTGAAGCATTTGGGAGGAGGTGGACAAAAAAACCATATTTGGAAGTTTAGCTTAACTTTGGGAATGCAGTGGACCCTTGGAGCTTGAAAGCTGTTCAGTTAGGGATGGGCATTGGACTTTGAGGAAAATGACCATGCTCCATTAAATATTGCCGTATCAATCCTACTTGACCTTAAATACTTTCTGCAACTATTTTTATTAGGGATGGGCAAGTACCAATAATACCAGGCGTCGGTATTGGGCTGATTTTGGGTTATTGTGAAAGATGTCGATACCGTCCACTGATACTTAAGGCAAAAAAAAAAATCAAATAAAATCATCGACATGGAATAAGTCTTCCTCGCCAGTCGTTGGTGCTACACATCGGTGAATCATCGTGCGTGTCAGAAAGAACATTTTATGTTACGTCATTGTTTCAATTACGGTAAAAATAGTATGTATCATAAGTGCAAGTGGTTTGGGTACTTGATAAGGGTGAGTACTCAAGAGTGATTACGCATACTGGTTTCAGTCTAAAAAAAAAAATGACATTGAACGTACGAGCACCAGTTGTTAGAGGCCCTGCGGAGGCTTCAAAATCAGGTGACACTTTCTGAGCAATTTCCTCATTGAGGCTGATGACAGCCAGACCACTTCAACGCTCCTGGCAGGAATGTTTTAATGAGCTTCAGTTTTGAGAAGCTTTGCTCAGCTGGGAAAACTGCGACAGGGATAGTCAGTGCAATCCCAAGAGCAATCCACAGATGAACATAATACCACTTGAAGCTGATTTTCATCAAGAAATCTCCGTAGTTCCAAGGCAGATAAGCTGTCGGTGGTGGTAGCTGAGGAAGGTTGATGATTTCCTGAATCCTCTCAGCTCCATCATTATCAGATGTTCTCATATCGATAAGCGTCTTGTGTACTTCACGGCAGTGGTTTTTGAAATCGACCTTGGACATTCTGTTCAGCACTCCATAGCTTTCTTTGACTTGATTCATGGCCTCAAACCTCTCCTGCATTGAAAGCAAAGCAGAGTCCACAACACAGTTGATATATGTGACCTCAAACTTTTGAAGGTGGTCATCGAAGGGCTCATCAACAGCTCCGTATGCAAACGGCCTTTTTGAACTCCTTCGTCTCTTCTCCTTAAGCTCTGGTTCTATACTCAGGGCGTCACAGAGTTCCTTCGCGATTGACACAGCCTCGTCAAAACCAGATGGTCTGTCTTTGGGGAGGTTGATTTTGGTGCTGTCAATAATAAGCCCGACAGCAATATCAAGTTGCATGGAACTGGAGTGAAGTAGCTTATTCACCTGGCTTGCAAATCAAAATCGAATTGTGGCTACTTCCTCAGCAAGAGCTTAAGCCTCCACTTTTGCCACTGGATCGCTGACATCTTCCCTGGCCTCCAGGAGGGCTTCTCTCACTTCTTTTGTTTGATTCCGGGCAGCTGTTCCACTTTGGAGCCTTCTCTCCCATCTAACATCCCTCCCACGATTTCTGTGTCAATTTGACATGTTTTGGCGCATCGCTGGTTGCACCTGAGAAGAAATTAAATAGCTTCTGCAAATACCCAAAGTAGGGCGGCCCGGTATCCAGTGGTTAGCACGTCGACTTCACAGTGCAGAGGTACCGGGTTCGATTCCAGCTCTGGCCTCCCTGTGTGGAGTTTGCATGTTCTCCCGGGCTTGCGTGGGTTTTCTCCGGGTGCTCCGGTTTCCTCCCATATTCCAAAGACATGCATGGCAGGCTGATTGAGCACTCTAAATTGTCCCTAGGTGTGAGTGTGGGCGTGGATGGTTGTTCGTCTCTGTGTGCCCTGCGATTGGCTGGCAACCGATTCAGGGTGTCCCCCGCCTACTGCCCAGAGACAGCTGGGATAGGCTCCAGCACCCCCCGCGACCCTAGTGAGGATCAAGCGGTTCGGAAGATGAATGAATGAATGAAAAAATACCCAAAGTAGCCAGTGGCATCCTGAGAGGACTTGGCAGTATCAGCTATGACAAGATTCATTGCGCCAGCTTCACCATCTACAAATGAAGCTCTTGGATTTACCTGCCGCAGTCTTTCTTGAACACCTTGCCTCTTTCCCTTGATGTTGGCCCCATTGTCATAGGCGTGTCCTCAACATCTGTCAAATGCTCCTTCAACTTGTCCAGGACAACATTGGACAGGTTAAGGCCAGTCATTTCTTCCACATCACTATATCCTAGAACGTATTCTTTAACGTCTGGTTGTAGCTGCAAACAGACAATGCGCACTACGACTGTGTTACAATGGTGCGTAATGTTTCTGAAGAGATTATCTGAATTAGTTTGTTTGGTGTGTTGGTGGCGGACTTTCATTTTTTATTTTGGCCAAGTGCTTCTCCATAGCGGGGGTCATATGTTGCCATAAGTTGTACCTCCTTCAAGAAGTTCCCATCGTCTTGCTCTTACAAACGGTCAGAAGAGCTCCTAAAAGACAAATTCATTGAGTGAGTGATTGGGATCAAGCGTTTGAGAATGTCTTGCCACCTTTTGCTTTCCGCCTCCAATGATACCAACTCCTGTAGATCTATCGCCTTGCCCTTTTTTAATACGTGTGTCCCATTCTCTCCATTTCAGCAGGCTTTGTGTATGGTCTTGGCTACACTGACGAGCCCTCAAAATTGCTGCTGATGTCAGACCAAGCACTGCACTGTTGCCTTCTGCAGTCAACTTTGTATCCTTTCTGCTAAAAAGCTTACCGTATTTTAACGACCATTCGGCGCACCGTGTTGTAGGGCGCAGTCTCAGTAACGGGTGCTATTTCTGTATTTTACACATACACAAAACGCACTGTATTATTGGGCGCAGCCAGGGGTGGTAAAACAT
Source organism: Hippocampus mohnikei (assembly GCA_026261675.1). NCBI lineage: Eukaryota > Metazoa > Chordata > Actinopteri > Syngnathiformes > Syngnathidae > Hippocampus > Hippocampus mohnikei. Next base: position 4,524,329 of record JAKGUB010000340.1, read on the forward strand.
ACGCCAGTTTAAACATACGGCATGCATGCACGCACGCTAAAAACACGTTAGCTTGAAGCATAGCGTAGCATGCTAAGACATGCTAAAAACACGTTTTTAAAAAGGCAACGGAAGCAAAACTGAGATCGGTTGTACTTTATTTCGACATCTTACAATGTACTCACGTTTTTCGATCAATCATCACCCAGAAATCCATCAAAGTCCTCATCTTCTGTATCCGAATTGAACAATTGTGCAAGTACCGGTAGTCCATAAAAAACGCCGGGTTCCCTCTCGTCACTCTCATTGCCATGTGGCACGCCCACCCTTCACTGATTGGCCGGCTGCTTTCCGTAAGGCTGGCTTCTCTCACGCCCTCACCACGGCCACTTACACGCCCACCCTTCACTGATTGGCCGGCTGCTTTCCGCACGCCTGGTCACACTCGCGGCCACTTACACGCCTACCCTTCACTGATTGGCTGGCTGCTTTCCCGCATGCCTGTTCACGCCCACTTCCGCCTTTTCTCTATATAAACAGCGTGTCGGCTCTCAGTCAGGATTTGGAACTCGGCTCATACACTAGACGCTCCGCATTATAAGGCGTCCAGTCCACTTTGGAGAAATTTTAAGACTTTTAATGGCGCCTTATGGTCGTGAAAATACGGTACACGCGACACGGCATTGTTCTGTGGAGGTGGAGGGTACACTACCCACAACTTCTGTTAACCTTCCTTTTCTCCATTTGAAAGAATTTTGAACTGGTCTGAAATGCTCTTCCATCGGGCCCCTTTGGAAAATCAAAATCGGGGCTGAATTTGAAAGAACTCCTGCGCACGATTTCCACGCGCTCCGCATTTAAAATGTGTGCTGGCCATAGAGCCGGTTGGAGGTGGCACGCATGTCTCTAAACTGTCACATGATGAGGCCTCTCAGTGGCAGGACTCACTTTGCCCTCAGAGGTGGTGGTTTGCATGATGCGCTGAACTGGTAGACGGTTGTTGGTCAGGGCTGGCTGCTGCTGCAAAGTCTCTTGACCTACTTCTGGATGACTCATCTAAACTACTTGTGTTGGATGGTTGATCATCTGAAACTTTCACTTGGCCTTGAGTTCCTCCTTGAACATATTGAAGGATCGATCCTCTATTCAGAAATACAAGACAACATATTCAGGGATTCGACAGTGAAATATAATTTTGAACAATGGCATAAACATTTCTAAATTTAATTATGGTATTATGTCGGCCCATTTTTAAAACACAGGTACCTGAGAATTTTAATATTCGACCTCTTTTCAGATAATCACATTCCTGAAGTGCATGTAAACGCGTCAAATCACATTCTTGCCATTACCCGATTATTCAGTTATTGGATTATTGTGCTCATGCAAACATAGCTGTTACAAAATAAACACACACTTGTTATTTAAAACATTGTCTTACCTATAAGTGACACGTGAGCATCATGTCACAGGGTTTTTTCTTTTCCGCCCCGACTCTTGAAGCCTTTTCGATGACATGTCCAAACATCCAAGAATATACTTCTGCCAAATTTTCCATTGAAGCATAATGGAGCAAAGTACGAGGGAAGACGGACCGACGAGAGGGCCGCACAGGAGAGTCTCGTTATTTACTGCATATTTATTAACATGCTTTACATATTTTAAACATAATCAGTTATTATTATAAGTCCTTTTTTTTTAAGTGCAGTGCGTGATAAGCATATGCGGAGCGCCGATTCTTCCGTGAACTGGTTGCCAGCCGATCAAAGAGGGCACACAGAGACGAAGAACCATCCGCGCTCAAAATCACGCCGAGGGACGATTTAGAATGTTCCGTTAACCTGCCATGTGTGTACATATAAATAATATCACAAGGCCGCCAGTTGCCCATCCCTGTGCTAGGCTTTTCGTCTTCATGACACAAACTCCTCGTAACTGAATCAACGGGTTCTCAGCTGCATTTCATCTCCTTTTTTCCCCAAAAAGTGGTTCATCAGCAATTAATCCCGCACAATTATCAATTTCGTCAACCATCAGTAAATCCACTAATTGGTTTTAATGCCCATCCCTAAGTTAAAACGTGAAATGTGTGACTTCCATCCATCCGTTTTCAATACGGCTTATCAGCATTATGGTCCTTAAAGACCATATTTTCAGGACGTTTTTCGGCTGAAGGTGTTCAGAGGGTCCACTGCACAGAGAGAACTGGGAAACCTGCGAGCTCGTCGATGTGTTAGGTTGGCGAGCCTTGCGCTTGAAATATCAGTTTTCCTCGTGAATGTAGAGCATGACATAACGTTACATTTCTGGGTGTTGGACACGTTGCAGTCCTTTGCTCACATTCACCTTTGCCGCAGTCAAGCTCACCCCTTCCTTTCACCCGCATGTCTTGTAACTTTTATCTTGGACTCCCAGACATCTGCGTTCCAAGCGTCTTTCTCTCTCCAATCACTGCTGACAACAAAGGCCGTCTTTTGGCGCGCGCCCTGTGGACAGGTGACCCACTTTTATTTCACTCTCTGTCAGGCAGTCCGAATGAATTCAGCCAATTAGTCCGAGCATTTTTTTTCCTGCGTATGTCAGCGGTGTCCAAACTATGGGCTGGGGGCCATTTGCAGCCCACCATCCTTTTTTTTTTTTTAGTGGCATGCACTAAAGTTAACTTCTGACAGGGAATTTGTCTTCATAGCACTGTGGAGAATAAAGATACACTTAGTCAAGATTGCGTTTGTTTGGTTTCTGAATGTGGAGATGGGATTCCGCTGCTGCTCGGCGGAGGGGTGGATGGATATATTCAAGAGCGATTAGAGGGCCACAGGCCACGCCAAAAACAAAAACTAAACATCCTCAGCTATTTGCCTGACCACCTTTAGCAGAAAGCCTTCATGTAGCACTCTTTCAAAATAATTACGTTACATAAAGAATGTATATTTGATTGATTGATTTTGTTTGACCGTGTTTATGAAGTCAAACCATTTCAAAGTGGCTCTTGCGTCTATTTCGGTGGAAAATGTTTGGACACCCCTGACTTCTATAAACGTAGCGAACGAGGATGACCTCGAAGGATGTTTCCCAGTTCTGCCTGCTTCAAGTTCATAGAAGAGCTTTTGCAACAAAGGATTCAATTTACCTTCTCCCCATTGAACGGGACTTCCCAGGAAGTGCAGAGTACGCGGTGTCCCAAAAGTCACTTCCTGACGCCCCATTAGATTTGAAGTGGGTCGCAGAAACAACTGGGTCATTTTTTTTTTTTTTTTAAATGCATGAACAACAATGACAGACTCCCTTTTCTGTTGGTGAAGTTGGGTTGCGAGAGACTATGTAAAAAAAAAAACATTCATCCGATTCATTTCCTCTTCTAACAAGAAGCAGCCCAGCCTATCAAACATACTCCTCATTTTTTTGAAGTAAGCTCTTGTGTCTCTCCTGTGTTATGCAGTATTTTATTTATTTGCTACGCTTTCTGTTTTTATTATTTCCCCAAGTGAGAATGTGTATGAATCACCGTCATTCCGGATCGCTTTGGTTTCATTTTGTATTTGACAAAAGTGTTCTCTCTAACATGCGACAAAGCTACGGTTAAGTTATTCAACAAAACGTCCGTTCCTATTCTCGAGAGCTTTAATGCAGTAAGAATGCAAGCCCGCTCGTGCAAAAGTCATCAAGACTTCATGGATGTAGCATGCCTTCCCGTCCTTAAGTCATGATCAGTTGACGTTACGGATCTATTCACAATTACGTTGCAAAAAGAATAGTTGGCAAGCGTTGGAGCGTTCAATAATGATTTGACCTTCGCCAAACTTTTGAGCGTGAATGTCATAAAACGTTACTGCTATACTATAATGAATTCAAAGTATCGGAACGTGTATCTGGGCTGTGTATCAGACGCCAATATGTGGTTGTCAAGGTCGCCACACCCCCCACACCCCCCCCCGCGTGGCGGGCTGCGTTGATTGTGTTTCTGCTCAAGTGCGCCGCATTAGATGGATGGATGGACAAGAAGTCATTTTCAAATGCTCCGGTTTGCCTACGGGGGTGGGGGGGGCGCCCTTGTGGTTCACTGTTACAGATCTGAAACTACTGTATTTCTCTTTCCTTCCCAATGACTGACTTGTGTGAGAGGACAGCAGACAGCACGCAGGGATGGAGAGGCACGTGCCAGCATGTCTGTACACAGCGCACGCTGCGGTTTGTCTATCATCTTCCCGTATGAGGTCAGTGTGAGCGTGCAGCGCCCAGCCCGTTCTCAAGCCGATGGATGAAACGAGGCCACTCACTCCTCCAAAAAAACGCTCGCGGTGTGTCCCGTTGATCAAAAGGGAAAATTCAACAGTGTGTATATTCTGCCTGTATGGGAATCGTGACTATCCCGATCGACCCGAACGTGTTTGATGTCCGTTTGTATGCTTTTTGTGTCCATTCAGAGCTGCGCGAAGAAAGTAATTTATATATATTTTTCAAGAAAATGGACACCGTAGCTCACTATCGAAGGCAGGACCGCGGCCAATGAATGGTGTCGTCCAGCTGTAATCGTCAAAAACCCGCACTCACTGCCTTAAAACGTGCACAGGTTTGGCTTCATGGCTCCAACTCCAAAACCACACGAGGCTTTTAAAGAGAACTGTGTCAACTACGGCCAACCCTTGTCAGTTTGTACAAATGTACCAAGTGGAAGAAAATATTTATTACATGCATTGAAATAAATTGTTTACTTCTTGAATGTTAACTGTTTATGTAGAAAAGTTTAGATGTATTAAAAGTGCAAAAAAAAAAAAAATTGCATTTGTATTTCCTCCTAACACTGCCCCACCCCCTTTTTTAGTCGCCATTCCATTTTCACGGCTCAGATGAATTTGGCCCTGACATCAATGCAACCACGATTTCGATGTATAAAAACTTGGATCTAAGTGGTGCTTGCCGCATGAAAAATCCAAACGGATTTTTCAAATCTTACCGATGCAGTCATGACTGTTAAACACATCTGCCTTACGGTTTTGCGTTCAAAACTCAACTCTGGCTTTTTATGTAGTCGTCAAGTACAGTCGTACACCTGAAAAAAGTTGCACTTTAACCCACAATAATCCTACATACAGTCGTCCGTTCTCCTCCGGAAAAAAAAAACCTTTTTGGTCATGTTTGTGCTGCTATTTTGCAATTTGGATGCGGTAAAGAATCTGATTAGTAAATTCGGAGTATAATCCGCCGTATCTGCGGCCCTCTCGAGGAAAAGGTAAATTAAAAACCTGTTTTTTGTGTCATGTTTGATGAAGACGGCGTGCTATTTTGCAATATACAGGTGCGGCTTGTGTATGCAAAATTGGTAAAGAATCTGATTATGTTCTTCCAACAATGTTATCGCCAAACAAAGCACAATGGCCTTCAGTTTCCACTTCAAAATTACGTGTTGTTGTGCACCCACATGTGGCACTCGAGATATATTTTGCCCACACGTGATCTTTAAAATATTACGAGTCAAGTGTCTAAATACTTCAGGGTCAAGAAAAATTGACTCAGTCTACATCAAACGACTACATTTCCCAGTATTTTGGGGGAGCCTCGACGGGCGATCTTGTTTGATTGTGAGCTAATTGTCCACAAACTACTTCTGGACCCAAAAGTTGCTCGGAATAAAGTTGACTTGAGTAAACTTCACGAAATTCCATCCTCTTGTACTGAACTCTGGGTGACAACAGACAGTCGCTTGGCTCAATTTAAATAACGGTTGCCTGTTTAGCATAATTCCCTCAGCCATTTTTAACTTACTGTCGCAATCAACACAAAAATATGTGCAGCACAATTTGCTTGCTAAAAAAACTGTGTGTGTGTGTGTGTGTGTGTGTGTGTGTGTGTGTGTGTGTGTGTGTGTGTGTGTTTTCTTTTTCTTTGTAGATTCTCAATCATCCAGTTCATAGTAATCCGCAAAGGTCGACTGGGCTACCTGCTAAAAAATACTAAAACACAGACCATCATAGGTTGGCGGCCCGGTGTCCCAGTGGTTAGCGCGTCGACCTCACAGTGCAGAGGTTCAATTCCAGCTCCGGCCTCCCTGTGTGGAGTTTGCATGTTCTCCCCGGGCCTGCGTGGGTTTTCTCCAGGTACTCCGGTTTCCTCCCAAAAACATACATGGCAGGCTGATTGAACACTCGAATGTGTCCCTTGGTGTGAGCGTGAGCGCAGATGTTGTTGTGTGTCTCTGTGTACCCTGCGATTGGCTGGCAACCGATTCAGGGTGTCCCCCGCCTACTGCCCGAAGACAGCTGGGATAGGCTCAAGCACCTCCCGCCACCCTTGTGAGGATAAGCGGATCGGTAAATGAATACATGAAAGACCAGCATAGGTTTCCACCAGCATATTCTGGTTTTCTTATCTTTGAAAGACCAGCAGTGACAACACAACAAAACCAGCATTTTTGTATACTGGTAGGCACCTACACACACACACACACACACACACCCAAAAAGATTGTTTCATCTACCTAAGTGCTGGGTTATTTAATATTTTACCCCTTTTTGGGTTATTTGTGAGCTGGGCCAAAATCTCTCAGTCCATGATTAATTTAATATATAAAGTCCACACACACTCCTAGCTGGGAAGTAATTGCCAAGATGCAGCTGCATAAGTGTGCACAACTCATACCCGGGATGCTGGGGTGTTTAGAATTGTCCAATCACATTCAAACACATGTCAATTAAATACGATTCAGCACACATCTGCCGCCATATTAAGCGTCCCTGTTTAACCCCAAGACGTTAAGACTTATCCTGACATTTTTGTCGTCACATTTGACAGCAAAAGCCCTTCCAGGTATCAGTCAGGAGGAGAGTACAAAAGTATTTCCGAGCATGACATACACCATGGAACACGGTGAAGACAGTCATGAAATGGAGAAAATATGGACTCTACGGTGAAATTATCAAGAACTGGACGTACTGCCAAAATTGATCAAAAGACGAGAGGAAAAAAAGAGGTCAAGGAGGCTGCCAAAGAAGGTGACGGCAACATTGAAGAAGCTGCAGAAATCTCTGGCAAGTACTTACTGGCTGTTCATTACATGTAACAAACAATCTCCCGTCTTAATTGTGTCTGTATGTCTGGGCTGTGGGATAGTATTGCAAGAAGCCTCATATTTAACGAAGGGAAAAAAAATAACTTCCCAAACATATGCAGGAAAAGTTGAACTACTGGGTCCGAATTTTAAAAGGTAATATGGCTTAAACACAACACTACTCATCTGCAAAAGAACACCGTACCTACAGTGAAGGGTGTTTTTTTTTTGCTTTGTATTCTATGTGCTTATTCTATTAACAATATGAAACTGAAACATTGCGTTCTTTTTTTTTTGAGTGCTGGACATTTCAGTTCATTTAGTTGGAAATTTATTTAGGGACTCGGTCAACGACGCGGACCAGGTATCTGAATACTGTGAACTATGATGATGATGATGATGATGATGATGTTTGCGGGGAGGGGGGGGGGGATAAAGGCTGCGGAGTGCGGACGGCTTAAAAGAGCAGCGCCGTGCGCGCGCTGGAGCCGCGATCGAGCCATGAGCGAGATCAACAACCACACCGTTTGGTCCAACAGCTCCAGTTTTATTAACCTGGACGACATCGACGTCTCCGCGGACGAAAGCCCCGTTCTCAGAGTCCTCATCTGTTCCGTTTATTCCCTGGTGTGCGCCGCGGGTCTCGTGGGCAACCTTCTGGTCTTCTTCCTCCTGGGGAGCAAGCACGAGCGCAAAACGTCCCGGATGAACTTTTTCGTGCTCAACTTGGCGCTGACGGACCTGCAGTTTGTGCTGACGCTGCCCTTCTGGGCCGTGGACACGGTGCTGGACTTCAGCTGGCCCTTCGGAGGCGTCATGTGCAAAGTGGTGCTGTCCGTCACGGTGCTCAACATGTACGCCAGCGTCTTTTTCCTCACGGCCATGAGCGTCACCAGATACTTGTCGCTCACGTCGGCCCTCAAGCGAGCGGACGCGCAAAAACCCCGCAGCGACAAATGGACCTGCGCCGCCATTTGGATCCTCGCTACCGCGGCCACTTTACCCACGTCGATTTTCTCCACCGTGAGCAACGTGAGCGGAGAAAACCTGTGTTTGCTCAAGTTCCCCGGCGGACAGGATTGGCTGGCGGTGTACCAAATCCACAAGATTCTCGTGGGATTCGTGCTGCCCATTTCGGTGGTGTCGGTCAGCTACATCAAGCTTGTGCGCGTCGTACGCGTCAGGAGCATGAAGACCAGCAACCCCGAAAGGAGATCGCGAGTCACCAAATCCGTCACCATAGTCGTGCTCTCCTTCTTCCTCTGCTGGATGCCCAACCACGCCGTCACCCTGTGGAGCGTTTTGGTCAAACTCAACGTGGCCAACTGGGACAGAAGCTATTATGTGGCGCACACGTACGTGTTCCCGCTCACCGTGTGTTTGGCCCACGCCAACAGCTGCCTCAACCCCGTCCTATATTGCCTCATGAGACCCGATTATAGGACCAAACTCAGGCTCCTTATCCGCAGGGGTCGCGCGTCAGACGTTTAGAATTTTTTTTTTTTTTAAGCTTTGGGTCTGTGCGTATATTACGCGCGGCTCCGGCGCGTTTATCACCCATCTCTCTGTGAATGTTTTAGCGAGCTGTTGCGAGTGACTGGCTCCCGCTTTAATGGACTGACTCAGTGATGTGTTTTAAGATGTGGCAAATACCACGAATCATCAAGTGAGGAAACACCACGTTTCTTTCTCAGGCTTTTTGCAGCTTTTTGCTGTGAGTAGATTGGAGGTCTAGTTGTGAGCCCTGTCTTCGGGCGTCATTTCACGTAGGACAAATTGTGTCGCTTTTGACACACACACACACACACACACACACACACACACACACACACACACACACACACACACACACACACACACACACACACACATATATATCCATCCATCCATTTTCTGATCTGCTTTATCCTCCCAAGGGTCGCGGTGGGTGCTGGAGCCTATCCCAGCTGTCATGGGGCAGTAGGTGGGGTTTCACCCTGAAACGGTTGCCAGCCAATCGCAGGACACGCAGAGACAAACAACCATCCACGCTCAAACACACACACGTAGGAACAATGTAGAGTGCTCAATCAGCCCGCCATGCATGTTTTTGGAATGTGGGTGGAAACCGGAGTACCCGGAGAAAACCCACGCAGGCATGGGGAGAACATGCAAACTCCACACAGGGAGGCCGGAGCTGGATTTGAACCCGGCACCTCTGCACTGTGAGGTTGACGCGCTAACCACCGCCCCCCCCCCCCCCCCAACACACATCTATCTATCTATCTATCTATCTATCTATCTATCTATCTATCTATCTATCTATCTATCTATCTATCTATCGCCAGCTCTGCGATTGGCTGGCAACCGTTTCTGGGTGTCCCCCGCCTACTGCCCGAAGATGGCTGGGATAGGCTTCAGCACCCACCGTGACCCTTGTGAGGATAAAGCAGATCAGAAAATTGATGGATGGATCTATATATGTGTGTGTGTGTGTGTGTGTGTGTGTGTGTGTGTGTGTGTGTGTGTGAGAATGGCAAAAGTGACACCATTTTTCCTACGTGAAATGATGAGATATCTGTAATACAGTATTTTAGTTAAAATTGAATTATAGGTATCCATCCTTGTGTGGCATTTCGACTACTGTACCTACTCAGTGTATTCGTATGTCTGCAATGAAAGTTCCAATCATTCAAAGTGTACAGTGATTATGACTAGTCAGAAAGACTTTGTTGATATCGACAAAGTTCATTTGAGATTGTCAAATTTAGCTTTTCAACGTTAACTCCCCTCGCAGTATCTCTGTCCATCAATTGTGTCGCCATCTCTATCCAATATGACGAGGCCAACCTTCGCCACAGAGCATGGGCTCTGTTCAAGCTCCTGAGAGGGAATTTTCCCTTGTCCCCGTTGCCAACCGCTTGCTCATGTGAGGTACTTGAAATCACTTAATTTGCAGTAAATGCGCAATGAGCTATGTCACAGTTTTTGTCTGTTTGTATGAAATTCACGTTTTGTTCACTGTTCCTTGAATAAAACGAGTTGGGGTGCAACAGTGATACATTTTCATTTTTAAGATACATTTTATTTTGTTTCCAATTTCAAAGGTTTTGGTGAATGCATGCACGAAAGTTGCGGGGTTCAATTCAATGGGCTTACAACGAACTGAATCGGAATAATATGTATTTGAATTGGAATTGCTAAACTTCATTGAGTGCCTTGAACAAGTGATTCGGAATGACTGAGATTTATTTGCATTGTTTATTTTGAGTCTTTACTTTTTTAAAAAATGAATCTGAATTGTACAATTTGAATTCCTCAATGAAAATTCCATTCTGTTTATTTCTTCACATTGTGTTTTACAAATACCAATTCAAATCTTTTCCACGCCGATTCGGTTCGTACTTAAGGTTGAGCAATCAATTGCAGAACTAAGATCTCCTCTTTGCCCAATCAGCATCTTCCTTTTCACACCAGCTCTCCGAAGGGAAGAAAGTGATCTTGTGGTCCAAGCCGTCGGATCAGCGAGGGATCAAGAGGTGCCTCCTTTAAAATTTAGGTAAGAACAGTGTATATTTGGCAACGTATCAAAAGGAAGCCCCGTAGTCAGTATGTCTCGATTTCCGGTTTTTTTTCCCCCTTCCCAAACCATAACGTCCGAGCAGCATTAAATTCCGTTTCTAAGCGTTACTGCCACCCAGCGGTCAAAACAACGCACAGCAGGTACCGACAGACAGTGGGCAACGGGAGCTCATCCCAGGCCTCTTAAAAAATGAGGTGACTTATTTTTCAACGTACAGTCGATTAAGAGGCCAAAAAGCATCTCAGCTAAGACTCACATAATACAATGCATTGTTATTTATACGGCGTTTTCGCAACAGCTGCAGCTGTAACGAAGCACTTTACACAACAGTTAACATAATCATAAAATTTCAAAATATGGTACTATAACAAAACACATAAGACATGGACAGTCATGCAACCATAACCATATACCAGCATACAGCTTGTTGTTTGAAGCAGTTCTAGATGAAAGGGGAGATCATCTAAGTTTCCTTTCACCAGTCAATCAGAGATGTCATGTCAAGTTTGAAAGCAAACAAGAAGCTGTAGCTTTAAAATAAAACTGCAGGGGAAAAAATGATTATGTGTACACTATGCACTAAACGTGTGCATTGTTTATGCCTTCTTATGGTCAATTGTTAACAATTCAGCGTGTTTGCCAACTTTTAGTGAAACAAAGTCCAGCTCTCTTAAGGCTTTATATTTAGATATTTCTTTATATTGCTTCAAAGTGAGAGTCAATGGAGGGATGTTTCCAAGTAGGTCAAAGAAGTAGTATTGTTTGGACAGGCAACAGGTGTTGGCAAAGAATTTCCTTTTTTTTTTTTTTTATTGTCCTCAAAATGTTCCAATTGGAAGCAGCAGGGGTTGAGCCATTTTCTTCCAAAGTGGCAGGTAAAAATTGTTCAAGAGTAAGCTAACATTTATAAGCAAGTAATCTTCCTTTTGCCTTCAAATGCTCCTCTCTGCAGTAGCCAAAGAACTAAATAACTAAACTGTAAAACTCCAGTTGAGATAAAACACAATAATAGTGGAGCATAAATAGCAATAATAGTAAATGCCCAAGAGGACCACTGAACACAAAAAAAAATCAGTCTCACCTCGTTCTTCCTGGCAAGTTTATTGCACACAAAATTGGGAAGGTTTTGAGCCATTTTTGAAATCAAAAAAATCCATCCATTTTCTGATCAGCCTATCCTCACAAGGGGTGCGTTGGGTGCTTGACCCTATCCCAGCTGTCTTTGGGCAGTAGGCGGGGTACGCCCTGAACTGGTTGCCAGCCAATCCCAGGGTACACATAAAAGGGTCCCCATTACTACGATTGCGATCGACCGGTAGATCGCAGACTGGTCCTAAGTCGATCGAGGGAAGTGGAGAGGAGAAAAAAACATTTGTGTGTCTTTGTGCATGTTAGTAATATTTTTTTCATGTTAATGTACACTGCACCCTAATCATCCTATCAGTCTTATTTTCACAAAAAGTATTAAAAAATGTAAATGAAATAAAGCAGGTAAATCTTTAACCTACGGTGGCGCGTGACCTGCGTCACCTGAAGTTGTTAGAGCTCAGCATTCTGCAATTGCAGCGTGTGATCAGAGCTGTTGCGCAATATCTTTTATCGTTATCGTTATTCTCATGGAGAGTTTGTTTCGTCTACGATTCACCGAGGGCACGGGTAAAGAATAGGAATCTAGAGGGCCGAGGGAAGCACTTTAAAAACGGCACGGGTGAGCTACGATAGTTAACAGGCTGCAAAAGTGCGTCGCATGCCTCGGTGTCGGGCCGTTGCTCATCATGGTGTGCGTGTGTATGTGCTTGTGCGTGCGTGGGCGTGGTAATGGGTCGATCGCGGGAGGTTGGTTGATCGAAAAGTCGATCTTCGGTACAAAAAGTTTGGGCACCCCTGACATAGACAAACGACTATCCTTACCACATCACATTAACCTGCCATGCATGTTTTTTAGGAATGGTCGGGGAATAAGTGTACTTTGAGAAAACCCACTAATTGTTAATTCGGCGTTGCTTCCGAATCCTCACTGCTTCACTGCTTGATATGTTACCAAGGTAACATATTAGCATCCTGGCCCACGGGCCACAAGTTTTATACGCCTGCCCTAAACGAAGTTGCGGCTGGAGTTTGAGAGTACTTTCATGTGATACTGGGTACTCAGCTGATCGACAGGTTTGACAGGCCGCAGTAGGTTGAGATGTTGGCCAGGCACCCAGACATGATGATGTCACAGGTCTACAGAGGACCGCATCTTCTCCGCCTCTTTGGTTGGGACAACACTCATGCGGGAAAACCACACGCTCACACATGCACAACAGGCAGTTATATGTGTAGAGACTGAAATACTAATCTGGATCACTGAATAATGTATCAGTGGTAAATTCTTTGACCTTGTAAATGATAAACTCCGCTTTAGAGACTTGAGACTGTGAAGGCCTCTGACACGAGTCGGAAAACCATGCAAAAGATGTAGCTGTGCAGCTTGAGTACATCAAGTCCATGTTGTTAAATCCTCAAGAGGTAGTAGCATGACTTTATTTTATTTTTGTGAGCAAGAAAAGCAATTTGACCATGGTCTGTCCGAAAATAGAAGCGGCCCATACATACCAGTGGGAATCCAGTGATGCTTCAGGTTGAAAACAACACGCTAGAAAAGAATTGTTTTTTTTGACTGCTGAGCACTTCAGTCAGCCGTATGTAACAGGAAGATGTCAACAACAAAACTTGCTGTACAATTTGCTCCATTTAACAATGTCAAAACATTTTGATTGCTGTATGAGGGCGTTTGACTTAACACATATAACACACACTCACTATCCAGAAAAGCTCTCATGATTCTGCATTGAGTTTTATAAAATGTTGCAACAAGTTTACAAGGCTTGAAATAACATTTTGTCTTTGAGGAGCATTTTTTCTAATCAGTGCCTTCATTTGTGGAGCAAATTGATCATTTTGAGTGGTGATTTTTTTTTGCAGGGTAATCATTGAAGAATGGGTTTTATTGAACAGTAAGAGTACAATCATATGACAGAGCGCTTGAATGTAGGGCTCCAGACATTTTTTTAATTTAGTCACATTTTTATAACATTTAAAAATGGTTGTTTGTGTGTTTAAAAAAAAAATTAAGTTGTACTGTTTTTCGAGGAAAATGTATATTGGAGATTTTTTCAGTGTTTTTGGAGAATTATTTGGGTTTTAAAAAAGTTTTGTTTAACTCAAGAATGAGCATCAATTATACGCGGACTTGCTATTCTCTGGCTGTCCGGGTCCCAATCGACTGTGACTAGTCGGGTTCCACGGTATAGTTTTAAGTTGTAATGTCACCATTCACCACTTGATGGCAGACATGTCTTAGTTGCACTTTCACATGGTTTTATGCTACCTTACACTGCAACATGAATCGGCCCTAATAATTTTCTGCGGATATGGAATGATATGCAGGACAAACATAGTTCTTGAGTAATGCAAAGCGTTTTGTGTGAGGACTTTTTAAAAATGTATAAAATGATTTTTTTTTCAAATAATGCTGATTTTCCTTTCAGTATTTTTAGCAGTGCTGTCCTTGAATGGTATTTTTATGCATGGAAGCTCTTTGCAGTGGAAATAAGAACATCTCATGATGTGGTTATATTTTGATTGTTCAAACCCTGTGCCGTTGAAGGTTGGGTTTTTTATACAGGTATTGCGACATATGACAAATGAAATATGTTCAAATACAGTACTATGATATACCTGTACAAAAAAAAAGCAGACATGCACGTGCAGTATTTTTGAATTTTTATTTAAAATGGCATTTTGGTCATACATCTGGTTAGGTAGGGCGACATGGGGGTCGGGTGGTTAGCACATTTCTTCTCACGGTGCAGTTTGATTCTGATTCTGGTCCTCCTGTGTGGAATTTGCAAGCTCCCCCACTGCCTGTGTGGGTTTTCTCCGGGAACCCCAGTTTCCTCCCACATTCCCAAAACCTGCATGGCAGGTTAATGCAACATGCGAAATTGTCTCTGGGTGTGAGTGGTTATTCCTGGTTAAATGTGTGCCCTATGATTGGAGTTTAGGAAAATTTTACTTCAGTGTTCAGCTTGTCCAAAGCATTGTTAAAACCTAGAAGGATAGAGGTGAGCCATCATCAATGCAAAATAAACTCTAATCATCATGATAGACTTTTGTTTTAAATAGTTGCCAAAGGGGCAAGAATTAGGACTGGGCTCTGGAGTAATGAAAAAGGGTCACGCGGTTCAGATTGAGGCCAGATTGACCCATAATAATATGTGCTCCAAAAATTAGGTCAACATAGCAACTGAATATAGCAAATTTGTTTCATCACAGATGATGATCAGATGGGCTCAAATAGGGAAAGACTAATTGTGTGGGCATGATACATCATTTTCACACATGGATTGGCCAACACAGCCCGCAGCGACTTTATCTCCATGGTGAATCTTCTTGGCTTTGTATCTTTGGCAAGTCACTTACCAATAGATATATTTGCATGTGCAGATCTTCATATGTCATATAAAAGATTTGCTCTGTGTGTTCTTTAGTTCTTGCTAATTTAAATTGGAGCCATGTTAGCTTATACACCACTCGATGAGAAAAGTCTGTCTTTGCTGCTTGGTCATGTCCAGAACTTCCTCAAGTAAGGTTTGACACCCACTACACCAGCAGAGACTCTTTAATAGTGGAGAACTCTCTGCTGTCGTGTTTTATTCTCCACATTGGTACAAGTTTCTTTTGCGGGAGGACATTCATTTTCAGGACGAAAAAACAATTTGACTTGGTCGATTTCATAGAATACAGGTATCTACTGAAGAATGCATCCACTCTGTTTGATGCAAGCGACTATGAGGTGGTGCCTCCAGATTACCACCACAAGGCTGTGTGAGCGCACGCTGGACACATTCCCCCGTCTCCCAGACCACCTGCATTATTATTACCATTACCACCTTCCTGAATGCACACCTGGATGACATTTTCACTTAGACTATGGCCTGAAGTGCACATTACTGTTAAGAGATAAATCAAACAGGGACCCTTTTAAAGCTAAAAGGTTCTCTTTTGTCTGTTTTTTTTTTTTCTCCTTCTATTAAGACGACACATGAAAACACATTTTACAAACTGCCTTTAACGTAATGAACTGCCACTCACTGTTTGTTGCCCAGTTTATGCTGTTGCATGTATGTATTTATCTTGAATTTGTAGTCTCATTACTGCCACTTAAATGCAATTCACCAGCACTCATTTTGTTTTTCAAATAGAAAAATAAATAAATAAATAAATAAACATTTCCACAGGATGTTTGATGTAATAAACAAATAAATAAATCTTATATTGGCATCAAGCCTGCACTGACCAAGAGTTTCCACTGTCAGATTTTTCTGCACACAGTGGTTATTGTGTGACCGTTTGAGACAAGGGACAACACAATATAGGCAACGTGGGTGTCAGGGTTCTGGCCGGAATCACAATGTCGGGCTATTGAGTCTGTGATTTACTCAGTCCAAAAACGAGGGCCAGGTCATTGTTACTCTGCATCACAAATCCTTTGCTTCTAGCTTTATTTCCATGGTAACACGGTTGCCATGGACTCACTGACACATTTCACAGCTGGCATCATGTGGTGACACAAAAAATCAAAATCCAGCTGGACACGACTGATTAAGGTCATTATGCACACATTGCTTGCACATTACATTGGATACGCTTGATTTTGTTAATACTGTGCTTGGCAATATGACAATTGGTTAACAGCATAAACTAATAATGGATATTTATCACAAAGGAAACAAGATGTCTAGCTAAATCTGCTGTTATGTCTGCTAAATCAGGTGATCTGTTTTTGAATCAGCAGTGGAGCCTCTCTGCAAGGTGTTTATACGTGCTTCCAGTCCATGTGTGAATTTTCCTCCAACATCACTAAAATATGCTGCTTTGGTTCATTGATTTTGACAGTTTTACTTGACCATTATTATGAAGAAGAAATGCTACATTTTCTCCTGCACATTGAACTAAATTATCCATGTTACTTGTATTTTTATCTACAGGTATTTATTATTGCTTGCAAATGTTATTTTGGTTCATCACAGAGACTTTGTCACAAGTCTGTTTCACTGATCCAATGCAACTACCAGGAATGTTTGACTGCATTTGACCAATCAGACGGAGCTAGGTAGTCACATGAGAACATACAAAGAAGCAAAATGAAACATGGCGGGAATCTATTTCTACATGACAGATAATCTGCTGATCAACCATGACCCAAGTGAGGAGAAGACAGAAAATGGATAGAAAATGATGAAGAATTCTCAGCCTCTATTTGCAAAATGTAATGCTCTGTGGACTAAAATCAGCAGATCAACTACAGCACGTGAATGCAAATTGGGATTTATGCACATTTAAAAGGAGCACAGTGAGCGAGCTATGCACAGCACTGAAGATCAAGATCTAAGTTCGCAGAACTCAATGTTTTTTAGTCATCAACCAGTTAACAGTATTATTGACCGATGTGGGTGAATCCACTTGTCACAATCTGAAATATAATAAAATGTATCTAACAATCTGTGGTTCCCTGATTGTGCTATTTCATGTGAGTAAAAAAAGTTAATTCAAGACTCTTTATTATGGCTGAAATTGCTCTAGTTCGTGTTATTTAATACAAATATTGATACATATTAATTCATAGTTACATTTGTATTTATGTTTTGTGTATTTGACATTCAATACTTTTGTCGCCGAATAATTACTCTTGCCAGAGTAATTATTTAGAGGACTCCTTTTTGTTCTTTTCATCTGAGTCACTCTAAATTAACAATAATCTTGAGGAAATTTTTTGAAAAGTTTTATGCTGTTTCCCCCCCCAGGTGTTTCGGTTTCAGGTAAGCTAAACGTCAGCCCTCCTTGTCCCAGGATGTCTCCAACTTCTCCCATCGATACAACAAGGAAGTCCCGCCTTATAACGCAGTCGATTGGATAAAATATAAACCATCCCGCTAATACTCGCTTCTGATTGGCTAGAGCGGCTCCTTCTCCTCTATGATCAGGCTTTGCGGTTAGGAGTCAGGTGGAACTCACCCCGTAGAACAACAGGACTAAAACTTCACATTAGTCCACGGGAAGTTGTTTTTCTTCTACTCATGTACTGTTGATGCTTTTATCAGAGAAAGAAGGAAATTGACAAACCAGGAATTCGAAATGAAGAGTCTGAAATACCGGCTGAAAAAGCACGAAGTTAACATCACTGTAAGTGGATTTATGTTGTTTCTGACGACTGCGACTGCGTTTGTGATAGCTGATTTAGCTTTAGCTGTGTGGTCGTGAACGACGTTCATCACAAGTGTAGTTTGACCTCTTCTCAGCCATCACGTCTTGTTCCTACTTTGTTCTCCGATTGGAAACTACAGTAAACCTGCGGAGCACCTGTGGATGTTTCGAGCCAGCCACTCGCTGTGTACGTTCCCAACTGCCAGCTCAAAATATACACCCAAACTTGACTGACCGGTGCTTTCTATTTCTAAGTGCCTGTTTTGTTTTGTTTTCACCGGGAACACGCTAGCCCGATTTATATGCGCGTTCTGAAGCTTTCATTCTCACAATGTCCTGCTGTGCGGGCCAGATTCAAGGTATTTCTCGACAGGAGGGTGCGTCTGTCCGATACTAATACATTAGAAATAAATGACTTGCATTCTAAATCGTATGTTGAATAAATCCTGACCTGACAAGAATGTTGTTGAACAATGTTGCCAAGATGACATCATACAATTATTTGTTGATCTTTGTAGTTCAAAACTCAAAGGCATGAACGCCTTTCATTAAACTGTCCGTGCTCTATACATGATAGAAAACCATCTTGCATTTGTATTGTATGCGTTTGAACAAAAGAGCTATTTTATTTATTTAACAAAAAACAAAACGAGGGATCGACATTGAAACCTCCAACACAGAAGTCCAAGTTGCCCCAGAAGTGGTTGGTAGAAAAATCAAAGATAACAAAACATGGGTTGTGTTACATAAAAAAAAATATTGTGAGACTTCATGTCAATGAGCAAGACTGTAAACCAGGGATGTCAAATATTTGGTCAATATTTTAGGCCTCAGCGGACTGTTTATAACAATGAAACCACACGTTTATTATCGTTTTGGGATATATTTTTCCTTTAAGTCTTTTTTCACTTCACTTTAATTACAGTAAAGTAAGAAAATGCAAAACCAGCTGCTATGTTTTGTGTAGACAAGGAGACATTC
Source organism: Hippocampus mohnikei (assembly GCA_026261675.1). Lineage (NCBI taxonomy): Eukaryota > Metazoa > Chordata > Actinopteri > Syngnathiformes > Syngnathidae > Hippocampus > Hippocampus mohnikei. The sequence continues at coordinate 4,543,147 of JAKGUB010000340.1, forward strand.
ATTAACATTTAAAATATGTTCTCTTTCGGGAAAGTGCGACATGAATACCTACATTTTAGTAAATAAAGGATAAAGACCAACACAACAGTAACTATTGTTAAGTGATAAATATGCGTCAAAAACAACAACTGCAGTTAATAATGGAATTTGTGATTGCTTTGCCCCCATCTGAAAACCTGAAAGAGGCTGTTTGAATGTCACTACAAGTTGACATGATGCCATTATGGTATCGCTAACCATAAAATATGCTAGCTAGGAGCTAAGCTGCATTGTATTAGTTTCCAAATTAGGTGAGTGGCTCGAGCAGGTTTGGACAAATGGCAGTAGCCCTTACATTATATGTTTACAAAATTGGCTTGAGACGCTATCAGCTCACGACCCTTGTGAAGAAAAGCGGTTCAGATGATGGATGGATGGATGGACAGACGTTATCAGCCTTGAAAGAGTTCAACCGAAGTCGCCACAAGAACCTTGATCTAAAAAAATACACAAACAGGGATTTTCTTTTTTTCCACAACAACCCTTGACAGTTTGAAGTGGGGACGAGTTAGTAAATGTGTTAGTTGATTTTACTAAATGGCGGCCAGGCCTTCCTGTGTGGAGTTTGCATGTTCTGCGTGGGTTTTCTCTGGGTAGTCTGGTTTCCTCCCACATTCCAAAAGCATGCATAGCAGGCTGATTGAACACTCTAAATTGTCCCTAGGTGCGAGTGTGAGCGTGGATGTTTGTTCGTCTCTGTGTGCCCTGCGAATGGCTGGCAACCGGTTCAGTGTGTCCCACAGCCTATCCCAGCCCGAAGATGGCTGGGATAAGTAGTTCATACGTGCAAAACAGCTTACAAATTTGATCCACCTCAGGGAGGTGGATAAAAAATTAGCTCCAGAGCAAATGCTCGTTTGCGGTGCAGCACCGGTGTAAATTTGCACGTGTGAACGCTACAATTTGCTCCACAACAAATACTCGCGCGGGGGGGGGTAAGCCTCGCTGCGCATGAGAAGAGTTGATTATGTACGGCGAAAATGCGTTGCTTTCGTGCTCTGTCGGACTTCCGTCAGGTGTTTGTTTAATAACGACACAAGACATGGCTGGTAACAGTAGCAAAGCACCTCTTGGGTTATACCATCTCAACTAGAACGAGGGGGCATAGTCCCCAAACGTCATCTTTCCTTTTGTCGGAGACTGGACTGTCTCAGAGTTGTTTGTGTAGTTTGTTCCTTTGTTGTGTGTTCACAACCCCCCCGTGCCCCATAGAATTTATTTTGTGATTTCCTCTCTTGATTTTTGTGTTTGGCGCATTACAGTACATGTTTGCTTTTCTGAGTGTCATTGAACTCATCGTTGATTTACGTTTTCGGGGGCGGTCACTCTCGAGCAGAAGGCACGGAGACCGAGAAGCAGAAGGACGTGCCTGAACAGTAGTTGCTTGAGTTGTGTACAGTATATGTTTTAAAAAGAACCAACAGGACAGCTCATTTGTTTTCTGTCGTTTTGCTCCGCAGCAGAAACTGCCCGTGTGAAAGCAAGTGGAGCAGCGTCGACACTGCGCCGGCGCTGCGACGCTCAGTGGCTTTGTACGTGTGAACGCTCCACAAAATTTGCTCCGGCGTAAAATATATCGCAACAAAATACACCGGTGCAGCGCTGGAGCAAATGTGTGCCGTGTGAACACCCCTAAGGTCCAGCACCCCCCCGCGACCCTTGTGAGGATAAGTGGATCGGAAAATGGATGTATTGATTTTACTAAACTTAATAGTGTTACAAACGCGTATGAAGACCTTAATTGGTTAATCAGCTATAACAGATGCCCATTATATGGTGTTGACTGAAATTGAGGTCATAGTGCAGTTTGGGGTTCAGTTTTCAAATATCACCTGGGATTATTCTGCTTCATTCTTATTCCATAAATCCAGTATTAATCTGAATACCATGTTTAGGCTAGTGGGGCTACATAGAATTTATTGAAAATATTTTTGCGCTTTAAAACCGAACAACCAATTAGTTTCCTTTTTAATACAATCAACAGTTTTTATTTCTTGAATTCACATGATACATACTGCAAACTATTTGATTGTCCACAGTAAGGGTGGGCAATATACAGGTATATCTTCATCATTATTGTCGTCAATGTTGCTTTCACAATGTCCATCCATCCATCCATTTTCCGATCCGCTTATCCTCACTTGGGTCGCGGGGGGTGCTGGAGCCTATCCCAGCCGTCTTTGGGCAGTCGGCGGGAGACACCCTGAACTGGTCGCGAGCCAATCGCAGGGCACACACACAGACGAACAATGCTTTGCAATGTGCAAATTTATATTATCGAGTATTCATCCTGCCATGAAAAGGAAAGATGAATGAGTCCATTGATGGCTGCAAAGTATGAGGAAGTGATGAAATCCTCAATCAGTGTGCATAGACTGCAAAAGACAAGGAAGTGATAAACTTTTATTCTGCAAATCAGTGGGCAAGATCCAGTCACATGACTCTAATACGAGCAGAGCAAACGTGTTTCATGAATGATGCACTGGCAATGTTTTCTAAATTGCCCACCTCTGTAAATAAAGTTGCCATTATCTTGGATCAGGGTTAAAAAAATACTTCAATCTAATTGACAATAATGTTTTCAAACAATGTCTGAAACGGTGAATGTTTAGCTTTGTTTTAAAACATTTCTGATACCTCGCCTGGCTCGGTATCAAATTTAGGAAAGGATCGTTGGAGATAGGCACTCAGAAATGAAGACACAAGAGACAATTCTGCTACCAATAACTGGATCGTTTACTAGTGCCACAGAATATGCCAAACAGTCACTCAATTAACAACACATAATACTGCTACTAACAATAGCGCTTTATTAGCCCACAGTAATAATGTCAAGTCTACAAGCAAATAACAGCGTATCAAGCTCCTAGAATATAATTCAACTCTTACCTTGCGCCTTCAGGATGGAGAGCCAACACCCTGGGTAGAGTGAGCTTTGATACAAGCTGGGCGTCCGTACGCGACCCGCAGCAGACTCTACCCAGGGTAGCCAGCGCACTCCTTTTGTCCAAAAACTCGGAGTGTGCGAAGGGAGGGGTGAGTGGCCATCTCAGCCCCCCCTGGCGCCACTCCGTCCGTTATTTTAACAAATAAGGCTTGCACAGCTTCTCCTTCTCACACTCTCTTGTTGTTGTCGCAGCATATCCGTCTCCCCTTTTCACGTTCCCACCACTTGTTTTGCACAAGTTGTGGTTATCACGGTTTCTCTCTCCTTGAAACGATCAGCACATGATTTCGCGTAAGCAGTATTATACAACCTATTTCTCAAAACTTTGTTAACCTCTGAGCACAACATCACATAACCTTGTATTTTTCCATCTCAAGCTTTCAAATGTTTTTTGGAAAAGGTTAACATACAGGAATGCCTTGAAATAGCATTTCTAAAGCACTGCATAATATTGCTTTGAAATTTGTTTCGGCAAACATTTATGTACACAGTGCGAGCCTCGTGAGGATAAGCGGTTCGGATAATGAACGGATGGATGAATGGATGTTTTGAAGATCTTGGCCTTCATGTGGCGTGCAGGTTGTTTTCATGCGGAAAAAAGGTGTCTTGGTCCTAAATCCCAAGAGTGTTCTAAAGCTGGTAAAAGCCAGCCGAATTAAATATGTATGACTTCATTAGGCTATATTTAATTTGAAACAAATGGTTTCATTTATTGATGATTGTTTTTTTTTCTCTGTCTTTCTTGGTTAAAAAAAAAAAAAACTAAATAGTGACTAACATAAGTTCACCAGTGATAATTCATTCGGAGCTTTACTTACATTTGACATGATGATAAACTCTCGTACAACATCCGGGCAACATCCGAGGTTTAAAGAATGTTGTGTTGGCTATAAAATGTGCGGTAGGGTGACAGTCTGTGTTTTTAGGATTATTGTCTGGCTCCACGGGGGCCAACCATGAGGTCATCTCCGGGTTTACCCGTCTGTTTTCCCATGGTGTGTAGGCCGTGTTTGGAGTATTTTTTTTTTTTTTACACCAGCCATTTAGACCTGCGTTTTAACATTCTAATCATGAATCTTGTCATGTGCGGATTCTTGTACGCACTAACAAAGACTTGAGAGTGCACCACTGCTCATGGTTGTCGGTATGTGAGAGGGCCAAAGCTTATTGACCCAGTGCAGATAATATCAGCGTTGCCAACACGCACGCACGCACTGATGCCCATATACTGTATGTAGAGTATTAGGCATGCTCAGCAACAGCAGCAGGAACAGCGCACCCATTTTCTGCTGATGAACAGCAAACTGTTTTGACTTATCTCAGACTAAGCCTCGTCAAGCTGTGCTCTGGGTGTTGTTTTTCTGTCTTGGTGGATTAAATATACAGGAAAAGGGTGTTTGCTTTATTTCCACCCGACATTTGTGACAGGTTTGGGTCCTGCCCATACTTGACACGGGCAAATCTTTGTTGCGCTCCGTGAAGGCATGAGAAAGAAAGTGGTGTTAAATTTTCGATACGTTCTCATCGATTGTGTTCTGCCATTGTAGTCTATAACATGTTATTTGGCATCGGGATCTAGCCAGAATGTGTCGTGCAAACTTAACATGTATAAAACTGTGCATGTTAGGAGAAAACAAAGTAATGGCATCCTATCTCCCTTGTGCAACATTAAGCCTCTCTTTTCAGAAAAAAAACAAACAAACAAACAAACCCAAAACGTTTTGCTCCCACTGTCTCAAAATGGAAATGTATAAATAGCAAAGCAATTATTTACAGGCCCTATTATGCATTTTTCCCCACTAATAAAACGAACCACTGATCTTTGTATTCCTTGTGGAGTTGAGTTTTATTGCCGGAATACTTATTGTACCAGATAGCTTCTCTAATAACTTGGTAGTGTTTGTATATTATCTTAAAACAGGGTGGAGACTTCTCTTAAATGTTAGTTGTTCGTCACAGGTCCCGTGTTTTGAGTTAGACAGGTTTGTACATGCGTGTTCTCAACTGACTTTTATCTGGTGTCACAGGAATGTCGTAACATAAGAATTAAGGGCTCTCCCTCCTCATCGCCAATGTCTTCCGACGCTGTTTATTTTTGATAAATGCTTATTCCGCCTGTATGAGCATCTTCATAAATTGGGTATCGATTCAATGTTTGGCTCTCTTAAAAAAAAAATCCATTCTTGGGATACTCAAATGTTCTTTTTTTTTGTCCAATTAGAAAAGCTCAAATGTGAATGCCTTTTCTTTACCTGAAATTTAATGATGAATCATTCAATCAAGCCTGGCTGAGACTGGGTCATTACATGTTAATTTAACCATGCCCAGTATGCGACGAGTGGCTCTTGATTTAGCGCTTCATATATTTTCTGATGAATTATGTTCCCAGATTACAGGAGGACGTCGCAGTTGTAGTCGCATAAAAAAAATCTTGTGTTATCTACAAAATACCCCAGGTTTTGTGTATCATCCATGCACTTTATATTTATTCTGTGGCGTCTGTTGCATGTTCAAGTGCCACTATAGTGACCAAATGCTCCTCCTAAAGGGACATGCACAGTGGATTAACGCTTGTTTTTCAGCGTTTTATTCATCTACTAATTTCGATGAATTGACTGGCCCTATTTTATAGTCTCCTGAATGAATGGTGGACTTGGCACGTAACCGTTGATATATCTTTGCCTCACATAGATAACTTACACACCATTTTTGACTGGTACGACTTTTATACCCAGAGCAAGATTTTGTCAGAAAAATATGGGACTAATAATCAGTCGTGGTTTGGTCCTGAAGAAAAAAATCCTATTGGTCTATCACTATTGAAGATTTATGTGGATTTTAGGTCATTGCTAATTTTCCATAATCTTTTAAGGTCTAAGAGGTGTTAGTTGTATAATCCATTAGGGATAAAGGCAACTAATAGCTATTCTTTTAGTATTACGGTAGCTTTTGTACAGATTTAACAATAGTATTCTATTCTTCTCACAGCAGCTGTTCATGAGCAAGATTTATGGCCATCTTGACAGACTGAACAGTTCTCTCCACCTTTGCTCAACACCATTATTATGGCTTTATTGCATCTTTAGCGTCTCTTTTTGGACACCGGGCAAAGTTCACATGGCTCGGCCAAATGAAAACCTGATATTCCCCCTGGCCATGTGAACAATTATTCATTGATTTCAAAACTCGGTCTTTATTCATCTGCTAAAGTCAACTACTCAAACACGGTGTGTGATGTGTGGGCAGATATTTCAACTTGGGCTTTTGCGTAGGAACGTGTAAATCCAAGCACAATGACCTCATGCCGATGCATTCCTGCTCGTTAAACACTTTATTATTAAACACTGTTCTTTTTGTCAAGTACCAAATGACCTTGTAAATATGTGAAATTCAAGCTTCTTGCATTTTCTTCCCCACTTTTGATGCATTGTAGCTTTGCACACATTGAAGCTTTGAATACGCATTACTAGATACTAGAACTACATGATGGTATATATCGCGATGACGACGTATCGTGTCACCTTTCTACCGTGTTGATTGTCATTTTTCACTTTGCAGCAAACAATAACGTCAGAGGAAGCTTAATTTGGTGGGCCGAAGCGGTCACTTCACACAATATTACACCACACAGCTTCCACCAGGTGGCAGACTGAACAACAGTATAGGAGAGTGAATCATATACATGGGCTCCCTACATTACAAACGTGTGGTGCAAAATTAAATCAAACAGTCAATGACAATAAATAACAAGATGGATGAATGCGCATATTGAATACTACTACTTTGGGAAAAAGAAACTAAAAACAACAAACCAGTAATTATTACAATACAATACATTGTTATTTATATCGCGCTTTCACAACAGCTGCAGGTGAAACAAAGCACTTTCCAGAACATTAATATAAAATAAAATACGGTAATGTAAGACATGGACAGTCATGCAATCGTAACCACTTTTATTACTATTTACAAAAACAAAAAAAAAAACAAACCCTCAAGGCATGCTGGGCACTGCTTCAAATGAAACAAGCATAGCACTTTGTATTTTGAGCCTCATCAAAACACAATAACAAATCTGAGAATCACAGATTTTGAAGTTTATCCATCACTCTATTTTCCACACTGGAATAAATTGCATGGGTGACTTGAGTACACTTCACAGAGATCTCGATGCTGGAACCGCGTGAAAGTTGTTGATAGTCTTGAGATGTCATTGTACCCTGCACAGACACCCTATGCCAGAATTAGCAAAGCAGCGTCATAACACAACAGAGCCTCTTCCATCTTCTTTTCTTAGTATGTTTCATTTTTGCGTCTGTGACCATAGTGACTTGCCCAAAAGTTCCAGTTTTGTCTCATCTGTCCATAAGACATTCTCCCAATTTTCAATTTTCTGATTGAGTTCAACAGTTGTGTCCTAACAGTTGTGTTCAACAGTTGTGTCCCCTTGTGCAGTCTCCATTGAAGTCCACTTTGACTCAAACAACAACGGATGATTGATATCTGACACTGGTCTACATGACATTGACCTTGGAGTTCACCTTCAATTTCTTTAAAGGTTGTTTCGAGGTCTTTTGATACCGTTCATATTATCCGCTTCTTGAATTTGTCATTTTCCTCCTGCTGCCACATCCAGGGAGTTTGGCTGCAGTCTACTGGATGATACATTTCTGAATACTGTATGTGCACCTGTAGTCACAAGAACCTCAAGCAACCTTGAGATAATCTTAGAGCCTATGAATTTCACTTGCTTCAGTGGGTTGGGGCCACTGCCGCCTAGCTGCTGCATGCTGTGAGGCGATGCGATATTCCACAGCAAGCCTGGAAACTGACAGCTTGCCCCAGACACGGAGAGTGGACCGTGGCCTGTTTTGGGATGCACGATATTTATCGGACCTGTAATTATTGGCTTGATGTTGGAAAAATGCAAAGTGCTATGCTTCATATCTATATATACAAGGCTCTTTGTAAATGTGAGTAGTGATTATCTTTGTGTTTAATCCGTATAGGACTTTTGCAAACAGCTGCTTTTACTTGAGGAAAATAACATTAACCCCTACTCGGAACAGGGAGTCGCCGCTTGGAATTGAAGTGGATTTACATGGGACAGGAGATGTGAGCCATTCTTTCATTCATTCAGTTTCCGATCCGCTTATCATCACAAGGCTTATCATCACAAGGGTCGCTGGGGGTGCTGGAGCCTATCCCAGCTGTCTTCGGGCAGTAGGCGGGGGACACCCTGAACCAGTAGCCAACCAATCGCAGGGCACACAGAGACGAACAACCATCTGCGCTCACACTAGATGTGAGCTAATCTCTCTTTTTCGTCAATGGACGCTACAGCTTCTTGATTGCTTTCAAACTTAGCTTGTAGCAGATATGTGCACAGTTTGAGCATGATGTCTCTGATCCACTGGTCAAAGGACACTTTGACTTTCTCCTCTTTCATCTATACTGCAACTGCAAACAACAAAGTGATGCAGGAAAAATGTTTAAGAGTGCATGACTGTCTGTGTCTTATGTTATGTGTTGTTATATTATTCCGTTATTCTATGTTAACTATTCTGTAAGCGCTATATAAAGAAATATATGTTGTAGTGTATGTCACAGACCAACATAGTAACTGAATCATAATTAGTGCATTTTCTTCAATGTGGCTTAGAAGCATTGCCCTGTCTTTGAATGAATTTTTTAAAATTTAAAATCTGATGAATATATTAAATGATAAAAATACTGATTAACTGATTAAGTAAAATCTGTAGTTGTAGCTCTAAAATTGAACATTGTATACAGCATCTACTTGATGGTGCCATGCTTATGGATGATCGAATTGGCAGCTTAAACCCCTGATTAGAACATTCCTTGTTATTGCGCTTGTTTTATTGCCCATTTAGCTCCTACAATCATCCCTGTTGGGCCTCACATTCTCCAGCCCTGATGCATTTCATTTGCACTCTACATGCCCAGACAGCTGCATGGTTCTAACTGCTTAGGTATATGTCACTGCTCATGGATTGAATAGTGTCTGCCTAAAATACTTTGCATGGCAACTCTGAAATGAAAATGCATTTCACATTAGCACTAAACCACTAAGGACTTAGGGAATTGGACTTCAGCCAGCCAGCAGTCACCATTATTCTCAACAGTTTGTAGGAACAAGTACGTACATACTGACGCAGGACCAGCACAGTACTTGAGGAAAAGTCCCCCCCCCCAAATCAACTGCATGAAAACCCCCCAGCTCTCACTGTCTTACTGAAAATGTTTAATGGAACCAAAACGTTTCAGTTTTCGAATGTTATTTTCATGCCTCCGATATAGCCAGAGAACCGCTATAATATATTGCACCAATAAATCAGCATGTCACAGCAGTGATTTTCAACAGCATGCAGCTATGTTAATGCAATACATCATTGGTTTCAGTGATGATTGAATGTACCAACTGGTGATTTCAGTTTAATTTGGAGCTCGTCACAAACCAAATGTCATATGTACTTAGAGTAATGTGATACCTTATTGTCATCCTGACTGATCCAAAACTTGGGATTCATGGATTTTTTTCATTTCCCTAAATTGTCAATGCAATTTAGTGTTAACTGGATACTTTTTTTCAATGATCAAAAACTGTATACTAGCCCATGATTTTATTGAAGAAATACATTTTTTTCAAATTAGTCCCAATAGTGTTCTGAATTGTTGCAATAGTAATATAAACACCACTTTAATATCACGAGCAATAGCACTCCTCATTTATTATAAGCTGACTCTGAGTGAGAAGCAGGGTACATACATGTATCCTGAACTGTTTACCACCCTATCGCAGGGCATGTATACACAAAAAACCATTCACACTCGCATTTCTACCGACGGACAATTTGGAGTATTTAATTAACCTACCAGGAATGTTTTTGGAATGTACCTGCAGAAAACCCATGCAGGCATGGGGAGAGGATGTATAAGCACCATACAGGAAGGCCAGAGCCCGGATTTGAACCCACACCCTCTGAACTGTGACTAAAATAGTGTTAGTGCCCGTATTTTACATTATTTTCTTCATTTGACCTGTATAGCACTACTATATAGAGTGGAGTTCAAATCGACTTTTAACTTGGCATTTTCTTCAGTAGAAGATAGATTTTTGGTCGTTTTCATGGAATCAACAAACAAAAAAAATAAAACTATTGCTTGCACTGTGCATCGCCAAATCTTGTTCACTGACCTATTTTTGACTCTCAATTGTTTTGATAAATTCATAAATCTTACTATCAAAACAAATATGATATAGTTGATATTGATTGATAAAATATAACCTATATCAGTTTGAAAAGGCATTACTAAAACTACTAATACGTTCAAGAAGCTGCCAAGCTCTTCCCCATCTAACTTTGACATTTCATAATGTATGTCATAGATCATAAATAGATAGATGCAGTGGACGTCTACTATGACCGTTTTCACCACCATCGTCATAACCTTGTGAAACCACATCTTTAACATCAGTAGTCTGGCAGTTTCAGTTGACATATTAGCCTCCAGCTTTATGCTTCTGTCCTGACAGTAGGCTGTTATTAGACGACTGACTTTCTATTTGCTGCCAGTGATTTCATCCATCAGGACATTAGAGACCCGTTAGTCCAGCTGGGTGAGAGGCAGGAAACCGAGGTGTTGTGAAGAGTTACAGCCTGTGCTGAGGGGTTGATAGCAGCCACACGCTGTAATAATTCCAGGCAAAAGGAATGTGTGAATAGTTAAACACCTTGGACGTGTCAGGTGATGTTGCCAAGGTCACTGTGTTTAAATAGCAACTTGATATGATGGCATGCTACCTTTAGATGCATGCAAACAAGACAAGTTTAAAGCTGTCTTTTCAACGTAGTAAACATGAGCAACAGTATTACTTGTCCCTTCCCAAAAAAGGTTTGCGTTTTTTAATCATTTGGGCGCTCCCCAAAGGTCTGATTTTAAAAGCTCATTCATACAACAAATTCTTCTTGATGGTCAAGGTACCGCAGTGTACTGTATATTGTTTTTAATGCACCAGTAAAAGTACATTGGCATTTTGTAATGTTCAATAAATTAAATTTTTATATCTTACATCTTATTTTTGGTCCATACTACAACCTCTTATGTTTTCCGATAATGCCTCATAACCCCCTTGTCCACTTTCACTGGACCTTCTCCGCTTGCCATGACTGCACTTGGCTCTGCTCATCCTCCATTGCCGTGGTTGACTTTCCACTACAAAATAGGATGTGGTCGTGACAAACTGCTCTGACATCACTAGTTCGTGTGTCTGTGATGAATGGATATTATATGGAAGAAGATCTCTTAAAAAGTGTGTTGTATTTCTCTGTTGCACCAGCTCTCCTCAAAAGTAGTTCACTCAGTTGTTTTTTTGCTTGCTAACAGCCCTATTCTTGACTAGTACATAAACAGACTGACAAACAAATACGCACACAATCAAGCCATGTGAGATATTTACGTGAAGTGTTCTACTGTATGCCGCTGTGGCTAGGTGCCATTTTGGCACCTTTGTCTCCATGCTAGGGTGAGCAGCTTTGTAAATTGACACCCAATCCTTCATATGACATGTCACGTGGAGGAGGATTGCGCATGTTTGTGGATCTCAGAGCTGCTCTGTTGACACCACGCATGAGCAGAGGCCAGGAACACGAGCCCACTCTGACCTGAAAATTGTGTCAGTTAAATACCCTCCTCATCCCTTTCACTCTTATTTTTACGTGTGACTTTTCACTTAATCAAGTGAACTTTGAACTCTTCGTCTGTGGCGGTATTAGTATGTGACTGGGCTGCAGTCTCAGACAGCTGGTTGTAAAAAGGCTGACTTTTAACCCTGCTACCGTGGAACTCGGATCACGGGGCTTTGTCAAAGCACCTCTCTCTCTCGAGATGGACGGGTCAACGGCAACATTTGCCCAACTAATGTGCTATGAGTGTCAATGCCAGGACCCTTTCAAATGTGCAAACCACAATCCCCCTCTGACATTAATATATTCAGATGGAAACAAGTTAGGGGCACGGTGGGGGGTGGTCATGTAAGCGGTGTCTTTTGGATGGCCTTCTTTCGTGCTGGGAGTGGAGACTCTATCGCCATTACTCATGGTGCAGTAATGTGCAGAATGTATTCTTGGCTCCTGTCTTCCAATCAGTCACTATAGAGAGGTTTGCAAGTCAAAAAAAGAGGTAGCCAGTCTGCAGGCTGTCTGCACCACTGCTATTTACCAGGGAGGGAGTGATATTTTAAACCAGGGAGCCCACATATTTACCCCATTAAGCTTGACTGACCTTGCCATTTGTTGGGGGTTAAGGCGTATGAGACCACTGACAGTGAAAAGAAGCTGGGAAAGAGAGAGGCTCTCTTAATAAGCAACCTGCTTCCAGTGTCTGCAGGCAGACTGAAAGCAGTCCAGAGAGAGGGAGGAAGACTGTCCGAAAGAAAACAGAGTCAGGCAACTCGTGGAAGATTTTGACGAGTGTAGCGGAAGACATTCGGTGGAGTTGAGAAGTAGCCAAGCTGAGCTGACTTTCCCCCCTGAGGAGGAGTTGCAGTTGCCGGCCAGGGCAGGTCCCAAGGCTGGCAGGGGCTGGCCCTACTGCTTCTCCACCTCTGTTTCTTTCCTCCTTTTCCACTCTTCCTTATCCTCCCTTGAAGAATCGACTGCTGTGCAGTGGTGAACTTACAGGTAGAGCCTGTAAGAAGCGCAGGAATGCTTGAATATTCCTCAAACGAAGACCACTCCAGAGGATGAGCCTTTTCATAAGAGGACCTCTGCTGCCGTTTTGATCTTTTTTTTTTTTGCACTCACTGGTTGAGTGCATATTGGAGAATTTTATACTTTTTTTTCTGCTTTTTTGTTTTTCAAAACCGGAACGCTGGCAACCTTTTCGGTAGCACGGTGCAAGGACCAGTTCCACTCACCCAAGATGAGCCGCTGGCTGAAATGCACCTCCATGCACTTTGTAGGTATTCCTTTCTAAAAACAAGTCGTAAATGCTGTTCTAGGTTTCATTTCGTCCCTGTTCAAAACTAACGCTGTGATTAAACTAGGCTGAATGGTGATTGAACTGTATGATGTTAAACGGCAAAATGATTCATAGTATGTTTACTGTTGGTGGTTTGTTGGTGGCCAAATCCAGCAAACATTCTCAGTTCCTGTAATTCAGCAAATGTACAGAGAGTATGCCAGTATTTTCAGATGTAAACTGGCTTCGTATGTGTTGGTGCTTCATGTAGCACTGTTCCCTTACATAATAACGATGTAGTAAAAAAAAAAAAAAAAGAAAGAACTGTAGCTCTTAATGGCTAATTATATTTGCACTGTTAAACTACTCTGCCATCAATTTCTGTCCTATATTAGATCACTGATGGTTATGTGTTGTTATTCTCAGAACACAGACTGGAACAAGTACGATGATCGGTTGATGAAGGCAGTCGAGCGAGGGGAAGTGGACAAGGTGGCTGCTGTTCTGAGCAAGAAGGGTATCATCCCAACCAAGCTTGATGTGGAGGGACGCTCTGCGTAAGTAAACAGACACCCACATTTCCATACTCAGACAAGCTCCCGCCCAGTCACAGTCTGTTGACAAACGAAAATAGACCCTTGACAAAACACTTCAAGTTCAATGCCAACACAGTAAGAGCAACATTTTCTTGCTCCTTCTCTTACAAATAGATCAAAAATGGTGAGCTCAGCTCTTAACTGCTTACTCAGAAATAGTTTGACACCTTTCTTTATGACCACAAGGCTTCATCTCCCTATCTGACCCTCTAAAAATTGCAATAAAATCCTCACAGCTATGGATAAGGTTTCACATTTCATCTTTAAACCTTCTTCTAGCAGCCTAAAATTTTTCTATCGCAGTTGAACACTAGTACAGCGCTTGATAGATTTATGTGTGTGTGTATGTGTGTATATGTATATGTATATATATATATACATCCATCCAACATGCCCCTTTAAATGGCCATCTGCCTCTGGAGGTCAGTGTAGGAGTCGGTCTAAAGAATTTTTGTGGCCTCTCGAGGCTTGACCACACTGGCCATGAGGCTGTTTGGATAGTTCTCACAGGAAATGACAGCCCAAAAATTCAGCTTAGATAAGTTGTGGTGTTCACAACATCAAGTCAGACAGATGTTCTGCCTCAGAAGGAATCTATTATTGGAATAAGTTGACATTGTTTAAGCCCATATTTTACATGGTTGCATTTTTGTCAGGGAGCCTCCCAGTTTTCTGCAAAGAAAGCTAGGAACACTGAACTCCCTGTTTGATGAAATGGATTCAGTTTAATCCCCAATATATTGCGATCTCTGGTCTCTTCCAGGGTCAGTGTGAAAAAGACTTTAATAGCTTATCGCTGTCGAACCTCTCCTCCTTCAAACGTTTCCAGCCGTCTGTGTGAGTTGTTTTTTCAGCACTGTTGCACAAAACAACAAAACATTCAGCATTCTGTTCTCAAATTTGTCGTAATAATGTGCTATAATTCATCAGAACTAAATGCAGTAACCGGAGTTCTGGATTCAAATTTATGAGGATAGATCACCCCTTTGCTTGGTCTGCCCAAAACAAAATTAACCACAACTGCTACTCAGCAAGTCTACACTTAGTTCGCTGCTGCCAAAGCTGGGAAAGAATGTAGAATGGTGACCGGTGGTTATTAAAGACTTCTCTGTGGGGGAAGCCAATTACAAACATTAATTAAATTTGTTGTATTTGTTTTTCAATCTGTAGTAGTTAATAATAGGGCTGTCCGCAAGATGGATTAGCATTTTGTTGAAGTAATTAATTTAGGCGTCCAGCTGAGTAAACGCAGCTAATGCTTCCGTGGCATTAGTTGCCTGATTCGCCACACCTGCTCAAAAGAACAGATGTGATCGAACGCTCACAATGAGTCAGCTGCTAAAATCACTTTGGTAGCACTTCAGATGTTCACTTGTTCAACGTCATACATACGTCACTGTGATCCCCTTTGTTCTTTCTTATTTTGACAACAATAAATGTCAAATGTAATCTGACATAACACATACCTGTATTAAAAAAAAAACAAGTCAAAAAGGTCTTGATGGTAAATAAGCAATGATAAGAACAATTTTTAATAAAATATCATTGACAATAATTCAATAGCCTGACAGCAAAAGAAATAAAAAATTGGGAGCATCTTTTAGTTCTCCTTAGAGGTGCATAATAACTGAGCGGACAGCACATGGTCAGGTGGGCTGAGGATGCGCTTTACCGTATTTTTCACCTGGTTCTCCCAGAGGGAACACAGATCTCTTGACTGCTTGACCCCAGTGCTTTTAGAGCAAACGTGGACAATGCTTTTCAGGCTCTTGTTGTCCTTGAGAGACAATCCACTGAACCAGCAGACAGCAGAAAATGGCAACAGACTTTCACTAAATGAACAGTAAAAATTTGGATTCAGTTGCCTGCACCACCCTGTGGAACTACTTGCTTTACGGCTGACGAGGAATTGGCATTCATGCTTTTATTCGTTTGTTGCTTTTAGCACTCAGAAACCACTCCAGTACATTACAGGAATACATCGTCTGGGCTAACTCGCGGACTCAACATGTAATAAACATGAGGGATTATTTTGGACAGTGTAGGTCTCAAGTAAACGGTATTGTGTTGCATGAACATTCTTACTGTTTATTGGGAACAAATGTTTTTGAAAGTGATGTATTTTAAGTGTATAGAGGTCTCATAATTACATGGGGGTGTTGGCATGTCACAATGAAGAAGAGTCTGCAAAAGCTATTTTTCACCACTCAAAATACATTCCCACACAAACAACAAATCTCAGTCAGAGTTGTTTATTATCTATTTCTCTTATTAGTTTTGCTTTTGGTCTCTGAGAGGGGAAGAAATGTCAGCTTTGCGAGGGTCATGTGAAAGTAATATGGGAGTTACCAAATCAAATTTAATACACACATTTGAGAGTCTGTGACTTGGTGTACACTATGTATGTTATTGAAGGAACCACCTCATCCTCAAGAGGTTCAGGCACAGTATTTAACTCTGGTTAACTGGTCTCCGTCAAGCTAAAAATAGCCACCTGTACACTGCCTACCTTGAAGCTGCCCAAATAACTCGTGGGATGACAACATGACATCACTGAATGTGCGGTCTTGAAGCCCAGAATTATGTTTAGCCCTTTTATAAAGCAGATATGTTGGGCAGCTGCATGTATCTCTTTTCAGCTTTTATGGATATCTTTATGTTGAGTTATTAACATTCCTGGCAACACTCTGGTGTCTTAACATTCTTTGTGTGGAGTCAAATGACTTATAGCTCCCCCAAACTAGTTTCTGCTTTTAAGGTGTTTACTTGCGCCCCCAAAAATCAGCCTCTCTGGGCCATTATCACTGCTTTTAATACTCATATGGGTGTTGAGGCGACAGCCATGCTGTCGCCTTGGCAGAATCCTTGGGGTTAGTGTATAAACAGATTCATGTGACTTGATGTGTTATGGACTAAGGTCAGTTTACACAGGACATAATGCTTTGCTGAGAGTCACAAATCTTTACTGTGCAAAGTGGTGATGAAATACATGTAAGACTGTTGTGCATTTAATATCACTATCTTTTTAGCATGCTGATCACTGTTTTCCTCCAAAGCAATTTCATACCACAAAAAAAAGACAAACAAAGGGTTCAAAGGCCTGAGAAAGTAGAGCAGACTATACAAAGTGTACATATATTGTAAGTGACAGCTGAACAAGGAAGACTATCTGACAGCTTTCCTTGTTGCCACGGCTTCATGGCGGATCGTATCTTTCTGTATCTTGTATCAAGGTTTCATCTGGCTGCAACACGAGGACACTTGGACTGTCTCAATCTCATCCTTTCACACGGTGCTGATGTCACTGCGACTGATGCCACTGGTGAGTCCCTGCTGAGTGGCGCCAGTATACTACCATACTTCTGTACAGTGTTTCGACCCTGATGAACAGCTAAAGAATCTTACTTGACTGCACCTTTGAGATGTGCAGTATTGCACTATTAAGTTCAAAGGTCTATCTATCTATCTATCTATCTATCTATCTATCTATCTATCTATCTATCTATCTATCTATCTATCTATCTATCTATCTATCTATCTATCTATCTATCTATCTATCTATCTATCTATCTATCTATATATCTATCTATATATCTATCTATATATCTATATATATATATATATATATATATATATACAGTCTACAGTGATACCTTGTTACTTCGCGCCACAATTTTTGCGGGCTCAGTGTTTGTTTTTTTTCAATATGAACAAAAAAATAAATTTAAAACATACAGCCAAATTGGCACCCATTTTGAGGAAAGACTTGTTATCATGTTGATGCGGGAGAAGTTTCCCTACATGCCGAAGAAAGAGCTGACGTGACGCAGAGGATTTTTACATGCTCACTCAAACAAGGTGCATGATTGGTTCATGGCACGAACGACATCAACCAATGAGAGCACGAGTGGCTCATTGCCAGTCTGTTGACCGTCTCGCATACTGTATCTTAGAGTTGCGTTCGATAACTTTTTTTGTTTTGTTCAAGCGCTAACTTTTTTGGAATTAGTGAAACTCCGCTCCAACCTCTTGCCGCCCTCTGGATTAAGGCATCCTAGCCGTTTGAGAATGTGTTAGCCCGCTTGTCAGAGTAGCACCATCAATAGGGACACATTGCTTTGACGTTGGCGGCAGTAGTGGGGGAGGGGGTAGTTCGCAGCCTTTAGACTGACAGCTCAGGCGATGACAGCCAAAAGTGTCAACTTGGTAAGAGTTTTTTCCCTTCTTCACTAAAAAAAGCCCGCCGTCTGATTGAAAAAGAAACCGTAAACCAATTTCATCAAATCATAAGACAACATGAACTTCATAGTGCTACCCATCACCATGATATTCTCCAAATTACAAATCTCAAAGCCAGTGCCTCCAGCCTACCAGTCAAGTGAGAGTTGCCTTCTACGCCACCAAGGCAAGAAGGCATGACTGTGTGAAGTTTTATTTATTGAAGATTTAAGTAAATACGTGTACTATTGTAATCTTGGTCTCAAATATGTAAAGTACAAATACATATTTTAAACATGCTGGTACCTATGATGTTTCCTTCTTCTAATAACATCAATGATCAGACGGACAACAACGTAACTGGTCTGTTGTCACCTGCCTGTAGTCACACACCTCCACCAACAGAGGGTGCTAACATACTGTGGAACAGCCGTGAAATCGCGGTTTACATTTAACTGTATGCAAACAGTACAAACACAAACACGAAAACCCCTAGGGGGCGATGGGGCAAATCCTACGTCGTGGTTTTTCACCTTTCACGGAGGAGAGGGTTGGCGGGGCCGGAGTTTTCGGAACCCAATTATCCACGAAAAACAAGGTATTACTGTGTACTGTAATTAACTAGGGCAATTATACCTGGGCATACCCGGAAGGGTCTGTGCATCTTTGGCTGACTATGTCAGCTTTCCAGAGGAAATATTATTTGCCTCTTGATCTTGTGCTGCCTCCTTATAGGCCTTTATTACTCCAGTACATTCTCAAATTATTTTCCACTCTCAACCTTGTCCATAGTTACCTGCTATGACAGTCAACAATATAATAAACATATGTTAATATACCCTCACACAGATTCACGTTTGTATTTTCGTCCATATTACACATCATGCAACCTCGAACTGATGAGGGGACCGTTTGCTTTTTTTTCCCCATCTTAGTTTGCCTTTAAACACACTATAATTGCGAATCGAAGTGTTGACTGCTGCTCTGGAGTGAAACTACTTTTATAATCAGGGTATTTCTATTTCTAAACAATTCCTAATGGTGGTTCTTTCCTATTTGTGATTTGACACTATAGGTAAAAATGCTCTTCATCTCGCTTCAAGAAATGGCCATTCGCTGTGTGTGCAAAAACTCCTTCAGGTATGGTGAATTTGGTGTTATTTTTAAGGTTACCATTTGTATGATGGGTTGCCAAATGTTTTCTGTCAGTCCATTCCTTTCCCTTTTGATGTATACTCCCTGGACACTTAACCGGGTACAGATGCATAATCCAATACAATCCAACACAAGAGTCTTAAAGAGGAAGTCAACCCAAAAATGTATTTCAAAGAATAATATTCTTCAAAAATATTATGTTTTATGCAGCCATCCATCCATCCATCCATCCATCCATCCATCCATCCATCCATCCATCCATCCATCCATCCATCCATCCATCCATCCATCCATCCATCCATCCATCCATCCATCCATCCATCCATCCATCCATCCATCCATCCATTATCAACACTTAGCTTGAACAGGGTTGCGGGGTGGGGGTCTGCTGTAGCCTATCCCAGCTGACTTTGGAAGGCACACCACCCTGAACGGGTCGCCAGTCAGTTACAGGCCTCATATAGAGACAAACAACCAATCACACCCACATCCACACCGGCACTGAGAGGGGAACTGATCCCATGCTGCCCGCTCACAAGAGTGTAGCACTACACCATCAGGGACTCGAGTCTACACATGGCATTGTGATTAGTATCCCGCTTCTCAGGAATCTGAGTTAAGCAGTAAAATTCGAGCCATTTTTATCCATCACAGGGGGCGGCCAATTTGCCACTTTCTGTCATCTGAAAATGACATCACAGTTGCAAACAATCATGGTTTGAAAACAGTTGAGCCATGATTGGTCGTTACCTGACCCCTGAGCAACTGTGATGTCATTTTCAGCCCACAGAAACTGGCAAAATTGCTGCCCCGGAGATGGTGAAACATATTTCACGAATGCAATATTAATCGTGTTGAGACTAGTGAAGATGCATATAACATATTATTGAAAAGAAAATTGGGGGTTGACTTCGCCTCTAATATTTTGAATGGCACTACATGAGCCTAAAGATATTGCAAATAATTACATACAGTACATGTACATTATTGTGTGTAATGCAGTGCAATTATATAGCATTGTTAACTCACAATAATAAATTAATACCTTTCAAAAAGTGTCCAAATAATGCTTTTTAGTTTTTGATACAACTTTTGCACTGGATTGATCACTTTGTGCAAATATATCGTAGGACGCGCCATATCTGATGTGGCTGCTGACATCATTTTTGTTTTTTATGCATATTATAATGTTTATTATTGACAGTGAGGCCTTTCAACTCCTTTGAATAATTCTTGAAAAAATAACTGTCAGGTGTGGCCACTGCTTGCTGAATGCATTTACTTTGTGTTTACAAAGAGCTGCAGTATTGTTCCCTTATAGAAATGTCCCCGTGCCACCTCCTAAACCTCCCTTTCCCACGTGGCAGTGATTTGACAGAGGTCATGCCTGTTGATTTCGAAAGTGTTGACAAGCCTTACAGCTCTGCCGTCCATTCTGGGTGCCGTCATTGCCCCAGACATACCAGCACGATGCCAGCGTGCTCTGTCTCAACTACCACAGTCTAAGTTCATCATTGTCATGTAGGATATCCCCCTGAGATGCTCGAACATCATCTCTCCCTGCTAAACCCATTCCCACCTCCCCCATGGTCATTTGATCATGATGCTCAATTTTGGCCCTTGTTGCCAGTGCGAAGAAGATTTTTATAGTGCGTATGGGGATAGGAGGGTGTCTGTGCTCACGAGCAAACTACCCAGCAACATTAGTCCTCCTTCTGACCTGATGGCTGTCATAAGCAGGTCCTCTTCACGACAGTGGAATATAGTATGTCTTGTGGTGACTAAATTTGCTGGCTGAAATGCACATGCATAGTATCATAGCCCCCCTTGACCTAACTTGACATGCAAGGTGCCTCACATTTCCACTGCCAACCAGCAAAAATAGATGCTTTAGGCAAGTTTTCTATAACAGCTACCAAATTGGAATGCACTTTATATTTACAATGTCTGCAGTTTGTGAGCTCTTGCATGTTTGTGAATGTGGATTTTTTTTTTGCATGGTACATTTGGTCAAGAGACGGTCACGAATGCTAATGGCATGATGAGCTTATTATCTTGATATTATTTTGCCAGGTGTGAGTGTCAATGGTTGCTTGTTTTTACATACCCTTCGATTGGCTGACGACCAGTCGAGGGTGTACCCCATCTCTCTCCCACAGTTGGCTGGGGTAGGCTCCAGCACACCCGCGCCCCTAGTGAGGATAAGATGTATAGAAAATGGATCGATCAATGGATGAATTAATTTTAATAACATAATTGCAGGTATTTTGAGCACATTCCTTTCTAAAGTGTATATCAAACTGGTTGTACCAGTCTGTGACAGATTTCATTGCTTATGCAAATTTATGTTTCGCATATAATAATACGAAACAGGACTCTACACCAACTTTTGCATTAGAGGGAATTTTTCTCTTTGAGTTTGAAATTTCTGACTCTATTTGAATGCACCCCCCACCCTCGCCGAACGCAATAGGTGTCGATGTTTAATGCCATGTTCCCATTATGACCCTATCCTTTTGAACCACGAAGGTTGAGTGTATTATAAACGATAATACAAATAGTCAATCACAAGCATATGCCTGTTGTATGAAAAGACTGATCCAAGTGATCAGCCTGCAACAAATACATCCGTTTCCTCGTTTTAAATGAGCGGTCACTTGATATTTGGAGACCCAGCTGACCATATGCATAATGTGTTTTACAACAGTAATAGTACCCAACAGCATTTATAATTCCACATGTACCACTGAAAATAGGTAAGCGTGCAATCACCGTTGCCAAAATGCGCAGCAGGTCGTAAGCGCCTCAGTGATTGGGAGCAAGCTGAATGGAAAGCCGTTCTTGATAAACAAAATAGAGCTGTTTCAGTTAGACGGCAGTTAAGATGGCAAAGTACTCATCCAGACTTCGATATTTATTTAATTTCTACAGGAAGCCAGGAAGTATTAAACCTGATGCTTATGTGTGCAGTCTGACTTTTTGTTCTGGTAGGAGCATTTAAACACACACTGCGCTATGTGACTGGATGAAATTTTAACTGGCATACATTGAAAAAAAATGGGAGCATTTGTGAGCATATTGGGCGCGTTGTCGAGCCCTGCTAAATAGATTTGAGTTCATGTAATATTTCAATTATATTTACTGGAATGCGAGAATGTATTTTGAAAGTCAAAAGTCACATGACCCTGGTTTGATTTGAGATTGAGTTGTGGGATTGTGGGTCAATAGTGGGACGGCAGACATAAATGTAGAAAGACATGGTTTTAGTCATGTTCACTTTATTCAGGAGGCGCACTCTGTAATTTTGCTCTTGTTTTGTGTGTTTTATTTTTTTAATTTCAATCATATTTGAGCAACAGTACAAATCAAGGTCTTTTTGTTCGACCACTGTAGCTTTATTGGTAACCCATCCATCCATACATCCATAGAACACTTTTCGCAGTCGGGTCGCGGGGGCAACAGCTTTAGCAGGGAAGCCCAGACGCCCCTCTCCCTAGCCACTTGTTCCAGCTCTTCCCGGGGGGGGGGGGATATTAAGGCGTTCCAAGGCCAGCTGGGCGACATAGTCTCTCCAGCGTCCTGGGTCATCCCCGGGGCCTCCCAACAGTGGGACATGCCCGGAACACCTCACCAGGGAGGCATCCTAATCAGATGCCCGAGCCACCTCATCTGGCTCCTTTCGATGTGGAGGAGAAGCGGTTCAACTTTGAGCCCCTCCAGAGTGGAAGAGAGTCCAACCCATCTCGAGGGAGCTAGTACCAGAGCCCAGGCTGTGTGTGGAGGCAAGTCTGACTATATCGGGTCGGAACTTCTCTGCTTCACACACCAGCTCGGGTTCCTTCCCTGCAAGAGAGGTGACGTCCACATCCCTAAACCTAGCTTTTGTAGCCGAGGATCGGCCCACCAAGGTCCTTGCCTTTGGCATCCGCCCAGCTCGCATTGCACCCGACCCCTTTGGCTAGGAGGTGAGCCCATGGGAAGGGGGACCCACATTGCCTTTTCGGGCTGAGCCCGGCCGGGCGCCATGGGAGTAGGCCAGGTGCTCGCCAACGAGCCCCACCTCCATGCCTGGCTCCAGAAGGGGACCCGGGTGACCCGCGTCCGGGCAATGGAAACTCAGGTCCATATATTTTTCTCATCATAAGGGGTCTTTGGAGCCGTGCTTTGTCTGGTCCCTCACCTAGGACCTGTTTGCTATGGTTTACCATGCCAGGAGCATGAAGACCCAGACAACTTAGCCCCTAGGACCATTGGGACACAAACCCCTCCACCACGGTAAGGTGACGGTTCACGGAGGGGTTTTCATTAATCAGATGTAGCTCACAGTCACAAGGTTACTTACCGTATTTTCACCACCATTCGATGCACCGTATTGTTGGGCGCAGTCTCAGTAACGGGTGTGTGTTTGACACATACACAAAACACACTGTGTTATTGGCCGCAGCCAGGCATGGTAAAACATACGCCAGCTTAAACACACAGCATGCATGCACGCACGCTAAAAACACGTTTTTAAAAAGGCAACGGAAGCAAAACTGAGTTTGGTTGTACTTTATTTAGCCATTTTACAATGTACTCACGTTTTTCTCTTCACCTCTTACACGCTCACCCTTCATTCATTGGCAACTGGTACCTGCTAGGGGCATGCCTTTAGCGTCCTCTTACACGCCCACCCTTCACTCATTGGAAACTGGTACCTGCTAGGGGCGTGCCTTTAGCGTCCTCTTACACGCCCACCCTTCACTCATTGGCGACTGGTACCTGCTTGGGGTGTGCCTTTAGCGTCCTCTTACACGCCCAACCTTCACTCATTGGCGGACTTCCGCATGCCTGTCGTCACTCACGCCCGCCTTTTCTCTATATAAACAGCGTGTCGGCCAGAAGCGCTCTCAGTCAGGCTTTGGAACTCGGCTCATACACTAGACGCTCCGCATTATAAGGCGTCCTGTCCAATTTGGAGAAAATTTAAGACTTCTAATGGCGAACTTATAGTCATGAAAATACGGTACCTGTTCTGTCGAGACCGATGCTGTTGTGATGGCAGTCGTTAACCTGTGAGGACCCAGACTTCAGTCAAGGCCCAGGGGCCAGATCCGGCCCACCACGTCATTTTATGTGGCCCGCGGGAGCAAATCATGTGTGTCAACTTTCCTGATCCTTGCTGAAATCTGTACTGAAATGTCAAATTATCATGGGCAAGAAATAACTGATTAATTGATTGAATAAATAATTGATATTTTACATCCTCCGAGGGAAGCCCTAACTCCAAAGTGGCCCGTGACAAAAAATGAGTTTGACACCCCTGCTGTACAAGATGGTCATTAATGCCAGTTCACCACTGTTTTGAAGTGCAAGATGAAGCATTGTTGTTGTAGTGTTTTATTAGCTTTAGTAAGCTTGTGTTCTACTTTTTTAGCATAACTGTCCAGTTGGAAATGTGGACCTTCAAGGAAGAACAGCTCTACATGATGCTGGTAAGGTTCTGTGTCATTGTCTGTTTATACCCTGCAAACTGCATTAACTCACTTCTAGCAGACAATGCTAATTGTTCAGAACAAAACACATCTCATTAAAAGACTAACTTAACAATGATAAGAATAGAGATATTATTTTTGTTGAGCATTTTTAGCTATTACTCAAGGATATGTGTTTCTTAGTAGTTAATGTAGTTGACTAACTGGATGACTTCTGTTTTCTCCACAGTCATGGCCGGCTGCTCATCCAGTGTGAAACTTCTCTGCGACAGTGGCGCTTCTGTTAATGCCAGTGATTTTGTAAGAATTCCACTTCATTTGACACTATAGACTGTGGGCTCAATCACAATTCTTCCCCGTACAGTGCTGTGAAATAGGATTTGCCCCCTTCCTGATTTCTGTTCTGTGTTATCACATACAAAGGTTTCAGTTCATCAAACCAATTTTAATATCACACAGACACTGGCTAAGGAAATACAAAATTCAGTTTCTAAATGTGAATTTAATTTAAGGCACAAAAAAAAATCCAACTCCCTAAGTGAGAAAGTAATTGCCCCCCCTTTTTTTTAAAATCACAAACAAACTGTGACTGACGACAGAATGTGGGAAAGATGAGTTCAATTTCACAGGCCTAGCCCCACATTTGTTGAATCAGGTCATCACATATAGAATCTGTCAGACAAAGTGAAGTAGCCTACAAGCTCTCAAGAAACAAACCCATCATACCACGATCCGAATAATTTTAAATTAGAAAATACATTAGAAAAAGTTATTGAAATCCATACGCCTGGAAAATGTTACAAAGCCATTTCCAAGACTCTGAGGCTTCAGCAAACCACTGTCACAGCCATTATCCACAAAATGATAAAACTGGGAACAGTGGCAACAGGAGTGATCAACCAGCTAAAATTACTCCAAGAGTGCGATGATGACTGATCCAGGAGATGGCAAAAGAACCTAGAACACCACCCAAAGAACTCCAGAACTTGCTGGCCTTAGTTCAGGCCAGCGTTCACGACTCTAACATAAGAAAGACACTCACCAAAAATGGCATCCATGAGCGTTTCCAGGAGAAAACCACTGCTGTCCAAAAAGAACACATTTGCCAAAAGACATCTGAGCGAGCCTCAAGACTTTTGGAAAAACATTCTGTGGACTGATGTGTCAAAACATTCTGGAAGATGTGCAACCCGTTACGTCTGGGATAAAAAAGGCACAGCATTTGATAAAAAGAACATTATGCCAACATTTGAAGCGTGGCGGTGGCAGTGTGATGGTCTGTGGCTGCTTTGCTACCTCAGGACAGGGACTACATGCTGTGATTGAGGGGCCAATTAATTCTGCTGTCTACCAGAAAACCCTGAAGGAGAACATCCGACAATCAGTTTACGCCATTAAACTCAAGCTCTCTTGGATCATGCAGAAGGGCAACGATTCGAAACACACCAGCAAGTCCACTTCTGGGTGGCAACCCTCCGCCCCCCCAAACTAAGGTTTTGAAGTGGCCAAGTCAAAGTTCGGATTGAATCCAATTGAGATGCCGTGGTGTGACCTTAAGTGGGCAGTTCATGCTTGAAAAGCCTTCAATATGGCTGACTTGAAGCAATTCTACGAAGAGTCGGCCAAAAATCTTCAACAGCCTTGTGAATGACTCACCAGCAATTATCACAAATGCTTGATTTTAGTTATTGCTGCCAAGGGCGGCACAACCCATTATTAGGTTCAGGGGGCAATTATTTTTTCACACAAGGACAGGTAGGTTTGGGTTTTTCTTTGTGTCTAAATAGATTAAATTGTTGTTTAGAAACTGCATTTTCTGTTTCCCTGGGGTGTCCCTTTATGATGTAAAATTTAGTTTCATGAACAGAAATCTTTGTGTGATAAATATCTAAACACAGAAATCAGGAAGGGGGCAAATTATTTTTCACAGCACCGTAGCCTGTCCCCTGTTTTACCCCGCCCCATGAGTCCTCTCTTTCAAGGGCTAAGATGAAAGGTTAGATAAATGCCAAGACGTCATGACCCCTTATTTCATGTTTATCGGAATGCATTTTGATAAACTGCCTAATCTAGACCAATGAATAACACCAAGAACCAGCACAAAACACACACAATTTCAGCATTTGTAAAAACAAAACATATCTCAAATATAAAAAGAAAACCAAAAATATTATTCAAAAATAGGAATTGTATCAAACATATGAAATACAAACAACAGTATAACGTTAAGAACAAACAAATCATTGTCTTCAAATGCACGTTGCATGTTTATCACTGACACCAGCACAAAGCACTGGAAAAAATGTACTCTTGAAATAGCATACTCAATTTGATGGGCTTTTGTGTTTTGAAGTGAAAGCCTGTTTTGTTGCTCTGCATTTACGTAACACTTGTTGGATGTGTGTGTGTGATTGTGTGTCATGTCTGTATTCTTTAGGATGGCAGGACTCCTCTGGTGCTTGCAACCCAAATGTGTCATCCACGCATCTGCCAGCTACTTGTTGAGCGAGGGGCTGATATCTCTGTGCGGGACAAACAAAAAAAGTAGGAGTCCGAGTTGCCTGCATGAATAGACATTTTGTGAAAGCCTGAGCTCATACTGACATGTGAAATAATGCTTGTCAATAATAATGACACCAGGCAAAAGGGTCTTGATTCGTGGTTTCAGGCAAAAATATATCAAGACAAGCATTCAGGTTACTGTTACTGCTGATAGTATGGAGTACAACAAGGCAGATATCATTTAGGAGTATGGTTGGGAGGGGGCGGGCAACATGCCATACTTCTCACTAAAATGTTATTGCTGAAGCTCTTTTTTTTCCTCCCCCCCATCACCCATAGAACAGCACTCATTCTCGGTTGCGAGTACAGCTGCAAAGATGCAGTGGAGGTGTTGTTAAAGAGTGGCGCTGATGTGAAGGACGTGGACAGCTTGGGTCATGATGCGTTCCACTATGCTCGTCTCAGCAAGAATCCAGAGCTTGTTAATTTGGTCAAAGGCTACCTCGAGAAAGCCAGCAAAGGTGGGAATAGGTCAGATTTCTTGAATGTATGTAGTTTGTAGAAGCAGAGCATTGTTGTCCAACAAGACTTATAATGAATATAAGAAGTTAATACACCCATGTTCGGTTTGGTTGTTTTTTTACTGTGCTAAAAGAAAAAAAGAGAAAACGACACTTATAATTTAAAAACTTTCCACTGTGACCAGAAATCTGTATAATTAAATTATCCTCTATGTACTGTGCAAATACATTAGGGGTGTGCATCTCTCCAATGAAATGATTATTCATTACGTGTCTAAATATATTTGAAAATGCAACGATTCGGTTTGATTCTGTGCACTCACATCTTTTAAATCAAAATCAATTTTCTGATTTAAACAATTTTTTGTTACACGGCCTTACCTTTAGCCATTGCTAAATGAACATAAATAGACTAGCAAACCAAAGCAGAATTATGCTTGTGTATGAAAATAAACTGTAAAAAGGTAGAAGTTTATGAATGAATGTTTTAAATAATTTCTATTAATGCAGAATAAAATGTTTTATGGTGAGTAAGATTTCCATCTTTTGTGTCTTTCTTGAACACAGCTATGCCATTGTTTAATAATGATGAGATATTGTGATGTTCAAACTGATATTTTTTTATGTTTGGCATTTTTCTTCTCGGCTTTGCAAAAAATAATTCTGAAATGTGTTTCACTCCTTACAGAAAAAGAGGCAACAAAAATAGAACAGTGGAGGAGACAGGTAACGTGGTCTTCAGAAATCTAACTCATTACTTTCACGATTGTTTTATGCTATTGATAGTTCAAGGCTTTTTTTCCTGATTTTTCAGGCTACTGGCATTTTATGGTCACACCCAATATTCGCACACGTTTTCTCACAAATGTATTCTGCGTGAAACCGTATTACTATATTAAGCCCCCTTCATTTTAGGAGCCACTAGTTCCGCATTAAAAACAGGAAAATTCGTTTTTGATGTGTTTTTGCACATCTGCAATCGTGTCACATTTCAAATAATTTCAGAAATTTAAATTTTTTGAAATGTCCTTTCCTCAGCAGTCGGTGGAGCGCTCAGACACAATGGAGGCTAACAGAAGGGATCATATGATACATGTAAATACAATCATTTCTCATTCATGCTGTTGCATTACCAGATCGGGCAGCAAATGAATATATCTCATGTTAGTCTTGTCGATAATATGAGTAATTTGAATTTACTTTCTGAATGACCGATATTTGATTTGGTTGAAGTTGTTTTGAGTGCTTTTTATTTCTGGCTTTGTGTTTCAGGACCTAGAGAGGCAGAACGAGTCCTTGCAGGAAAGTCTCAGGAAGTACCAATTGGAACAGAGGGCCCTGTTAGATAAAGTCATCCTGTTGCAACAACAGCTCACACAGGTAAATGCTGGTCCGAACATGTACATGTTGGGCTTGTGGAACTGGTAAAAATCAAACTATGTGAATGAATGAATGTACACATCTCAATTCAAGTGAAGTTGGGATGTTGAGTAAAACATAAAAATGGAATACAACGATTCAAAATCCTTTTTAACCTTCAAGTGAATACACTACGAAGACAAGATATTCACATGTTCAAACTGGCAAACTTGATTGGATTTTGTTTTGAATTTGATGCCTGCAACACATTCAAAAGAGCTGGGAGAGGGGCTTGTTTACCACTCTTTTGCATCACCTTTTCTTTTCATGACAATCATTAAGTGCGTAGGAACTGGGGACTCATCATATCTTACTCTGAGAATAAGAACATTCTAGGTTAGCATACTAGCTATCAGTTTTAGACATTTTGAGAGAGCAATCATCGTTCATTGGCTCTGGCATTTTTGTTTTTTATTTACAGGAAAAGAAGACAGTAGACGACGCTCACAAAGAGGTACAGTGTGAACAAAAATAACCATTTTGGAATAAAGATTCTGTTGAACATGGTGAAACATGTCATGCCAGAATGACATAAAAAAAAAAAAAGAAAAGATTCCTAAAAGGATGGGGTACTTTTTTCATGATTATTTCCTCACTGCAGGAGTTTAGATTTTTGTAATGAACTCGAAAATGTTGAATATTCATGCACGTTTAGTAATAAATGTCACGTGCGCTCTTATATTACTCAAACACGTGACAGGATAACCCAGATAGAGACGTCACATGTGTGACACATGCACAACCACCCAACACAATCAAATAGGCCTTCAGAGAGATATCCTCCTCCCGATGATAAAAAATGCTATGCCACTTGACCTGTTTCCAAGCATGAAACAAATTGAAGACAAGCCAGCAGCCACAGCGATTTTCATTCTATGCATTGCGGAAACTAGTTGCCAACATGATATGGGGCAACGTAAAAATAATAGCTTCACCAATAATGACATGGACATCGATACTTTGTAAGGCTTTTATTTTGAAGTGGGCTCGGCAGCGCATTTGAGGCATGTTAACGTAATTCATAGAATGACCCAATTGCTGTAGCAGCTGACTTGGCTTTCATGTTTTGGACCGAAATTGCCAAGTTGAATAATCAACAAATACATTCGGTGAGTGACGGGTACCCAATATGGATGAATTTATGCAATAAAACATTTTGCTCTAAAAATGCAATAAATCAATATAGAGGTGTATTTTTCACATTCTTTTGTGCTTTTCCAATCTAAAAATAATTACTACCAATCAAGTTGTTATTTGGCCACTGTCCCCTTAGTCAATACAGAACATTTTATTGGTACCCATAAAAGCAGCTACGGTACTCACAGTACGTAATAAAGTGTGATGTAGATCTAATTTTGATGCCCCTACATTTGATTAAGAGCCTAAAAGAAGTGTTTGAAATGGACGGGCACCGAAACGAAGATGAAGAATTGGAATAGTACAAACATCCTGTCTATTTCATCCATCACAGGCCAATCAAATCAACCATCCATCCATTTTGCGATCCGCTTTTATCTTCACGAGGGTCGCGAGCGTGCTGGAGCCTATCCCAGCGGTCTTCAGGCTGTAGGTGGGGTACACCCTGAACTGGTTGCCAGCCAATCACAGGGCACACAGAAACGAACAACCATTTGCTCTCACAATCACATCTCGGGAAAACTGGAGTGCTCAATCAACCTCCCATGCATGTTTTTGGAATGTGGGAGGAAACCAGAGTCCCTGGAGAAACCTCACACAGCCACAGACATAAACATGCAAACTCCACACAGGAAGGCGGAATCGAACCCTCCACCTCAGCACTGTGAGGCTGACGTGCTAACCAGTTGCCCGACATGCTAACCAGTCGTCCACCGTGCTGCAAATCAACCACCAGGCATAAAACATACGGCTAGCATGACAGTTTCGTGGTCCAAGCCAGAAGGGAAAGAATACGAATATTCTTCCTATCAAGTGCCGTGTTTTGCTCTTCCTTTAATTATGACCTGTGCACTTCTGATAAAACTGCAGCCAGTACTATTCGGGTTATTCGAGTTGCTGATTCAGCATTTTTAGATGATGCTGATGATGGTAACATTAATTTGCATGTAACCATGCCAAAATCAGTGGTAATCTGAATATGGTCGCTTGTTAAACTTGTTTGTTCTTTTTTTGTTGTTCTTTTCATTGTATCAGAAGGAGCAATTAAAGGTGTTACTTAGTGCCAACGAACGAGAAGGGTCACGAGGCTTGGAGACTGTCAAGGTCCAGCTCAAAAGCACTATGGTCTGTGGATGTATACAGATCATTTGGATACCTCCTTGTCGGAAATTGTTGAAGTGTTTTTATCTCAGATAGATGTTCTATTGTTGTGTCATCTTTTTTTTATTTTTTTATTTTAACATATTGGTCAAATATTCAAAATGTGTTGTTCTTTGTATTTGCAGGGGGACTACTCTGGACAGTCAGTGATCAAAGGTTGTATGATCTTTCATGAAAATAAGCTATTATTACAATTGAAATATGATCACCAAATTGATTTTCATTTGCATTGTGTTAATTACATTTTCACTGTTTCACAGGAAAAGAGAACATATTAGTCAAGCAAGCTTATAGCCTGGATTCGGATCAGGTAAGCTAAGCTGATTTAAACAACTGCCAATGTGTTTCCAAGGTTGTGGTCACCATCAGCATGTAGTGATGAGAATTTATTGTCGGAAGATCATTTTGAAAAATGAATCGGCCTGAAAACAAATCTTAAATCTGTTACTTGCGATTGATATGTGAGTTCCGTAACGTGTCCTAAAACCAGCAAGTGCCTTGTTAGTTTGTCTTACTCTCAATCATGTGTTTCTCACTTTTCCCGTCAGAAAATCCAGAATCCAGCAATGTCTCGCTCACTGTCCAGACCATTAGAGAAGGGTCTCGCTGGTGATCTTGAAATTCTTCGGCATGAGCTGGAGATGCTCAGAAGAAAACAACAAGTAACCGAGGAGGAGAGGGTGCGGCTTCACTCGGCTCTGAGCAGAAAAAATCGAGAGTGCCAAGAACTGGTTCAGAACAGAGATCTCATCCAGAAACAGGCTGACCAGCAAGTTCAAGAACTCGAGGATGCCTTGGGGGACGTCCAGAAGAGGATGCTTGAGTCGGAATGCAAAGTTAAACAGCTGCAGGCTCATGTGGTTGCGGTGAAGGAACACTTGGGAGGCCAGGCCACGGAAGAGCTTCGTGCTCAGCTTCAGGATATCAAAGCCAAGTATGAGGGGGCTTCAGCTGAAGTGGGTCGGGTTCGCAATCGTCTTAAACAGAGCGAGAAGGCATTGGAGGAGTACAAGAACAGTGAGAGCCAGCTGGCAACTGAAGCTGAACGGTTAAATGAAGAGCTCGGAGCCGTGACCGCAGAGAGAGATGAACTTTCGGAAACTGTCCTCGCAATGGAGACACAGCTGAAGGGAGCTCAATCGAAGCAGGGCAGCATGGTACCGGCCGAGAAATTTGACAACATGAAAAACTTACTGACGAACGCAGTAGATGAAAAGGAACGTCAGCTTACCGAGCTCCGAGACGACTACGATCGTGTCCTGGAAGAGGTGGCGGAACTCCATCGGAAGCTAGATAACCCGACTCAGGGAGGAGCAGGAACAAGGACCGTGCCCGCTGAGGAACAACAAAAGATTCAGGCTGCCCTGGAAGAGCAAAACATCTCGTTGAAGAAAAAATTACATGATGTCACTGTAAAAAGCCAGGCACTTATTCATGAGATGGAGGAGAGCGAGGAAGAGCGGGAGATACTGCAAGAGAAGCTGGAGGAGCTGAATAGCAGGCTCGAGGTCGACTTCATCCCAATCCAGGAACACGAGGAAGCTCGACTGAGAATGCTATCGGCTATGGAGGAGCTGGAGGACAAACTCGTGGAAGCCAGCGAACGTTGTGGCAAAGCAGAGGCACAAGTCCAACTGCTCAACACCGAGAGAGTGACGCTTCAGGAGAATATTAGCAATCTGCAAGGCGCCGCAGAGAAACAGCAGAGTGAAATGAAAGCCTTGAAAACTCGGAATGCTGACGTGATGAAGACATTTGAGCTTTTACAGAGTAAGTGCGACGACAGAGAAAAGTGGTGTGCCCAGCTGACGGCACAGAGTCAGACTTTGAAACTGAACCTGGAGGGAGACTATGTGCCGAGACGAGAGCACGAGCAACTGAAGATAGAGTTAACCTCCACGTTAGAGAGTGTCAAGTCTGAGAATTTGAATTTGGAGTCCACGGAGAAGGAAGTTCGAGAGGAATTAAAGAACGTGAAGGAAGGAAACGCCAAGTTACGTGAAAAGTTGGAAAAGGTTCTGTTAGAGATGAAAAATGACTATATGAGCGTGGAGGATCACAAATGTATGACTGAAAAGATGGGCGCCGCCGTGGTGCAGGCGGAAAATAGAGCAAACCAACTGTCGGCGACGCATGCGTTGGCCCAGGAGGAAAATGTGAAGCTGACACAAGAACTGCAAGCTCAAAAGAAAGAACTCGATACCATCATGGAGGCTATTCAGTCCAAATTTGTGCCACTGACAGCCGTTGAGGAAAAAGAAAACTCCTACAATACCCAAGTCAAGGAGTTGAAGGTGAAACTGTTGGAAATGGAAGAGAAGTATAACAGGGAGAAGTCTGAAAGAGAGAATAACAAACTGGAGAAAGAGAAACTGAAAGTTGAGATCAAATCTGTTCAACAAAGACTCGACACTGCTCTTGTCAGCGGCGAGAAGCGCAAGGGAGATGAGGAAGAGTTCAAGGGCCGATATGAGGCGATGGCTCTCAAGTTAACCGATGTGGAGCGGAAGCACAAGGAGATCAATCTTCAGAAAGCTGCGCTTGAAGACCAGAATGCCCTGTGCAACGCTCAAATCCAGAATCTCCAGGACCGTCTGAAATCGGAGCTGACACGCATCGCAACCTACGACACGGAGCTCAAGGCCCTTCACGACGCCATGCAGCAGGCCCAGGCGGATTGCAAGAAAGCACGAGAGACTGAGCAGGTGGAGGCCCAGAAGGTTTGTGCTCTGCAGAAGGAAGTTCAGGAACTCCACAGAGAACAGGCATCTCTGTTGCAGAAGCACACCAAGGCCAGTGAAGCCCTGGAGACGGAAGTCGCTGAGCTTCGAACGGGGCTCAGAGAAGAGCAGGAGAACAGCGGCCAGAGGGCCGAGGACGTCTCGGCCCTCCAATCTGAACTTCTTCAAGCCACTCAAGCTCTCGAAGAGCTTCGCTTCAAGGAAGGACATATGGCCCAAATGAAGAAGGAGAAGCAGCATCTCGAGGAGGAAGCCACCAACTTGACCAACAAGCTGTTGAGTTTAACAGAGGAATGCAAAGCGGTACACCGTGAGGCGACTCAGGCGAGGGAGGGGGAGAGCAAGGCCAGGAGGGAGATGGAAGCTGTTCATGAGAAGGGACAGGCCATTGAACGAGAAATTCGGGAGCTGAAAGAACGCTATGATGAGTCACTCAGCACCATCGGTGATCTTCAGAGAAGGATTCAGACATCATCTCAGCTGACTGAAGCCAAAGACAAGAAGGTAACGATGAAATCAGCCACAAGTGATCAGGGAGCCTTACTCGACTTCCTCATTTGCATGTCGTCATTTTGAAACAATCATTGCACTGACTCGCATACGCTTTGTCCTTTTTTTGTTGTTGTGTGCTGTGCGGTCATGCGGTTAATACATTTTCCTCATGCTTCTGCTTGGGTCAGATCACGGAGTTGCTGACGGACGTGGAGCGGCTGAAGCAAGCACTGAATGGTTTGTCCCAGCTGGCGTACACCAGCAACTCCCCGAACAAAAGGCAGATGCAGCACATCGACACCCTCCAAGCCCAGATCAAGAACCTACAGCAGCAGCTGGCTGTGAGTGGATTCATGTCGCACACAAGACCCGGTCTTGGCACATATCGTATTTTCCGCACTAAAAGGCGCACCTAAAAGTCTTCCATTTTCTTAAAAGCTCACAACGTGCCTTAAAATACGGCGTGCCTTGTGTTTGGTCATTACGGTAATATGTCGACCCCAAAATGGCTCCTTGCTGGAGACATGCAATAGAACACAGAAATAGAATAGAGAGTTCAACGTTAACGAGTCAATGTTATAACTTGCTGTTGGTTCAGTGAACTGTGTCGCTGCTTTAGTAAATGAGCTTTTGTTGCAGCCCTGAAAAAAGGAGAGCTGTGGTGTTGTTGTTTTTTTTTTTAAAAAGGCACACCTTATTAATGGTTTTCACAGTCTCAACAAATACAGGTACGTCTTTGTGCGTCTCCGTGCCTTCTCTTCTTTCGTTCGACTCGAGAGGCGTTCATGACCGCCTCCGAAAAACGTAAATTAAGGATTCCTTCAATGAAACTACGAAAATTGAAAATAATGCATCAAAACAGAAAATCAGGCGAGGAAATCACAAAATAAATTCTGTAGCCCCCCCTACAGAATTTATTTAGTGATTTCCTCATTTGTGAATACGCAACAAAGGAATAAATAACAAACACTTCTGAGACAGTCCACTCTCCTCATTTTACTGACATCTGATCCTTCTGTTTGCCTTTCCTTGAGCGTAGCCCCATCAAGTGGATGCATTGTAGATTGCGTCTTATAAACCGGTGCGTCCAACATATAAAAAAATTATAAAATAGGCCATTCATTGAAGGTGCGCCTTATAATCCAGTGCGCCTTTTAGTGTGGAAAATACGCTATTTGAATAAGGTCATATTTTGCCGCGAGAGACGAGTCATGGAAGATAACAGTAACTTGTATGCATCATAGTCGACTTATCTAATACATTAGGCAAGATATTTTGGCTGAAGTTTAAACTCGGAGATGTCACTGCCTTTCTATAGTGAAGCAATGATCTTGTGTTTTCTCTCACTGTTCATTTAGGATGCTGAGAGGCAACACAGAGAAGTGGTTTCCATTTATCGAACACACCTCCTCAGTGCAGCGCAGGTTGGTTGTCTTGACGTAAACTGTACTTTATTAAACATTTGAGGTTGGCAAACCAAAACAATATGTAATTACATAGAATAGATGTATGGTTTTGGTCAAAATTTAGCTTTGTGTTTTGACCGAGTGCGCCTTTTTGATAGTGCCAGCATGCATCAAGCTAAATAGTCTTGTACAAATGTGTTTGGTTTCTAACACCTGTTTTTTTGTCGCATGATGTGATATTGCAGCCAAATAGAACTGTGAGGTGCACAATTACAACATGTTCTTTTGGTGCACCAGTCGAATGAAAACATTTATTTTGGGAATCAATAGCTTGAAAAAAAGGATATGAATAAGATTATACATTTCAGTGGCGTTCTGTGCAATACACAGCTCAGCCCACGTTGAACTGGTTCATAAACCTGAAAACCAAGTGGCACATCGTATTTATTTGCTTTTTAGCATCAGTTTTAAGAAGTGAGGTACAGCACAGTTTGCGCTGTCCTTTCACTCTTTAGTAAAAAACACATTTCTCTAAGAACAGTGACATTTTTGCAGGTTTGTCCATATTTTACTTAGCAGCTACTTTCATTATGTTGTCTGTTGTCTATTTAAGAGGGAGGAGATTTCGTCTGTGCTGTAAGTTGCTCATACAGCACATTTGACAATAAAGTTGTACTTGATACTTGATTATGCAAAGATGTTAGGGACCATTTGCATTCTAGTGCAAGGTAAGTGGTGGTACTATTAACTCATTCAGTAACAGCCAATTCTAGACCAAGTCTGAAAATACGTTTTAAAACGTCTTTGGGAGTGATAAGTAAGTCCAGGTGGAGATGGAAATACAATATTTTTTACAAATACACACAAAAAATACACATTGCATTGAGCAAATGGTTCAAATTCATAATAACTATGCAATGTATAAGAGTAAGTTAGTAGCTGTCCATAATCTTTCTCAAAGTGTTTTATTTCTTTATTTGTAGGGCCACATGGATGAGGACGTCCAAGCTGCCTTGCTACAGATCATCCGCATGAGACAAGAATTTGTGTGTTAAAGCTTTCTTCAGCATCATGTGATGCTACTACCTTGCAGACTCAAAATTTACCATTCTCACACTTCCACAACACTGCCATGCCTCACACTGCATTATGTCATCCAGATGATCGCTCTTCAAATGGACTGTTATTAAATCCTCTATCATCAGAAGCATTGCTACACGTTGGCTCCCAAGTACACTTAAATATGAATCGGAGATACTTCTACTGACAGCTAAGAGCGATGCGCATACTTATTGTTAGCATCTTGAAGGATTTTTTTTTAAATGTGACAGCGATATATAAAAAAAATACATACTGCTTATATAGTGTATGGTGTACTGAAGATGACCAGCACATCACACAACACACACAACAACGTCGTGACCGACAATCGCAAGTTTTCGGCGCTAAATCCTGATGCTGTTGTAGTACCAAGGCTGACCTGTAGAGACAGCGTGGTGCCACAGTGCATCTAGACTGCCAGAAATGACAAAGTATAAGAACAGTAGAAGATGAAATAGAAGAAGCAAGGCTAACTTATCTTATCAGATAGTTGTGGTTGCAGGCTCGGTCATCTTTGTTTTGGTGGATGGCATGTTATAAAAACACCCAATTACAAGCGGTTGCTTATCTATTTGTGTTGGGCAACAGTGTAAGATTCAAGTTGCTTGCTAATGTCACAATCTTGGAATCAGTGCAATTGTAAATATTCAACAGGTTTAAGATTTATGATTGTTGGCCCTGACCATTGCTGTCTCGACTATTGTTTGGATATCGCTCAATTGGAGCTTTGCCCATTTTTTTTTCCCAGAAGAGAGGGGGAAAAAGTTTAAATTAGGCTTGATTATCATTTTGTGTGTAGGACGGGGCTAGTTAAAGCTGGTCACCATAAAAATGAACTCAAAGTGACATAATTTGATAGATGATTACTGTTCTCAAACAGCGATTACTTCTACATTGCTACTGAACAATCAGCCTTCAGGCAGGATGTTTGCTTTGTGCCCTCAGCTGACATTTGAAGGATTACAGCAAATGCAGATATAATCAAATTGTATGGGGAGGTTGGATCCTCTTATCTCAACATAGGCTTGTTTCTCTGTGACCATCCGTGCTTAAAGAGAAGCCTCCGTGATACAAATAATTGTGGGTTTGAATTCAAACGTGTGGCGAGTTTCAATTTTCAGTAGTCTTGCATGCGCCAAATACAAAACTATGAACAGACAGAACAAGTGAAACTGGTGTTTTATGCATAATAACACCCAAAGATGTCACTCCAAACCTTACTTACTACCTTAGCGTTCGTTCGGATAAACTACTGGGCTCATTTAGCAATCACAGTGGTGCGTTGTTGTGGGTAATGTTGAATTTGAGTCATGGGGGTGAGCGTGTGAGAGAAAGGAGCTCTCTTGCTGTGTAGTTATTGCGGTGGCTGGTCATCTCCTCGTTGAAACCTGAGTGTCCTCTAGTGGTCAGACTTGGCAGGCCAAGTTGATAGAATGTTAACGCCAGTGTGTGGGAGGAGGCACTTGTCCTCGGGAAGCTGCTGATTGGAGAATCCTCGAAAATGTCTCAATAAAATGACAAATGAAAACTCTCGCAGCTCCCCCAGGACAACAGCTGCAGCGCCTTCCTCGCCTCGAAGCGGCTGCATGTGCCCAATGTGGGTGTTGTGTGTTTTGATTGTGGAGCCAGTCTCTCGTGCCTTTTCACTGACTTTTCCAATACTTTGTACTACTTTGATGACTGTACTAAAGTGTGACAGTTGCAACGTTCAGCAGGTCTGGAAGTAGAAAGGCACAACGCAAATGTTGAGCAATATTTACTGTATAGGATGACATTCTAATCATCGAACAAAATACATTGAAAGATACGATTAGTTAACCTCCTAAAAATGTGTTCTTTGAAGCACTCCTGTCTTTTCCTTTGAGCTTAACACCCTTAAACTCTGTTTTTTTTTTTTTTTTTTTACTTTGGACTCATTTCTTCTGGTTTTTAAGATGGACTTGTCCCTCAATCATCAAGACGGTTAAATCTGTTCATACACATATTTGTGTTTGTGAGTCAATAAGACGAAATCAATAAAGTGCCTAACATAGAAACTATATATTTGTTTGGTCTATTTTATTGCCGTCGTAGTTCCTTTTTGCTCCATGTACAGCACTTTGTATAGAGCGGTGGTTGTTTCAAAGCGCTCTTATCAATACACTTGAGTTCAAATATTTTCATCCATGCATTAAACCCAACCGCTGATCCTTACGAGGGCAAGGATTGCGAGGGCCATTGAGTGTTGCTCGCAGCTCAAGTTGTTACACTATTTTTATCAGTTGTTTTTGTACCATTTCTCTTGTTACACTATTCATTTAGCAAAAAAACTGATTGTGACACAGTTGGGACTTAGCCGCCATGATAAAATTTACACTCAATTGGTTGAATTAAAATGTGAGCAAATACATCATTCAAGCTGTTATAGAGAGATATAGATTTTCGTTTTTACTATCAATAGTTTGATGTAGTCGCTGGTGGGGTTGTGACACAACCGCCTGACTTGTGAGCTGGCAGGCAGAGTGGGATCGGTTCCCACTCAGTGACGGTGTGGATGTTGATGCCAATGATTGTTTGTCTCTATACCGTATGCGCCCTGTGACTGACTGGCGACCAGTTCAGGGTGTTGTTGGCCTTCCGTCGGAAGTCAGCTGGAACCGGCTCCAGCAACTCTTCATGACCCTGTTCGGGATAAGCGGTGTTGAAAATGGATAGATGGATGAATAGTTTGATGTGGAGAAAGGCCAGTGATTCAATTCAAGTCTCAGTTACTTTTACCATACTTTCAGATACATGCTGGCACAGACACACACAAGGAAGATAGTTTCACGTGGTTTCACTTTAAATATAATCAGCTCAGGAATGAGAGTCAATAGCCCTTTGGCGCGCAGCGCTTAGTTTTTCTCTTTCAGCTTGCGTTTCTATTGATTTGTCTCCTGCATGCTCTCTGTCTCATCTCAAGGTTTATTTTCATCAAAGTGCTCTCCTACAGGATGCTTACGCGTTCCTTCCTCAACAGAGGTCAAAGCCATTTCAACAAATTCCGTTCATGCATACACACTAAGCCAGGTTTTGTAAACAATCACAATTGCTGACAGCCACAGCACACGTTCATCAGCTGCAGCATCATAACTCAAGCATCTGTCCACTCAACCTGTGCACAATGTCTATTGAATGCAATACTTTGCATGACTTTGACTTACTGGCTAACACCAATTTTGGCTCACAACACAAAGTTAAGACTCAACCAAACGATGGCTCACATGAAGCCCCTAAGGCACAAGTGTCAAAGTCAAGGCCCGGGGGCCAGGTCTGGCCCGCCACATCATTTTATGTGGCCTGCGAAAGCAAATCAAGCATGTCAAGTTCCATGATGCTTGCTAAAGCACCCCTGCCCTAAGGGGACGTGGAAGGAAAAAAAAAAAAGCGAGAGAGCGCAAACTTTTTTTTTTTTTCCTTTTTGCAAGGGGCGCTTTTTTTAAAAAAAAACCTTTGATGCGCAACATATGCACATGTGTTGATATACTTCTGGGTAACTGAAAACAACAAACATGGCGGGCGAGTTTAATGGAATTTTACTTTGAAATTGGCTTGAAATACAAAGACATGAAATCTGTTCTTGAGCTTGAATACAGTTTGCAAGTCCTCCGCAATTCTCTCCTTCCCGCGAAGTAGTGTCGTCTCTCAGTCAGCCGCGCATGAGGGCCTACATTAGCCAAGCTGATCCATAAGGACAAAAACGCGCATTAAAATAAAAAGCATCCTTCTCCAAAAAAAAAAAAAAAAAAGTTAGCATTAGTTTTTGTTTTTTTTTCCTTCCATGTCCCCTTAGGGGCTCCGTAGGCTCGTAATGCGCAAGTAGGGACACTTGTAAGGTGATGTGTTACTGTATTTGTTTTTCGTGGTCGTAATTGGTACCTCTTAAGCCTGCCACAAAGACTCCACTTGACCACATGTATTGTGAGGTAAAATGGCTGAGGAAGCAGGCAGGGGTCGTGACACATCACAGGACACACCCACCTTAAAATGATCGTCTGTCGGAACTGTCAGGAACACGTGTCATCTCATATGGCAGTCTCGAATAGTTATGGCTGCTTGTCTGTCCTCTTTATAGTGACTCCATGGAAGAAATGTGCTGCGCTATTGTTAGCACTCTTTTTTTGGGCTCTCGAGAACACTTTGACACTCTTCAGTAGTCATTTTCACTCCCACCTTGTCATGTATACTTAAGTACAGGGAAGCACTTATGAGGAAAAGCCTGAATCAA
Organism: Hippocampus mohnikei; assembly: GCA_026261675.1. Lineage (NCBI taxonomy): Eukaryota > Metazoa > Chordata > Actinopteri > Syngnathiformes > Syngnathidae > Hippocampus > Hippocampus mohnikei. Next base: position 4,584,286 of record JAKGUB010000340.1, read on the forward strand.
AGGGAAGGGAAAGAAACAGTACCCGTTCTTATTTTCCCATGCACTTAGATTTAAATGTTCCATCCAGTGGTAACGTTAGTTTCACATACAACAAAATTAGTGTGTGATTCATGACAACGTTTGGCGATTCTTAGTCATGTGACACGTGTGGCGGCCAGTGGACAGTGACTGTAACTAGTGAAAAGAAGTAGCACGGAAGCCAGTATGACAAGGAAGTCAAGAAATTGCTTCAAAAACGGAATCGTGGGGTTTATGGGAAAAGTATGCTTACGCACAATTTTGACGTTGAATCACGATGCAAAATTGAGTAACCATTTGGCCCTTGCAGACATTCCTTCCATCCCAGTGAATTTGGATGGTCAGCTCAGTGAAAACTGCTGTGCCTCATTTGTTTTTCTTGTGTACTTGCAAATTGTTCTTTTTTTTTTTTTAATCATTAATAGTCGATTACTCAGGCAGCACTAGTGGGGGCAAAACTCATCCCCTTATTTTCATCAGTCCCCAGAGGAAGTACTGTCGACCAATCCTGGATTGGGGCCGAGACAAGCAAGGCCCCTTTATTGTTTTTGCACAGTTCCAAAAGTACTTTGTTGCTTCAATAAAGTTCGTTTATGGGATAATAAGGCTCAGGAGGACACATGGTGCTGATTTGAAGTGAATGTCTTCAACATGGTTCCCATTTCCACAATCAGCTCCCTTGGCTTCCCTTCATCTCTTTGACATCTGAGCTCATCTGGTTCCTTTTTCTTCCTCCACTTCCTCACCTTTTCTTTTGTCTCTTCATCTCCCGTCATTTATTGTCATTTCCAACACGCTGGTGCTGTTATTGGCTGCTCTTGCTTTGACCTGGGATTTGCACTGGGAGCGGGTGCAGCAATGGGGCGAGGTGGAGAGCCCTCTTTTCTCAGGCCTTTGCTTGTGCTGATGATGGTGGAGAAGAAAAACAACAATAAAACCCCTCAGGATGCACCAAATAATTAATATCAAAATGATTGCACTCAACTCATGCAACCAATCTATTCTAGATAATGAAAAATCGAGAAGGGAATAAAAATTAACCCCTCCGACCATTTTTTAAAAGTCATAATGCCACCAAAATAAGAACGTGACTACTGAAGATATCAAAAGTTTGAAACAAATCATGTGTATGTATATATAGGTACCGGTAGGTGTGTGTGTGTGTGTGTGTGTGTGTGTGAGTGTGAGTGTGAGTGTGTGTGTGTGTGAGTGTGTGTGTGTGTGTGTGTGCGCACCAAATGCTTAGAGGGTGAAATTGGTCATTTCCTCAATATGATAAAATTGTCTTTTGGATCTCCCTTCTGCAGGGTTCCCACGGGTCCTTAAAGTTCATATAAATCTGTAAAAAAGAAGTTGTAAAACTGTGTTCTTAATCATCCTTAATTTTCAGGGAAAGCTTCTAAACTCAATAAAAATCCTAAAAAAATTATTTTCATTCGAAAATTTCTTCTTAGTGTACTTTATTTGAGAATGAATTCAAATTTTTTTCATTTTCCTACCTGTAAAACATTAAATCCACTGCGAATCCCCTGCTGAATGTAGAAAAACAAATCCTTAAAAATGGCTAAATTAGCCCTCAAAAGTCCTTAAAAGGTCCATAAATAAAAAGCAAGTGGAAGAGAGGGAACCCTGTTCTGGTTTCTGTTGCATGTCTTGTTGACTGATTGGAACTTCAATGATGAACATTAGGCGCTGGCACTGAAGAGCAGTAGCGTGTAAACAAGCAATGTTGTCCCAACCACTAATTACATACATTCGACACAAAACTGGGATCTCAGATGCACACATCTGTAAAACATCTGTTTTCCGTTCCTCTCCATCGAGGCGCTCACGACATAAACTTACATGGCTTCATGAGGAAAACGTTTCAGCGTAAAATCCCAAATATTTGGGCGACCATCCTGATATTTTCAGAGGTTGCTGTGGGGAGAGGTAGAGATGTCTACCTCCCATTTGATGTGATTGCAATTTTGTGACACTGCCAACATTGACGCATTTGTCACACGTAGGCCCGCACACCACACATTATTTTCAGGAACGCCGTGATAAGCTTTTAAAGAAAATACTGGCCATCAAGCACAACACCCCCCCCCCCCCAAAAAAACCCCAACTTGGCCTGCTTGTGGGGACATTTCTTGCAGGGTGTATGCCGCCTCTTGCCCAAAAGTAAACTGGGATTAAGTCCGGCTCACCCCTGACCCTGAGCAGGAGCTATTATTGAAAATGGATGGATGGATGGAGAGATTTCAGATTTCCAAGTATTGCAATAAAAAACTCTTGAAAGGCATTTGTACTAACTTTGCCTATGCTAATTATAGCAGCCGTGTGCAGTAATTCTCCATGTTAATGTTCGTTGTAAAACTATCTTTATGCTGTTGCATACATTATTAGACACGCAAATGCCTCAGAGGGGTGTGTGGGTGTGTGTGTGTGTGTGTGTTTAAGCATCGCTGCTGGCCATATATTACATGTGGTAGGAATTACATGGGGGTAGAGCAGCGTATATAGCATGTTTGTTCAACGTGTTGATAAAATATGCACAGTCTCTCAGTTGTATCCACATGATCTCTATATGGTTGACTAGCATATCGGAAAAAAAAAAGATCTTCAACAAAACCTTTTCACAAGGTCAATTCACCACCATTTGGTTGACAATATCAGAATATAAATTACTCCAACAATGTATATGTTGTGTTGGCTGACAACAACAAATACTACTGCTACTACTACTGCTACTACTAATGATAATAATAATAATAATAATAATAATAATAGTGCGTGTGCGTGTGCGTGCGCGTGCGCGTGTGTGGTATAACCATGACTATTATTGGGCTTAATCAGCTGTGTCAACTATCTTTCCAACAGAGGGCAGCATGTGCTCATCTATTTCGTCTTGATTTGGACAAGTTCAGCAATCATGAATGCACTGCAGCCCAATAGTACTGTGTTGCACTTATTCATTTGGAAATTGATCACATGGATCAATCAAATAGTTGGCTTAATGCAGACAATTGAAATTACAATCATAAAATCTAGATTGTTAAGAGTTTTTAGGTGCAAGAGAACTGAAAATACGAGTTATTTACGCCCCACTTTAAATAAGTTGGCCAACTCATGGTCCGTGTACCCATTCCAGTATGGTCTTTGTCTTCACATGTAAGAGAATTTAGTGCACAAACGTCGCTACACTAAGGCTAGGCGGGCCTATAGCCCGGTCAGAAATCTGTATGGCCTCCCTTCAGCCCAAGCAATTTATTCATTTATATATTTATATTAGTTTTTAAAAAGTAATTTAAGTTCACAAGCAAGTGGCCTTTCTGTTCCAATACGAACCTTGTTACCGTGTTTGTGTTGTAGCTATTCCCCGTGTCTTTTTGTGAGAGCAGGGAGGCACGGGTGGAGTCTTTCTCAGTTACTTGCACATGTAAGCGGTGTGTTCGGAAATAATTTGAAAGTGTCTAGTGGTTCATTGTGATCGTTGAGAAACCTGAGTGTTCCTCAAATTTGTCATTTGGTCGATACAGAGTGCACCAAATAAGTCGTGAGCCACGAGGCGCTTTGAATGGGGAAATGGTGTGCCAGTGCTGGCTCCTTTCAGAAACTTAAGAGAGCAGATCGCACTCTCAAAGTAGTGCACGGACATTTCCGAACGTACCTTAGGTTAGAGTTAGTTAGCTTGCAGTCCATCTCAGCAATGCATCATTTTGTAATAATAAAATGAATTAAAAAAACAAAATGTCACCCCATAAAACCCCCAGTGTCCCAGGGGTAAAGAAAAAAAGTCATGTTGGAAAAATTTGCCTGGTCCAATTCCTGAAGGAGCACCGGGCGCCGCTCATGAGTGTGGTGGCTTCAAAATATTGCGCAACCTCTCCAATAAGAAGAGGGGAAAACAGCAAGGTGATGTGGGCATACACTTGAGGCCATTCTGTCACATACTAAGCAGTGCGCACAGAAAGAAGACACAAAGACAAATAATCAATTACTATGATTCGGTCCAAATTTCTACCTTTGGCCAAATTCATACCTTATATTGAATGCGCGTCTCTACCACTCATCATTAGTCTGCATTATAATTATAGTTTAAAAAATGAGAACCTCTCAAGTGAGTTGAAGTCTTGAGAACAATCGATTTTTGTCTCTCAGCCCTGCCAACTTTCAAAGAAATCCTTTTGGTGAGACATCCTAAACCACTTCTTTTGCTTCTCAGGAAAATAAAAAAATAAAAAAAGTAGTGACCTCATTCTGAACATGGCTCTCATGAGAAAAAAATGATTTGATTCCAGGCCCGACCATGTGGGGGCCTTGCGGATGGATAAACCAGGCTGCTGCTCCATTGCACTCATGCACTTTCACGCTCATAAACACAGTCAAGGCTCAGTGCGGGCACATTCATCACTGAACTCCTGCCCCTCCGATCCCTCACTGTTACTCTTTCAACCCCCCGCCCCACACACACACACTCCCCACACACCACACACTGCTCCCTCTTCCAGCTGTTAAAGCGGTTGTTGTAATTAAATAATGTATTTGCCATTTGTTTCTCCTGCTCAAGGCTAATTGAGTGTTCAAGATCTTAATTAGATTAGTGCTCTCTTTTCACCTCTGTCGTCAAGTCTCCCCCTTCCCCCCAGCCTATATCTCTCAAATGCTTGGCTTTTCATGTTTAGCGTGCAGCGTTAGAAATCTGCAAATGCTGTGATCACTGAGCAACCTCAGCTAATCATCCGCTGCGTTCTGGAAGCATCAGTAGTTAATGAAGTCCTTGCAGAATGACAAAGTACGTCACGTTCAGAACTGTTCATAGCTTTAAGAGCACAGGGGATTTTTTTTTTTTTTTGCTTCCAATTTGAATTTTCCTCATCCTTTAACAAATTCGTTTTGTTTCTCTCGTTGCATGTTAAACACTTGAGACAAACAAATCCCAGCCAACTTGTTTTGCTCTCTTGGTGAGGCTGCAGACAGATAAAAGCTTTACATTATTTATGGTGTGGTTGTTAGCAGAGATACTCCGGGTCCTAATAAACTCTGCACCGTTTGATCTTTTCTGTATCTTTGTGCTGAAAATAGGAGAGTCAGAGCTAGATTCCTCAGGAAAGCCTTTTATTTTGTTGTTTGTTGTTCTGTGACTTGTGTTCGCCATATTGTTTTATTGGGAAGTTAGGTTAGCAAAAACTTCAGTAATTAGATATGGAACTTTGTGACTTTTTTTCACCACATGAATTAAATAGGGACAGCATCTACCGTAATTTCCGCACTATAGAGCGCACCTGATTATAAGCCGCACCCACTACATTTTTAGAGGAAAACCAATTTTGTACACACATAAGCCGCACCTGTATATAAGCCGCATGTGCCCACATTAAAACATGTCAACATATTTACAAAGAAAGACGGTACACAGAGAGAGTTTTCAAAGTTTGAATAATAGAACTTAACAATAACAATAATCTTCCCAAACGGTGCCTGTGACGCGGCAGTAAAACGCTAGCAACATGGTAACAACACGCTAGCAACAGAATAGCAACACAGTATAACAGGTCTGGTAAAAGAACATACCGGTACTTGTAAAAAATCACGGTGAGCCGTCTTCATCTTCCTCCTGTGAACTGAAGCCATCAAAGTCACCGTCCTCAGTGTCGGAATTAAACAGTGTCATAAAGACCGGTCTTAATCTTACCTTTTCTACTCGAGCGCCCCTGGAGGCCGTTAGAAAAATTACACAAATAAGCCGCATCACTGTATAAGCCGCAGGGTTGAAAGTTTGGGAAAAAAGTAGCGGCTTATAGTCCGGAATTTACGGTAGTTGTTTTTTTCTCTCCCTAATTATGTTTCATCATTCAAGCATTTCCATTAACGGTTGTGATCTTTGTGCGAGATACAATTTCAACACATCTACTGAACTACGCATGCTAATTTGGAGTGATTTAAGAGAGTGGTCCGCAACCACCGAGCCGTGGACCGGGTACCGGGCCTTGGCCCGTTTGAGACAGACCTGCGAGCTTTGAGCAAATTTACTCCATCAGACGTGACGTGCGGAATGTGTGCGACGGAGTCTTCCTTTTATCCTTGGTTGGAAAGTTAAAATGAACAGAAACCACCAATAAAAGAAAGAAGAAGCAGGAAACAGAAAGTAATAGTGTCCAAAAGTACCCCAAAATGCGCAGCCAATGGGGCAGCCGCGACTTTCGAAGTTGAAGCTATTTTGACAAGAGAAGTTCCTCCCCTGGTGGGATCTCCGGTGCGCATGGAATGTCGTCAAACACAAGGCGATACAAGAAACCTTTTGGACCGTTTCAACAAGTAGCACCCAAATGATCAAGTGGAAAGCACGAAAAAAAGCGAGCGGAGTTTGCACAGCCTGCCCACGTAAACATTAGCAGTTTGGTCGCTAATAATGAGCCGCGGCAGCCACCGGATGAAAGCAGCAATCAATCGTGTGCCATTTACAAGTAGCAATGATGCTAACGCCCGTATGTGTGATCATAACTTCAGTGTTATTATGTTTACATAATAAGGCGTACAGTATTTATTATTCCCAATTGGCCCCATTTCTCAGTAGTCCACTGTTATTTTATTTCATTCTACAGTTGTGGTGGAGTAGAATAACACGGTTTGAAATGAATGAATGTTCATAAAATGTTGAATTAGTTTATAATTATCTTTGTTGTCAGCAGCAGTGCTTGAAAACTGGCAATTTAAAAGCAATGAAAAAAAAAATGGTTGCCGGTCCTCGAACAGCAACCGTCCGTGACACGAAAAATGTTGGGGACCCTTTAAGGAACACAGACTATAGTTTAAAACTAATATTAAGGGGCTTGAACAACTCTTTAGGGTGGACATTTGATCGTACAAAGCCACAATATACATGTCATCACTTTAATGGTGAGTGTTTTATTGATAATTAGGTACCGTATTTTCACGACCATAAGACGCCATTAAAAGTCTTGAATTTTCTCCAAAATGGACAGGACGCCTTATAATGCGGAGCGTCTAGTGTATGAGCAGAGTTCCAAATCCTGACTGAGAGCCGACAAGCTGTTTATATAGAGAAAAGGCGGAAGTGAGCGCGAACAGGCATGCGGGAAAGCAGCCGGCCAATCAGTGAAGGGTGGGCGTGTAAGTGGCCATAAGTGAGGACATGAGTGAGGCCAGGCGTGCGGGAAAGCAGCCGGCCAATCAGTGAAGGGTGGGCGTGTAAGTGGCCACGCATCATTTCTGTGGAGCCACATGGCGTTGAGAATGACTCTGACAACGAGAGGGAACCCGGCGTTTTTTATGGACTACTGGTACTTGCACAATTGTTCAATTCGGATACAGAAGATGAGGACTTTGATGGATTTCTGGGTGATGATTGATCGAAAAACGTGAGTACATTGTAAGATGGCTAAATAAAGTACAACCGATCTCAGTTTTGCTTCCGTTGCCTTTTTTAAAACGTGTTTTTAGCATGTCTTAGCATGCTACGCTATGCTTCAAGCTAACGTGTTTTTAGCGTGCGTGCATGCATGCCGTATGTTTAAACTGGCGTATGTTTAAACTGGCCTATGTTTTACCACGCCTGGCTGCGGCCAATAATACAGTGCGTTTTGTGTATGTGTAAAATACAGAAATAGCACCCGTTACTGAGACTGCGCCCAACAACACGGTGCGCCGAATGGTCGTGAAAATACTGTACTCATTTAGCATGTTGAGAAAAAAAAAAACCGAGACGCCATTTCCTGACTCACCACATCAGGCCTTTGTCATTCATGTTTAAAGACTGGGGCGTTTCATTGTTTTAAAAGCAGTGAAATTAGTTCTGAAACGATTTATGTTCAGAGTCGTCACAACTGACAGTCAAGAGCGGGGAAATTGTGCCGCACGACGCCAACAAGGATAATCACACTCTCATACTGTAGCAAAACTGATGTTAATCTCGCAAGTTTCATCTCAAAAATGGGCCAGAATTCCAAAATAGCGGGTCGTTCGTTGCAGGCTGCAAGCACATATGTCAGCGGAAACCACACGCTTAGTGGAGCGGGTTATTATTATTGCCCGTCCCGTCGCACCACCTGCTGATAAACCCTTCACAGCCTGGTGCTGCGATTTGAAGGGAAATGAGAAAGGAAATGCAAAAATAATAATAATAATTAAAAATTAGCAGTATATTTGGAGTGTGAAGTATTGTCAACGTACAGTTTTTGTCTTTTCATCCATATATTCATGAACCACTTGCGTCTTTCACCCTCAATATAGAGACTGCAAAATCACAAGGTCATTCAAAAAAAAAAAAAAAAGCTCTCCATGAACAGGAATTTCAACTCTCAATACGAGTGGCCCTCTCACGCTACAGAATGTGTGCTCTTACATGAATTACACACGAGATAACTGTGGAATGGCCTCTCTTGCGCCCTTACGGTGGCTTGATCACAATAGGAAGTGGAAGGCGTGGCCAGGACACCAAATGTAACAAAAAAACCGAAAATGACCTTTCATACAATTGCAATCAGGCAGCATAATACGTGCTCAATTATATACTGCAATTGTTTTAAGTATGTTATTTATTTAGATGATTTAATATCTTGATATATGGGTACCTATTTTCATTTTGAGGTTCAGCATTTGAATTTTGGTTTTCACTACACGTGCGGGTTTTTTTTTGTAGTTCATATTTTTTGCAGAAATGAACAAAGAGTGGAGTGTCATGCCAAAGTTGACAAAAAGCAAGAGAACCTTAAACAACAAATAAAGCCGCGGTGTTTACACCTCCTCAAGTCAACGTGCACCTAATACATCCTAATGAGTCTCGTGAGGTGTGCTCATGCCTCTTGTCGTCTCTTATGTTTTCAAAAGAAACAGGAATTAAAAAAACCAAACTCATGTTGAATTATTTTTGTTTTGCTACAGTATTTCTCATTTCGTAAATTAGAATTAGAACTGTCATGGAGCAGAGCTGTTAAGGGGCGGGGCCAGCCAGGCAGCCTCCTCAGCCTCCTCAACCAGGGTGCTCTGTACCGCACACCTGAGGCTCGCCAGCTCATCACCCACCTGTAGCTCATCAGCTCGTTTGGGCTGGTATAAGATGGCTCCCAAACCAGTACTCAGTGCAAGTTTGCGTCATAATCACCTGCAGCAAGCACGCGTAGACACCCCGTGAAGTGTTCGCTTCCTCTGTGGACATTTCCCCCCTCTCAGAGGATTCTTTGTGCTTCCCCCTCCAATGTTAAGTAAGTTTCAGTTTGAATTATCCTGAGACTTTGCAAAGCTAATAAAGTTTTGGCTAACAGCATCACCATCTGTTGTCATGTGCTTGGCGGCACAACCGAACCCTAACAATAGCCCCCTCTGGAAGAAAAATGATGTTGTTGTGGCACTCTCGACAAGAAAACGTCACGCCAGAAAATCACAGGCGTCCCTAAATATTCAAGGGCAGAAAGGTTTTTAGAGTTTGTCCATAACTTTTTATGGTGCACCGCAGAAGGACTCGTGAAAGTTGCCGATGCGCTGGAAAGTCCTCTTGACAGCATCGTTGCCTCGTGTGGGATCTATGAAGAGTAGCAGATGCATGACATACTTGCAGTGTGAACGTCATTAAGTTGGATACCGTTTCCAGGCTTTTATATTTTGTTCTCCTCTAACATGTCGCCGGGTAACATCGAGTATATGTTGATGTATGCAGGCTTCATTATGCTCGGTGCGCTCCCTTTGTTTTACTGTCATTTTATTTTGTGCGATACAATTGATAGTCTTAAACAAAGCAACGCTTCATTGCTGTATCACTGTAAAGATGTGAACTGCTGCTGAGGGTAATCTTTCCTCTTTTGTAAATTTCTGTACTTTTTATGGTCTTTGCACTGTTTAAGAGACCTGAAGTGGTGGTGACTTTGCCATTTGGCTGCTTGGCTGTTCCATGTACAGGGAGCCATGTCACAGCTGTCACTGCAACTTTTTGCCTTGTATACTTTGATGATGTGACTGCTGACAAAGGAAGTCGGATGAGTTCGGGCAATGAGCTCACTTTCGGAACACTCAATGCAGATGGACAATGATCCGTAGCACAAAGCGAAAACAACCATTTTTGTTTTTTTTAATAAAGGAAAAATAAATGCAATTGGGGCGGCCCGGTAGTCCAGTGGTTAGCACGTCGGCTTCACAGTTCGGAGGTACCGGGTTTGAATCCAGCTCCGGCCTCCCTGTGTGGAGTTTGCATGTTCTCCCCGGGCTTGCGTGGGTTTTCTCCGGGTGCTCCGGTTTCCTCCCACATTCCAAAGACATACGTGGCGGGCTAATTGAGCGCTCTAAATTGTCCCTAGGTGTGAGTGTGAGTGTGAATGGTTGTTTGTCTCTGTGTGCCCTGCGATTGGCTGGCAACTGATTCAGGGTGTCCCCCGCCTACTGCCCGGAGACAGCTGGGATAGGCTCCAGCACCCCCCCGCGACCCTAGTGAGGATCAAGCGGTTCGGAAGATGAATGAATGAATGAATGCAATTGTCAAGTCAGTCACCTGACCTGAATCCGAGTGACCACGCCTTTTGCTTGAAGGAAAAAAAAAAACACCTAAGACCAAGCGGGAACGGGAGACGGCTACACTAGAGGCCTGACAGTGTTACAAGAGATTAAATCTAGCGTCTGGAGAAGTTTAAGAAGTATTCAAGTATTAAAACGTGAAACTTTGATTTCTGATTGTTCATTTATACGATTTGTAATTCTGGTACCTTAACAAGTAGGAGGTACGCACACAAACTATTGTAGTTCTACACCGTTCATATGATTTAGATGTAAATGCTTTCAAATGAAAGTCAAAAGCACATTTTGGTCATCTTATTTCAAATGCTTTTGTCTTGCTGTGCCGCAATATTTATGGACCTGACCGTAATCCAGTGGTCTTTGGTTTTGATGGAGGAAGCATCCATTTTTGCAGCCGCCTCCGCCATGTCGTGCCAGATAATATCACATAAATTTTGCTGTCATTCCGTGTGTCCCCGCAACCCATTTTACAGATGTGCCGGCACTTACTTTACGTCAGCCAACCAGAAAAGGGGCAAGTGATCTGCTTTTGCTGTCATCCAAGTCGTTGCCTCTCTTGGATTGCCTCAGTGAGTCATCGCTGTGTTGGGATATTCATAAGGACGTCCTGAGGCTTTGTGTCTCCACGTCAAACGGCGTCAAGAGTGTTGTCAGTTGCTACGCAGCTGACATCCGCCTAAGACCGAGTTTATTTGTTGTGACCAAGGACAGCATGGTGACATTTGTCAGCTTTCATTGGTGTAGGTAAACTAGGACTCCAGTTACGACTCATTGTTGACAGGGTCTCTGCACGGTATGCTTTCTATTTGTTGGGAGCACAAGCCTGTTGTCCGGACAGGGCGTACGATGACATCGCTCTGTGTATGTGAAAGTTCTGTAGCTCTGTTGAGGCTCTGACTAAAGGTGTCTCACACTTTGAGTCATACGATGGCAAACAAAATGTCCAGCAGACCCCCGCTTGAATCATCTTTTTTTCCACGAACAAGGGAGCTTGTGAATAAACATATGGTGGCCTCAGACTTTTGCACTGTGCTGTATTGTACGGGGGCGGTCCGGTAGTCCAGTGGTTAGCACGTCGGCTTCACAGTGCAGAGGTACCGGGTTCGATTCCAGCTCCGGCCTCCCTGTGTGGAGTTTGCATGTTCTCCCCGGGCTTGCGTGGGTTTTCTCCGGGTGCTCCGGTTTCCTCCCGCATTCCAAAAACATGCATGGCAGGCTGATTGAGCACTCTAAATTGTCCCTAGGTGTGAGTGTGAGCGTGGTTGGTTGTTCGTCTCTGTGTGCCCTGCAATTGGCTGGCAACCGATTCAGGGTGTCCCCCGCCTACTGCCCGGAGACAGCTGGGATGGGCTCCAGCACCCCCCGTGACCCTAGTGAGGATCAAGTGGTTCGGAAGATGAATGAATGAATGAATGAATGTATTGTACGGCAAGGCTGTCAAACTCATTTTTGTGCCGGGCCACAATGTGGTCACTTGCGGTTATGACTAAGAAACCAGATTGTTTAGTCACCTCATCATATTATTCAATAGACACAACAAACCACTGGACTAGTAGCTTTGACATCAAAGGTCATGGATACTGGTGTTGTTCACGTTACTGTCAAGAAGTAACAAAACATTTTGCAAAATCGAAACGTTATCTGCTACACGTGACAATTTGGTACAGATTTTAGCAAGGATTTACCTAAATTTGCTTTCGCGGTTCACTTCAAAGGATTTGGTGGGCCGTTTCCGGCCCTTGGGCCTTGAGTTTAACACGTGAATTTATTCTTCCTGCTGGAAATTGTACTGCCGTATGCCTTGATCACCTTCAGCTTCTCTCTATAAGCTTACACAGAGAGTTGCTTTTTCATGACTTACGTCAGCATCCAGCTCGGTTCAGTGTCGGCTCATAAAATCATTGCGCTGTTGAATTTATACAGTTAAAATGAGATGGTTGCGTCGAAAATGAATTCAACTTCAACACGGAAGATGGATGTCCTTTTGCACCGGGGATTCAAGTATAAAACCAACTCAACCCGACTTTATTAATGGAGCATTTTAAAGCAACCGCAGCTGCATACATACCGCAACACATAAAGTAAAACATCCGACATCAAGACGAGGACTGTTAAAGTCATCCATTATGAACATAAAAACAGAAACCCAATAAAAGACCAAAACAATGAGTCTCATGCAGAGTCGAAAGTCAAAGAATACACATTTGTTTTAAGACGACGGGGACAGAGAGCAGCGCGCCTTCTCCCAAGTACCGTGTGGTCTACGCTTATTGCCAAATTGGTTCTGTCATAAAAGAAACAAAAGTGGAGGCTGGGTGCAGTTTTCTCCAAGAAAAAAGAGAAATTGCTTCCCGCTTATTCGCAGAGGTGAAAGGGAAGCCCGTGTGCTTGAGGCGTAATCCAACAAGTGCTGGAAAAAAATATAATGTGCAGCTCACCATGATCCAAAATATGATTTGCTTGTCAGGACACCTGAAAAAGAGTGTGGATAAAAGAACTGGTGGTGGTGTCTGAAGAAATAGCAGCCTGTTTTCACCCGGAGCCTGGAGGTTAGAGACGCAGCAGGGGAAGCTAGCTACCAGATTGCTAATGAAGTAGCATCGATATATTTGGACGGTGCGGGAGTTCCAACTTTCATCCAGAAAGCTGCAGAACTGTTGCATGCCAAGAATCGAGAAAACCTCTGCCAAGATCTGTCTGATGAGGAATACTTTGGCGGAGAGGATTTTGGATCGATCGGCAGATTTGACCGCAGCCAGTTGAAACACACTCAAGTCATGGTTGTCCGTGACTACAGGTAACTTGTTCAAATAATCAATGACCAGTGAACTGCTGCATTTAAATAATGCCCATAAACAGCTTTTTAAATTTTTTTTAAAAGCAAATGACCTTTTTTACAGTCTGTTTCTTCTGCCCGATGCTAGATTTTAATTCCGAATCAGCATAAAGACAACTCGGACCTTTTGCTCTCAGCCGCCTCACTTAGAGTCTTTAGTTACAACCATTACGGAGCGGGTAAAGGTCGCGAGGTCTGCCAATAATTGTTTCTCCGGGGTTTTGAATAACAATGAGCGCGGGGCCAATTATAAAGTCACCGTGAGACGCCGCAGACGTGTAAAGCAGCGATAGAAGGTGACGAGGGACCCACAGGACGAGCGATGGGAAGGAGGGACTCGGGTGGAGAAGATACGAGCGAAGCCGTTTCATCACTTTTGCTCCCTTTCCTCAGCAGCACATTATTAATAACATAAATCAGTGGTGGCATCAATTTTAATAGAGGGCTGTGGAAAAACAGACAAGGTCTCTGTAGATGGCTCCCCCTCATTTGAAATTCCATTTGCATGAATGATTCACTATTTACTTTTAAATTATACGTTCATTTATTAGTCATAAAATCCTTTTTACAGCAGTGCTTTGGAATATAAATCAATGTCTTTTAAGAACAAGTGTCTTTGCCGCTTCTCGTCCAATTTGTGGCGTGGTCGTGTGTGCTCATGCGTGCGTGCGTGCGTGCGTATCGGCCACAGAAGCCGCCGTAGTAAAAGCAGCGGCGTGTTTGCGAAGACGCTCTAACGCGCGGTGATGTTGTGTTTTCAGGTGACACGACATCAGCCGACAAGGCTGAGTGGCCACCTGGAGGCTTTCCTCCTCCTCCTCCTCCGAGAAACAAAGGAACAACTGCTCCCATATTAGTGCTTTGCCAGGTGGGTGGAGAAGCCTTGTCAGCCGGAACGTTCTGTCAGCTTCCCCCGGCACAACAATAAAGGATGCACTTACTTTCGATGCCACTTCTCATTGGGGTCATGGCGTAGCCGGATCCTATAGCAGCTAAGTACACGTTGGCCCGGTTGCCGCTCAATCACATTTGTGCGTTTTCAATTGTACAGCGTCCCCTTGCGGGATTACGATTTGTTGATTTGAGAATTCTGCTCTTGACTTTTTTTCTTTTGCTTTTAACCCATCCTCCTTTATATGCTGAAAAACTCCCTCGTGACAAAGTACACACGGGGTCAGAGGTCGAAATCAGTCAGTGGGCAGGCCAAGGTGGCACGACGACTCGATAGTGGGGACAGCCATTCGCACGCCTGCCATCTCACAACTCTGCTTTGGCTGCATCGCGCGCAAGACTGACAAGTTGTAGTTTAGCACACCATCCACCGTCGGGGTTTCATGAACGCACGCATATATACATTCATAATCGAAGTAAAAAAAAAAAAATCATTTTACTCCGCTTCCGTGTATTATCTCAACTTCTGTCTCATGCACTGATTCGCTAGCTAACAGCTAAGTAACCACTGCCCACATTAGCCACCTTTTATTTAGCTCTGCCCCTGGCCATTACCGTTTTTCTTTTTGTGTTTGTGACAATTTCATCCGTGCTGTATGTAGCACATGTGACAATAAAGTTGACTTGACTTGACAAAGCCCTATCTTGTACAGTGGTACCTCAGCTCACGAACTTAATTGGTTCCCAGAAAAGGTTTGTGAGCCGAAAAGTTTGTCTTCCGAACATTTATTTCCCATAGGAAACCATTAAAATGAGAATAATCCGTTCCCGGGTCCCCATAAACATAATTTTCGACTTATTTCGAGATTAAAAACCTCTTAATTGACACCGGTTGCGTGTTAGCGTACTGGTACTGGGACGCTAAGTCACACAAACGCACACCTCGTTCGTGTTTTTCAATGATCTCCTTCTTCTACTCGATCGTAATTTTCTTTAATGTCTTCTTAGGCTTAACACTAGCCTGTGGCGGGGTCTTTTTCGGTCCCATAATAGCAAAAGTACACTCAATATGGTCCAAAATGTCTAGCAAACACAAAGTACGTCCGCATTCAAAGAAAGGGGGTGACGAAGTGAACGCCGTGAGCGTGCGTCAGCTTCTCGCAGCCACCACAGGGGCGCTGTTCGACCGCTTGGTTTGGTTCGTCCGCCGAAAACTGGTTCGTCAGCTGAGACTAAATTCTCGCGAAATTAATTTTTGTGAGGCGAAAAGTTCGTGAGCTAAAGCGTTCGTGAGCCGAGGTACCACTGTATAAACGTATAGCGTTGGCACCATCTTCTGACATCTTCGTGCCCAGGAAGTACAGTATGTCAGGAAGGAGCTTCATTTAAATAGGCCATCGCACTGTCTCCCCAAGTAATGCTTTGCTATTATCTTGTGGTATCTTTAAGCAATTCTAAACCCTTTTAGGATGGGGTTGATTACGCTCAGAATTTCGCTGTGGATTGCTCAGCTCCTGTACACTGGAATGTTGATTCCCACTCAGATTTTTCTTGAATGGCCAGACCTCAGCGCTCTCTCTTTAATTGCTGGGCTTCTCTACTCGTTTTTTGTTTTGTTTTTTTGCTTGTCATTCGCCAGTGTGTTTTCCGCGCTCGTATAGGATATCATACACAGCCTATGACAAATTAATGAAGCAAAGACAGAGTTGTAAAGTTTTCGATTGTATTTGCAATGCAGGGAAAACGGGCTACTTCATACCGCCTTGCTCGTTCAGTTTATTCTGTCTCTTGATGAAGCAATCAATGCACTTTTAATTGTTTGCCGTTAGCCTTAGCGCTGCCCTAATAGAGCTGTACTTGCCTGTTTGCAGGAGGGGGCCATTGTGCTGAATAATGCATGGGCCTTCGCACAGCTTTGCCGTATGAATTATGGACACATCGAGCTGAGACACGAACTTGCTCCGACTAGCTGCAGGTGAGAATAGCGAATGAGGCGGGGGGCATGGAGGGGGGGGGGGGTAATTCCCAGCTGACTGCATCGCCTTTATTGGATTTGATGCACGACAGGATGCTGAGATGTCTCGGCCACTTCCGTGTGATGCGTTAAATGTCTATGAAACCTAAAGGGGGCTACGTCTCCCCGAGGAAAGGGACTTTTTCTCTTATGACGCAACAGTGAGTGGATGTGTGAGTGTTTGGACATTATTGTTTTTTTTTTTTTTGCATTCTGTGGCCTTGAGTGTCTTCAGTGATGATGACCTCGCCAATTCAAGGATATTTGGTGCTGACTGCTGTTGGATATCATTTTTGTCATTTTTTTGCATTGCTGCCATCTACAGAGCAGCAGAGTTGAAGATTAACGCCGACCAACATGATATTTGTTTTTTTTCTCAGTCAAACAAGTCATATAAACACAGCTCGGTGGAATGGTGGTTAGCACATCTGGCTCGCAGTTTTAAGGTTGCTCTTGAAATTACAACTTGTTGTGCTCAACATCTGCCCACCCTCACAAAAACAACTCCAGTTCACGAATTGCACACACACACACACACACACACACACACACACACACACACACACACACACACACACACACACACACACACACACACACACACACAAAAAGCCCAGAGCTTGTCAAGTTGTTTCCTTTCTTCTTGTTGCTGTCTGCCGTTTGAAAGCCTATTTAGGAATCCGACGGTGTCTAATATCTGAGAGGTGGGTGCTTGTGTTGAAGGCTGTGACACCGGGGTGCGCTTTAGGGCAAAGAGGACTGAAGCGGAGCGTCACCTTGAAGATGTGCAGGGAAGGAACAAGATCTATCAGGGGAGATGCTCGGGCATCTCACCCCCCTCTGGAGAATGTTGCGTGTTGTCAAAGGCGAGCTGGGGCTGGGGGAACATCCTTCTGACAACTTATTATCATATTCATGTCAAAAAAAGAAGTAACAGCACAACAAAACAAAACTGCACAGGAGCTCCCTGCAGCTTTGAGGACATACAGCATTGGCCCCTTTCCGTTCCACACTCAACTATGCAAATCGCACTGCGTTTGCCTTGCCTGAAAAAGCAACTCTATTATTATTAACAGCATAAAAGAAAAGTCTGACTGGGGGTTATTTTACCTCTCCCAGTGGGGAGTGTGCAAATTAACAAAAGAGAAAATTGAATGCAACGTTCCCCGCTTCTTTATTTTCCAAGTCCTTCCCCCGCACGAGCAAATTAATTAGCCGGGAATATGTTTTAATGATATTTATACTTTTTCGTGTGATTGTCTAATTGTGCTTACGTGACGAAATGTATTCAGTGTGTTTGAGAAGACAACTTGCTTGTAAGGGTAAACCATTGCATCTTATTAGACTGTCTATTTTCCGTCCTGCTCGCAAGATTAGGCCCGGCTTCCGTGATGATTATGCCTAAACAGCCTGCTTCTGTCTCCAGCTGCTGTGTCTCAGCACCGAGCTGTTGGTCAATTAGTATCTGCGTGTAATTCAAAGGCTGAGAAACAACCAGAGGGGAGTCGTCTTGTTGTTTGTTCTTTTTACCCTGCGTGTATATTTGCACGCGTTAGATAGAGAAAACTAGGCAACACGCCACCTCCGCCAAAGTGGAAAATTCCTCCTAGCTTATCATCTTATGCGCAAGTGTCAAAATGAAGGCCCGAGAGCCAGATTCGACCCACGACAACATTTGAAGTGGTCCGCAAATAAATAGTCGGTTATATATTGCGGCTGTAACAAAGCGCTTTACAAAAAAGTTCACAAAATAGAACACAATACAGACACTCCCCGAGTTACGAACATCCGAGTTACGAACAAACGGTACATACGAACATTTTCACGGGTCTGTCGCAAAAAAAAAAAAAAAGTTAGATTTTGTATTGCGCGCCTTTTTCCGAGTGCCGAACGGGGCGGAGGAGGATGGCGGCGGCGACGTTCGAAGGCGGCCACGGGGAGAGGCGTGGGGGGCGGCTGTAACAAAGCGCTTTACAAAAAAAGTTCATAAAATAGAACACAATACAGACACTCCCCGAGTTACGAACATCCGAGTTACGAACAAACGGTACATACGAACATTTTCACGGGTCTGTCGAAAAAAAAAAAAAAAAGTTAGATTTTGTATTGCGCGCCTTTTTCCGAGTGCCGAACGGGGCGGGGAGGCGTACGGCGACGACCGGTCGTCTACTCTCCCCCGCTGAAGCCGCTGCTAGTTTAGCGGGCAGCTAACCATCGAGCCCTGAAGAACGTGACGAAAAGCTCTCTCCCCGTTATATGGATGTCAATATAAGCCTTAAACATACATTCCAGACAAAATATAGCACTGAAGCAACTTACGAACGAATTCACCTTATGAACAATCGTCCGGAACGTAACTCGTTCGTAACCTGGGGAGCGTCTGTACCCCAATGTAAAAATGAAACGTAATTTTCATTATTGGCTACGCCATGTTCTGTGTGTTTTTTCGTTTCGGCTCCAACTGGAGTGGAGGGCGTTTCCCTCCAGCAGGTGCACCTGTTGCTTATTTTAATCAAGCCTGTTCAAGTATTTAAGGACTGCCATGTTCCGACCTTGCTCGTACTACCTCGTGTTATTTTCTTGACCTTCTGGCTCATGTTCCTCGTCGCTCTTGTTCGTTTAGATTCTGGTTTTGTAAGTATTTTTCCTAATGAGATTTTTGCTGATTTTTGGTTACGCGTTTGCACTCTTGCTCTTTCGTTTGGCATATTCTTGGGTTTTGCTGTTACGTTGTCTTTTGCAAACACTTTCGTTTGCCTGTTTTTCTTTGGGGTTTTTTTTTTGCCAGCGATTTCTTTTTGTACTTAGTCGGTCCATCAATTTTTTTGTTGTTGTTTTTTTTTGGGGGGGGTTCTTTAAATATTTTTGTAACGGATTTGCTCCGTTTTGTGGGATCCCATCACCCTACAGTTCCTCCACGAACTGCGTCAAATGATTTTTTGTTATCCATTTCAAACAAATATGAAATTGGTTTTACAATTTGTGAGGCAAAAACATTTTTTTTCCTTCAAATACCGTCAAGTGAGGGTGTTGCCTACCTGAAGGGAGTTTGATTCTGTCTTTCACACCAAGAGGAAAATGACGCTGAAGAAAATGGTCTCGACCAGAACCAGTCAATTTCGGATTTAACGGTGTGGTTTTAATTTCAAATAAACACCGATCAGGGTCCAATCTAGTCGATGACACCCCACTTTCACAATGTGACCCGGCAGGCTATTTTATTACTGAGTGATGTTAACGCAACACCGCAATTCTGTTTTTAACACTGTCCCCCAACTTTAAACACCGGCTAGTAATGATGTCGCTCTGTGGTGTGATAATAAGGTGACATATTGTCCAGTTCCTGGCCCCACCTATCGGCCTTGTCACGCCACCCTGCTCAGACGGCGGCGTTTTGGCTTGACAAAAGCCAATTAAATGGATGCTGTTTTTCGGAGATCATCAGATGTGCTGTGTTTGATCAAATCAAATTAAAAGTTGATTGAGTTTAATCAAGTCTTTTAATTCAGCCAGTTTTTTATTTTTAACATCACCTCATTCTGCTTATTACCGTGCGTCTCACGAGATGATTTGCAGTGCAGCAGGTAGACGCAAGGCAAACATTTATTCGCGGTTCAAAGATGGTACTTCTCTTCCTAATAACGTAAAGAAACTGCAGGCCTCACTTCAGATTGGACCGATTTGACGTATTCTTCATTAGATTAATTACAATTGCACAGTGTTACCTGTATATTGAAGCGGTCATGAAGTTCCTTCCTCTTTTTTTTTTTTTTTCCAAAATGCTCACCCCTCACCTCCCAAATGCTCATCGTTTTCATCTGGTTACTCGTAGAGCATCAACTCTTCTTGACTCGTCAATCAAGGGAGCGACATCCTTTATGATCATGACCAGTCCACCCATCCAAGACGGCGATGGTTTACGGTAGAGGCAGACGGCGAAAAGGAGAGAGGGAAGGCAAAGGAGCGGGACGAGCAGGGTGCTGCCGCACTGCTGAATTTTAATGAGGACCGCAGGGAATTTCTTTCTCACATTTTCCCCCATCTTGCACTTTTTACACGTTCCCTCCTGGAGATGTAACTCTGTCTGCTACATGCCATCTTTTTCAAGCTCGTGACAAATGCACAACGTGGACCTAATAGGTGACGCTCCATTTGGGGTGATCTGCCAGTACACTGGCAAACAACGCCCGCGCCGTCTTCCTCGAAACTGGCACATACTGTAACTAACTTTCTCACCAGGGCTGAATTATTCATTCTATTCATTAGAATCTTCTAGAAATCATCATAGACAACCAAACCGCCCGCGTTGTTGTCTCTCTTCCCACTTTGAGCCTTCCTCGCTCGCCCGTGGCTTTTTCCACACCGCATGTGCCTCATCTCTACCTTCGGGAGAGGACTTTCTTATGATTTGCTCCGACAGCAAAGTACACAGATAAAAGATAATTGCCTGGCTCGGCTCCTCCCTTGATACGAAAATGGGATTTCAATTATTCACGCGTTTTAAGGGTTAGTTGAAGGTTGTTACTGGCAGACAGAAGCAGGAAGACATCGGGTGAGAGGAGGGCAAAGAAACCCAACGCATGCTAGTTGCGAGATGTGGCCGGCCGCACCGTGAGGTGGCTTTCTGAAAGGCTCATTCGCAGTCCAAAGCAACAGAGACATCTTGTGAATAAACCACAAATGCCTCTCAGGGGATTTCCCGACATGCTCAATTATTAAGCAGCAAATTAAAGGGCGGCTTCGCCACAGAAAATTCACTTGTAAATAATAGCCATTCCTCGGCTACACGCAAAATCTCCGTCATCTCCTGTCTAGCCCCGGCACAGCATTTCCTGCTTCATGCCGCGCCGCCGGTGTATTTTAATAAAAGCAAGCGTGTCTTCCCGGAGAGGATGGAACCAGGTGGGAGTGTGGGCTTTGAATCGGGGTCACTTCTCCGGGGGATGCTGCCTGGTTTGAATTACCTGCTTCGACGTTGCCACCGTGCTCTCCCCGAGGATACGCTGCCTGGTCACAGCGGGGGGGGATTGCGGGATAAACAGCGGAGGGGAGAGGTTATCAAGAGCCCCTTTTTTTTCTGCTTCGCTCACATTACCTCAACATGGATGTCTCAGATGTTTTGTTATGCCTGCAGACAGGATTGAAAGCTATTCACAATGTCGGTGGACTGTCGACACGCTGTAAGGCAAAACAATCCCGCTAACATCCATGGCTTTGACCACTTACACGCATGCGGGCGCACACATTTTCCTCCCTGAGTCGCCACATTGTCTGAGCTGGATCCTCAGCTTGTTCTGAAAAACACTAATAAATGGAAGAATGATTTTGCACTTTAGCGCTTCATGCCACTTTTAAGACCAAATCTTAATTTTTTTTTTTAAGGTACTGATACTATAAAACAGGATAAAATTTTCCCCTGCGGCGTTGAGAACAAACACGCTCCTGCTGCGTCACTCGACCAACATGGAGAGTTAGGCAATTTGATTATTTTTATGAAATTTATTACAGTGGTGCCTTGAGATACAAATTTGATTCCTTCCTTTGATTCTCACATCTCGGACTTCAGATACATTTATTTGAAGTAATGATACTCCAAATGGATCAAGAACAGCTACAAATTTACTTTGGGTGCACCTTTCCATAGGCGTTTTTGGCAAAGTTGCCCTTGGTGTATTAATTGCCGAGTTTTTTATTAACAACTTGCTCGTCGCGTAGGTCGGTCACCCCACCCCCCCTCGCTCGACTGCAATGCCAAGTGCACCCCAGCCCCCACCTGGAAATTTTGTCAACTGATTTGCGCTTATCTCGAGGATTGTCATTTTTGAACAAAAAGACAGAAACATCTCATCCTTGATTGTTAACATTGTCAAATGATTTTTCATTTTTCTTCGATTTAAAATCGGAAATGACATTTTGGGGATCAGGGGATTCCGGGATGTTATTTTAAGGTCGTATCACGTCATCTTCCTGTATTTGGCAAATGTGCGGGAAAAAATATTGATTCATGATTTGTCTTTTTATCAAACAAAAAAAGGCTTGTGTGCCTACCTCCCGCTGGTGAGGCCGACTGTGCGTATCAATCCCGAGTGATTACCGGTACCTCACGCTCTCTCAACAGGCTTAACTATTTATCAGGACTACAAGGAGTTCATCTGCTTGTGACATGTAGCAGACTGGTCTTAATTGTGTTGGGCCTTAATACTAATTTAGTTGCCCCTGGAAAAGCTGAAGTTGAGGGGACACTAAGCCACAGGGCAAACACTGTGTATTGTCAGTATCATCTCCGTGCACGAGCACATGTCATCCTCATGTCTTTTCAGTGAGTTTGTCACCCACCCTCGGGTCTAATTCTTCTCTAATAAGGTCAATGCACATCTGTCTGTGTAACAGCTCTGGTATTTCCGAAGCCCAGTCCACACATACACAAGGATAACTGGGATGATTAGGATCTCAAAAAAAAAAAAAAATCAATCAGCAAAGGCCTGATTATCAGAAGCCTCTTGATCTTATCTTGACCAATTATCTTGTGGAGTGCGGAGTGTTAAGTGTTGAATACTGTATTTAAGTGCTGGAGAAATGGAAGCTAATCGCTGAAATAGAGTTACCTTTAGCATACGTCCCGAGTTCAATCCTGTGCTTGGTTTTTCAACCACAAATCACTAGTGATGGGCAAAATGAAACTTCTTGAACCACTGCGGTATTGCTTCAGGATCAGAATCATCTTTATCGGAGCGTTGAATGAACTAACAACATCATCCGCACAAACCAAGCCCTCGTGTGTCATCGGTCACATGATTTTCTTGGAAGCAACCCACACACCAAATTAGGGCTTCATTTGGGACATCCACTGCGGCTCGTGACTCACTTTGAAGCCAGTTAGGACTTCTTTGAGTTCATTGTATTCTCCCGTCTTATTCACTATATGGCTGAGTTCATTTGTTAGCATTTGTGTGTGCTTTTTATTACATTTATTACCATATACCGTAATTTCCGCACTATAGAGCGCACCTGATTATAAGCCGCACCCACTACATTTTTAGAGGAAAACCAATTTTGTACATACACAAGCCGCACCTGTATATAAGCCGCACGTGCCCACATTAAAACATGTAAACATATTTACAAAGAAAGACGGTACACAGAGAGAGTTTTCAAAGTTTTAATAATATAACTTAACAATAATAATAATAATATAACTTTCTTCCCAAACGGTGCCTGTGACGCGGCAGTAAAACGGTAGCAACATGGTAACAACACGCTAGCAACAGAATAGCAATGCGTCATATGCCTTTCTTTTTGCATTTTCCATGATGAGGGTATGTTCACGCTAATTTAATTTATGCACAAGACAAGAAGTTGCAGTATTCCTCGACGCATATATTCCACCGGTCTTAATCTTACCTTTTCTACTTGAGCGCCCCTGGCGGCCGTTAGAAAAATTACACATATTGGCCGCATCACTGTATAAGCCGCAGGGTTGAAAGTTTGGGGAAAAAGTAGCGGCTTATAGTCCGGAATTTACGGTAGTATTTTTAGTTATCTTTATCTTTTATCGATCATAAGTGAGTGTTGCAAAGTTAGCAAATATTCGATCTAGGTGGCAAACATTTGCCAAACATTCTCCAGATGTTCGCCTGTACTTTTCTTGTGCTGGTATTTTGCACGTGCTCACAACTTGACGCTGTTAGAAATAGTTGGCTCGTGCCATTGGAGGTGTGAACACAGCCGACTCTCATTTTCTTTAATATCGATGACATGGCTGATGTAGAAAGTGATTTTGGAGTCCACGCAGGAGGTCAAAATACGTTGATAAGGAACTGCAAGCAGATCTCTACAGGCGGATGATGTAAAGTTGGCCAGGGGTGATGACAGATCTGTGAAATGAGCACTTGGAGACTGCCTTCCACACCGATAGTAATTGTCCGTGTGATATTTGATTTGATGTTTTTCCCTCAAATCAATACCGTTGGTCATTCCCCATGCGCTCTGTCAATTTGACAAATTATTGACCGGTCGGTTGTAAATGGCTTGCTCTCTTTGACGATGCACCCTTTACGGCTGACCAAACATGACTTTTTTTTTTACTGCATCGTGATAGTTTTCGAGATGCAAATTCTCGCTCGGTATGCCCTCGCCATTGCGCTCCATGATAAAACACTCCAGAAGGATGAGGATAGCAATGTATCATGACACAAGTATACAATGCTTTGCTAAAATGTCAAAGCCATGTAGTTCCACAAAATAGCGGGGGAAAAAAAAACTGTAAAAAAAAAAAAACGGACAAACTATGTGACGAAGAGATCCGAAAAACTGAATGTGACCATGTTCTCGTGAGAACTAACCCGCCACAAACAGCAGATGTGATGTGTTCAAAATATTGCTCCAAGGCTGTGTGTGTGTGTGTGTGTGTGTGTGTGTGTGTGTGTGTGTGTGTGTGTGTGTGTGTGTGTGTGTGTGTGTGCATGGCGGGTGCAGTGAGGCCAGCCCAGTCTGAGATCTGAGGAAGCCTGCGGGAATGTTCCCCGCCTTTGAAGAGTCTGCTATGTGCGCTCAACAAATATCAGGTCCACAATGAAGAGAATGTGGCTTCATCCCAGTCCTGTTTTATGAAGGGATCCCCCTTCTTCTTTTTCATCCCCGCTGCCTCTGTAGTTGTTGGGGATGAAGAGGGCGCATCCATACTGATGAGGAGAGTTGGACTGGAGGCCGGAGCTCAGAGAGAGCTCTTCCCCCTCCAGTCGCGACACACAAAGTCGGCCGACTGAATGCGCGATGTGTGGCTGGCAGCTGGAATGCTTCAGAACCCGCCTATACGGTCGCTCACAAAAGTGAGTATCGCCCTGGCATATGTGTAAATATTTCATTTTATCCTTTCACGAGGCAACATTGTGGGGGGAAAAAAACCCAACTTTGCCACAATGCAGTCAGTGTAGAGCTTGTATAACAGTGTCAATGAACAAAATAATTCAACACACAGTGATTCATTGTCGAAATTGCTGGTCACAAAATTGAGCACATTCCCAAGTGAAAATGTTTTGCCGTTTTCCCCTCCATGGAGGCGTGTGAATCACTCTTGTTGCAGGCTCTCAGGTGTGAATGGGGAGCCGGTGTGTTAAATTTGGGGCTGTTACTCATGCGCACTCTCAAATTAGTCCCTCGCCAATTTGGAAGCGACCCGATGCTCGTATTGTTGCCTGGCACAACTAATGCAGCGACAGCTCATGTTGTCTGTATAAAGTGTCTCTGAATTCAGTCGCCACAATGAAAATGAGTTTGCAGCCACAATTCGCTTACCAGAAAAGTTAGAGTGGCTTCTTCTCTTGTTTTATGACTAGACAATGTATTTTCCCACAGTCTGGATGCACTTCATCTTGACTACATCACACACCATCAGAGCAGTCAGCACACACGTGCTGATTTTGTCCTCGTCATGTGTTGCACGTCTTGCATTTTAAAGGGGAATAAACCACCAGTACGAACACAGTGATTCATATTGCATTCGTGGAATAAGAATGAAATGGGGAAAAAGTCATTCTCGTAAGGGCAGCGCCATGTTGGGTGAAATCATTTTCTGCCGCGGACTGGAAATGATGTTGAAGCACCAATGGGACCTCGCCTGGCAACACAGCATGCTGTCGAACTGTGTCAGCTGACAGCCCGAGGAGAGCCATTTAATCATTCGATTGTGTTCACGCCATGTCTAAAATGGAAAACATCCCGTGGCCATCAGAGGAAATGTTACAAAGGGTAAAAGTGTTACGTATCAACTTGTTGAGGTGAAAGAGATCTGCCAATAGGGATCCGGATCAGCCCACAGTTTGAGAGGCGCATGCAGATGATAACATTGTTTATCATGTCGATTTTGTACATGTAATTAGGTGAAATATGTAGCTCGACTGGGCGGCCCGGTAGTCCAGTGGTTAGCACGTCGGCTTCACAGTGCGGAGGTACAGGGTTCGATTCCAGCTCCGGCCTCCCTGTGTGGAGTTTGCACGTTCTCCCCGGGCTTGCGTGGGTTTTCTCCGGGTGCTCCGGTTTCCTCCCACATTCCAAAGACATGCATGGCAGGCTGATTGCGCAATCTAAATTGTCCCTAGGTGTGAGTGTGGGCGTGGATGGTTGTTCCTTTCTGTGTGCCCTGCAATTGGCTGGCAACCGATTCAGGGTGTCCGCTGCCTACTGCCCGGAGATAGCTGGGATAGGCTCCAGCACCCCCCGCGACCCTAGTGAGGATCAAGCGGTTCGGAAGATGAATGAATGAATGAATGTAGCTCGACTGAACATTGACCAGCTCTATGGTTAGTTATCATAAGTAAGTGTTAACTCACTCGTGTCAAAGAAATTATATTTATGACCTAATGATGGAAGTAGCGCTCGATACATGTTTGATCATTTTCCTGTTGAAATAAAGGAATTCAGAGATCATCATGATGTCATGACAACAAGATCCCTTGACCAGTATAGACATGAAATGTCATCACTCCTTTGTCTGATTCCATTGACCTGAAGAAGGGAGCATGCTTGGGGGGGGTGAAATCCAAACTTAGATGTTGTTTGTCCACAGCGTACCATTGTTTCCTGTCACACATCTTACCGTCGGTTTCTTCATCTCTGCATTATTTAAACCTCACTCACGAATCAACGTCTTGGCAGCCTAGACATCAATGTTGAGCGTTTTTAAAAATAGTAGCCACCATTTTTCCTCGTTTGAAACAATATAGCCTCCCCGGTTGCTATTGATTTCATTGGATTGCGCTCCACTAAGCACTTTTTCAAGCCCCAGCTGCTATATTAAGCAGTCATTTCCCCACAATGGATGATACACTTTCCCTGCCTTCCGCTGCAATTTGGCTGGCTCTAATGGGTCTGGCATTACTCAAACGCCACATTGATTGCACAGTAGTGGATTTTAAAAGGAGTGGTTGAATGTAGTTGTTACAAAAGAGCCTGTTTTTTTTTTTTTTTGAGTCACAGAGACGTTTTCATCCGGATTGGTTCAGACCGATAGTAGACGCGACTTCTTCCCACTGAATGATATTCAGCCCTGCTGTGACGGAGGATTTTGCAGACTGAAAACTCAATAGTGCACTTGCAAATGGTGGACTCTTATAGGAATCGAGTGACAATGATGTTCCCGGATTGATTCCTCTGGCCACGCATTTGTTTTCCTGCCTGTCATTTTGAAGCGATGGGACGTGACTACATTTGGATGGACGGTGGCTGTTCTGTCGACTCGTTTTGTCGCAAATTGTGATTTCAAAGCTCTTTTTTTTTTTTTTTTTACATTTTGCTAGGAGGATTGTATTTCACCTTGGTATTCCTGCTGCCGCTTTGACTCCTACTATGTATTATGATACACCAATTAAGCCCCATTTGCTTTTAACACACAGATTCGAACATGCAAGTTTAGCATACAAAGTGAGACACAAAGGGTCCACATGCTCTGTGAAACAAAAAAAATAGGCCAAATGAATCCTCGTTAAATGTAATAGATGTAAATGAACAAAGACTTGCGTGCCAAGTGCACCAAGTTGAAAAGGAGAAGAATGAAACATGTTTCTGGAATAGCCATATATTGTCTGGGGTCACACCAATTCAGCCAGTTGAATGCACATTCGTTTGCATTAGTATTGAATTTGAGGACGTCTAACTGTCTGTGTCTCGGTGAGTTGTGGTTAACGGTAACAAGTTAGTGTGCGGAGGGACATGAATCCTAACATGTCTGTGTGTGTATCCATCCATGGCAGGAGGGTATGGCTGCCCACACAGCTGTCTGTCAAACGAGGGGACAACTGTCCGATTAAAAGCCTCAAATGCATGTCACTAGATCACAATCTGCCTCCTGGCTTCAATTACGGTGCCTCTCGCGCTCCAAGATCCCCTTGGTGTGGAGAGGAGAATTAGCCGTGAGCCTCATCATGTATTCAGAGATGTAATGGCTTCTGCGCGCCTGCGCTGCATAGATTAACACCAAAAGGGAAGCTACGCGTTGGCTCTGGCTTCCTGGGCATTTGCTTTGATGGATGTGCAGCCCAAGTGTCATTCGAGATGTTCTGCAGATGATTGTGCTGTAGACTGCCAAAACAAACCTGGCTTGTTTTTCTAATAGTGTAGCCGTAGTGCACGGCGATGCGTGTATTGAAAAGGACATCTCATTGTGCGGCTATTTTTGTCTTTCGTAAATATGGTCAGCGTGTATTGCTCACACATGACAAGCCCCCCCCCGTAGTTCACCTCCTCTACCCTCAAGATGTGACAGAAGGGAAGCAGGGGGAGCATTTGAACACCCCATAAATTGTCATGCAGGCTGCCTACTACTTTCAGCCCCCCGGCAGCCTGGCGTATAAACTCCGTGCCAGCCCGTCACACCGCCATTGGCCCATGCAAACACTTTCGACAGTGAAGCGCAATTAATGGCATAGATCACTCACATGGTGGCAAATCTCATTTTCATAATGTTTCCTTTATTATCCGAGGAGGTTATTAAGCCAGGAATATATTTGCGTACCAGCTGCCAATGTTAACAGCTTGCTAATTGCCTGTTCGATGATTAATAAGCTTACAGCAGATGCTAATGAAGCAAGCAGTCATGGTTTCAAAGGTGCTCATGTGGCAGGGATTGTAATTTTTTTTTTTTTGTGCAGCTTAATTACAGTCATAATTATGCACTTGTTGCATCTGCTTTGGTGCAAATACAATTAATTGATGGAGATGATATATGTCTCAGATAATAGATGTCGAACTGCGGTGGAATGCTGTCACTCGTAATCGGCATCGATTTCATCAAAGGATGCTTTCGGACGATTGTGTCACTGAACACACCGTTTTGTGGATCAATTAGTGATTTTCTATTTTTTCTTCCAACTGCTGCCTTCTTCTTGGGTGACTGGCATAATGCATACATGTCATTCCATCTCTCTTGCTGGATCCACAATGACCTCGGTGATGCCGCAATTTCTGAAGGATTTTCTATGTTAGAGGATTTCCATGATGCCTTTTTTATTAGTTTAAAACATTTTTTTTTATTACAGACCTGTATGAATGATGTTCACCCACAGTAAAGTAGTCCCCGGTGCTGTTTTTCCAAACAACCAATGAAATGTATTGGAAGCATTTCCTACCCATTTCTCAGTCGGATGCCCAAAGTGTCCATCAAACCATGGACATGATCGACTGCAGTAAATCTAATCTTACAGGATTGTGCGACAAACATACTGGCTCCAGACTTTCTGTT
Organism: Hippocampus mohnikei; assembly: GCA_026261675.1. Classification (NCBI taxonomy): domain Eukaryota; kingdom Metazoa; phylum Chordata; class Actinopteri; order Syngnathiformes; family Syngnathidae; genus Hippocampus; species Hippocampus mohnikei. The sequence continues at coordinate 4,613,788 of JAKGUB010000340.1, forward strand.
TCATAACCATTTGTTTCTTAACGGTACATTGATGCTGTTTTGGGCAAACAGGGCTGCCGTGGCCCCCGTAATGCCACTCCGAGAACACCTTTCTATTCTCTCACAGTGTGGCACAGTTAAGCAGTGATTTACTTCTCTCAACATATGACATAAGAATGCCCAATTGTTACCTATAAGAAAACGAGTTTTGAGGTTCGTACTAACCCAAGTTCATTGGAAGCCATTCCTTTCGGCTCCATGTAGCATTTGTAACTCTTCAGAGAAACATGCTCGAATGGCGCTCTTGGATGAATGTGTGTATGATTAGCATGATTTTTCCAATAAGCGCTATCTGGTCTTTGGCGCAGAGCTGTGTTTTAAGAATGGGAGGCAGACCCACTGGTCGTGATGCAGAACAGAATAAATCCTCCTCCAAATCCGATGTTTTGCATCAGTTCTTATTTCAAATATCCCTCATGCTCCATTTGGAATCAAAAGAAAACACTCACTCAATCTCATCACAGCAAAGCATACGCAGAGCTCCTGACGCTCATTAACGGAAAATAATATATTGTCTCTTTCTTTTCGCAGGCTTTTAGTTTACAGTTAATAAACGGATTGGAAGTAATTGTATTGCTCGTCAGACGCCGCAAAGCGTGGATGAGCTCAACAATGTCTGTGAAACCGTCTTTCTTCTGTTTATTTAATTGTTCCTATGATGCCGCAGCGATGCTCTATTTATTCTGCTGCTTAACTAAAACAAAAGGCCGGGTTCAACTTTAGCGCAGGCTCATGCAATATTGAGCAGACTGTAAGACTGAGCTGCACTCCAGAGACGTCGCTCTCGAGCTTCGTGCACAAAGACCAGCAAGAGTATGAGCGCGTGCGTGTGTGTATGTGTGTGTTTCCGTTCACGTTCGTTCCGTGTTAGTGCCAAGCCTGTGAAGAACACAGCTTTGAGGCTATGAATAATTTCCTGTGTTTATGCTTTCTATGCTCCCAGAGTTGCTATTCCCTCGCCCACCCCCACCTGCCAGAATTATTCCATTCCTCCATCCCACAGATTTGACTCCTGTATACCTCCAGGATAGCTTGTAATCACGAGTGCAACATCTAAATAGATTATAGCCAAAACTGAATAGCTTGTATTGCAACAAAGCAATTTTTTTAACGTCATATTATTAATACAGGGTCGTGAAATGACTGGAGACTAGTATTTATGTGTTTAAGATCTAAAACTTGATTGTTTGAACAGTTACAGAGCAGGTATTAAGAAAACAGCATAGTAATAGATTTAGATTTTTGCCCCAGGTAGATATGGAACAGGATGTACAGGCTGAATGTGCAACGGTTGTTGTCCACGAGCAGTAAGTGTTACTTAGGGCAATCGCATTTCAACTGATAAATTGACTCACTTTGGCTAGTCTGTAAAATCTCACTCATAATTGAGTATATTTATGCAAAAAATAATCATAATAATACTAGGACCAATCAAGCACAATGCTTGGGTTTTTACACTATACTATTCAGAGAAAATCATTATTTTATGATCATTTCTTACTATATTTTAAAAGAATATACTTGCTGCCAGGAATGCAAAGAGCTGCTCACTAAGAAGATGCTTATACTCTACGTGCTTTATTGAGGTCAATAACGTATGTGTGCTTTTTAACGTGTAAATTATTCATCTATTGAGTCAAGTAACTATTTATTCATTTTCCCGTATTCCGCCATTAATGGGAATTAGGCCTGCTGTTGCACATCACAAATCTGCATACATTAGAGATGATTAAAAGGATATTTCAAAGTTCCTTGATTACAGTGTGATCAGTGTGTACTGGCTACCACGTTCTTTGTGTCCAAGTGTATTGGTAGTCTCTGTATGTGGTACACCACTGCATTGTCAAGGGGTACACGTACATTTTTTTTTAACATTTAAGCATTTTTTTTTGAGAAATGTGATCCGATACATGACCAGGAAAACCCCCTGACCCAGATGGCTGTTGTAATACCAAGACTGACCTGTGAGAGGCAGCGTGGTGCCGTACGCATCCAGACCAGCGGGCAATACAAAGAAGACAGAGTCATAGTCGAAGAATGCATAAAACAACCTCGGCTAACTGTTAAGTTTATCTCATCGCAACATTGCATTTCTCATTTTGACTTTGGTGAATGGCTCTGAATGTTAGACAAAAACCCCAACACAACCATTTACTCTTCTATTTGTGTCCGGGAACTGGAAGTCAACCAGTAAAGCATAGTGGATTGTGATATACCGTATTTTCACGACCATTCGGCGCACCGTGTTGTTGGGCACGCCCACCCTTCACTCATTGGCAGACTTCCGCATGCCTGACGTCACTTACGCCCGCCTTTTCTCTATATAAACAGCGTGTCGGCCAGAAGCGCGCTCAGTCAGGCTTCGGAACTCGGCTCATACACTAGACTTTTAATGGCGCCTTATGGTCGTGAAAATACGGTAATTATTCACAGTCTGGGTCGCTGATGGTGTCGTGGTACACTCGCCTGATTTGTGTGCAGGCAGCGTGGGATCAGTTGCCACTCAGTGACGGTGTTGATGTGGGTTTGATTGGTTGTTCGTCTCGAAACGTGCCCTGCGACTGACTGGTGACCAGTTCAGGGTGTAACGTGCCTTTCACTCGAAGTCAGCTGGGAGAGGCTCCAGCAACTCCCCTGAACTCCCTCTTCAGGATAAGCAGTGTTGAAAATGGATGGATGGATATTCACAGACCATATTAACCATTGAACTCAACTAATGAGAATCTGATGAGCAGGTTAGTGCATTAGTAACACAATAGCCCAAAGCCATTTTTTAAATCATAATTTTGAAGGAAAAACATCTCACAATGTCCTTTAGTACCCTCTTTTGATGCCTTTTAATCCCAATCCCTTGTCATCGTGGATTCTGTTAAACGGTGCTCAGTAGTATGAAACAAAGACGCTGGCAAAACTATTGTGTCACTGCAATACAAAGCACGGGCTTTTAGAGCAACCGGTATTATCATCAGCCATGTATTTGGCCCCATCGTTAGAGTTTGTCTGCCTCAATCTTAATCGCTAAGGGGCAAACTCGGGATTTATTCTCCATGGAAGTGTGTTCTAATTAAAGATATGGCTTTGACAACAGTGTTAATTATTGTAGCATGTTGCACTGTTATCTGATAAAGCGCTCTGTATAAGAAGCTGCTGGAGGAGTTATGTACGTTGTGCGATGTTTCATGGTAGGAGGCCGATTGTTTCCTGATGACTCGAGGGGATGGACACAGATGTGTGCAAATTTGACGCCGTGAAAAGGATACGTTTGCTTCTTCGTTGTGTAAGTCGGCAATAAATGAACTGTACAAATCGTGCAGCATTTATTTGGATGCGCACATGCAGAGCATGCGGAATGACTGGGCTGGTGATCAACGGAGTACTCCCGGATTGGTCACCAGCCAAACAAAAGCAAATAAAGACAACCAACCATTCACATTCATACCTGCGGACAATTAAGAATCTTTCGTGAACCTGAAGCGGGAGAAAGCCGGACGAGCCGCGCAAGCGAACAGAACAGGCGCCGCATATGTGGACAAAGGCCAAATTCAAACCGAAAACCTTTCAGCTTTGAGACACACGTGCGAATCACATGTCCACCGTGCCACCACAAATAATGTCTCCGATTCAGTTCAACTAAAACAAACTCAAAAACACACATTAAGCAATTCTGACTTACGAACACGATTGTCTTCTCGTACTGATGCCAGCCCTCAACTATTGTCTGTCCTTTGGCGAATGAAACATATCTTTATTCCTAATTGTAATTCTTTTGGGGATTAATTACAGACCGCGGAAAGGCACATCTGTGACAGATTAGAAGATGTACATGTGGAGAGTATTTTTCCAATGTTTCCAGAGTTCAGAGACAGTTGAAGCCATATTTTTTTAATTAACGTTTTGGCCAGCTATCATGGTTACATGCCAGCTTCAATATTTGAATGTGTAAAAACAATCTGGACGGGGTAGTGCTACGTTCGCCTGACCTGTGTGTGGGCAGCGTGGGATCGCTTCCCACTCGGTGACGGTGCGAATGGTAGTTTGTCTCTCGATGTGCCCTGCGACTGACTGGTGACCAGTTCAGGGTGTCGACAGCCTTCCGCCCAAAGTCAGCTGGGATAGGCCCCAGTAACTCCCCGTGACCCCATTCAGGATAAGCGGTGTTGAAGATGGATGAAAAACAATCTGTGATCCATATTTCCTCTGTAAGATTATGCTTTAGGCAGCCATACTGTACATCATTCCTTTTTGTTTGCCCTGGACACCATCTGTTAACGTTTTAACCATACGAAGTATGAACTCTAGTGTGTGTGTGTGTGTGTGTGTGTGTGTGTGTGTGTGTGTGTGTGAAAAAACTGTTACTTGTTCAGGCCCTCAACAGAGGTTTTCGCTGACATTCTCACATAACAGCTTCAAAATTTGAATGATGAGAACAAAGGTGACCATTGTCTTACTGCGATCAACTCTCAGTTGATGCTAATGGCTGGTAAACGGTGACCAGGTTGGTTCAGCAATATAATCCCCACTAGATTACATCGTCTGGAGTTCAAGATGCTTTTTGTACACTGTTTGGGGAAAAAAAAAGATCCTGTAAATTACAGATTCGGATAGTAAATGGGTCTTCAAAGCTCAAGATCAAATTTACTGTCTTTCCCTTTTCTGTCTTCCTTTTATTTGTGTTTAGAAAGCACTTTTGTTGGAATTATTTGCTGCAATATTGGATTTATTACAGGCCACCCACATGATTTTGAATCTGTTGTTTTACTGTAGAGGCAGTACATACATTTGCCCCCCCCGACCCCTCCAAAAGAAAAGAAAATCATGCCACACTTCAATAAACTCTCCAAGAGAGGGCACACGTTCAAGCTGCACCTCACATTACTTTGATTTGTTTGTGTTTTACAGCTCAAAGTGGGCGTAGGGGAAGCCGAGGCGCTCTAATGCCATGCATCAACGTGCGTCTCTGCTGTCAATGTCCGTGTTAGTGGGTGCAGTTGGCAATGCTCCAGGCCCCATCCGCCCTTGGTGGATGACAAACTCGGGAAGGTGCTCGGTAATAGCTTTTCTGCACCTCCTTATTCATCCCAAATCCTTCACTTAAAGGACGAATGAGATTAAGTTCTGCTCAGGCATCCCTCTCCTCCTAAACCTACTGACCCTTGCCGATTGAGTCATCAATACTGAGCCAACTTGAAGCGTTTGAAGTCCTCGATCTTACACAGCATAACCAAGAGGCTCGTACTTGAAAAATTTTCAAGAATATTTCATCTCCTCCTTTCCTTTAATCGCTCTCAAAACAGATTTCGTTGTCTTTGTGTCCTGTATACGATGAGCCTTAAGTCGTGGCAAACATACTACGGGTCGACGGGCCCGGAAACTTTTCTTTCTCTGTAGCAGCTAAAACGCAGCCCCTCCATTGATTTCAACAGCAGTTGAAAGCTGAGGCTTACATGCACTATATAGAGAGATGGATTCGCCTCCCTGACGTAATCATTTGAAGTGCACTGGTTGGTTGATCCCCGCGACCCTCGTGGGGATAAGCGGATTGGAAAATGAATGAATGAATGGTTGGTTGAGACAATTTTCTTCAGCATGATTTTCCTTCTAGCTTGCAAGATGGACTCAAACTTTCCTATCATTCAAGGTCAAAAGTGTTTTGTTATTGGTTGTGTTTAATTGGTAAGAGACTTTTTAATATTCAAATAATGAGAGCGGGGTGGGCCAGTGGTTAGCGCGTCGACCTCACAGTGCAGAGGTACCGGGTTCAATTCCAGCTCCGACCTCCCTGTGTGGAGTTTGCATGTTCTCCCAGAGCCTGTGTGGGTTTTCTCCGGGTACTCCCGTTTCCTCCCACATTCCAAAAAACATGCATGGCTGATTGAACACTCAAAATTGTCCCTTGGTGTAAGTGTGAGCGCGGATGGTTGTTCGTCTATGTGTGCCCTGCGATTGGCTGGCAACCGGTTCAGGGTGTCCCCCGCCTACTGCCTGAAGACGGCTGGGATAGGCTCCAGCACCCCCCGTGACCCTTGTGGGGATAAGTGGATCTGAAAATGACTGAATGAATGAATAATGAGAGCTAAATTTGGATTTACCATGAATTTTTCCTAGATTTAGGATTAGGGAGAGGTTGGATCCATCCATCCATCCATCCATCCATCCATCCATCCATCCATCCATCCATCCATCCATCCATCCATCCATCCATCCATCCATCCATCCATCCATCCATCCATCCATCCATCCATCCATCCATCCATCCATCCATCCATCCATCCATCCATCCATCCATCCATCCATCCATCCATCCATCTATTTTCCAATCTGCGTATGCGTATGCTCAGCCTGTCCCAGCTGTCTTTGCACAGGAGGCAAGGTCCAACCTGAACTGGTAGCACCCAAAGGCAATAGATAAAGTGTCAGCGAATGTCCTTGTTCAGATTACGATGAAATCTGAGGCGGAGAAAAAGCAGATCACTTTCCTCACTTATTCATAAAGAAACAGGCCCAGTGTGGCAGTTGAAGAAGTGCAAGCACCCAAACTGTCTCCAGGTGGTAAACACCAGTCATTATGTTCCACCTCAGAATCTATTCAGCGCGTCACACATGCAATCGGGCCTACAGTACGCTGCACTCCGTGCTGAAATGCACCCAGTTGCCCTTTCACTTGAACAATGTTTGTCTGACGTGAAACAAAACTTCATTCAACACGTTTTTGATGGAGTCAAAACGCCACGCGATGCATCTGTTTCTCGTGTGGCTTCTCAGAGCGCTGTGGCTAAGCGTTTGCGACAGCATCTAATTCAGTTCGCTTCGAGTTCAGAAGGAAGCCAAAATGTTTCTGTGTGGTCTCGTCTGCACTGCAATTTTGTCTTCTGGTGTCACATGTTTAGATTTAATGCTCAATTTGCTCACTCGCTTCACACTGACACCAGTCGGCTCCATCTGCACAAATAAAGCCTAAGTGAAGGAAATCCGCAAACAGCAAATGTCAAGATTGTGAAGACAGACAGTCTTTTTGAACGTTAAGAGGCCATGTTTACATTGCGAATCAACTGTCTTACTCACACGTAAGCCAAACAGTGAAATCGACGTGAAAAAAACGTCTCCACTGAGATCTCAAACTCATACTTACTATTTTAGGCAATGTGATTTCCAAGCTCGTGTTTTGATGACATAATAATAAAAGTGTCCGCCCTGCTGACAGCTTTGTTTATGACCACACAAACAGGCGAGAGTAGTTTTGTTTTGTTTGAGTTTTAAAAAAACTATATTTAAGGAAAAAAAAGATTATTGTTATTGTAACTGTTTTTTGCAAGACTTCTGCACAAATGGTGGTACAGGGCCACAAAATAACATATTTGTTTCGAATAACATTCATTTTTCATGCAGATTAAAAACGGTGTTCAACATTTGTTGCTGTGGTCATCTTGCATTGAAGTCAAGTCAGGCACAATTCTACCAAATCTAGCATATGAAGCTGCAGTAAAATCAAAAGCGTGTTATGTAGCACACTTGGTAGCCACTTTGTAAGAAGCAAAATCGCCACTTCAAGGTCTGGTGTGAAACTCCGTCACCCAACACATCGTGACTTTTCAATCAAACGAGTCAGACGCACATGGGAACTTTGAACATGCTCGAAATTTCCCTGCGACAAGTCACAAAAATTGTCGATGAACGTCTGTTGAATGTCAGGCGAGATTTTTTGAAATATTTGTGAATTTGAACAAACCCTGACTACTCTGACGGGCATTTTTCTACCTTCGCTAAAAGTCTCAATTGTTCGCACCTCAGTGGGAAAAGGGGCTTAAGATTCGTTTTTCTTTTCTTCTTTTGGCGCTCTATAAGATTTAATATTTTGTCGGGTAGTGCCAAGGATTGCAATGAAGTATGTGTTCAATGATTCTCCAAGTGTAGTACACGTTCCACTAGTGGTGAACGGGCGCCATCTAGTGGTATACAAAAGTACCACTGATATAAACATATCAAATGTATACCTACAACAAGAAATACAATGAAATATTAGCATGAAACCTGTTAGCTTGCATACAGCCTGTTGAAACCTTTACAGTATAAGATTTACTTTTAATGCACTTTTTAAAATTTCAAGTTAAGGACCTTTTTAAGTACAGTTCACGTTGTGGATTTAATGTGAAAGAACCATTCATTTTTGTAATGTACTCAAGTCCAATTTCATTTTAATTATATATGCAATGTATTTTAAAATTCCAGTGGCTTACAATAATAATTTTAGGAATCAAACGTATGTTTTTTTGGGGTTTTTTTTTTTTTATGCCATATGTTTTTTCTAAATTGGTAATTATGGTGGTATATGGAGAGCTACGTCTTCTTTGAGGTGCAACTTGCCGTAGAAGCTTTGACAACCGCTGGATTAGAACATTACATGTTACTTTGGGTGGTGTCAGTTTGATGTTATTTTTTCAAAATAGTATTTGTTCCTCAAACAGTTGCGTGTACATATCGAGGCTTAGCCATGACTGTGTGGGAAGCAGAAAACAAGAAGTGTGCTGTCAGTCACACAAAGCATTTTGATGTCTCATCTTGAACACTGTGCACATTTCCAAAACCACACAGATACACAACCAAGCTGTTTCCATCCTATCTTCACATTTTTGGTTGGAGCATAAAGGTCAAAGCTACCCAGTTGTGTGGTGATAACCCATTTTACACGTTTCTTCCATCTGATCTTTTTTCTTTCCAGTTGTTCTCATGAGAGAACAATTTGATAAGAAATATTTTATAAGCACACTCGACATATTTACACAACCAAATGTGGAAGTGGTCATGTGTTAGTATAGATTCCCTGTGGCCGGAAAACCCTCAATCCAATATAAAATGAGGGGCATATTCTCCTGTGCATTTACATGTCAGAAAATTCACAATGATGCACCCTTTTTTTTGGCTGTGCGAATTCTGCCATTGACTGAAGTGGGTCACATGACATACGCACACTCTCGAAGCATCAAATTTATATCAGTCCAATCTAGTGATGGGTGTATTGTCCCAGAGACTAAACCATCTTGCACGCTAAGGAAACTGCACTAAGGTCTCGTGCCACTTGATGGTGGAACTTCATGTTGCACATTTTGATTTGATGAACTGCTTCCGAGCTCCGCTGTTGACGGCCGTTTGACCCAGGAGCTTTTGACTTGTGCCGGTGGTTTGGAGTTTGTCTGCAAGCGCAGCTCACAACAACTGCAGTCATTCCAATGATGGCAATGGTGAATTCGATTTGTAATTGTTTGTTTTTATTTCTCCTTTGGCGGCCCAGTGGGCCAGTGGTTAGCGTATTGACCTCACAGTTCAGAGGTCGTGGGTTTGATCCCGGCTCCGGCGTCACTGTATGGAGTTTGCATATGTTCTCCCCGTGTCTGTGTGGGTTTTCTCCGGGTACTCCGGTTTCCTCCCACATTCCAAAAACATGCATGACAAGCTGATTGAATCCTCTAAATTGTCCCTAGGTGCGAGTGTGAGCGCAGATGGTTGTTCGTCTCTGTATGCCATGCGATCGGCTGGCAACCGGTTCCGGTGTCCCCCTGCCCATTGCCCGAAGGCATCTTGGATAGTGCAAATACGCATGCGGCTTCAAGTCTCACATTTCATTTAACTTCTGGATCCTTACGCAAGTCAATTTCACATTTAAAGTGAGAAATATATTTCAAATGAATCTCGATGGAAAGTCCACAATCTGAGACTTGCAGGCATCCTGAGAATTCAATGGCTCTTAACTCTTTGGTTGCTGCACACGTTTTCACCGGTTACGCAGGTGGATGCGTCAGAAGCCTTGATAGCAAAATCACCTTGAAAATGCCTAACAAAGGTGCTTCGGGGATTGATTCAAGTGTGAACAGGAGAATCTGCCCTTGATTGTTTTGTTCTTTGCTTGTAGCCTAAAAATGACCAATGCAGTCCAAATATATTGCATGTAAATATGAAAATTACAGTTTGAAAAGTTTTAGGGTTTGTCAAATGTTACACTGTTGGTACTTGAGGGGAGTATCTTGGTCGCATTCATGATCCCCATTTTTAGGCCTTCCTTTTTTCCACCTGTATTATGATTGGATGACAGAGATAAAGACGTCACGCAGGAAAATCATCAGCCACAGATTTGCCCTTCACAACAAGTTATGCTAGTCTGATGTCGTCGAGCCAACGGGCATTTGTCAATTTATTCCTCTATCGTGAATAAACAGGGAAAAACAGAGAGCGCAACTCTGTTGCCATGAGAACGCTCTTTCACCAAATAACCTGTGGGAAAAAGTGCGTGCCCATTGTACTCGCAAGAGCACCATGTCGGTCACAGTTTGAGGCCAAAACCAAATCTTGTTTACACCCTCTCGACTTGCTCATAGACACACGCAGACAAACATTTACTAAGTGCGTGGAAACAATCTATGTGCCTCGCCACAAGAGAACTGCCGTGCAGCTCAGCCACCACATCCTGTGTAGCTGTGAGCCAATGGAGTGCACCAGAAGCCAAACTGCATGTCGTGTCAAGTGCCGTTGCGTTAGACATCCAGAACTAAACCGATCTCTTCAACGGAGCAGAAAAAAATCGGATAAAACACTTGATTTAACACCTTCGTGGAAGCTGCAATAAAATGTGAAGAATAAGAAGTGTAAAGTACAGACTTTAAGATTATTCGATTGGGTGTGTGTTCAAAGGGTAAACGGTTTGAGTGCAATGGGGGGGGGAGGGCGCTGGGTTCCGCTTGTGGTTTTGGGGTTTGTGGGTTTTTGCATAAGATGTAACGGTTCAGTTTCCTTGTCAGCGACATATTTGGGTTGTTTGAGACACCACTCGGGGGTGGGACAGTGACACAGAGAATGAAAAAAAAAAAAGGCACCTTAAAATAGTCTGCTTGTCTGCTTTTGTGATGAAAAAAGTTGAAAAGTAAGCAGTTAAACTACACAGGTTACAAAAACGACCAACAGAAAGACATGCGGCATAAATTATAGAGAGTATGCAGGAGCCATACACAGGGCCGAGGCAAAACTCAATCTTACCAAACTATGAACTCAAAGTCTTGCAATTACTTAACTTTTTTCCGCACATTTGAATAAACGGCGTACAAAGTAACATAAGCATACTAATGAGTTGAATTCATGTTGACACCCCTCTGATAACCCAAACTTCTGTGAATTACCCGAACCCTGTGGCATTGATGAGTGCGAATTGTCAGCACGCGATTACAGTCGAATATTACCAGAGGTGAGACGGTCAGGGCCAGCAAAGCTGTCTAAGCAATGCTTTTAACGCCTTTTAGTCTCTTTTACCCATTTCTGCTTTGTTTTTCTTCTTCTAAATGTGTTTGTTTTAAATCATGTATGCTTGGCTTTTAAGTGTACATTTTACCCCGTATTTTAAACTCTTGTAAAGAGTCTTTGAGTACGATGAAAAGCGCTTTCAAAATTAAATGTTTAATTATTATTAAGCACTATCAGACATAGTAATCTAAATGTACAACCTACATTTTAATATTTATAACATGAAATTATATTAATCCTCAAAGTCTATTTTCTTCATTCTTCCTTGTTGTGCTGCTTCCGACACATGTATGTGAATACTAGGATTTGTTTTGGGGTTTGTTTGTTTTTTTTGATCCAATCAGAGTTCTAACTTGCCCAGACGCTTCAGAATTGTCATACAAATAACATTTTTATAAGCAATAGGACAAATTTGTCCAAGAAAGTACCCTGTGTCATATTTCTGTGCTCCCTTTTGTTGGTCAGAGTAAAAGTTGTTAGAACCAAGTTTGATTAGCAAAACCGGACACTGTACACATAAATACATGCTTTCAACATTCTTTGGTGATTTTTTTTTTCCTTTTTTTGTCATGTTATTAGATAAATAGCGATTCTGAACTGTTCTGGCACAGTTCCGTGCTGTTATTGTGTGGTTTTGTATCGTATAGATGCTTGTATGACATGATAGTGGCAGTGGATAAGGTTGGGTGAATCCTCAAAACAGGCCCAGGTACCAAATGCACATTCCACCACTGAACAGTACGGGGGGGGTGAACACGTCTCACTGATCCTGCCGCTTGGACCAGGCGTGTGATTGTTGGCCATCGCGAAATCGATTCAAAAATGTTCTTTCGATGTTCTGTATGCCCCCGCTAGTCTGAACGTCACATGACCCAAACCAGAAAACAGGTGAGCCATGACAGTTGTTACCTGAACCCTGAGACACTCTGATGTTATTTTCAGTTGACAGCAAGTGGCAGTCGAAGGCAAAATGACAGCACCACGAAATGGACAGAAACAGGTGGATTTTTCTGCTCAATTCATACTCCACAAGCGCAATATTACCGTAATTTCCGCACTATAGAGCGCACCTGATTATAAGCCGCACCCACTACATTTTTAGAGGAAAACCAATTTTGTACATACACAAGCCGCATCTGTATATAAGCCGCATGTGCCCACATTAAAACATGTAAACATATTTACAAAGAAAGACGGTACACAGAGAGAGTTTTCAAAGTTTTAATAATATAACTTAACAATAATAATAATATAAATTTCTTCCCAAACGGTGCCTGTGACGCGGCAGTAAAACTGTAGCAACATGGTAACAACACGCTAGCAACAGAATAGCAACACAGTATAACAGGTCTGGTAAAAGAACATACCGGTACTTGTAAAAATCACGGTGAGCCGACTTGATCTTCCTCCTGTGAACTGAAGCCATCGAAGTCACCGTCCTCAGTGTCGGAATTAACCAGTGTCATAAAGACCGGTCTTAATCTTACCTTTTCTACTCGAGCGCCCCCTGGTGGCCGTTAGAAAAATTACACAAATTGGCCGCATCACTGTATAAGCCGCAGGGTTGAAAGTTTGGGAAAAAAGTAGCGGCTCATTGTCCGTAATTTACGGTAATCAGAATGCTTTGTTTACACTACTCGGGGGCATAGAACATTGACTTGACTTGACCTTTGAAGCAAAGACTAAAGATGAAGACAGCAAAAAATAAACAGGCCACTGCAACAAAGACTGTGGCTAATATTGGAGCAGACCGAGAAAATTTTAGCAGGCGCATTTATTTTTGGGCAATTGTAGCAACGTATGTATCTCCATTAAGTTGAAACGATTAGGAAAAGACAAATGTGCATGACCAATGAGTGACCAACAATAGGTTACTCACTAAACCCTCCCTAGTAACGTTTGCTTCTGAGTCAACCGTAGTAGAGCTGTTAAGAGGTGTATAGGGTTCAAAGTTCAATGTTTTAGAAAAGGAATACCGGTGGACTGGAAACCACACGCCCACTTCAGCAACACAAAGGTCAAATGTGGGCAACATGACTCAGTGCTGGCGTGGTCGTCTCCAAACCCGGAGGTTGGGGATTCAATCCGCAACTTTGACGAATTGTCCTTGAGCAAGATGCTGAATCCCGAGTTGCTCCCGATACTGCGCCATCAGTCGGTAAATGAGGAAAACAGCGTCAAATGCTTTGAGTAACAAAAGGTACAAAAGCGCTGTATAAGTGACAGCCCATTTAACAATTACCAATCATGTGAACTGCTACGGCCTCTCTCAATGTCACGACTACGTCCAAAATAAGTGATCAATTTTCATTCCAAAACAATTTGCTTATCCCAGCTGACAGTAAAGTATGTAACACGGCCCAGAAGGAGACTGGCCCGATACGCCGTAGACAGCCTCGGGTATGGAGAGAGATGTGCAAATTAAAATGTAAAGCTGCTCAGAGCACCATCTTAACGAAATCCTATATTAAGGTGAGGAAGGAGTCAATGCGCACTGGAGGGAAGGAGGATGAAGGCAAGCCAACGGGGAGTTGTGCCGCCTGTCTCATCCCCTTTTCTACGCTATTATTACCTTGCTTATCTCTTCCCACACAATTTCCTCCCTGATATTTCTATTTTCTTACCGTCTTTCTGTTCGAAGCATCCCTGACTCCCATCATCTGTCCTTTCATCAGCAAGCCACACTCAATGAGTTTCTCCTTCTCCGCCATGTTTTGCTCTCCATACGTTGCCTCCTCCTCCATCCTCGCGTCGGTTGCTCCTTTTTGCTCTTTAGGTTGCCGCATCTGGCAGCTCCAGACGAGGCCCGCCTGACTGGAAGAGGAGAAGGAGAGATAATCGGGCTAATCCCTCCGTCATCCCGGAGGCTATCACGCTACTCTCTAACCCCCTAATCCCTCTAATTCCCTCACACTCGGCAGTCAACCTCGCTGTCAGACACATCGGGATCCTGATCACCAGGCAAGAGCTGTAGGCGCTGTGTGTTTGTGTGGGTCTCAGCGGCTTCCTTTTAATCACTCTGTGGCCTTGCGGACCGAATGACCTGAGAAATCTGTGGGGGAACTCAAATGAATGGATAAACAATCTGCAGACATAACAACAAATACATTCCCGGGGAAAAGAGGTCTGCCTCTTGCTTTTGATTTTGGAGCTGTATGACAAAGGTTATTCATTCCCTTCCTCCTCTTTGTCACACCGCATTGTTGGCGCACGTGGTGAGAATGTATAGGCGTGCAATTATCGGCAAGTGCAAGGCAATTCGTAAACACATTTTAGTTGCAGGAGATATGAAGAGACATAACAGCTCTAATTTGTTCTTGTTGGATAGCCAACAGTTGTGCACACAGTGTGTTCCAGGAGCTGGGGAAGTTCCGTAATAACTTGGCTGTTTTTACTTGCGAGGAAGTCGACATACAAGGCAGCCGTTGCTCTTTCGTTTTTATGTTTAGTAAAAACGTATAATGCTTTCATACTTGCATAACATGAATATCTCAAATGGCAAGTTGCAGTTACAGTATAACAACTGAGGGTCAGGGCTCACATTTTGCATTGTAAATCATCCCAAACGTCTTTGTCGGGTCTACCTCAGGGTTCTCAATTTGTTTTACGTCAAATTCTGTGGACACAATTTTTCATAGACAGCGCACATGCACTGGGATGTAAAAAATGGGCAAATCTTGATTTTCATGCAGGTCCACGCTTCCTTTGGCATGCTTGGGAGTTGGCAACTCATTCTGGTGGACCGAGGGCATTTTCCTTTACACGCCCCCAGTGCAGCTGATAATTTGGTGGCAGAAAGTAGTCTAATCTTTAGACTTGAGCTAAAAGCAGGTCTAAATTTCAGCACAGGCGGTGTAGTGTGATTTTGGTGGATTTGATCAAGGTGCAGGCAGACAGATTCTGCAGTCCGCAGTTATGCGCAGTGGACGTCATCATACTTCATTTTCAAATATGAAAACCGCGTGCGTCACCCTCTGAATCATTGTAGAAAATAAATTCATTAAATGTGTGATTGTTATTATCGTCTTTCGTGTTTTTAAATGCACCATTCTGGCCATGGGACAGCTATAGGTTTTGGGGCATGGCGGGGTGTCACCGACGGACCCACGATTGGAGGTTGAATGCGGTCTCAAAGAGCCCACTTGGTAGCAGCCAACTCTACATCATTCATAAATGGAGAACTTCTTGCAGTTCCTTTCAAATGTACTTTGCGCACGTCAATCTCCTGCATGGACGCCAGTGAGTCCGTTTATGCTTCGCCATGTACACCACACACCTCTCCTGTGCTGAGGTGAAAGGGAATGCGAGGAGACTATTCCATTGGCCGGGAAGCAAGTGGGCCCATTTCTGACTGTAAAAAACACCAAAAGAAAGAACATTCTACCCTTATGCAGAGTTAGACCACGCTTTGTGCTTGGCTTGCGATGGGCACAAAAAAATGGCCCCGTGTCTTTACGGACTTTGCTTTGTACACCGCCATGCTGGAGGGAAAAGGGCCTTTCCCAAACTGTTCAATGGGGGATAATCACTACTTTTGTCCTCAGCGTCTCCATCTAAGGGAGCCGAAAATAAAGCATGCTCTCACACTGTCTTTTAAATCCAATGTCACCAATGAAATGTGACATCTGGTGACACTTCCTCCCACTGCCGTGATGTCTCAGTGGGGTTGTGGCAATGATGTGAGCGCTGGCATTGTGGCCAGCGCGAGAGATTTAGGCGAGGGAGACAGCTCATCAAGCTGGGGAGCCAGCCAAGTGGAGTGTGACAAATCTCCATTTACCATCGGCGCACGGGGGCAAGAGTAAAATTAGAAACTCCGCTGCCTCGAACTCCCCGCTGCTAATTCCATTTCGTGCAAATTAATAAATGTTTTGTCCTCCTACCCCCACCCCCAAGTCCACCCCCGCGCGCTCAACCCTCCCTCATCTGTTCTCCTTGACGAATTGCATTATCTCAAGGAGAAGAAGATGCTCATACACTAGTAATGAGACATTGTTAGGCAAATCCCAAGTCGGTCCCAGCATTGTTTATGGAATAATCGCCTGATTATCAGCTTGAGAAGTGTGTTGGTGTGAGAGTGAGAGTGGGCGAGAGAGAGAGAGAGAGAGAGAGTGGGGGGGGAGAGAAAAAACACTGCTACTGGCCTCAGGGAAGCGCGTAAGACTTGTTTAATGTTGTTTTTCTTTAGTTATCATGATTACTGTTTCCTTCATGACAAGAAAGCACTCCTGATAATTTGGCAATTTATTAAATAAAGTAACTCACTGCAGGGAAATAAGCAGCATGTTAATGGCCAACTTGTTGTGACCTCCTTTGTAACAAGGTATAATTGTCTGTGAAACCCAAGTTATTTTTCTTAGTTTGTTCACTGATAGAACAACTTTGATTTCGAGTCACCTGACCTCCAAAACGTGCGAAAGTGCCTCATTAATCTATACCCGTGTTTGGAGTGTGCCTGCCACGCATGTTTTTGGAATGTAGGAGGAAAGCGGAGTACCCGGAGAAAACCCATGCAGGCACGGGGTGAACAAGCAAAATCCACACAGGAAGGCCGGAGCCAGAATCGAACCCTGCACCTCTGCACTGTGAGGCCCACGTGCAGTTGACAACCGGGCCGCCCTGAGATAAAATGAAAACATTTACAAATGATCATCTTGGCACAATATTGTTAACTTTCTGAAAAGACAGACATGTGAATCCATAACTAACTTAAATCCCCTTTAAAACCCAAATTTAATCACCAATTTTGTACACTTGTAATTTACACTCGGTGATTGTCCTTGGAATGGATGAACCTTGCATTTAAGATGGCCAAGCAAGTTGTGAAGACAGGAGGTGGGAGGAAAAAATTTGAGGAAAAGAAAAAGACAGGACCAAAAAAAAAAAAAAAGTTGGTCTCTCGTCACCGATCAGACCGGCAGGTACGGTGCACCTTGCTGTTGAAAATCTGGCCCTCTTCAGATGTACGCTGGAGGTCATTTTGGACGCTTCGTCTGGCCGTCGAGGGTTTAAGCCCTTCGCCTGGTTCTTGCAAGTACAGTATAACTGATGCGGTTGGATAGCACTGAGAATGCCGCCATAACAGTCAAAAAAAAGATTCTTGAAGACAAATAAACGTGGCAGCAAGGGGGGGAAAAAAAGGGTTTCCCAGTGAGGACCCAGCCGCGCACACGTGGCCAGGAGAAAAGAAAAAGCAGTAGCCAGAGGGTCTGCCGTTCAACTAGAAAAGTGGAACGACAACAAAAAAAAGACCAAGAGAGACAAAAGCAGAGCCGAAACAAAAGAGAGCGAAAAAGGAACTGGCTTCAGCTTTTATAGACTGCGAATTCACACCGGGCCACTTCTGCGGTCTCATGTGAGGCTAACAAAGCCGGGTGCTTGTCAACTCCCTTTCCATCAAATCAGTGAGATTTGGAGAAAGGACCAAGTTAATCATAGCCGCACCTTTGGCAATACTGTAGTATATTTTAAAATTATACTTTGCAAATAATAAAGCTTTGGAATCAAACAAATATTCAATCAATCAGCCCAAAATAATTCTGAAGTAAATAATATGTAATTGGGGCGGCACAGAGGTCCAGTGGTTAGCGCATCTGACCAGCAGACTATGCCATAACGAATTGCCGAGGCCACCACCGAGTCATAGAAGGTCTTAAGGAATGACCCCGGACCCCGTCTGTACCTATGTCTGAAGGCTGTTTCCTACAGAAATCCACACCAGCTCCTTCGTTTTCCCGGGGTTGATCTGGAGCTGGTTCTGCAGGCACAAGGCCACGAAGCCCTCCGTCAGTCCCCTGTACTCCCGATCATCCCTGTCTGTCACGAGGCAGACGATCGCGGAGTCATCAGAGACCAAATAGCTATCAGTCGACTTAAACTCCCATCAAACACCAACACTCGCGCCTGCTTTTCAACATGAAAGTAAAATGTTGCTTGATGATGTTGCACTTCCAAACTTTTAATGAGTCAGTCCGAAAAAACCCATTTACAGCTGTAAATAGGAGGAGAGGCCTCCCCAATACTTAATATTTGTCAAACATACGGTGTGTACGTGTGTTTATTTTTATTTTTCATTTTGCGGTAGAAAGAATCCGTTTTCATGTCATTGCATAAATCAATTATTGCCTCTGCAGGGTGAGGGACCAATAATCATGTTCCATTCTATTGCCTGGAATCTGGGAAATACATTTGCCGGGGTTGAACCTCCTCATTCGTGTTCATTTCATTTGTGCTGATGATTTGAATTCGACCCTGGCTACCAAACAGGTGTCGGTGGGCAGACGAGCCAATCACCCGACAGGAAATGGACCAGTCTGCGGGTGCCTTAATAATTCAATATAAATTATATTCAAATATCGGTGCTCGCTGTGCCGTTTGTAGACCATCCTTCGGGCCACAATACTTATTAAGGACAGAAATTAGATATTCATAACAGAGGATATTGCTGCTTGGTTATTTATAGCGCGGTTGCATATTTTGAAGTACTATTTTGTCAGTGCACTCCCCAAGCTGTCTTGCTTCATTGTGTATACTGTATACAACGTCCCATGCCGACCTTGCAGGAGATGAGCGGGGAGGGGGAAATGTCGGAATGGCTAAACTGAAAGGGTACCCCCGACCTCCCCCTCCCCTCTATTATTTTGAGGTTCAACTATCTTGTAGCTATTTCTTTGTGTCCCGTCTTGGTAATTAGGGTGTCATTCTCTGTCGCCACGAGACGGCAGAGCTTCCTAGTGAGCTGGTGGCCAACATTGTTTGCCGTCGTCCAGGCCTCTTGAGGACACGACGACGTGATCGCACTTAATCTGTGTGGAAGAAATGAAAACCTGCAAAAAAAAAAAAATTAGGAGCAGCATTCAACATGGGAAAAGGCATACAAAATAGAATAGGCTACTATATAGTCATTCATATAGGACACTGCACTTTATTTTCAATGCAAAATATGAAGGAGGGAAAAACAAATGTTTATTTACAAAACAAAGAGATGAGGAGGAAAAAAAAGTTACAAACCGTTAATATGAACCCTGGCGCGTAAACCCATGATTTCTTTGTGTGGTTTGCCTTTGTGTTAACCTTGTTATCCGAACCCTGGACCCAGGTGTGTACCGAACAAGTGACGAGACTGAGATTGCTTGAAGAGGCATCTCAATTTGTTTGCACTTGAACTCTCGTGTTTTGCTAAAACGTGAATGCAGAAGAGACCAGAGCTAAAATGATCGCAGAAAGTGTTGGGAAATCCCAAGTACAGCAGGAATGTTTTGGAGAGTTACGTGGAGGATCTCTCTGGTGGTCGGGTGCATGTTTTTTTTGGGTTCTTTTTTTGGGGGGTTCCACATTATACAAACACAGCCACAGCTTTTTTTTTTTTTTTTAAAGTTGAATGTCCTTTTCAGCAAACCTTGAGTTTGCACACCTTAATCTGTTTTCAAAATCCTGCACCCTGTGATCAAAATGTTCATTTTTTTCCAAGGGATGCGAGTCATTTGACGTGAACGCAGTACTCAAACTTCAACCTGTGGTTGACGGTTCCAAACCAACATTGGTGCAGTTCAGAAACGATTAGTTTGTCCATCCATCCATCCATTATCCGAACCGCTTGATCCTCACTAGGGTCGCGGGGGGTGCTGGAGCCTATCCCAGCTGTCTTCGGGCAGTAGGCGGGGGACACCCTGAATTGGTTGCCAGCCAATCGCAGGGCACACAGAGACGAACAACCATCCACGCTCACATTCACACCTAGGGACAATTTGGAGTGTTCAATCGGCCTGCCATGCATGTCTTTGGAATGTGGGAGGAAACCGGAGCACCCGGAGAAAACCCACGCAAGCCCGGGGAGAACATGCAAACTCCACACAGGGAGGCCGGAGCTGGATTCAAACCCGGTACCTCCGAACTGTGAAGCCGACGTGCTAACAACTGGACTACCGGGCCGCCCCTAGTTTGTCCATTTATAGGCAAAACAATTCAATTTGAGTTGCGTCAGACCCTTGGACACCTTTGTCCCTGCGTGCATTTGCAAACTGTAAAATTATTATTTTTTTTGGAGTAATGGCTTCTTGCCAGCAGAGTGGCCTTTAAGCCCATGTCAGTAGAATACACGTTTTACCGTGAATAATGACACACTCCTACTCGTGTCAGCCAGCATCTTCACTGCGTATGTTGTTTTTGTTCTTGGTTTGATTTGTACCTTTTGGACACAGAGTGGTGTGGTAGCTGAATATTGCTATGGTATAAAGTTGAAATGGATGAATATGACACCTTCAGGTATCTGGAAAGCAACACAGCAACACTGTTATTATAATTATTATTATGTTAATGTTATTTCCGGTGCCAAAATTACAGTTTTGTGCAATGCTTGTACGATATTAGCTGCAAACATACGGTTTCCTGAACTTTGCTTCGTATTCAGCTAAATTTTAGACATGGAATCAGAGCTCCATTACTCGGCGAATTCCGAACGAGTGAACTCTGATTATGCAACAGGATTTGATTTCAGATGTGTTTGACACATGCGAGAAAATTACGATGGGACTGACATTCTTCAATTAGTTCCAGCTGATGGGCTAATGTACAGTTCATAACTTACTTCAGCTCTGTGACTTGCGTACTTGTGAATTACACTTCACTATGGAATAATAAATAATGGGAGTTGAACAAGAATGCAAGACCAAGAATTATTTTTCTGCTCTCTGGCTCTAAATCCCATCCAGTGTATTGCCATTACACGTACAATATGTAGCATATATTTCACGTGATTGTTAAATCGCGTTTCCATGAATAGACTGAAGAATATTGCTGCAATCTACAGGGCGGGCCTCTTTTTTTTGAATTGTGGGCAAGCAGCAGTAATAGGGTTTGTGACACCATTATTGATTTTAATGGATGTGGTCACTGCAATTGTTGTCCTGCTTGGATTGTTTTTATGAGTAGCCGTAAAATAACAGCGGGGGTATTGCCTGGATGATTTCCATGTATTGCAATCAGAATTTACAGTATGTATTGCCCCATTACCCAGCTTTCCACTGGTTACTCTTGCAACATTAGCAATTATTTTCACATGGTTTACCCTCATAAAGCCAATAATCTCGTGATTTAAAGCCTTGGCAAGGCTGTAGGAGCGAGGCTTTCCCTTTTTAGATTTCAGGCTGCTATTAAATGAGCTTTCCAAGAACAAATTATTTGTGGGTTTGGCGAAAAAAAAAAAAAAAAAAAGAATGGAGGAGGCAACCCAGCACGAGTGTGGGAGGCTGAAGCAATTGAAGCTATCGATGCATGTGCCCGGCGTTGAAACAGTTTTTGTGTGCCCATTCAGTGTAGGAGTATGCTTCAAGTGTGTTTGTGGAGATGAATGACTTCAGAAAGTGGTGGGAGTAAGGCTCACATTCTGAAATGATCGCACATAAAATAGACTCTCCATGAAGATGGACAACATGGAGCGTATCAGGCACGAGCAGGAATGTGAGAAAATGGCTCAGAACGGATTTGACAGATGGCATTGCAATATAGATTGTGCCTACTGTTGTCCTGCGCCGATGGTTGAGCTTTCTGTTTGTGTCTCTCACAGACGCTTGAAGTCCAGTGATGTTCATGAAACTACAAAATAGGTCCACTCGCACCACCCTCAAGAAAGTTGGGTCTTTTTCTGGTTCCTGAATGACATGGGTCAGTGCCCTGCTCGTGGTTATGTAAAGATAACTTCTATTTTTGAAACCTGGGGTCCTTCTGAAAGAGCCTGGTGTCTTTTAGTTGTGGGGACTTACCAGTCTAGGGACTTTTTTTTTTTTTATGTAATTTGGCTTTTAATGTGGGGAGCGTGCTCAAACCAAACCCAAACACACACGTTCACATGAAACATGTAATCTGAATGGAACAGATGCACACAGAGAAACGAAGACTCACCCAAGCAACTACGAAAACACTAACTCACAGACATCTCTGCAAAAAATGCGAGCCAATACAGAGGCGCACATATGCATGCACTCAGTGTGGTCCGACGTTTGGCGCTCCAGTCTGTAATGAAGTTTTAGTGAAGGTCTACCAAGGAGGCCGACCCAGGCAGCCAAGACGGCCTGCGGTCTCATTCAGACAACCATCCAGCCTAAGTGTGTTGGCCCGACCCAGCGCTCAGTTAGTGGGTGGGATGGTCCGGTGATCTAATCCGGCGCAGCAGAGGGTGGAGGTTTGAGGAAAACTTGGTCAGATGTGGCTACTGTGGGACACCATGAAGGCCGGTCGTTTATTTGTTGCCGCAAAAGGGCAAAAAAGGCGGCCTCTTGTGTTCCCTTGCCTCATCTTCATCTCCCGCCTTGATGAGAGCTCAGGGGCCACCTCGGAGAAGACAATGAGAAAACACGTCATAAAGGAAATGTCACATATCCTCTGTTTACACACCTCCTCGACAATAACAAACACTCAGACGCTTTTTCAAAGTGGAATTCCAGACTAATAAAAGACTTTCCACTGGCACACCACAAATTGCATACGCAAACACACAAACTCACTAAAGTACAACATGGAAGCTTCCTTCAAAAACACAATATGAATGCCACCAAGACAACGGCAGTCGTCTTCGGCTGCTCCCAGTAGTGATCTATGAGATGTGCGGGCTTGACGTCTATCGTGTGATTTGACGGCTTCCGACCTCGTATATCGCACAAGAGAGGCGGACCGTTGCCAGTTGTGATCAGAGTATCGGTTATTTTTCCAATTATTATTTCTATTGTTATTATTCATTCATTCATTCATCTTCCGAACCGCTTGATCCTCACTAGGGTCGCGGGGGGTGCTGGAGCCTATCCCAGCTGTCTCCGGGCAGTAGGCGGGGGACAACCTGAATCGGTTGCCAGCCAATCGCAGGGCACACAGAGACGAACAACCATCCACGCTCACACTCACACCTAGGGACAAGTTAGAGTGTCCAATCAGCCTGCCATGCATGTTTTTGGAATGTGGGAGGAAACCGGAGCACCCGGAGAAAACCCACGCAAGCCCGGGGAGAACATGCAAACTCCACACAGGGAGGCCGGAATCGAACCCAGTACCTCTGCACTGTGAAGTCGACGTGCTAACCACTGGACTACCGGGCCGCCTTAGATGCCAATTTGTTTTTTTCATTAGTTTTCATGAATAACTTAGGTGTGAACATCCGCTGACACGGCAGTTTCCCATTTTGGCCTGAAAGAGACAGGTGAATAAATTACAGCTCTACTGTAAAGCATCTGATGCCCCAATTTGCACTCAGAATGTAGTACAAACATGGCCCACTTCAGTAAGTCACCGATATGGCCTGTCAGGATAACAATTTCTTTTCGGATGATATGTTTTCTCAGAAACTATCACAAGGGAGCACTCGACATCCCACAATGAATTCTGTTCCCAAATGAAAACAAAGCATGAAAATTGGTGGGTGTCAAAAAAGTCCTGAATCATGTGCCACAGCAGATTTAACAGAAAAGCTTTGGCCTCGCGAGTACCTCTTCCCATCCAAGAAACAAAACAACATAAACCACATCTAATTGCTTGAAAGACTGGTTGTCTCATCTCATTTGTCAAATGGCCGCTTGCTATGTCTTGGCTCTGTTTACATGCTCACGCCAGGCATGAGAAATTCGATCAAGAAGTGAGGAGATTGGCAGAGGAGCGAGGCGGGAGTAGGTAGAAATGTTTGGGGGGGCCAGGAGACGATCGCTCCTTGAGGTCGTCATTTGATAGTGACGGGTATTAAACATTGACGTGTGTTACAAATGAAGTGTCTGTGTGGCTGAATTATGATTATCACTCCACGCTATTTGGTAGAACTGAGATTCAATTAAAATGAAACACCGACACTCCTATGCTTCAAAAGTTTTCAAATGCAAAGATGATCGTGCTTGGTCCATCTGTTTCATGTTGTGAGGAGCCAGGAACGTTGCAATTAGAGACTTGAGATGAGCCCTCAGCATGTCAAAATGGCCCTTGCGTCCTCTGGTTTTCTGGATGAGGAAAAAACCAAACGGGAAGTTGGGTCATTTACGAACAACTTAAGTACCAACAGATCCATTTGAACTTTGTGGATAGGGAGCCCACGAGCTGCGAAAGACCTGATCTCATTGCTGGCTGGCACGAATGGAACAGTCCCCTTTTCAGTCCGTCCCTAGTAAATACCGTAATTTCTGCACTATAGAGCGCACCTGATTATAAGCCACGCCCACTACATTTTTAGAGGAAAACCAATTTTGTACATACACAAGCCGCACCCGTATATAAGCCGCATGTGCCCACATTAAACATGTATACGTATTTACAAAGAAAGACGGTACACAGAGAGAGTTTTCAAAGTTTTAATAATATAACTTAACAATAATAATATAACTTTCTTCCCAATCGGTGCCTGTGACGCGGCAGTCTTAATCTTACCTTTTCTACTCGAGCGCCCCTGGCGGCCGTTAGAAAAAGTACATAAATTGGCCGCATCACTGTATAAGCCGCAGGGTTGAAAGTTTTGGGAAAAAAGTAGCGGCTTATAGTCCGGAATTTACGGTATATGCCCTCTACAGGGTGCCCTTGTCTGTTCACGCTTTGTTGCATAAAAAGTTGGGATGTCATGTATTTTCTAAACCAATCCATCCCTTTTGGATACCGCATGCCCTCATTAGGGTCGCAGAAGTGGTATCCCAGCTGACATTGGGTGAGAAGCGGGATTCACCTTGACTGGTCGTCAGCCAATCAGCATTTGCAGAATGTACCTCTTATGTACATGATGTGATTTATCTCTTCGCAGCAATTTGATGTTGCCCATGTCACGTTGAAGTAACTCGCATGTCTGCACCTTACTACACTCAATTGCTCTAGCGTAATAGACGAGATGACATTTCGGCCCGGCTTACATTGTCAATTGCACCTGTCACACAGTAAATGGTTACCGAGCCAATTTCCTCTTGCCAATTCTCACTTTGCTGGAATTGCTTTGTCTGTCTTTTGACCCCGATGGTTCTAAGCCTTCGTTTTCTCCTCTTCTGTTCAAGCTGATGGCTAAAATGACATGGCTGTCATTTTTAAGAGACTATAATTGTATATTTCAAAATGACTTGAAGCAGACAGCGACGAAAATGACGAGCAAGGATAAGAAGGAGAAGAGCAGGGAGAGGAGGTTGTGTCCCCGGAGCTCTCTGTGTGTTTCCAGCAGAATTGATGACAACTTCAAGTGAAGTCTAAAACCTCGGAGCGCTTGTCAACATTTCATGCAAGTTGGACAGCGTGATTGCACTTCCATTGGAATTATATTTCAGGGTAAGCTATGTTTTGCAGTCTCGAGGCAGGGATGTTTTGTCCATGTAGTAATCTGCAGGAGGCTAATTTCAAGACACCATTTCCCATCGTAAACACGGCATTTACAACCCAGATGGCAGCATTGACTGTTTGCCGCCTTACTGATCTCAGCCTCAGCCATAGTAAATGCGTGGAGAATTATTTTGAAAGTTGCAGGTACTTTTCAGCTCAAAAAATCCAAGAATGAGAAGTGCAGTCAAAAGTAACAACAAATGATGGCTGTTATGGAACGGAAGGGGGGAAAAAAACGCTAGGGAAAAAAGAGATTTTCTTGGAGCGACTGTTGTCTAATTCGCTCACTGGAGTCTGGCTAGAGCAGCGCCATGTTAAGTGGCTTCGTGAGTTTATCCAGTGAGGTCAGAGAGAAAATAAAAACATCACGCGAGGCTTACAATTACAGCCCTCGAACATGACAACCGTCTGTTTTTCTGCTTTTGACTGAGGGCCCGCTTTAATGGTCGGTTCAGCTGCAAGACAAACAAACAGTCATCGGGTTAGCGTAACCTCTGTCTACGGCTGCAAGTCAGGCTCTGCCAGTGAAGACAGCCAGGGAAGCTTAGCTCTGCTGCAGAAGTAGCTGTGGTTTTGGTGGAAGGGTAAATTACAGCGCAGAGCAAAGTTGTGGTTCGTATGCAACCTACTCACACACTCACTTGAGTGTCTCTTCTCTCACACACACACACACACGCACACACATACACACAGGGAAGCGGCTGCATACAGGACTGCTTGGTGAGAACTTGAGAAAACTGTTCATACCTACCAGGCATACCTAAGAAAGAAATTCAAGCGCTGTATTAAAAAATACAGTTCTGTTATTAAATAAAATGCAAAAATTTTCATAAAGCCGACACGAATAATTCCCATATTTTCATGACCATACGGCGCACTGTATTTAAAAGCGTATTGTCAGTTACGGGTGCGTTTGTGTCCCTTTTTGGGACATCCTGGAATCACCCCCAAGACTGTCTCCTTGTGGGACAGAGTGAAAGGGCTAACAGCCAGGCATTTGTAAGTACATTTGCAAGTACAGAGATGCTAATGTCGTCAGTTTGGAATAACGTCTCAAAAAGGGACACCCTTGGTCACAATCCAGAGCACCAAAAACTCTGGTACTGCTAGTGTTAACACATACACAAGAAGCACTGTATTATTGGACGTAGGCAAGGTAAACGCTCTCTTAAAAAATACGTAGCATGAATGCACGCTAGCGTGTGTTTTTAAAAAGGCAGCCGGAGCAAAACGGAGTTCAGTTTGCATCTTATTGTATTTAACAATCCTCATCCTCAAATTCATCAAAGTCCGAATCTTCTGTATCCAAAATGAACCGCTGGGCAAGGTCAAAATCAAACACGCCAGGTTCCCGGCATCATTTTCGGAGTCGGTCGCGTTGCCGTGCGGCTCCTCAGAAATGATGGCGGCTTTTGAGAAAGCTCAAACAACAGTGCAAGCAGACACAATCCAATCACAAATTGTGGCGTAAATCGCCGGCGCTCCCTCCCGATCTTAGTAAAGCCGTGTTCACCATCGCTCCCACGCCGCTCGCAACTTCACTTTGTGCCGTTTGTGTCCATTACCATGGCAACCAAGCACAACACTATTTGCAACACATTTGCCGTAGCCCAAGTGGGCCAGCTTTTTCTAATAAATACGCCGGATGTTGCTGTGCCACAATTGACCTTGCCCAGATAGATAGATAGCACACTTTGATAAAACGAAGGCACCAAGCACCATGGATTAGTTGATCTTGAATCCTCTCACGGCTGCTCGATTCCCATGGTCCTCTGCATAACTGATAGCTTGCAGTTTAAACTGTTCTTCAAAAGTGTGTCTCTTCGTAGGTGCCATTTTCGGGATGTTGTTTTGCACAACGCACATACCGGCACCTACTGGGGGTTGTCACGTTGCGTGGTGGTGGCGGACCCCAAAGAGCAGGCAGGAGAGAGGAGCAGGGTGAACTTGACGAAATGTATTTAATAAAACACAGAAAATTAAATCCAAAACAAAGTCCAAAGTATCAAACAAAACACATGACTGAAGATAAAAACTCAATAACAGAAACATGACGAAACAAACCTGACAGCAGCAGACAAACGGTAACAAACAAACAAACATGACAGTAGCCAAACAGCAACAAGCTACAATGACCCGACACTGTGTGGTCGGGAGGGAGTCCTCTTATACTACTAATTGCTAAACGACCAACAGGTATGCAGCTCAGGGAGAGCCCTGCAGTGCCACCTGTTGGTCCCAAATCGAATCATGACAGGGGTGAGCCTTTCGCGTCCTCTTTCACACCCACCCTTCCCACTTTAACGTCCGCACGTTGTCTTCAGTTACATCAGCACATCAATTTGTCAAGCGGTCCCGTCATCTAAATCATAAAAGCGGGGAAAAAACAAAGTTTGTTTTGCAGATAAACCTCGTTTTTATTCATTTATTTTCAATGTTTTGCCATTGTAATGAATCGATCCAGGTTCCACTTCTTAAACTAGAAATCATGTCATTTTGTAGGTTTATCGAATGAAGCGTCTTTTAAACACATTCCCGCGGGTGTGCGTCCAAAGCCAGTAATGGCCTAGCGACACTTCTAGCCGACAAACCTACCCGTACCCTCTTCATCAGGAGGCGGTTTGCACTTTAAGATCTGTTCCAAACCTAGTGGGAAAATGCGCACTAATGGGAACTCATTAGATGGACCTTACAAATATCCTGTCAGGTGACATTAAAATATTGCATCAGTCTGTGTTCGCGACCATTCAGACCCGAGGGGCTAATCAGATTATCTCAGACAAATTTCCATTCAGAGAGACACCTCGTTTGTAACTACCTGTTGTTTGGTTAAAGTCGCTTTAATTCACTGTAATCTTTTACACTTAAAATGACTCCGTATGGAAATGAGCTACGGTGTGTCTGTCCCAACGTGCTGAGCTACTTTAGGCATCGTGCTATTGAACCCGAGCGTTCCCCCATGTCAGACCGCTTTTGTTCTGTGGAAATACACACAAGACGGAGCATCCAATTAGAGAATGGAAGAAACACACCAAAACACCCACACACCTGCTGCTCATCCTCCACCACAGCCCCTTGTGTGCATGGATGGGAGTCTAATTACCACTCTCACACCGAGACGACTTTCTCCACACTTGTCTCCCAGGACATGAGTGCATGTGTGTGCCTCGCGGTCGTGGGGGTTAGCTTCTGTCAGCTCAGACACACTTCTCATTAGGCCACCTCTCCTGTCATTGGTACACGGACGGACACTGCCGGCGCTACAAGCAAGAACACGTTCGACACAGCACAATAGTCAGCGTAGTGTCCCCCCCAAAAAATAAATAAATAGCCGTAGTGTAACTCTGCAGAGGAAGGTTATCATTTTGAGACTTCCAGTTATTTTTTCATGTCGCTGAAAGCAGATCATCGGACAATGATGATTGAAAGATAAAGCCGCATGACGCGTCTTCACAGTTTAGTTTAGAAATAGCAATGGGAGAGAGAGCTGCTGATTTATTTCCTTCTTCTTTTCCTTCTTGACACCCCCGCTGTCCATGAATGACGATTGTGTTTTGAGTCTGTTGATTGTCACACCCTCTTTTTGTATAAAACGAAAATGACCCTCGACCACAATGTCTGAGTGTACTGCTGTATACCAACAAAGAGCAGCGGGCAGGCCTACAGAGGAAAAGTGGTTCAACAAAGCAAAACAAAAGGTCACCTGGCTCCGAGCGGCATGACGGACACAAAGCTCTCCTTGGTGACTGTCCAGGTCTGTGCCAAAAACAAAGTCCTTACCCTTGAGGCCTAATTAGCCCTTCAGCGAATGTGTTGCTAATCGTTTATAAATGTGCTGGCTCTAATTTATTTGACCCACGGTGTCACTATGTTTTAATATAGTGGGGGAGTAGTACTCCGTTTACTGGATGATTGTCCCATCTAATGCGGCATTAAAGCAGTGTTAATGATGAGCTTTTAATGGTGCAATCAAGACAAGCTCATCTCATAATTAGTACAAACAATGACTATATGGAGTCATTAAACACAGCTGGTGGGTGACCGCCACGGTATTTTCAAAACGACAAGTTCTACAGTCGCATCTCTATCTTTTTGCACAACAAAAGTCAAGTGACGCTCATTTCAGGCTATCGGTGATCATCGTGTAAACGTTGCTTCAACAGACGACTGGAGACCTCAATGTGGAAAGTAAACAGAACAATAGGGCAGGTTATGTTGAATTTACTCAATTTTACTTTAAAAAAAAATGCATGTCAATCAAGATGCAGCCACTCAACCAAATAAAGTTGATTAAATTCAACACCATTTTTTTCAGTGTATTTTCTTCCACCTAATATTAATTATACAACTTTTCCCCATTGAAATAACATGTCTGATAACGATAATTATTTGAGGGTCACGTCAGCTGGCTTCCTGGGTGTTGGTGAATTCAGCGATAACTGCTCCTTTGCCATAAAGTAGGTTATGTACGCCACGAGACTAACAAGGTCTGCTTAAGAGTTGCTAATTTATGGACAATTTCCCAATCAGCAATCAGAGTGGAAAGTGTGCCCATCCAAAAGGCTGGACGATATTGCCTTCAAATGTGGGACACTGTCACTGTGCCTGTGGTTTGCCATCGTTGTTTTGTGGATGACCTCTCGGGCAGAAAGGGTGTATGGATATTAAAAAATCGGGGGGAACCCCCTGAGTTGCTGCATTGCCCTGCCGAGTCTAAACTCTTTGGCTGACATGTTGTCCAGTGGGTATTGACTCTGCTTTTGTGTGCATGTCTGTCAGTCTGGCAACAGCCTTGACATGTGTGATCTCGAGGCCACAGATGTTGGTACGGTTGTGTGTGTTGCGGCATTGATGATGCTCCCGGGCATTTCATTTGCAACCAATGCACAATCTGAGAGCTGCGTCCAAAATCGAATTTCTCTCTGCAAATGTCTTTGATTGACACTCCCAGTTGGTAATTCATTGGTTGAATTGGACTAGTTAATTGATCGTGTCTAATATCACCATATCATATCAAGAAATATTTGGAGTATTTTGCCCCTCGAAAATTACATTTTAATATTTTAATCAGAATCACCAGTAAACGTTTTTAGATTAATTCAGAACCCGTCCCCATTTTCTGGCACATCAGCTTTTCATAACAATAATTCATTCATTCATTGTTGTGGGGGGGAGGGGGGGGGTGCTGGAGCCTTTCCCAGCTGTCTTCGGGCAGTAGGCATGGGGACACCCTGAATTGGTTGCCAGCCAATCGCAGGGCACACAAAGATGAACAACCATACACGCACATACGAACAATCACACTCATACCTCGGGACAATTTAGAGTGTTCAATCAGCCTGCCATGCATGTTTTTGGAATGCGGGAGGAAAACGGAGTACCCGGAGAAAACCCACACGGGCCCGGGGAGAACTCCACACAGGGAGGCCGGAGCTGGAATTGAACCCGGTATCTCGGCATTGTGAAGTAAATGCGCTAATCACTGGACCCACTGGGCCGCCATAACAATAATAATAAAAATAATAAGTAACATATTTTTAGTCGCTGACGGTGTAGTGGTACACTCGCCTATTTGTGTGTGGGTAACGTGGGTTTGGTTCCCACTCAGTGATGATGTTTGTCTCTATATTTGCTCCACGACTGAATGGCGACCAGTTCACGGTGTAGTTTTCCTTCTGCTCAAAGTCACCTGGGATCGGCAACGGCGACCCTATTCGGTATAAGCGGTGTTGAAAATGGACGGATAGATATTTATGAATCATGGGTTACTTCCCGGTGGAATTTTTTTCCCCCGAAATGTCACAGCAATCTCTTACAGCCCAATTGTAAAATTAGGATTACGCAAACTTTTCGAGGTCACATTTAACAACAACAAATGAAAAGGGTAAAGGCATTTTTGAAACCAGCATCAAAAATTGGAGACATATAAAGCCATCTGCGAGCAAAATGTATCGTTGATCAGTGTACCGTATTTTCACGACCATAAGGCGCCATTAAAAGTCTAGTGTATGAGCCGAGTTCCAAAGCCTGACTGAGCGCGTTTCTGGCCGACACGCTGTTTATATAGAGAAAAGGCGGGCGTAAGTGACGTCAGGCATGCGGAAGTCTGCCAATGAGTGAAGGGTGGGCGTGCCCAACAACACGGTGCGCCGAATGGTCGTGAAAATACGGTATTTAACTCAGCATTCTCAACAACACCGTTGAAGTGTCTGTAAAGGCACCGTTGCAACAGAGAGTGTATTATTTCCGATTTCAAATGATTGAAGTAAGAAGTATGGCTGCGTATAAAGAGAACATTATGCAGCTGCTTCACTGTGTGTTTAATGGCGTGGTGGAGTGGAGCCATAATGCCAGCGTGAGTCTGTTTCCAGCTGAAATACTGTGTCAGACTGAGCAACTTTTGGCTGACAGGCCTCGGATTCACCGGACCGTGTGTGCATGTGCACGAAGCAGAGTCCCTGACTGCACGCTCGTGCATTTGTGCAATAGTGTGTGTCAGCATGGGTGAATGCATGCATGTGTGACTCTGTACGTTTGAGTGCCACATGTCCTTTGTGTGTCTGTGTGTGTTTGTTTGCTAATCTCCCAGGGTTGCAATTCATCTTGACAGTCTGTGTAGCCTCATCACGTCAATGCCACTCCACCGTCTTACTCGGACGAGTGATGGAAGAAGTCCGCAGGGGAAGAGAGCGAGTGAATGACAAAGAGAATGACGGATCACATCGGACTCAACAGCAAAAAGTGCTGTGACACACACTCTTCTGCATATAGCGAGAAGAGCTGAGCGTGCCATTAAACGCGGAATAAAACTAAACCAGAGTCAACTTTCTACTTTTTTTATGGATACATCATACATGCTGGTTGGAAGCCTCGTGCTATGATTTTCAATGTCAGCGGTATTATTCAAAAATAGTTTGTTGTGATGAAGAACTGCACTGCAGCATACAGAGAGCTGTTTTTAGTATTTGGAAAAGTTGCACTGCACTACATGTGACCAATCTAATGGATAACTTTGAGATGTTCTAGTAATGAGTGAGCAAAAACCATTAGTGACACGCTGGCGCTGTTGGCCACATTCCAGCTCCTGGGGAGTTTGGTGCACACATCGCATATATCAAGGCCATTTGGCGGATTGAACACACATTCTTAAAAACCACAGCTTCCCCCGCTGAGCTTTCATTTTCCTCAAAAAGAAAAACGGTTTAGAGGCCACAGTCATTATAATGTTATTGGGGATAATATTTACAATGCTGTGGCTCCTCTCTGGAACATGGAGATTCTCATTTTTCTTAGATTTGTTTGTTTTTGTTTTTTGCTTTTTTTTATTGAAGTTATTTTGTTGTGTATATATTTCACACCGTTCCATTCACACCAGCCTAGGTTCGTCTTGGAAAATCTCAATTAAATGGTCAATGTCTTTTATGTGTTTTGGAATCAGCAGTTCATTCTTGTTTCAAAAGAGAGTCTCTAACTCTGCCGTGCTTCGACTTTTTTCTCATCACTGCTTGGACGTTGCTAAATTATGAAGTACATAATTTTCCGCATTGTTGTTTTGAAAAAAGGGGGCGGCACGGTGGTGGACTGCTTAGCATGTCTGTGTCACAGTGCAATGGTCATGGGTTCGGTTTCGGGCCCCGGCCTTCCTGTGTGGAGTTTGCAGGTTCTCCCCATTCCGCCGTGGTTTTTCTACAAGTACTCTGGTTTCCTCCCACAATCCAAAGACATGCATGGCAGGTTAATGGAACGCTCTAAATTGTCGTAATCTGTGATTGTGAGCGCGAATGCTTTTTCGTCAATGTGCGCCCTGCAATTGGCTGACAACCACTTCAGGGGGTACCCCACTGCCCAAAGTCAGCTAAGATAGTCAACGAGAACTATTAAGCAAAACAACAAGGCAAAAAGTCATGAATGTCTACAATACGCAGGCACGTGCAAACAAGAGTTGTGAGCAAGGCTGAATAATGGGACAACCAGTTGTTGGTGTGGCAGAGCTTTTAAAGGCAGCTGCATAGCGAGGATGGTTAACCACAGGTGCGGCTCTGGAGGGAACCCCCTCCACTCCTGCCAGAGATTGAAAACCAAACAGGACAGGATCATAACATAAAGCAAGTTGAGCCGCTGATGTTGTGCATTTTGTTTTGTAATTCGGAATGCATCCAAGCCTGTATCAGGAACCTATGCTGAAACAATCATAAAATCACAATCACAATTCACAAATCACAATTACAGTACATATTACACACAGTATACTATAATATACGGCAAGGTTGCATTGTAACCATAATATTGTTTAGGTTTTTAGACTGTATGCAAACCTGGGAGTACGCACAGAAATAGTGTCTTGAACAGCGTCTCTATCATTGCCATGGCGACTCCTCTTTGTAAATGTTCTCTTATGTTTGTGGACACGCGCAGTCTCATTGTTCTTTGGAGCTGTATATAGGGAACGTGTAGCTTAACAATCTTCATTAGGATCAGCGAGCAAAAAATATAAAATAATAATAATGAAAAGAAATCACTTGCAGTGATATATTAAGTATGTTAATTTATAATGATATGCCTAATCAGCTGCAGTGTCAGGCTCAGAGCACATCAAGATGGTGTTTACAGCTTCAGCACTCAGCAAAGAGAGGTTTAGGAAGACTGTAATTAAACTGCACTGCTGGATGTGCAATGAGGTTAAATTTGGAACATGAATCAATATTTCATTTGTCAGGAATTGCCAGATGTACTCATGTTAATACAAGACTGTCATTGTCTTCTCATGTGATACGGAGTTGTGACACTTAAAGTAGCTTCATCCATGACAGTTTGATGCAACCAATGTCAACAGCGATGTCACTAGTTTATTTGTGATATATGGTGAAATATCTGATGTTGATATGAGAGGTTAATTTGTATAGCCCTTCATTACAAAAGAACAATTTACACAAATCAACAACATCCCCTAGTCTAGAATCCCAACCACGCAACATAAAAACCTTTGGAGAAAAAAAAAAAAAAGAGAGAAACCTTGAGAGGAGAAATACAGATGGAAATGACCGGGCTGCAATGAATACAGAGCAGGCAACATCAATCACATGCTATGATGCTGTACCATGTTACTTTAAACAGCATGAGTGTCCATTTAAAGAAATGAAGCATTGCAGACTGGTCAGCCCCCGGCGTGAGCTATACGGATGATATTTCGGGCATAAAGGAGAGCTAGAGCGTGCTGGTCACGAAGTGATGGGCGTTTCACTCCATCACACAATTGGTCAGTTTCTAGGAATAAATCGTTGGGCCGTGTAGGACATGCCACACTAAACACAAAACACCACAAAGTGACATGACAGGCTTTCTGTGTCATGGTCGTGAGGCATCTGAGGCGCCAGATCGGCAGTCTTTGATGATTCCACACTACGTGGGGTGACAACTTGTTTGTGTCACAACTCGTTACTCAATCGGCCACGACAGTGATTCTTTGTTTGTGACGTGTCTTTTGGGATCCAAACCGGGTTACAATCGTGTAATCTGAGCTCGGCAGAAGTGGGTTCTCCTCAGGACCTGTCTTGCATGGCCAGTTGATGCAGGGTGAGAGAGTAGTCCCATATTAGTGCAAATCGGCCAGTATAGGGGTAATAAGATCAAACTTCCTATTCTAGTCAATATAATCTTCCTGCAATGTTTTATACTAAGTGTTGACTTTTAATACTGTACTGGGCATCTCTCTTACAAACATCTCTCATTCTGCTAGAAATGGCAACCCCATTCCATCTACACTTAATATCTCAATAATATTGTTTAAAAAAACATTCACATTTGACCATAATGAACATGCTTTGTAATGATACGTTTGGTAACTCGTCGTGGGTCTCATTTCATTGTGAAGTTCCCACAAGTTAACCACCTGAGTATTAAGTAACGACACTTGTACGCTTACAATCAAGCTGTATTAAGCCTTGCGACAACAGCCTGCGCCAGAGAGGCAGAACCAATTAAATCTGTGCTAAAGTGCATCATCTGCTTCAAAGCCATTTAGATGTGCTCCTAAAGATAGCCGTTAATGAGATTAGAGAACGGTAATCAGCGTCGGAGTAGTCAGCTGAAACAGTCTGAGATGAGCGGATAATGTCAAACACGTGATACCAGCTCTGACCAATAGGAAGATGCATGGTTTTTCATTCAAGTGGCACCGCCAAAGGAAATAGAATAGCATGATACCAAAAAAAAAAAAAAGAGCAGGTGGACAAACCCGTGTAGTGTGCAAATAAAAATACCGGAATCATGATCGATACAACGAAACGGAATATTCTGTAACACTAAACTGAGAAAATCCATTGAATGCTCTTCTCCTTCGATTTCCCCAGTTTGGTCGCTCGTGGAAGAGTCCTACTCGTCCCAATTTTTTCTTTACCCGTTCAACAAATGTTTCCAAGTGTTCTTGGAAACACTTTTTTTCCCCCCTCTTCTTTCTTCTTCTATTTTTGTAGCCTTGCCTAGAGCTGTGCATTGCAACAGTCACTGGCAACTATTCTAACTAATGGCTTGGTTTTTGCTGATATGATAACAACTGAATGGAAAGGGTTTTGGTATTACAAACCGCGTTGGAAAGAAAATAAGAGGAAACCATTTTATGGATGCACAATAAGTTGCCGCTCACTCTAATACGTTGTCTTTTTTGGGTTAAAATTGAATTGAAGTGGTGAGCGTGCCTACCTCACAGCGAGAAGGCAGTGTACAGTTTGTATGTTCTCCCTAGAACGGTAAGTTCACTCCAGGTGAGTTCACTCCTGCCCTATTCCGCGAATGCTAGTGAAAAATGATCTGCCTTAGTGTGTTAGCCTTGCAATTGACAGGTGATGGATTCAATGTCCAGGCAGTCCAACTTTGTAAACAGAGGACATCAAATTGAAGTTGTAATTTATGTAGAGTGGTCAAACTTGTGTTTGAAGTTGCATAAGTTGAAGCAAATTGAGCACTGTCATTAATACAAGTCCCAAATCAGCACTGGCATTGGCTTTCCTTCTGTAGGCCATCAATATCGCAGTTCCAAAGAACCCCGCCCCCTACCGCCCTCCGCCCATTATGTTCCCATTTGAATAATATGGAGTACCAACTGTGAGCGCAACGTTTTGTACTCAGAATTTATAAGTGCCGCACACACGCTCGGTGCTCATCTTGTGAACCCCAGAATAGCCTCTGTCTCTTATAAAGACATCGAATGCCAGGGCCACTTCAAAACAATGACGCCGAGCAATGAGGTGGTGTTCTTTGTGTGTGGATCCTTGAAGGAGACGGCTGTCGTTGGAGAGGCACTTGAGTCGGCTCCTAAAATATATTTGTGAGTGCTGCTACAAAGAGCATGAGACAGAAGCACACAGCGCTTCAGGTGCTCGAAAGCTTCACGTCATGACCCCTGAGAGGATGTTGATCACGCTTCACAGCAATCTCATCTTCACAGGCCAAGAAGATGGAACACCTCACAGAGTCGCTCTATCATTCACTAAGCACCACTTGAACCTCCAACTAAGGAAACCCAGGTACTCCCCAAATCCCAATTAATAAGAAAAAGGTTTGGAGTGGCGGCTCTTGACTCTGGTTCTGACGGTTTAATTGTAATTTTTGCAAGGCCCCCCCTGGCAACAATCTCCTCTTCTTGACAGTTCTGTGGCCCCGATTGAACTGAAAGGCCTCTTTTGCATCCACATTTATTTTCAACAGTGGTGTTCAAACGCATGTCAACTGACGTGTGGTAAGGAACAATTGTACATATTGTACTTCATCTAATAATAGCGGATCCAAGCAGAACTATGACAAATTAGTCAATCATTTATTCAAATAGATAACCTGTGTATTTAATAAATTATAATTCAATGAATCCACAATTACAAAGCATTTTTAAAGAACATCGTAACACGGTGAGCTCTCTTTTGCTCAACCGGTTAAAATGGAGATGTTCACATAATCAATCACAGTTTTCCACTTCAAGCGACGTGACACTCGATTACATGAAGCGTCCCGGTCATGTGCTTATGATGCAGTGAACAGTGTTAGCTTTAGCGGTGGGTCCCATGGCTCATCACGTCTGAAGCGACAGAGTTCAGAAAGTAAACATGTGACTGTACCTTAAGTCGCTGGACTATTTTTATTTGTTATCCTCCTTCCCCGCTACATGAATAGGAAGTGGGATTGAAATGTTTTCTCTTCTAAGCTGCAAGAACTCGCATTCTGACATTGTTTAAGTTTGTAACTGTGATAGAAAGTGGATTCACGCAATTATCATGTAAACAAAAGGCTGATTTTGGTTAATACTGGAAGTTGCGCACATAACTTACCCAAGGGTAGAAGTTCTGGAATTTTAACCTGGCAATTGAGTCTCTGAACTAACATAGGGATTTCAGTGTAGCGCAAAGCACATTCTAATCGTGCACATGGGTGGAGCTTTCCTTCTTCTGGTATTTTCCGAGACTTTGCACAGGTCAAATTGAGTATAAGGGGGCATTTGCTCCATTGTATGCCATTTGGGAATGGAACATTGCCGACTACTGTACATATAAACACCCTTCCCTTATTTCTATTAAAATCAGGGCAGTGGAAGCACACACACAGCGCTTCAGTGCAGAAACAGAAATTGACTTGTTGGGATATGCACTTGTGATTTTTGTGCACAAAGTGCAAGATGTAAACTGCTGTATAAACTATAAATTAAAATATCTCTCCTTGTGGATGATGTAACTGGAGACTGCCTTGCACACCCAATTGTGACCACCATACCCACCTATGTTTTTACACATGGTCAGGAGGTGTTATTAATATATTCATACGATTAGAATGATACTAATTTGTTAAATGAATAGATATTTGCAATGATTTGGAGAGATTGTACAACGTGTCATATTTATTAATGAAATCCAGCACACATCATGTCCGTGGAGAACCAAATCCGTCTGCCGGCCCCTCCATCAAATGCACCCAAATCACATTACACCACCTGTGCCACCACTTAGACCTCCTTCTTGCAAATCTAAAATCTAGTGTTTGGTCACCAAATTACAAGATGCACTGGGGGAGCGTCAGCCAAATCCACCAGAACAACCAGCGAGGTGTAACACGTTTCCCAAATTCACAAACGCACTAAACTAGACTTGCCCAGGCACAAAAATTAATATACACACGTTTTTATGCCAAGGGCAGTCTTCTTTCTGCAACCAAATTGTCAGGTGTGTTTTTGGTGTGGCATCACCGCCTGCCGAAACGCCCATAGAGGCGCAACGTGGTCCCAAACATGCAAAACTATACTTCCCCTGGTAAGGATATGAAGATGTGTCCATTTTTACGCAAAGCGCACAGGTGCTAGTCTAAGAAAATAGGGCCCCTGATGTCCAAAACTTTGCCCATTATTAAAACTGTCAAATGATTTCCGAAACTGAAACCTGGCACTATAGTCTCTGAATTGACATTTCTTTTTGGGTTTTTCAAATTTTATGAATTGCACACAATTGTCAAAGTATTACATGTAGAAAACGTTGAATGGAAAAAACAAGTGTGTCTGAATGAATTGAACACTCGGCTAATTTACAGTGACTGTGTTATTTTCCCCCAAGGCTCACCCTATGGTACGTTGTTTATTAGTAATTTGTATTAGTATTATTCTTGTCCCCCATTCATTTCTATGAGTGACATGGCAATAGCATCTCTTAGCGTTCACAAATAATTCCTGAGATTAGGACTGTACTTGTTTTTACGAATGGCCTTAACCGTACAACGTGAATGTCTGGCCATACTCTTGGCACCAAAAGCAGGCAGGCACAGAGTAGAGGGTGGCACTATACAATATTTTTAACGTGTGAAGCCATGTCATCTTCTGCATCATCTGGCACGACATGGTCTCCCTATTAGCATAACATTAACTTTGAAAAGACTGGTGCTAAATGCATTTTTCCACATGAATAATGTAAATCAGAGGAAATCCTTTTTAAGATTCCTTCTACACAAATTGCACAAGACATATTGTCTAATGCAGAAGTTACTAAAAGCCTTCCCTGGGAGGGTGCATCGTGGTGGACAACAAAGCCCCCTTGAAGGAGACGGCTGTCGTTGGAGAGGCACTT
Organism: Hippocampus mohnikei; assembly: GCA_026261675.1. Taxonomy (NCBI): domain Eukaryota; kingdom Metazoa; phylum Chordata; class Actinopteri; order Syngnathiformes; family Syngnathidae; genus Hippocampus; species Hippocampus mohnikei. The sequence continues at coordinate 4,653,522 of JAKGUB010000340.1, forward strand.
GAGTCGGCTCCTAAAATATATTTGTGAGTGCTGCTACAAAGAGCATGAGACAGAAGCACACAGCGCTTCAGGTGCTCGAAAGCTTCACGTCATGACCCCTGAGAGGATGTTGATCACGCTTCACAGCAATCTCATCTTCACAGGCCAAGAAGATGGAACACCTCACAGAGTCGCTCTATCATTCACTAAGCACCACTTGAACCTCCAACTAAGGAAACCCAGGTACTCCCCAAATCCCAATTAATAAGAAAAAGGTTTGGAGTGGCGGCTCTTGACTCTGGTTCTGACGGTTTAATTGTAATTTTTGCAAGGCCCCCTGGCAACAATCTCCTCTTCTTGACAGTTCTGTGGCCCCGATTGAACTGAAAGGCCTCTTTTGCATCCACATTTATTTTCAACAGTGGTGTTCAAACGCATGTCAACTGACGTGTGGTAAGGAACAATTGTACATATTGTACTTCATCTAATAATAGCGGATCCAAGCAGAACTATGACAAATTAGTCAATCATTTATTCAAATAGATAACCTGTGTATTTAATAAATTATAATTCAATGAATCCACAATTACAAAGCATTTTTAAAGAACATCGTAACACGGTGAGCTCTCTTTTGCTCAACCGGTTAAAATGGAGATGTTCACATAATCAATCACAGTTTTCCACTTCAAGCGACGTGACACTCGATTACATGAAGCGTCCCGGTCATGTGCTTATGATGCAGTGAACAGTGTTAGCTTTAGCGGTGGGTCCCATGGCTCATCACGTCTGAAGCGACAGAGTTCAGAAAGTAAACATGTGACTGTACCTTAAGTCGCTGGACTATTTTTATTTGTTATCCTCCTTCCCCGCTACATGAATAGGAAGTGGGATTGAAATGTTTTCTCTTCTAAGCTGCAAGAACTCGCATTCTGACATTGTTTAAGTTTGTAACTGTGATAGAAAGTGGATTCACGCAATTACCATGTAAACAAAAGGCTGATTTTGGTTAATACTGGAAGTCACGCACATAACTTACCCAAGGGTAGAAGTTCTGGAATTTTAACCTGGCAATTGAGTCTCTGAACTAACATAGGGATTTCAGTGTAGCCGCAAAGCACATTCTAATCGTGCACATGGGTGGAGCTTTCCTTCTTCTGGTATTTTCCGAGACTTTGCACAGGTCAAATTGAGTATAAGGGGGCATTTGCTCCATTGTATGCCATTTGGGAATGGAACATTGCCGACTACTGTACATATAAACACCCTTCCCTTATTTCTATTAAAATCAGGGCAGTGGAAGCACACACACAGCGCTTCAGTGCAGAAACAGAAATTGACTTGTTGGGATATGCACTTGTGATTTTTGTGCACAAAGTGCAAGATGTAAACTGCTGTATAAACTATAAATTAAAAGATCTCTCCTTGTGGATGATGTAACTGGAGACTGCCTTGCACACCCAATTGTGACCACCATACCCACCTAAGTTTTTACACATGGTCAGGGGGTGTTATTGATATATTCATACGATTAGAATGATAATAATTTGTTAAATGAATAGATATTTGCAATGATTTGGAGAGATTGTACAACGTGTCATATTTATTAATGAAATCCAGCACACATCATGTCCGTGGAGAACCAAATCCGTCTGCCGGCCCCTCCATCAAATGCACCCAAATCACATTACACCACCTGTGCCACCACTTAGACCTCCTTCTTGCAAATCTAAAATCTAGTGTTTGGTCACCAAATTACAAGATGCACTGGGGGAGCGTCAGCCAAATCCACCAGAACAACCAGCGAGGCGTAACACGTTTACCAAATTCACAAACGCACTAAACTAGACTTGCCCAGGCACAAAAATTAATATACACACGTTTTTATGCCAAGGGCAGTCTACTTTCTGCAACCAAATTGTCAGGTGTGTTTTTGGTGTGGCATCACCGCCTGCCGAAACGCCCATAGTGGCGCAACGTGGTCCCAAACATGCAAAACTATACTTCCCCTGGTAAGGATATGAAGATGTGTCCATTTTTACTCAAAGCGCACAGGTGCTAGTCTAAGAAAATAGAGCCCCTGATGTCCAAAACTTTGCCCATTATTAAAGCTGTCAAATGATTTCCGAAACTTAAACCTGGCACTATAGTCTCTGAATTGACATTTCTTTTTGGGTTTTTCAAATTTTATGAATTGCACACAATTGTCAAAGTATTAAATGTAGAAAACATTGAATGAAAAAAAACCAAGTGTGTCTGAATGAATTGAACACTCGGCTAATTTACAGTGACTGTGTTATTTTCCCCCAAGGCTCACCCTATGGTACGTTGTTTATTAGTAATTTGTATTAGTATTATTCTTGTCCCCCATTCATTTCTTTGAGTGGCATGGCAATAGCATCGCTTAGCGTTCACAAATAATTCCTGAGATTAGGACTGTACTTGTTTTTACGAATGGCCTTAACCGTACAACGTGAACGTCTGGCTATACTCTTGGCACCAAAAGCAGGCAGGCACAGAGTAGAGGGTGGCACTATACAATATTTTTAACGTGTGAAGCCATGTCCTCTTCTGCATCATCTGGCACGACATGGTCTCCCTATTAGCATAACATTAACTTTGAAAAGACTGGCGCTAAATGCATTTTTCCACATGAATAATGTAAATCAGAGGAAATCCTTTTTTTAAGATTCCTTCTACACAAATTGCACAAGACATATTGTCTAATGCAGAAGTTACTAAAAGCCTTCCCTGGGAGGGTGCATCGTGGTGGACAACAAAGCCCAACTATACAGTAGGTGAGTGTTTCAATGATGCATGGAGGTTGTCAGATTAAAGCAACTCATTACACTTTGGTGGCACTTTGTCGAGCGTCAAAACACAATCAGAACTGAAGGATGGTTCTCTGGGGGAATGTTTCAAAGAGCTAACAGCTCTCCGTTGATGACAAAATGAATAACATTAAATTTCCCCCGAGACCAAAAAGCTCATTAATAATTAAGTGTTTCCCCTTTTTCGGTTGTTTTTATAGTGTTTCTGTTCTGTTGGATATAATAGTTCACAACTTCAGACAACGAAAATAGAAAATGGAATGTCCTCTATTGTATGTATGGATAATTTTTGCACTTTACAATGTTGTAAACACAATAAAAACAATGTGTGTCCTGCAAGTGTTAATGTTGGAAAGTGTAATGAGATGATGTAGTTCTAATAACATATTTAAAGGGTACCGCAGCATGAGACACCTGCACAATCCGGTGAGCTCACAACCATAGAAAGAAAAAATTGGCCCTTGAAGACATCAATGCTTATTTTCACATATAGTGGATATAAAAACTACGCACTCCTGTTTAAATACCTAGTTTTTATGACATCATAAATAAATAAAAGATCAATAATTAAAAAAAACTGAACAAAACCAGCCACAAAACCATAAGTAATTGGCGGAAACGGATATGCCTCATACAGTGCAACACATCTTCGCATCAAGTTGATCACGTTTTGGATTGTGCCCTGTGGAATGTTGGCACACGCCTCTTTAGTGGATGCACGAAGTTACTCGACATTAGCTGGTACTGGAACATGCTGTCTTATACACCAATTCAGAAGATCCCAAACATGCGCAATGGGTGACGCACCCGGCGCGAGTGCCATCCAAGAACTAGCATGTTTTCAGCTTCCAGGAATTGTGCTGCGGATGAATGGAACAACAGACCAAATCCATGAAAAAAACAAACAAAAACCCCCAAACAAAAAAAACAAAACAGATTTGTTGTACAACGAGAGTAAAAATGTCACTCACACCACATTACCGACTGGTTCTCTGCCCCTCCCCGGACCCAGCAATGCAGTAAAACCCTACGTTACAGTGCTGTTTTATTGTGGGCAACCTATGGCCCATGTGTGCAGGTAGATGCTGTATAAGCAGAATATTGATATGCTGCACCTGTGACCTGGATGGAAGTGAAGAAGAAGAAGAAAAGCTTGCTAAAGCAGATTTGTGAACAATGTTTGAAAGAAATAGGCCTTTAGGGTACCTTCATCCAGCCATCCAGCCATCTTCTGGACCACTTATCCTCGTAAAGGTTGCGGGCGTGCTGTCTTTGGCCTATAGGAGGCGGACACCCTGAACTGGTTGAAGCGTCCATACATAGATTCTGAAATTTTTGGGAAATAAATGAGACCAAGATCCTTTCAAAACTTTTATGAGACCCAAAACATGCCGCATTTGACAAAACATGCAAAATGATTTCCTCCTTGCCCAGGTGAATGGTGAAGGAGGCCATGACATCTGTCGGATCTTTAAACCTCCACAATGTATTTTTAACACAAAATATCACCACAACCTCATGCACCAAAGATGACAATAGTTGTTGTTTAGCTTTGTGTTTACATATCATATTATATATATATATATATATTTGAACCTTTTTCCAATGTCACCAGCATAAATGTTTTTTTTTCATCTTCAAACAATCATTTTAACAACCCGTTATCTTGCTTGTTATTGAGGCATACAAAGGAAGCCCACTAACCCAGTGGTGTCCAGAAACGGCCCGCGAGGGTTCGATCAGGCCCGCAGGATAATTAAAAAATGAAAAAAATGCATAAAAGACACGGAATGAATTTTTAATAAGATGCAATTCATGTATTATCCGCTAGGGGGCACACTGTTTTCTCTTTCGTTTGTGAAGTGTAGGCGGGGGTTACATTTAGATTTCATATGCACATGTGGAAATGGTTTAAAAAATCATTTCTTTATAAATCTCGTTTAATCTTAAAATGCATGACTATATTTTTAAATACTAATTGTTCAGGTTTTGTGCCCTTGTACAATCAGTGGGATCAGTTGCACTGCATATTTGTGAATGATAAAAGTCAATTGCACATTTGTCGAAGGAAATCTAAGGTGTTTTATGAAATGTTAGGTAAATGAAATGGAGGTACATTTCAACATTTTCCTCATGTTCTTGTGCTTCGCTATATCAAAACAAAGGAAAGGCATGATATTTTGGTTATTTATAGCAGAGTGGTATAATTTTAATGGTCTGACCCACTTGACATCGACCGAGGCTGTATGCGGCCCACAATATGAAATGAGTTTGACACCCCTGCGCTAACCTGTTTTCCGGGGTTGTTGGTCACGTGATCTTCCACAAAAAGCGGATTGTACAGCTGTGCCTAAGTGGTTAAGATTGTTGGCTTCCATTGTGCGGATTCTGGTTCAAGTCATCAAGCGGCAGGAGAACGTGGAGACAAAAAAAAAAAAGCTGTGAGCTTAATCAACTGTGGACAGAGTTTGAGAGGTTGCTGTGACAGGTCCACCCCCAACATCCCCCAGACTGACGGCTATGGTGTCCTTGAGCAAGACACTGATATCCTGAACTGCCCCCCCAGCTCTGGTTTACACCACTGTGTTCACAGATGCGATGGGTTAAATCCAAAGGACACATTTCAGACATATGCAGAGATTCACAACAATAAAGTGTCCTCCTCTTCTTGCCGGGGGAAGTCCAACCCTTTTGTGCACCAATAATGATAACCTGTAACCAGATGACATGATAGGCTGTTCACTGTAGTAACCAACAACAACAGTGGCTATAATGTGGTCGCACCAGGGTGCACAAACTGTTATATTGAATGTGCCTGTATTCGGAAATCAACCGATCATATTCAATCTCATGTTCAATGAGAGGCAGCACACCTGCCGAGTATCAACAAACCAACAATATTCCAACATTTAGAATATTCCTTACAAGGGAGACATTGTTTTAAAAGGAAATTAACAGGCTGTCCAATTGTATAAAATGTGATGGCAGAAACTGCCCAAGTTGGTGTAGTTTCCTTTTGTTAGGTTGTGGAATGAAGCAGAGTATTTTATCAAAGGCAAAAACACAATTCTGGAAAAAACTGCAGAAATAGCAACTGAATTTAATGAGTACTTTGTCAACATCGGCAGTAACCTAGCAAAACAAATTCCTGACCCAACAAACTTGTTTGAAATAGATAGATACGTAGAAAAGAACTCCTCCACGATGTTCCTTACTGCTGTAAAACAAGAAGAAGTATTAAATATTGTAAAAACCTTTAAAAATAAAAAGTCAACTGATTGCTTTAATATTGATATGACAATAATAAAACAGATTATAGAATATGTAGTGCGACCTTTCACGCACATATGCAACCTGTCATTCAAAGCTGGTATCTTTCCATCAAAAATGAAAATTGCTAAAGTTATTCCAATTTATAAAAGTGGAGAAAGACATCTGTTTACAAACTATAGACCAATATCACTACTACCACAATTTTCAAAAATATTAGAAAAACTATTTTCTACAGACTTGATAGCTTTATACAAAAACATGCGCTGTTAAGTGAGAATCAATATGGCTTCAGGAAAACCGTACCACCTCAATGGCAGTTATGGAGTTGGTGGAAGCAATAGCCACTAATATAGACAACAAAGAATTTACTGTTGGGGTTTTCCTAGACCTAAAAAAAGCTTTCGACACAATAGATCACAGTATATTATTGAAAAAACTAGAAAGATATGGCATTAGAGGTATAGCGTATAAATGGATAAAAAGTTATTTAGAAAACAGAAATCAGTATGTGCAGCTCAATAATAAAAAAACGAATCAACTGAAAATCACTCATGGAGTTCCTCAAGGGTCAGTGCTTGGTCCAAAACTATTCATCCTATATATAAATGATATCTGCAAGGTCACAAAACAATTTAAATGTGTCCTATTTGCTGATGATACAACTTTCTACTGCTCTGGAATAAATCTGAAACAGCTCCTGACAACCGTAGAAAACGAATTAAACAAATTAAAAAACTGGTTCGACAGAAATAAATTGTCACTTAACCTGAAAAAATCGAAGCTAATTGTTTTTGGCACAAGACCAATCAAACACCAAGCTAAAATTATGGTAAACTCAATTGAGATAGAAATAGCGAATGAAACCAAGTTTCTCGGATTAATAATAGACTCAAAACTATGTTGGAAGCCGCATATCGATAACGTAAAAGAAAAATAGCCAAAACTATAGGGATCCTCTACAAAACCAAGGAAGTGCTAAATAAGAGATCCTTGTACACATTATACTCTTCATTATTATTACCATATATGAACTACTGTGTGGAAATATGGGGAAATGCTTGCAAAACAAACACACTCCCGATTCTAAAACTACAAAAAAGCAATTCGAATTATTAATAGATCAAAATATACGGAACCCACAAATCCATTATTTATCAAATTAAATACGATGAAATTTTATGACCTGGTTGACTACAAAATTGCACAATTAATGTACAAAGCACACAATAACCTGCTCTGCCAAAACATTCTAAAGTTCTTTGAAATTCGAGAAAGCAGCTATGATTTAAGAGGTACCAACTTATTCAAAAACTAAAAACAAGAACAAACATCAAGCAAAGAAGTGTATCTATCAAAGGTGTTAATCTGTGGAATAATCTCAAACGGACCTGAAAATGAGTAAATCGCTTGCTGAGTTCAAAAACAAATTCAAAAAAATAGTACAAACAACCTACATCAATCAGAGTTAAAATGATAAGTTCTAAACGTTAAATATAATGATAAATTAGAACTAAGTTGATAAATAGGGAAAGGTATGGAAATATCCATTATGAATACAAGAAAAAATTGACACAAGAGTGCCAGGGTGTGTATATATAAATCCGATACACACCAAAAGTAGTAAAAATATCATGGTTAAGGGTAAAGCATGAGCCTTAATAGAGACTTCTATCTTCTTATTCACTTTCTCTTCTGATTGATATAAAAACTATTTATTAGATATAAACACATAACACGGGGTAGGACTAGATAAGTTCTTTACTTCTTCCTATTCCCTTGAACATAACTGTTTTAATGATGACTGTGCTGAATGATGACTGATTTCTCTTACCTTATTATTACTGTATATGTTTTATGTTATGTTCAAATAAAACCAAACCAAACCAAACCAAACCAAACATACCGGCCAGAGATGGCTGCTGTATCCTCTGTTTGGCAGCACTGGTGTGAAAGAGAGCCACTTTGTGAGTCAGTGCATGTTTCTCCAATGTTGTCATCTATTCCTCATGACCAGACTCCCCACCTTGCCTAACACTGTATCACTTGTCGACAAGTACTTTGGATTTACCCCCGCTGATATTTTTAGCAGTCACGATTATGGACTAAACAACTCCACTTGCCCCGCAGCCAGGTGCAAAACTTTTTGGGAGATTCGCCTGCATTGCAATGACCAGACAGCGTAGTGAGAAACCTTACATGAACCAAAACATCCAGGATGACAAAATACAAATGAACACAAAATGTGATCATGTTTATGTCAATCTGGACAAAAGATGATACCTTTGGGTGCATTGTAAGTATGCATGCATGAACTTTTTTTGTGTGTGTGTGTGTGTGTATCCGGATTTACTTCACATTTCTGTGGGGTCTTCATGTTAAAACAATACAGTGCAACCACAGGCATTGAATGTTGAAAATAAAGTAAAAACATAGATATTGTTATTTCAAAAGACTTTAGTTGCAATTGAAGTATCAACTCCAGCTTTTTACTCAAGTAAAAGAACAAAAGTAATGGTTTCAAAACGACTGAATGTATCAAAGTGAAACTTATGCATGGAGAAAAAATATGCATTGAAGTGGAAGTCAAGTGAAACATTTTCTTTCTAATATGCTTTATATGCCCTGACAGACTACCGTAAACATGCTTTTATGATTAACCTTGCACTCATGGAATCATTATTAATCAATAGAATCCACCTTACTCCAAATTTTTGCCAATTGTGTTCTCTCTCTCTCTCTCTCTCTTTCTCTCTTTCTTTCTCTCTCTCTATACATAAAGATATATTCATTCATTCATTTTCCAAACCACTTGATCCTCACTAGGGTCGCGGGCGGAGCCTGTCCCAGCTGTCTTCGGGCAGTAGGCGGGGGACACCCTGAATAGGTTGCAAGCCAATCGCATGGCACACAGAGACAAACAACCATTCGCGCTCACACTCACACCTTGGGACAATTTAGAGTGTTCAATCAGCCTGCCATGCATGTTATGGGAATTTGGGAGTAAACCAGAGTACCTGGAGAAAACCCACGCAGGCCCGGGGAGAACATGCAAACTCCACACAGGGAGGCCGTAGCTGGAATTGAACCCGGTACCTCTGCACTGTGAAGTCGATGTGCTAACCACTGGACTACCGGGCCGCCTACATATAGATATTGATATATCTATATATGATCTACAAGGCAAATACATTGAAGAAGCCATGTGTACTACTGAGCATTAATATGTGTTTCATGGAGTGAAAGATAGGATGACTTGAGTTCAGCAAAGGCTGAAAAATAACTCATCCACTAAGGCTCACATCCCCAAAATATGTACCGTATTTTCACGACCATAAGGCGCCATAAAAAGTCTAGTGTATGAGCCGAGTTCCGAAGCCTGACTGAGCGCGCTTCTGGCCGACACGCTGTTTATATAGAGAAAAGGCGGGCGTGAGTGACGTCAGGCATGCGGAAGTCTGCCAATGAGTGAAGGGTGGGCGTGCCCAACAACACGGTGCGCCGAATGGTCGTGAAAATACGGTACTTAATTCAGTTTACAAAGTATTTTTTACTTACTTGACACTTCCAAGTGGTTCCTCAATTGTTTCAACGAGTGGTCCAAGTGGGATAACCATTCGTTTTGAGTACAGTGTTTTCTGTAAGATGCCCGTTAGCATGAATATCTCCCAACGAGAACGATGCAGGTTTCAGTTGGTGTTGGCTTCAATTTATCTTCGTGGGTTTTGCATTTCCTCTCTCTTCTTGTGGTTGTTCTGTGTGACATCTGTGACCAAGTCTGCTCTTCTGGTACGACTCTAATTGCTATATTGATACCTTTCTGTTGGCTGTCATATACTATTTCCAGTACCTGGTCAGCCACAGTTCCGAACACGGCAAGCCAAGCTAGAGAACATGGTTGACGGAAACCACTGTTGGTTGTGCTTCGGTTGAGCCAATCTGTCATCACCCCGTAACTTTAACATTTGAGGACACGATAAATTCCCAAACTAAACACACCCGCTAACATCAGTTTGACCTGTTGTGTTGGCTTAGCTCATATCTTGAAGATTTCGCCAGTGAAGTGCGGTGGACAATCGCAAGCAATGTAATTGTTGTCGTGAAATATAGTCGCGCAACACAACTGTAATCTAAGAGTGTGATTACATCAGTAAGGTTTCACAATTTCGGTTCCTTGAAAACATAACATCTATATTTACAGCTATGGGAGGAGCGGGGTAATTGGAGCTATTGATCAGGTTAAATGATAGCCTTTTCCAAACGCTGAAGGGTTGTTTTCTCAGCCGCCCTCCGTTCTATCTGATGACCCATAAAATCGATGACCTGGCTGGAATCTCCCAGGTGACTTATCTCGTTCCATTTATCCGCCAAGGCTGTATGGCTCAGCCTTGTGACTGAAAACAGCGCACACACACACACACAGAGTACAGCGTCCACAAATGCTGTACAATTGTCACCGCGTGTATACAAGTTGAAACATCTCATTGAGACTGTGTTCCGAAGTGGCTACATGGAGGGGCCTGTTCCCTTGGAAACCACATATTTTTTTTCTTCTCCAAAATGAACTCTATTTTCAGGTCGCCCGCTGAGTGGCTGATGAAAAAAAAAAGATCATTACACAGAGAAGACGTCTCAACTATCACAAGGCCGCAAGGCTCTTCACTGATGCTTATACGTAATACATCGGGTTTCTCGGTAGCTTGTCAGCACAAAAATCCCGATTTGTTAGGTCTAGTATTAAACAGTCGTAATGTTAAAAACATGACAATAAGACATTTTGTTGTGTTATTTCTTTGGTTCACTGTCCAATACAGTCCAGTGCAACCATAACGTTTGAACAAGGTGTTTGCGTGGATGCTGGAAAATGTTGTCAATCTGTTCCACAGTCACAAGTTGTTTTAAGTAATGTTTAACATTCTTTACCTGTGTCTCACATGTCATGCCATAAAACTGATGGCTGTATGCGCAGAGTTTATGGCAGGAGCGGTATTTATTCTTTTTTTTTTTTAATTTGTGCACGATACAGTTCACAGAGCAGCGGCAAAGTGGGCCTCACTGTCAACAGGGAATTGCCTTGCACGATCAAGCTGAAGGACAGGATAAGGTCATTGCGTTGACCTGTTTTTTTTGTTTTTTTTGTACTGTAGCCACTTGGACTGAAATCACAGAAAATGACACCAGGCCCTCTAAAGAGCCTTTGACTGTGCGAGCGCACTAGACCTGGTCACAGCGAGAGTTAGATGAGCTTATGAATCATGTGCTGCAGCAGAGGCGTAGTCACTCTCAATTCAATACCTGAGTGAAGCAGTTCAGAGAAGAGAAAAAACAATGACTCAGTCGTATTTGTATGATAAGTCAACTCATTTCAAATTGACACAGTACGTACTCAGAATACTGATACTGCATGTATGTGTGCAAGATTTTTCTAGTCTATTCAGCATAATTTCAAAAGAAAATCCTGCATGTCCACATTGTCATGATTTTGACCTTTCAGTATAATTAAATTGTGTTCTACAATCCTCAACACTTATCGACAGGGGGGCTCATTAGAAGGCATCGCTAGATCAAATACAAGAAGGTAGAAAAACATCTTGATCACAGTCAAGAGGTTCTGGGTGGGAATTTTATCTCCAGCCCTCCTGTGTGGCGTTTAAATGCCCTCCTGGATCATGTAAGGGTTGCGATGTTGTTGCCTAAATGTTAAGAGTAATTGGTGGCTCAAAACTGCTCTTAAGTATGAGTGTAAATTGTGGTTTGCATGTGCCCTGCGATGAACTGGCGACTGATTGTAGATGAGTACAGAAAGAACCCAAGTGTCCACAAAGCTTTCTTTTAATTGTAATAGTGTGAGTGGATGACTCACAATAATTGTACAGTAAATAGAGTCGATGCGGGTCCCTATCGACATGAGCTTGTGTTAACATGTACGGTATATACTGTACATTATAGTATGTCTGCTTTAGCATTTCAAAACATGAAAATGTAGATATCCACCAACGAGTCTGAAAATATTTTCTGACTCTAACTGTGGTATTTTTATCATGTTTTTATGACTTGCTGTAAAAGAGTTCCCAAACTGTTCATTTCATCCAAACAGACATCCACGTGAATTTGGAAATATGTTTTATATCCATTGCTCAGGTCTGAATATGGCACTACTACTACTACCACTCCTACCCCTGCAAGCTTTTGGTTTAGCTACTGTATGCAGAGGTGTGAATGTAGATTTGAGTGGCGTGTACAGACTGTAGGTTAACTGTTGATGGATTGCATCATGGAACAGTTGACGTGTAGAAATTGGGAAGACGGTTTTGGCAAAATGAATTGCTTTTTGACTGTAACCAACAGAAATGATTTTGAGTCAGCCCGTCGTTTGTACTCCACGGGAACGATGACATGAATTCAGCAATGGGAAGTTGAGCAATTCATTTGTTGCTAATCAAGAAAATGTACTCACGTCTATCCGGTTGTGACATCATCGCTGCATCGACTTGAAGATGCCCTCTGGCTCTAGTTATCTCATATAAACATGAAGATTGTTTTTGTTATATCGGTCTAAGTTTTGTTCTTTTCCATTGGGCATTGATGGGTTACAAGAGCACATTATTCGAGAGCTCCACACACAAATACTCCACATACATGCCAGACACTGTCAAAAGCAGGGCGAGCACAATTGCTTTCATTCTACTTTCTCTCTCGGTGTATGTTTGTCGCTTTTGATGAGGTCCTTTCATCATGTTTGCAATGACAGAAGATTGTTTAATTCCTGTGATACACATTTAGTGCAGGTCCCTTTTCATGTCTGTATGACAAAAGCTGGTTAGTTAGTTCTATTGTGGCCAACAATGTCTCCTTTGAAGCCTCAGCTCGGCCGAAAGTATGTCAGTCTTGTGTTAGCGTCGAGCTTCTTAGATTTGCTGTGATCATCCCTCCAAACAGAACACGGCTCTGTTACGCTCCCATCCTAAGAAAGAAAAAGCAAGAGTGAAAAATAGAATGAAATTGCCATCTGATGGGCTCAACAACAAAAACATCTCTCAATGTTAGCTGATAGCAAAGTTAGCCTCATATTTTAGAACCTCACACATTGCGCCAAATCATGTGAAACAATGTCATTACTTTGCACAACCTTTCCTTGTTTTCACACTCTAGGTGAGTGGACGTGCTCCCCCCTTTTTTCAGGAAGTATCAGGCTCCTTGCAGACCGGCGGACCTGGAACCACTCCTCGGTCACTCAAAAAGCTGCGGTATGAACAATAAGAGTATGTTTCAGTTGAGAATCTGATACCAGAGGCATAAGAAATTAGATTTGAGTCTTCAGTGGCCATCCACGACGTTGAAAATATACCTTACGTTTATTTATTTTTGGGTGAGTTGGTGTGAGGGAAGCGAGAAGGATGAAGGAATGCATTCGCCAAGTTCTTGCAGGGATGGGAATGAAACGAGCCAATCGTTGCTCTGTAAAGAATTAAAACCACCTCTGCAAATAGCTCCAATATTTGCATAGTGCCTCCGAGTTGGAGTTTCACAGCGTCTGGGTTTCCTGTGCAAATAAACAGTGGAGCGGTCCACAAGTGTGGAATGCCCCTCCTTGTCCCTAATCAGGGCCACTCTCGACAGAGAGCTGATCAGATAAGGCTATATGATAATGTTTTCCTATATGGAATGCTTGAATCAGCTTCTCAGACCTGTTGCTGAGGCTTCTGAATCCTGTCTGTCTGCTGCCTGAGGTCCCTTCACTCTGCCTTTTTTTGCTAGTCTTGCCCAGTTGTTGGCAAATGAGGAATGGGATTTTATTTTCCAAAAATGGATACCCCAAAATACTGTAGCCAGCAAGTTTCCTGAAGCCCGAGCTACCATGTCAGCATGTGGCTGTGCCAGTGACCGGGGTGTGCCCGTGAGTGTACGGCAAAAGATTGAGACTTGATGCGAATGAGAGATCTGGCCAAAGATTGGTCGGGAAAAGACTACTTTCATCCCACAACGCCACCCAAAGGCACAAACGGCCCCTTATGCCTAAACAATGAAAACTCCACCCTATTCAGGCTTATGTAGGTTTGTGGGGTTGTCATGATCCTGTTCTTGTGTGTCTCCAGAAGATGGCAGTGGAGGGCTTTTCCTCCAGCGTGCACACCTGCTGCCAATGTGTTCATTAGTAAGCCAAGTATTCAAGGCCTGCCAAGATCCCACGCCTCTCGTCGGATTATTGACTTTGTTGCTGCGATTACTAAGGGTTGTTTTCTATACCTCTCGATCTCATCATAGTCACGTTTGCGCTCTTGTCTCCCACTTTCCAAGTATTCGTTTTTCATCTTTGATGTTGCTCATGTTTTTGATTTCGCGAACTTGGATGTTAGTCATTTCCTTCGCATTCTCGGTGTTACTTACCTTGCCTTTTGCAAGCATTTTGTTGTTGTTAAAGTATAATTTTCCTGGTTCTTTTGACCAGCATTTTCTGTTCATATTTTGTCATTGCGTTTCTGTATTAAATATTTTCGTACGGACTTTTGTTTGTGTCCACGTTTTGTGGGATCTGATCGCCATTCAGCTCATTTGTGAACTGTGTCAGGGGTGGAGGGAAAGTCTTTCACAGGAAATAATATGAAGGTGAAGAAGGAATGTGTTCACTGATTCACTACCTGCTGCTGTTTTGCATACTGGCGTGCTTTCTTCTGAGATGGTAATATGTGATGAGTTTAAACATTCTTCCTTGGCCGGTCGTATCAATGACACGGTGTTCGCTCCAAACAATAGTACTCGCAAGCTTACAAATAAAAATGAGATTCTACTGGACAACCGCTTGAAGTACAGCATGGGACCCAGGCAACATAATGTTTTTAATATTACAAATGGGAATCCTGCTATGGCAAATAACTCGGATCAACCTACTTGATTTTACAAATATTAAATCACACTCCTCGAAAGCCTTGCCAGTTAATGACCTGATCAGAGCCCATAACCTTAATATGATTGGTCTGCTAAATGAGGTCTCGCCCCCAAACTTTGTGAGTTCACATGTGGCATGTCCTTGTAAGAAAGGCAGGGGTGTGGCCATTCTTGTCCAAATCTGCTCTCAAACTTAGTCCTCGCTCAAACAACGCCTTGAAAACTTTTGAGGTTGTCACTGTGCGATCTATAGCCTCGTCGCCATTTTATCTTTTGGTGATTTACCGCCCTCCTGCCCCTCACACTGGCTCTTTACATGAATTTCCTGAATTTGTGGCTGACTTGGTGACTCATGCAGATAATATATTAATAATGGGTGACTTTAATGGTCATATGAATTCATGGTCTGAACCACTTACCGCGGCATTTGAGACAATAATTGATACTTTGGGTTTCACGCTGATAATAGACGAAGCAACCAATAAAAATGGCTACACTATAGATATGGTACAAACCCGGGGCTAAGCAACCTCAAATGTCATGGTATCGTCATATATCACTGCTATATCTGACCATTATTTTACAAGATTTGAAAACTTGACTCACTGCCTTCGTCCTCACCACAATCAAAGCTATAGCGGCCACATTATTAGTTCTTCAACCACCACTGCACTCTCTGAGCTACTGCCTCTGGCACCCGCTCCCTTTCCTTCTTGTAGTGGTTCGAGTCTCACTAATGATGTCAGTGCCGTTCTGTTAAATCTGCCCAACTCTGTAGCACCAATTCAACTTAAAACTCACCCAAAGAATTTTACACTGCAGTTCACAGGTGAAATATGCAGTTAAACAATCATGTAGGAAGCTCGAGTGCAAACGGTGTGCGACTAAACTCGAGGTCTTCCGTTAGATATGATGCAATGGCTTGTTGAATTTCCCTACAAACTTAGGACATTCCAGCCTAAATATTATTCATTTATCACTCATCTGGGGCATTGTACCAGCAGCTTTTAAGATCGTTGTTATTTGACCCCTACTTAAGCAAGCAAACCACAACCCAGAGAGCCTCAGTAATTATAGGTTGGGCTCAAATCTCTCGTTTATTGCGACAATTCTTGAAAAAGTTGTGGCGCAACAGCTTAATGATTGCACGGCCACTAACAATCGATTACAACTTCTTCAGTCAGGATTTACAGCTGACCACTCTAATGAGACGGCCCTTGCTAAAATGACTCATGATTTTCTCCTAGGTCTGGACCCCGACACCTCATCAATATTATTATTCCACGATCTTAACGCTGCCTTTGACACCATCGATCATAACATACTATTAGAATACCTCAGAAAATGTGTTGGTATTTCAGGCTCAGCACTTTCATGGTTTAGTTCTTACCTCTGAGAGGATGCACCGTATAATTCATGGGAATTTGGCTTCTGAGTTTTGGAATGTTATATGTGGAGTCCCGCAGGGATTGGTACTTTGTCTTTTATTGTTCAGTATCGACATGCTTCATCTTGGTAAGGTAATCCATCCATCCATCTATTTTCCGATCACTGGGTCGCCGGAGCCTATCCCAGCTGTCTTCGGGCAATAGGCAGGGGGACACCCTGAACCGGTTGCCAGCCAATCGCAGGGCACACAGAGGCGAACAACCATCCACGCTCACACTCACACTTAGGGACAATTTAGAGTGTTCAATGAGGCTGCCATGCATGTTTTTGGAATGTAGGAGGAAACTGGAGTACCCGGAGAAAACCCACGCAGGCCCGGGGAGAACATGCAAACTCCACACAGGGTGGTCGGAGCTGGAATTGAACCTGGTACCTCTGCACTGTGAAGTCAACGCGCTAACCACTGGACCACCGGACCACTGGTAAAGTAATGATACCCAATTGTATTTGCCGTTAGCAAAGCACATCTTGGCAATTATTGTACTCTATAGGCATGCCCAACTATTTCTCAGCTGAAAAACAACAATAAAAAAACATTGTTCCCTCTCACACTAAGGTGACTAAGGTGAACGGTGTATTAGATCTACACAAGTTAATATCCACACAAAACATTTTTGTTGTATTTTTCCATGCCTGTGTTGCGTTAATACCTGTTGTTGTGATAATGAGTCGATTGGTTGCCACATCCATTCTTGCAGATTTGACCAAGAATTGCATTTCTGTTTCAAATAATGCATCCATTTTATGTATTGCCTATCCTGTTCAGGGTTGCTGCATGCTAGATCCTCTCCTGTTTGGCCCAGTCAATAACAGACTACACATAGGATCAGACAACGATCCACACTTAGATTTACACATCAATAAACAACCGCCGCCTGGAGAAAAGCGAACCACGACACCATCAGTGGTGTTGTTCCAAATAATATTGTCTTTTTTGGCCGTACAACATTAGGCTATATTTAAATATACTTAGCAGTCAAGCGCTGAAGAGCCAAAACAAACTAAAAGATCTGAATCACACAAGTCACAAGACTCATCCAAACATCACATTATTGTCTTAGTGGTCTCAATGTTGTTGTCGAGGCTATTTTGTGTACATAAGTGATTCTCTTCTCAGGGAAAGGAGTGGCTGCTTCAGTGACAACAGAAAGGGGTTTTTTTCTCTCCAAAAGGTGTAACATGCCCAATTAAATGAGGCACACCTTAAGTAGTTTAGTCACATTTTGTGTCTTTTAAACATGATTCCAGTCAAGGAAATTTGATATGATTTAAAAAATCTCATATGCCAAAACCCGCATCAACAAAACACATAACTAGGTGCTCAACCCTAAACTGAATTTTTTTTTATGGCGACAAATCTAATTAGACATCCAGGATATTCACATCAACTATAACTGTGGGCTACATATTATAATGAGCTTTATGTTACTTTAATTAAGTATAATTTGTCGGCTAAAAGCTTGGCTCAAACTCCCACACACACACACACACACACACACACACACACACACACACACACACACACACACACACACACACGCGATGCTTTATTTGGAATGTGGTGGTAAATTGTCTACTTGTCTTCATTGTAGTTTCAACGAAAATGCACCAGTTGTGAAATGCGAACATACTTAACTTGTAACAACATTGTTTGCGCCCTTTAAAAACACAAGTGTAATCTTGGCTCCGCAAATCATTTGCAGGTCTAAATGCGGGCAGAATTGTCAAATTTTGCACGCCCCCAGCGCATATCACTGTATCTCCAGGAGTCAGATATTTGTTGCTTAGCAACAGTTCCAGTAGATTGCACCATGCTACATCATGTTCAAATTGTGATACACCTCATGACTTTTAGTGAAGTCAACACCCCCCCCACACACACACCCCACCTCCCCATCACAGTTGAAAATAATATCTGATTCTGATCTCGACTATTAGATGTAAGCAAAACATTTGAATGTATTAATACTCTGGAGTAAGGGCATTTGTATTGCCCCAAGTGTCCCAAATGTTGTTCACTTTGAGAACAGTGTTAGCAGCTTGAACATGTTACAATAAAAAGTAAAAGCAAATCACACAAGACTGCAGAACACATCCAACCAAATAAACCATTCGAATCCAAATAGCCAAATTACTTTCTTGGATTACTTACATATTTCACCACAACAGAAAATAAACCAATGTCTATTTTGCAATAAATGGACGGGGTTCTCAATTCAGCTATGATTGATGCCAAGTCGGTTGGAGCAAACAACTTTGAGAATTCATACATGTGATGCAATCTGTATGACATTTTCAGGGCTAGACTCCCCCAATATCTCCCCAGCTGTATGAATGATTCCCATATTTCATGGATTGAACTCGTCCTCCTGTCAAAAACGTCTTCATTCCCAAAATGGCACGTTGTGATTTTACACATAAACGTACCACAGCAGATAAAGTCGTTGAACATTTAAGAGGAGAAGGTGAGGACGCAACTTGAAAGAAGCCAATGTTGAGCGAGGTAAAAGCTTTGTTTTACAGAAAACGTTTTCATGGGGGAGGAAGAGAAGGAAAATCAAACTGATATTTAGCCCCGACTGCCCCCCCCTCTCCGCTTTTCGCTTTTGTTTTATGCAAAGCTCTTTTTACCACATGGTAGTGACAGATTGTTTGAGCTGAAAGGAAAAGCCATTCGAAGCTAATTAAGCAGCCATTCCAGCCTCGATTCGCAGGCAGGAGGGAGAAGGAGCGCCGGCATTTGTCAGCACCGAATCCAACGTGGGTTTAATTGACAGCCTTGCATCCTGACTGACGGCTTCTCCTGCGCTGGGCCAATTACAAGCTGTGTGGGAAGACAGCTTAGAGCTTATTGGATAACATGGATTGCTTGGGGGCGGGACGACCCACGTGGTATTATGCATTGAAGGCAACGCTTCATAGGCTGATGTCCTCAAGAACAGAAGCGTGGTATCCCACTGGATTGCTGATAAAGAGAAAGCAGAAATGGTTGATGTTTCATTTGAAATAGGTCCCTCAATTTGAAGCTGTTAAAGGAAACGCTCGGGTGAACTAAGCACTTTTCACACCGTGCGCATCTTTAACAATTATATACACCGTAGTATTTAGGTGAAATGTGGAATAGCAGCAGAGCAAAAACGAATGACCGCGTGTGTGTTCGCGAGTATGTTGTACTGTTGCATACGGTTTGATTCTCACACAGATTTTTTCTTTTACCCAGTAATGACCCCCGTGCATCGATATCTAGAATATTGTCTTTGTTTCGAACAAGTTGTTGAACACACCGATTGGCACTTCAGATCCAAAATGGCGAGTGTGTGAGGTCACAGATCACTGACCAATCAGAGCAACGGTTGAATGCATCCACCCCACGTGGGGTTTGTTCGTTTTGATTGGCTGGAACACCCAATTGGTTAGCGAGTGGTCCTCTCACATCAGTGGTGTCCTCGTGTCAGTGCTCAGTCTGTGTGTGGCATAACGCGCGACGGAAGAAGCGGGCTAGCTTGTGTTTTATTTCACAACTCCGGACTTTTTTCCCCCCAAGTAGTACTATTACCTAACATCCATCCATAAGACACATTGGAAGCCACTTTGACTACTACTGGATTCATATACCCTTATACCGAAGGTGGTTCCATAGTCCTGCTGTACGGAGGACGTCCACTGCCTCGGGACCACGGAGGTCGAAACACAGCACAGTGGAGGAGCGAAAAGAGGACGGAAAGGAAAAGGGAGCGGATATTTTTATTTTTTGTTTTGTTTTGCTGCGGTGACTTTTGCGAATGAAGGATATACTACGACCCAAGTGTGGATTTTAAAAATTAACAAAAGGGGGGCGAGGGAGGCAGTGGAGACAAAGGTAAAGGTGAGCGACATTACATATCCGCTAGATAGAATGTGTGCGTGTGTGGGTCGACTTTGTTCTTTGTGTTGGACCACCACAGCAAGCCAGTGAGAAAGAGTCTTGTGTTCGCAGAACGCCTCTCACCTCGATAGATTTACGAGGAAACGAGCCCAATGTTCATCAGGGTGTGATCCAAACTATCAGTGTATACAATTGAGGGTTGTTATTCTCACTTTTGCCTTAGTCGAAGAGCTAGAATTATTTCCACCGAATGTGAAAGAAGGAGGAGAGATCCACTTCCACACCAGCGTGTGTGTGTGTGTGTGTGTGTGTGTGTGTGTGCGCGTGTTCGTGTAGGAGAAGTGAGAGCTTCAATGCCGGGTGACTGAGCGCCTCGCAGCCGCGAACGGTACGTTGTCCGGGGCCGTCCCGTGCCACCCGTGGAAGGGCTGGTGACTGGTGGTGATTTGCTGCACTCGGATTACTTGAGGGAAAAACACAGGAAAACAACGGGTTCCCTCGGGTGAAGGGCAGCTATGTATCCGCAAGGCCGGCATCCGGTAAGTAGTTGTGCTTGATTTCAAAATGGACATGCACGCCACCGCCCTTTCAGGTGCGCCCTCGGTGTGGAGCTACACACCTTGCTATTTAGTATCGTGCGGCGAGAGACTACAGGGAGGGGGGCAGAGCTCCGAATCAGTCGATGTACCAACATGTGTTTTAAAATACATTCCTGTATATTTGTCCACATTGCATCGATAGACATATTCGCCCCTCCCTGTCCAGAGGAAATTGGAGGTCGTTCAACGAACTGTTCTTTTCGCTCCGCAGGCGCCTCACCAGCCAGGGCAGCCTGGTTTCAAGTTCACCGTGGCAGAGTCTTGTGACAGAATCAAAGACGAATTTCAGTTCTTGCAGGCTCAGTATCACAGGTATAACGTCGAATCTACTGTGTAAACATTACTGTCTTCCCACTGGAAAGTACTGAGAACGCTTCTAATTAAGAACTTTGAGTACAGCTCCACTAATTAAAGATTGTACATTTATGAATGAGACTCGGACAACAGCAGCAAAACGATGATTGTGATTGCCACAAATGGAGTATGTAATCAGATATTTATTTATCCTTCCCTCTCCTCAAGTCTTAAAGTGGAATACGACAAATTGGCCAACGAAAAGACCGAAATGCAGCGGCACTATGTCATGGTAAGTGCGATCATTGTGAAGATGTCCATTTGATTCAACGTCCTCTCCTCCTTTTAGCCTCAGGTAAGCGGTCACAGGTGCCGCAGAGTGGTGGCGATGTTGCCCAGACGCCATGTTAACGCTTGCGCCTGCTGCTTTGTTGTTGACTCTCCACGTCTGTGTATTCATTGGATTAGCAGGGGCAGGGCGGGGGTGGACAAGGGGCGGTTGAAACTCGAGCAAGGGTCAAATATCCATCTATTGATTGCGGCGTGTGACGACCCCCATCTATGGCCCCGGGGTCCTCTTTATGACCCGACGTGACCCTTCCCGACAAACCAAGTATGACCCGCGGCGGGTTAATGGCCGCCCTGCAGGCTTTGAGCACGAATCAAAGGGTTTCCTGTATTTTTCCCCCTCCCTCTTCTTAACTATCCCAACGTGACACTCCTGACACCCAGGGGGTCCTGAGATATGGAGGGCATTTGGTGTGTTTTTCATCAGCCCGTGACATAATCGAGGTCACCTGTCTATTTTAACACAATCAACTCGCAGTCCATTTCAAACTAAGATCCACGTGTTAAACTTTAAATCAAACACTATTTTTCATGAGGCAGATTTGTAATTGAGCAGGTAAGATTTCATTAGCATTCAACCAATTTAACGGCGTTTCGGACAACACAGTGAAAGCAATACAGTACATGTGTTGCACAGAGAGTTGATTGTACTTTTCAAAAAGACTTTGTGCTTTGTTTGTGTACATACATGTTAATGCTCCAATACAACCAGTGGTGCGTTTTAATCCCGATATGCAACTCATTCACAGTGTTTGGTCAGTCTTCACTTAGGGCGGGGCTTTAGGCCCAGAAATCATATTACGGTATCAATTCCCTTCACGGGAACACTATATACTTGGATATACTGAGCCTAAAATGTCCTCGTCGATGGTTGGAGGGTGCGGACGACAGACGGCGGCAGTATTGCGCGTAACCGTAATGGTCGTCTGGGACGGACGGTGGGGATGGGGTTTCAACAGGCCCTGAAATGGACCCGCCGTTCGGGAATCACAATGACATTTATTGTGCGAATCATAATTCAGAATAAAATGGGGCCACTCCCTCACGCCAAGAAAAAAAATGCTCACATTTTAAATGAAAACAGTGCAGCTGCCTTTCCGTTTCGTTGTCCAGATTTTATTTTACTGTGTCCATGAATTAAATAGGCTTTATTAATTTTCTGTTTTCAACTGTAACAAGGATAACAGTTCTTATGTTTAAAATATGTATTACACTACAAATATACTTGAAACTTATCTGCCTCCTCCTCTCGGATGGCGGTGACATCCGCCGTTATTTCCTGTCTTCAGTGCCTGCGCACGTTATTCTGTGTCATTTTCTCCACCGTTACTTAACTAGTTGCTTGATATTTTGCTGTTCAAATTGAGCTACTCTCCGCTGTAACACGGTTCCAGCCAGAGCTATGTGACAAGTGCGCTGTCGCAGCAGCACTCATTTCAGTGTTTTGCAACTGCATTTTGATTTAGCCTGGCTTCCCGTCTTTCTCCTTGGGTTCCCTTCGTCGTCGCCATAGTGCCGCTTGCTTACAGAGGTGTCGCTTTTTCGCCGCCGTTGAGGTGATGATTCGTGACTTAATGCTAGGTAGACACCAGATGCAAAGCAAACTTTGTGTTTAGCCACGTTAGCTGGCCAGCCGCAGCTCGTAGGTAGCGCAGGCGTCGCGAAAAGTGTGCAATAATCATTCAACGGCACAAAACGGCGAGGTGATATGGGTCTACAATTTGGGCATTTCTGTCACACTGAGCAGTGTCAATGTGCATTCCCGCGGTTGGACGGTAGGGTCCCAATCCCTCCCGTAGCTAATTAATTGTAATAACTTCCCCCCCCCAGCATTTTCTAGTGTGTGTGTTCTTCGATCCTGTTCTTCTGTTGGGTGACGGTGGGCTTTTGAGGTTGTTTCTGATTGGCTCAGCCTGATAAAAAGCATATACATGAAAGTGACCGCACGTCTGTGCTATATGCATATTGCACGGGCCATTATCGCGCTGATATTTTTGCGATAATTGTGCAGTCCTAGTCTATACCACGTACCCCTCTACTACACGCTACACTTTTATCACATGATAAAATGATGATTGTTTTGTCGGTCAGAACCATTTTAGAACTCACTACATGAGACACAGCAGTTGAATTATTACCAGCATGCTGCAAAGGCTCAAGTAGAAGCTCCATTCCGGC
This sequence comes from Hippocampus mohnikei, assembly GCA_026261675.1. NCBI lineage: Eukaryota > Metazoa > Chordata > Actinopteri > Syngnathiformes > Syngnathidae > Hippocampus > Hippocampus mohnikei. The sequence goes on from JAKGUB010000340.1 coordinate 4,677,218, forward strand.
ATCATGTTCTGTCACGTTTACAATATTGAGAATGCAATATTCTGTAAGCTTTTTGGTATTGCAAACACGTTCTCATTCATGTGTACAATTTAGTGCAGTATTTATAATTCACCTGCGCTATTTTTTTTCAAGATGACACACACAGCCTCGACCGTCAGGACGTTCTAATGCTTTGTCTTCTCTTTGGCCTGCAGTACTACGAGATGTCCTACGGGCTCAATATTGAGATGCACAAACAGGTATGTAGCCATATCACCCCCGTCTGTGTTTAGCCAAAACAATCTTGTTGTCCCTCCGGTCTTTGTGGAATACACACACGCACCTGACCTTAGTTCCTACCCTCATCTGGAAATGCCTTCAGGAGGCACACATACTGGCTTTCTGTCGTGAAAATGCTGACAGGCTAAACAACAACATGAAGGGCACGCTGCCTGATGGGGATGGTTTGATAAGATTAAAGTGAAGTCTTTGGCAGACTGTCTGAGAGGATGTGTTTTAGTGTCCCCTCTCAACGCTCTGGTGTGTGTGTGTGCGTGTGAGTGCGTGCGCACGTCTCTGTATTGTAATCTTCCTCCCTTGCCTGCCTTGTTCCAGCTGAACAAAAAGCTCATTAGTTTAGCTGCCACCCTGCACCGGGCATCCTGCTGCCGGCTACTGCTGCTAAAGATGAAAAGTAGAGCCCTGATTAGTACGAAAGTACTTTCATGCAACAGCCAAGCTTAGTAAAATGAGCAGATGGAATCGGATATGTGGAAGTCCTGAGATAGTGACCACATTTCAGACCCAAAGTGACTTCGTGGTCTGTTGTTTTTTTTTCAGTTGGGGAGGAAAAGTCACAGTCCAAAGCATAATGGGATTATGTTCAATGCAACATTTGCTGTTACTAACATTGTACAGAGGTCGGCATTGCGAGATTTGATCCCATTTCATCCGAAATTAAAACCCCAGCCGCAGGATATTTAATCATCATAGTTTAATCAGCATTTTCATAGGCTTGAAATCATTTTGGATGTCGTTAACTCTGCAGCCTTCATCGCTGTGAAACTATTGTCTCATCAGGTGTCTGCTCTATCATTTCATTTTCATTCACTTGCAGTTGATGGTTGCACTTGGTTTCCTGCCATATTTTGCTCAGAGTTTCCGCATCCGAAGTGAATGATGGCCCCGGTGCCGTTAGCGCTGCAATATGACGTGTGACAGTCGGGGGGAGTGAGAGGGGAGGCAGGGAGCCGTCGTGGCCCTCAATCGAGCAGGTTCATGGCTTCAGTGCGAGGGTAACCCAACTGGAACGTGAGCAGCACACGGCGCCGTTGGTCCGCTATCGGGCTTTTTGTGGGCGTGTTTTGTTTTTTTTTTTTGGTTTATCAAGCAGTTCGTTGTCCCCGCTCCCTCCTCTTTTGAGTGTTGTCGTTGTTGCTTCGGCACCGCAGGAAATGTGCAGGTGGTTGATCCGTCTTCATGCTGGTAGTGGTGTACAAAACAAAGAGGGTTCAAGTGGGGAAAGAGACAGGAAAGGAGCGAGACGCTTCGGGGTAAATGAGTTAATCGACTGCTCCTCTCCTGTGTATTTGTGTGTGTGTGAGCCCCCTTTTATTTTATCGATAAGCCTGCCGGTGTCAACGGAGCACTCTGAATAATGCATGATTCCCGCCACCCCCCTGATGCCAGCATTGATGAGCGAGTGTTTGTGATGACATCAGCGAGAGGTAAATGGACAGCCCCCTGGCCCTGGATTATTGGATGCAGGCGGCCATATTACTTTGCCTGGCCGGAAGATTGATGGCAGTGTGAAAAAAAGACATCGGCTCGCTTTGTTCTTATCAGTCCAAAGCAGATTTGAGAAGCAGAGCAATGAGCTCACACACTCCCCTGCGCGTAGAAATAAATACTCTTGTGACTTACACGGCAATGCCAGCGATATCTCGACATGGCATACATACCGCTCTGGCCATGCTGCCGCAGAGCCGAGGCGATCTGTGCGGCTGCCACGGGGTAATTTGTTTTGACGGTGTCTGCGATGATGGCAAAGGCTTCACGTTGGAGGTAATCACCCTCGCTTGCTGTCAATAAGTGATTTTAATTAGTGCAGCTCATTAGGCCGCCTCAGCGCCGTGCCCTGCTGACTTTGTGGCGGGCCTTGCGCTCTCTTTCCACTACCATTGTTCTCTTGTAGTATCTGTTTATCTCGCACGCTCACTTGTGCATGCATTTAGATGTCACTTGTCAATGTGATAAGAACACGAAGAGAAAACACACATTTTTTTTCGCTTTAGTTGCACCATCGGCAGGCACACTGTGTATGTGTCATGTCCTGACTCGGTGTTGGAAAGAGGGGAAAGTGCTCCATCAAGAAGCATATCGGCTTCCTGGATGGAGGAAAGAAGAGTGTGAGGAGGAGGGAAGAGCGAAGAGCAGCAGAAAGCAAGCTTGTGCAAATGAATAATTTATAGCGGATTCCTGGAATTGTTTGCCAAGGTGATGATGGGCGACCTGTCTCTAAGCCAAAACAAACTAACTCCGCGAACACACACACTGCCTCTCAAGGGAGGTTGATGAGGTTACTAGGGTTCTGTGCGAGACGTGCTTTATTTTGGTTGCCTTGCAAAGGGGCGCGGGTAGGAGAGAGTGTGCGCGTCGTGTGCTTTTGTACTCACAAGCACTGGATCGTGGTTGTTGGAGTAGAAAGCAAGATCCGCTTTGTCTGTGTCTATAAAAGGCTTGTGACAGAGAGGATTATCAAAACATTGTCTCCTGGATGTGATGATTCCAACTTCCCCCAAATGAATCTGTTGGCAAGGAGGAACTTCACTTGAGTTTTGTGGGTAGGTGCCGACAAATAAAATGACACGCGTGCAAAATATCCTTCATGCATTTTTTAATGAAGAAGACACCACTACTACACCCAGTGCCTCTTTCTTCCCGCGCTCTAGCCAAGAAGATAATTTCCCAAACAACCTCCCACATCATACGCCACTTGTTTTCCTCTGCAATTGAATCCTCGTCTCTGCTCTCCACTCGGGGACTAATGCCTGCAGCGACAAACAACCAAATGGCTTTCAACGCACCATTGACAGGAGGGATGCAGTGGAAGAGAGAGAGAGCGAGAGAGAGAGAGAGCTCTCCATGCTGTGTTGCTGCTAAACAACCCTGAGTACCTGTAATTGTGGCACGGCAGTGAAAAGCCCCCGTCGCCCTCTAAGGCTTCTGTTTTCAATGATTTCAAGTGACAGTAAAATCTTTCCAGCGCCCATCTCTGCCGCTAAAAGCCCCATGACAAGTAGTCTCTTTTAAATGGGAGTCGGAATAATAAAGGAGTGCTATGGCAGTGATGTAGGCCCACTGTAGTTTACTTCTTCACGGCAGCTGTCATCAAAATTAAGAGCACACATTCAGCCGTCAGAGCTCAAATCGTAGTTCTTAGTGAGTCGATTTTGAAAGGGCCGCTTGTTGTTGCTCAGTGCGGCGGCTAATTGTTAGCTTGAGTTAGATTTAGCACTGCACATCCTCCTAATATTTTTGACAAACGTGCGCCGGTGTTGCCAAAATCCGGAAAGTGAAATAACTTTTCAGGCCAAATCCATGTTTGAATCTGTGTTTGGTTTGCCAATGAGACCTTTGCTTCAAGATCAGTCAAAAACCTGGTTTGCCCGACATTCGGTACTGCAGATCTCCAGTGAGAAGAAGGTGCTGACAAAATCGCTGCATTTTCAGTACATGGCCAAGAGATTCTAGAATTGCTTTCAGCACCTCGGAGTTTCTCTTGTTGTGTCTATTTACTGTGAACACATGGATATTGTTCTTTAAACATTTTCATTTGCCGTTGCTCTAATAGCCAAGTGTGCCAGCCAGCATGCCACTGTTTTGTCTTCAACTATTTTCGCTCCCTTTGTAGCCATTTCCAGTGAATCACTGTAATCCCACTGTGTGTCATTGCAGCCAGCCCCCACTAATGATGATGCTTTATGAGTTCCCTCTCTTGTCGTCTTTTTTTTTTTTTTTTTCCAAGTCATGCCGCTCCCCACTTACCCGCTCCCCAGTTATCCCTCATTAATTTCCTGTGCCGATCACATCGGCAGGCTGAAAATTCAATTTAATGACCTTCCTCTGTGCCGCGCCTAATATGATTTTACGGGCTGTTCTGGTCAGGACCCCAGTCTAATTTACATAACGATCATCCCTGCCGGATAGGGTTGCCCCAGCAACAGAGCTGTGATGCGCGTGGGGGGGGGGGCATGTTATGTGAGGAAGGGGAGGTGGTGTGTCGGGGTGAGATGAACAAGGAAGGCTGTGACGAGGCATTGGCGGGGATGAAGGTGGCTGGATGTTGCGAGACAACAGCGAGCCAGGTCAGACAGACACAGAGATGATTCCTTGCTTGGCTTCCCTCTCCTGTAGTGCGCTGCAAAATCAACGGAGTGACACAAAGGGTTGTGGAAAAAGGCCAGTGGCACCTCCTGTCTCCTCCTATCCACTTTCACAGTCAAACAAGTCTAAGGTGGAAAACGAGTGGAATGCAGCACACACACACCTGCTGGGCTTCCACCCCTAATCTCTCAGAATCAATTAGTTCGCCTGCCTTGCTTCAGTCAAACCGCATTACCTTGGCGTCAAATCAAAGCATTTCACGTCACCAGTCTTCGCTGCTCCTCCTTAAGCTTTTCTGCTCGTCTTCATCCCCTCCTCAGTCTCTGGAAAGTAGACTTTTAAAAAGGTTAAAAAGCTCAATTTGCCTTCAAGGAATATCTGTAGGCAGGCACTGAAGCATCCATTTATCCAAATGCAGCCCTGAAAAGTACTCTATGTGCATGAGACCCTGCAGTATCGTCTTGCTCTCCCAGCTAACAATCCGGTCGATACCTAAGATGCCTCTGATAGATAGCGTCCGAGGCTTAAGATGACTGCTTCGGCCTGCCCCGAGCTCCCCATGGGCAGTAATTATGAAGCATGGACCTCGTTAGTTTCGTTCCAGCCAGACGACATTAGCATATTTCAGCCTCCTAATTATATAAGGGCTGAGTCTAATGGTGGCAGTAGAGAGTGGGGCGTAAATTTGTTTTGTGGCGGACCCAATTCAGTGAAGGGGTCTATCCAACTGAACCTGGAAAACATTTGTGTGGACATAACCTAGGCCTCATTTTGCCATATTGTCCTGTTTGGCTGCTTCATTCACGTCTTTCCTTTGCTCACTGTCTGCCGTTCATCCAGACTGCCATATCAGTAATATTTTGTCTCCTTCTTCCCGCAGACTGAGATTGCGAAACGTCTCAATGCAATCCTGGCTCAGATAATGCCATTCTTGTCTCAAGAGGTAAGTGTCACTGCAGCAAGAAGCAACTTAAGTGCGAGATGTTCACTCATCATTTTCCCCAAAGTACAAAAAGTGCAGTGGAAGCTTCAAAGTCAAACACAATTCAATTTAGACCTCGGGCCCATCTCCGGGAGTCCCCAGGACTTTGCGGGTTCAACTGTCTCGACTTATGTCCATACGCCTCCATAATGGGAATGACCAAGTTTGAAATTCAAAACCATCTATCAAGCAGTCATATTTATACCAGATTAGTGTTTTCTTTTGGGGGCCGGTTTGAAGTGTAAATAATTGCTTTTCCTTCCTGATGTGTTTCCTCTAGCACCAACAGCAGGTTGCTCAAGCTGTTGAGCGAGCTAAACAGGTGACGATGACCGAGCTGAATGCTATCATCGGGGTACGTGGACTTCCCAATCTGCCTCTCACTGTGTGTATACCCCCTCTTCTTTCTTTATTTCACCTGAAGACGGGGGCAAATCTGCACGTCGAGAGGAGTGTTGGCACCCTAGACCACGGTCAAATACTGATGATATCCCAGCATGCTACATTATGTTGGGAGATTTCTTTCACCTTCATGTGCTTCAGTTCAATTGGCCAGAGTTTCAGTTTCAGTATACGTGGGAGACAAACAGGGAAAGGGCAACAGATTCAGGAAGAAAACATGGGGGGGGAGGGAGAAGTCTTCGCTGACGTCGTTTTAAGTCAGCTTTGCCATCCAACCTGTAGATTTTGAACGCTCAGACTGAATGCAAATAACAACTTCCTCTGTAGGTGTTCAGACTTGCCCCTGGTTTCAGTGTTGTGGCATGTTTATTATTATTTGTTTTACTATAATTCATAATGTTTTGGAAGCGAAGCTCATTTCTTTCCTTCAATTTGGTTCTGCAAGACAGAGTCAACGTACGGTACATGAGATTTACTGGCCTCCAGGAGGGATCATATATCAATTTAGATTTGTTTTTCATTGCTGCCCCTTGATTAATTTAAAGTTCCAATGAAGAGACTTGCCTCGGCAGTAACCTAATGGAGTCTTTAGGTCACGACGTACGCTGAAATCACAGTTGATGCTATTTCCGAGCCAAAAGTTCTGTCTGCTTTGACCATCTTTGGGGCCTCATTTCAAATTTGTATTTTCCTCTCTCTGATTCAAGGGCAGAAATCTAAGTGCACTTTAAAAACCAGTAATTGGCCTTTTAATAGTTACAAGCCAACATTGCTCTCGAGCCAACTAGACCTTTTGCTTATTTGGTCCTCCATCTGTTTTCGTTTAAGCACAAGACGCTTACCAATAGCCAGCTTGGACCCAGATGTTAAAGTGACCCTTTTGATTAGTCTTCTCTGTAGCAGAGGTTAGTCAGTGGTTAGCTTGTCCCATTGGCGAGGACGCAGGTTGGGGCGGGGATGGGGGTGGGGAGGGTCAAGCCTAATGAGAGGTGGATAGTGAAATTCGATTAAACTAAATGAGCCCCGAGCACAACCCCCGGTTCTAAAGATAATTACTTCCTATTTCCCCTTGAAAGAGGTCAGCCTGTCAGCAACAGGAATGACCTTTCTTTAATTACAGATGGGTCGGAACCGACAGAACACAGGTAGGGGAAAGAAAAGCTTCATTATTTGGTAGCAGACGTGGCAGGTAATCAATCTCCCTGCCGAGAGCGAGTGCGACTTGACATTCAAAAATCGGAACGCCAACGTCCAATCGAACCGTATGGATTTCAGCCAATCAGCAGATTTAACATATTCAAACTGTAGGTAAATATTTTTACTTGCAATGACCAGCGTCTGTCTGTTGTAAATAATGTATTTATGAGGAATGTTACTTGTCATTGTCTTGCTTAAGCACGAGACTTCTCGTGCCTCATTTAGTGTTTGACAATGCATGGCTTCGTTTGCCTTTTCTCCAAAATTGGGAAACATGTCCCGGGCCAGCCCAAGCCAATGGTGGCGCCCGAGGCGAGATTTCATATGGCGCATTGGCAACCGGGCCATGCTAGGCACATAGAGGTGTACTTGGTCATGGTATCATTGTATGCATGATTGTCATCTCTCTGAATCTGTTCTTCCTGTCTTCTGTGTTCCTTCAGAAGCAGCAGCCGCCTCACTGTTTCTATCCAACCTTCATGGTCAGAAATTACTCAAAGCGCCATCTGTTTCAAACTGCTTGCCATCTATATAACATGCATCGCTTTTGAAAGGGAGGTGGTTAGGACGATGCTCGATTTGAGTGTGTGGTTGGTATCTTGTCAGACGTCCGTGTTACCGGGGTGTCACGACTTTGCGGGAGACGAAAGGATAAGCCGCGAAACGTTTGCTGCTACATTAATTTGTGTAATCAGTCAGGTGTGTTTTCCGGTAGGTCATGCGGTGATCAACGATCACTTGTTGCGCCAGGGTGCCAGCTGGTTTGCGTTGGTGCTGGTGTTGACGCTTGCTCTGGCTGACAGTTGTGTTCTGCAGGGAGTCGGCTTCGCCTAGTTAACTTTAATTGCCTTTTTCCTGTGCAAGTTGCCTCGGCTGCAATGGCGTTTACGCATAATGAAAATAGATAAGACTGAAAGGGAGCCAGCTCTTTAACCATGAATATTGAATTGGAAGCAATTTATTTCAGTTCCCTCTACCCGGTCTCCCCCCCCCACCGATCCCCACCCCCCATTCCTTCTCTCGCCTTTTTCTCACTCGTCTGCCCAACCACATTTTACTAATGAGGCTTCTTGATAACGATCCCTGCACACTTTTCCTCATTAGGCTCACTGAATAGGGATGCCCCTGCCCCAATCCCATGCTCACGCTTCCACTCTCTTGTTAGCTACTGATTCTCTCTCGCTACTTTTGCCGCCTTTGTTGACGTTTTGTCCCCCGTACCTCACGGGAAAGAGTGTGTGCTTTAGCCCGTGCACGCTTACGGTATCAATTGGCGCTGCTGGCTCTCGGTTGCTTTCATTTGCGATTACGTCGAAACACCGAACCGAATACGATTCAACAATTTCCATCAGTTAAATGAGCCTCTGCGTGATGAGCACTCTCGTGTCTGTTTCCCGTATTGCATGTAAGGGTGATGTCATCGAGATACAATCTAGCATCAGAATAACAGTCAGGATTTTTGTGCGCAGTCGTTGATGGATGTGCTAAGTGTTATTTAACCTTGTTTTAGAGCACTTGCTTCCCTTTGCCTGAGTGGCTGTTTAACTCGTGTCTGTTGACTCACTTTAACCCCACTGCCTTTTACACACAGACATCTGAGGCCTCTTGAGGGTTGTGGGTCGGCTGGTATGACTGTGCTGAAAAGAGGGTTTTAGTGGAGATTATTTTGCTCCCATTGTTTTAGAATCCACACAACTTCGTTGACAGAAGACTCCAAACGTACCTCCAAATGAAGAGCATGAATTCATTGCGGCTTGTGTGAGAGCACTTGAATGTGGACATTTGAGCATCAGAATCAGAATCAGAATCAGAATCATCTTTATTGGCCAAGTATGTAGAACACACAAGGAATTTGTCTCCGGTATACACGCTGCATTAGTATCATCATAAACAAGAACATGACAAATTGGTATGGAAGGACATTTCATAATGTAAGTGAACCATAGTTTTCAAGCAGAGCTAAAGTGATCAGTGGTAGAATACAATATTATTACAGTTGTACAGTTGGTGCAGAAAATCATTGAACCATTTTAGAGAGATACAATATTTGTTGCACAAGAAGAGTGACTACGTCAGTGACTGTTTAGGGAGTTAATGGCTAGAGGAAGAAGCTGTTCAAGTGTCTGCTGGATTTGGTGCGCATGGATCTGTAGCGCCTGCCTGAGGAGTAACTGGAAAAGGTGGTGGGCAGGATGCGGGGATCCAGGAGGATTTTCCGTGCCCTTGTCTTGATTCTTGCGGTGTGCAAGTCCTCAAGAGTGGGTAGGGCGGTGCCAATGATTTTTTCCGCCGTCCTAATTGTCCGTTGAAGTCGGATTTTGTCCTTCTTTGTGGCGGCCCCAAACCAAACCGTGATGGAAGAACACAGGATTGATTCGATGACTGCCGTGTAGAACTGACATAGCACCTCCTGTGGCAGGCCATGCTTCCTCAGCAGCCTCAGGAAGTACATCCTCTGCTGGGCCCTTTTCAGGATGGAGATGGTGTTGACTTCCCACTTCATGTCCTGGGAGACTGTGATTCCCAGGAACTTGAAGGTCTCGACGGTTGACACAGGGCAGTTGGATAGTGTGAGGGCAACTCTGGAGAAGGATGTTTCCTGAAGTCCACGATCATCTCTACCGTCTTGAGCGTGTTCAGCCGAGGTTGTGTCGGCTGCACCAAAGCTCCAGCTGCTCCACTTGTTGTCGGTGCGCAGACTCGTCGCCGTCTTTGATGAGACCGATGACCGTGGTGTCGTCTGCGAACTTTATGAGTTTGACAGCTGGACTTGTTGAGGTGCAGTCGTTTGTGTAGAGGGAGAAGAGCAGTGGAGAGAGGACACATCCTGTGGGGCTCCAGTGCTAGTGGTGCGTGTTGATGATGTTGTCGCTCCCAGTCTCACCTGTTGTGTCCGTCCCGTCAGGAAGCTGAGGATCCACTGGCAGATCGTAGGGGACACACCGAGGTGGAGGAGTTTGGGGTGAGGAGTTCCGGTATGATGGTGTTGAACGCAGAGCTGAAATCCACAAACAGGATCCTGCGTGAGGTCCCTGTGCTGTCGAGGTGCTCGAGGATGTAGTGCAGACCTATGTTGACTGCGTCCTCCACAGACCTGTTTGCCCGGTAGGCAAACTGAAGAGGGTCCAGCAGGGGTCGGTGACGTTCTTTAGGTGGTTCAACACAAGGCGTTCAAAGGACTTCATGACCACAGACGTCAGAGCGACAGGCCTGTAGTCGTTCAGTTCCGATGTTGCCGATTTCTTGGGAACTGGGATGATGGTAGACTGTTTGAAGCAGGATGGGACCTCACACAGCTCAGGGATCTGTTGAAGATTTGTGTGAAGACCGGAGCCAGCTGGTCAGCGCAGACTTTCAGGCAGGAGGGGACACTTTGTCGGGCCCCGCAGCTTTCTTGATCTTCTGCTGCTTGAAGAGCCGTCTCACGTCCTGTTCGTGGATCTGTAGTGGAGAAAAAGAGGGTGGGGGTAGATAGAGTAGTATCTGGTAGAGGTGGGTGAGTGTGGGAAATGGGGTGTCCTTTTCAAATCTGCAGAAAAACGTGTTTAGTTCATCAGCAAGACCCTTATTGTTCACTGTTTGGGGGATGGCGTTCTATAGTTTGTGATTGCTTTCAGGCCATTCCACACAGATGCAGAGTCGTTAGCAGAGAACTGGTTTTTCAGCCTCTCTGCATAGCTTCTCTTTGCGATGTTAATTTCCTTTGTCAATTGGTTTCGGGCGTGTTTGTACAGTGCCCGATCTCCACTCGAAATGCGGCCTCTTTCTCTTTCCTGAGTTGCCTGAGTTTGGGAGTAAACCATGGCTTGTTATTGTTGAAGGAACGGAAGGACTTCGTTGGTACACACATGTCCTCACAGAAACTGATGTAAGATGTTACAGTGTCTGTGTATTCATCCAGTGTGCCCGTTGAAGTTTCAAAGACGCCCCAATCAGTGCAGTCTAAGCATTCTTGTAGAGCTAGCTTTGCTTCATCTGTCCATTTTTCACAGTCTTAACAACCGGTTTAGCGCATTTGAGTTTCTGTCTGTAGGTAGGTATTAAGTGGATTTAATTGTGGTCAGAAAGACCCAATGCTGCGCGGCGATCGATCGGTATGCATTTTTGATTGTTGTATAGCAGTGGTCTAGGATGTTGCCTTCTCTGGTGAAACAGTCGATGTGCTGCTTATATCTGGGAAGTTCGCGGTTAAGATGTGCTCTATTAAAATCGCCCAAAATGATCAGGGGTGACTCTGGGTATTTTAGTTCGAGTTTGTTTACTTGGTCAGCTAAGCGTTTGTATCGCGCGTTAGCATTAGCTTGTGGCGCAATGTAAACACCGACGAGTAAAAAAGAGGCGAACTCACGTGGCGAGTAGAATGGCTTGCAGTTTAAAGACAGCGACTCCAGGTCCGGGCTGCAGTGTGCGTCGAGCTTCGTGACATCAGTGCACCATTCTTCGTTGATATAGAAGCAAATCCCACCACCTTTCGATTTCCCTGATAGCTCCGTGTCGCGGTCGGCTCGGAGAAGGCGGAAGCCGGGTAGATGTAGCGCGGAATCCGGGTGGCGGTCACTGAGCCAGGTTTCAGTGAAGCAGAGCGCAGCAGAGCTTGCAAAGGTCTTGTTGGTCTTCGTGAGGAGGAGAAGCTCATCCATCTTGTTTGGCAGAGATCGTAGATTAGCAAGATGGATCGATGGGAGCGGGGTTCGGAATCCACGTTGCCGGAGCTTGACGAGCACGCCGGCTCGCTTCCCCCTCTTCCGACGTCGTTTCCATGCGCCGTACAGCGCCGCCGCTCCGCTCGCGACTAGCTCCCAAAAACCTTGTGGATTTTCGTGTGCTGGTGAAAAAAGCCCGAGCGTCGACTCCCCAATGCTAAGCAGCTTTTCCCTCGTGTAAGTAAGCCGCGTAGGGTCGTCTGAATATTTCGGAGAAGTTTCTCTTTCAAATGCTTCTGCGGCATCATCCTCACTGTGAGCACTAAGCGAGGCCCATGACGGCACGGTTTGGTCTGGAAGAACTGTACTTTGCCCTCACAGAGCCTTGAACTGAACTCCGTCACCATTGAGATGAAATTCCGTCAGACGCACTCCAACATCTTAAACCCCCCCCCCCCCCGTCCCTCCAGGAATGTGAAAAATGGGATCACATCCAATCATTATCTAATGGCCTTTTGTGACAGTGATTTTGTTGATACGGTATAGAGTGTGTATTTATTTAGTTGTGAACAAAATTGCTGAACTGGACACGTCATTGTCCTTGGCGGCTTGAGTCGTGCAAATGATATGCAAGAAAAGACGATATGGTGTTTGCCCACAGTAGGGAAATGAATTGCTTTCCTCTCAGTGAATGAGCTGTTGGCAGTCGCTGTCATCTCGCTATTATCCATAATCGGTTTGGCCTGGGAATAAATGTTGGTGTAAGCCAGCGCTAATGCATGCATCCAGTGCGGTACATACATGCATTCACTTCCCAGCCGACCCACTTGTCCTCTCGTCTCCCCTCCCGCCTCCCTATATTTGTTGCAGCAGCAGCAGCTACAGGCCCAACACCTCTCCCACGCGGCGCACGGGCCACCTGTGCAGCTGCCCCCGCACCCATCAGGTTTACAGCCACCCGGCCTCCCCCGTGACGGGCGCTGGCTCTGGTCTGCTTGCGCTTGGTGCTCTTGGCAGCCAGGCGCACCTGCCTGTAAAGGATGAGAAGAACCATCACGACCTGGAGCACAGAGGTGAGGAGCACCCCCCCTCTCTCTCTCTTGTCTCACACACTCACCCACCAAAATGCCAGTTGATATACAGTGCAGTTAATTGAACATGCTGTAAATGTCACGAGGAAGCCAGAACCAGAGACATTTTAAAGACCAATTTGTCGCTGGCCCACCAAGCATTAACAAACATTTACCAACCAGTCATAAAAAGGCATTCAATATCATTTAGAGTAGGTTTTAAACAATTTGTTCTTAGACACCTGTATGAAAATGAATTATGCAGTTGATCACATCACAAATGAGATGAATCTTTGATCTGAATAATGTATTACTTTTTTGTCTGATGAAAGCACGGAGACGTTGTGACCCCCCCATACTAATTTGCTTTTTGATTTTCTCTCTTCTGGCCCCTCATCGTTTCATTCGCCTCTGGCTCTTCCTCTGAAAGAACGAGAGTCGAGCACGGTACGTTGACTTCCCCAGTCTTTCCTTGTGCCCCATGTGTGTCCCGCCTTTGCCGGTGATTAGGTGTACCTTACGGAGACGGAAGATCCTTAGAAATCCATGTTCGCCATGTAAGACCACACGTTTTGTGTATACGAGTGCTCTAGCATGAAGGTATTCGCTGACTGAAATCAAATATTGAAGTCTAACCAAATAAAGTCTAAAGCCATCTAATCCTCGAGGAAAATGACTCCAATCGGACAGAGCGGATTAGTAGGCAGCTAGCTTCTTTAATTTCTTCTCAACTTTGACTGGCCTTCTATTCTTTCCGTTCCTTGGCGACTGCTAGATTTATTTTGGGCTGCCCACGACCTGACTCCCTTTTCAACTGCTTTCATCCTGACATTTTTCTTTGTGTGCCTTCCTTTTTTTTTTTTTTTGGGTGCATGTCTCATGAACAATGTTCACCAGCCAGCTCGCTACCCCTCAGCCTGTCTGTTGGCGTTTTATAACTTCATCCTCTCATGTTAAAGCCTCTGTTTATTGGACTGCCTCGTAGGCGCTCGCATAACTGGAGCGCAACGCTCTGTTGGATGGGACAGATTACGTTCCCATTGACTGGCCTCTCTGAATGGGCCCACTCATGTCTGAAGGGAACCCAAACTATGCCTCCATCTTGTGTAGCGACAAGCGCCCACCAGCGCCGGCATATACGTGATCTTGCCACACCTCTTTCGAGTGCGCACCTGCTCGTGCTTCAAGGTTTGCTATTCTGTTGTCTCTGGTAATCCAACACCAGACAAGGTGGAAAGTACACGGTTATTGAGTCCAAGCAGCCCTTTAAAGGTCACCGGCTTGCATACAAAGACAAGCTGTATTCCATCGATCATTGTCTCCCTCCTCTTGCCTCAAGCGAGCAGTTACTGCACAAATGTTTTGATGCAAGATGCAGGAAACTGGAAATTACAGAATCGTGCTTAGTTGAAGGAAGTTTAACTCTCTGTGCCGGCCCACGCAAAAGCAAAGAGTTGTGGTGTTATTGGCCGCATTTTTAAACCACCACTGGGCCTGAGTGGGACTTTCCCCCCCCCAGACCACTTTTCTTGCTCATTCCTCTCGATGAAAGCACCGGTTTGTTGTGCTGCCATTCAGTGTGGCCTGCCCTCAGAGTTCTCTCCTCACCCTACGTTGTTGCCTGTCAGCGTGTTTGGCCATGCCTCCACAGAGCACCGGAGCCCAAACGACTCCAAAAATCCCGTTTGTAGTTACTTCGAGCGTGCCAGTTCATGAGGGCATCCCCGCTGGTGCAGTAGAAGCTCATTGCCACATAGCTATGATCTCATCGCTTGCCAAAATAGTTTCAGTTTATGCTCTTTGCTCTCTTCCTCCTTTCTTTGGCCTAATTTATTGTATTTACCCTATTGGTGACACCCTCCTTTTGTGTTGTCACATTGTCGTCATTTTCAATTACTTACCTTTCCACTGGGTTAATTTTTGATCAACTTTGCTGTCAGTCCTTTATAGAGACTTGTATCTGACCTGACACAGTGCACGCAATCAGATCTTCAGGCGGTTAGCTTTATTGGATGATGGATGAGAAGGCGACTTGCATCCTTCTTTTACTGTATTTGCATGCACATGCATGTTGTTAATCTGCAAGTATTTCAGTATGTAATAAACAGTCTTTGCTCACATTCTTCTTTGATTTGAATTATTGAATTGCTTCAGGCATGTTTCTGAATGTTTGACTTTACTTCAGTGTCTGCAAGAGGATTACCCATGGATATGTGTGAACACAAGCATGTCCCTCGGCTCTCCTTTACGCTCTTCTATGACAAATGAGTCCAGAGCCACTGTGCACTTGGTTTCAGTCAATAATTGCCACAAGCTTTGAAGAATAGAAGCCCAAGTCCTGTCTAGACTCTAGTAAAGGGTTGGTTAGAAGTTGGCAGAGCAATGCTTGCTTGGTCCCTCACATCTGGCACTTTCCTTGACTAACGAGTCAATTTGTGCGTTTACTTGCGGTCAGTGCCAGGATAGAGCAAGATGACAGACTAGAGGCCGAGTTAGCTTTCTCCTGTCTTTTTCTTTCATGTGAATAATTAAAGATTGAGGATCTTTCGGAGCGTTTAATTTACACCGACGCATCTCTTTATTGTTTGTCGGCAGAATAATTCTGTGTCGCCATCAGACAGCCTGCGGGCAGCAAGTGAAAAGCACCGCGGCTCGTCAGATTACGGCCTTGACCCCAAGAAACGTAAAGTGGACGACAAGGACAGCATGAACAGATATGTGAGTGTTTTTTTTTTTTTTGCTTTCACCATATCATTTGAAAAAGGTACTGACAACAGCTCAATGGCAGTAGTAAAGATACTCTCTGAGAATGTCAGTATAAATAAAGCAGCACTTTTTAATGCAAGTTTAAATGAAACAAACATAGACACCCTACCCCCAAAAAAAAAACCCAACACAAAATCAGGACAGAGTCTGCTGATGACAGAAAATCAAACTAAAACACCCATTTACCTTCTCAGGTTAATAATATGAATGATCCTACTATTTTTAGACATTGTATCCTTACTGTATTGTGTCTTTGGCATGCCTTCATTTTAGGATAGTGACGGAGACAAGAGCGATGACTTAGTGGTGGATGTTTCCAACGAGGTAAGACCGCGTTGGGACAATGCTGCCCAGCCACATTCCGCAGTGTTAGCATTGCTAAAGACAGCTGCTTGTGGGGGGGGGGAATCGACACCTCCCGCACTGTTGCCAAAATGTCTGTCCTAATGTTGATTGTGTGTGCGTGCGTTTGTTTGTTATCGTTCTTTTGGTGTCCAGGCGTAAAATAAGACAAAGATAAAAAGGGAGCAGCAGGTGAATGAGGAATATTTGTGTACGAGAGCGTTTGAGCACACGAGTATATATCTATATATTATCTTTGTTTGCACATGAGGCCCTCGGTTTGTTTGACCTGCGTGTACATGCCAGTCGCTTGCCTCCGGTCTGTTTGCTTAGTCTCACTCCTCGTCTGTCTGGTTTCACGCCGTAGGATCCAGCCACCCCTCGCGTGAGCCCTGCTCACTCTCCTCCAGAGAACGGCCTGGATAAATCACGGGTTCTGAAGAAAGACGCCGCGCCCAATAGCCCCGCCTCAGTGGCGTCCTCAGGAAGCACGCCATCCTCCAAAGCAAAGGACCACGCCCATATGGCAGTAAGCGCCGTTTATACTGTATATTTAAAAAAAAAACAAAGAAGGTGCTTTGGAGGGGGCGCAAAAGCTTTTAACTAACGGACTAGAAGCTATTTGTTCAATAAAGTGGGCTTTTTGGAAGGCCTTGTACGGAGGAGGCTTAGCAGCTCGTTTCAATGAGGGCCTTGAAGGGGCAGTGGGTCGATGCACACTGGAAATCAGACCCCGTGGCTTAGTCCTCTCAATCGCCTTCGTGACTTAGCCAGTAAGTGGTCATTTCTTTCTCTCGGAGGCTATATATAACACCGAGACATGACCCGTTTTACTTCCTTGTTTTTTCTCATCTTCTCGCCCGCCATCATTTCCTTCTTCTCTTTTATTGTAACCAGGACTGGTTTGACATAAACCGCTCCACTCCAATTAGAGTCCACAGACTACTTCTCGACACCCAGCTTCCATCCCGCATGAATGTGTTTGAACAGGCCGAGAAGCCCACCTCTTTTCCCTTGATTGGGGACGCAAGAAAAAGCTTCATGATGGAGCGCTCGGGCCATCGTCTAGCTTGTCGAGCCATGTTTAACGAGCTTGACCTCTGAGCAAAAGGTTTACGCCTCGACCCTTACGCCAACCACTCAAACCACGACTGTAATGAAGTGCCAGTGTGGGATTGGATTACCCTGAGCTATCCACTCAGATTGTCACTCTGCCTTTCCTTGCGAGTGGAACTATTTTCAGCTCCATTTGTTTTGTTTTTTTTTTCTTTTTCGGAACTGGCAGGTGTTACGTGGGGACACTGAACATTTTGCTGCCTTTTTTATTTTTAACCCTGACGTCTCTGACAACGCTTTGACTTTAAGCCTAACAACAACATAAAAATGTACAAAACAATTGCATGTTGTTTGTTGTTTTAGAATGATAAGTCATCGACGCCAAGCCTGAAGTCCAACACACCTACGCCCAGAAACGAGGCCCCCACACCAGGAACAAGCACCACTCCTGGGTTGAGGCCTCTGACTATGGGCAAACCGCCTGGCATGGAGGCGTTAGGTATTAAGCGCGCTCATCACCCCAGACCTGCTGCAATCTCAATTTGGATCTCTGAATGGACTGAATGAACAAAACTGCCAATGTGTTTTAGAATGTTGCCGCATGGATTGGTTTTTCCTTCCATAAATGAATCTGTAGTCTTGCTCATGCTTCTAAATTGTGACTAAACTGATACAATATTACAGCATGAAATATCTCCTGCCGGCTAACTAACTTGAGACCATTAAGACATCAGCTGTTTAGCGGGACACAAAGTGCACTTCAGGACAGAAAAAAAAAAAAGTTAACCGATTATGGAGCAAAATTGAACGTCAGGCAGTTTTTTTGTTCCTCTCAAAGTTTGCAAAATCAACACCTTCACCAACCCGCACTTAATGTTATGAAAAATGTTTTTGTAATCCCCTAAAATGTCCTTTTCCTCATCGACAGCGGCCCCCGCCCTTCGCACCCCGCTGTCTATTGCGGGTTCCTACGCCACCCCCTTTGCCATGATGGGCCATCATGAGATGAATGGATCCCTGACCAGCCCGGGTGTCTATCCTGGTCTGATTTCACCTCAGATGAGTGCAGCGGCTGCTGCCGCTGCTGCTTATGGACGCTCACCAATTGTAAATATTGTGGTTTGAATTTTGAATTTGCGAAAAGTTGCCGATTTTGCGCACGTCTTTCCCACATTTTGTAAATGTCGGCCTCATCATGTGGCGCGAGCATTGATCAGCGTTGGCATGAATTAAACCTCCTCGCTTCAAGTTGTACAATCTGTATGCAAAATGTCTTGGAGAAACTTAAGCATTCATTCTGTATTTCCATAACTCTTTGTGAATATCTCTGCTCCCCTGGCTACAGCTTTGTGTACATCATGAAAAAGCACAAAGACTTCCAAGATCCCATTACTTTGATGTTCACTCGTTAGCATTCTAAAGGCTTAAAAAAAACGCTTCCCCCCCAAACGAATCTCATGTTTGAAAATCTCTCAGGTTTTCATTAGTATTACCAAGCGGGATGTTGTGTTATCTTGTGTAAAGCTTCTCCGTTCGCAGTCGAGTAGAACCGATGCTTTTCAAGGGATTTGCCTAGAAAACAAGCACGTAGGGCTGTCCCGCGAATGATGAAAGACGGCATCGTTTTCCATGTGAATATTTGTAGAGCCCAACTTACAACGGCAGTTTGTCATTTGTTTTGAATGCTTTACTCCGCTTATTTATGCAGGCGGGGTTTGACCCTCACCCCCACATGAGAGCGCCGGGCCTGCCAACCAGCCTGCCTTCCATTTCGGGAGGAAAACCGTGAGTATTTGACGGCGGTGTCATGTTGCTTTCGGTGAATGACAGACTGAGCTAAATGTCTTGAGGCGAAAAGCATCTGTGGTTGTAACTGCCGCTTACTATCAATTTGATTTATGGCAAAGTTAAAATCGAAATCAATCTTTTATTTATTTTTTCCCCTTCCTTGCCCCGTTGTCAGTGTGTTGACGGATTGCCGGTAGAGCTCACTCTCGCAGTTCAACTTGAATGCATTTTGTACTGATCATGAATGTTACAATAGCATAGCATATTGGCTTGTTGAAAATGAACATTCTTTTCAGTCGACTGGTATCACAAGGGGGAAAGGATAACATGACTGTCGGCGGTATATTTTTCAGCACCCTGTGTCAAAAATGACAAAGCCACTCTTGACAAGAGACGTACGTTTCTCAAATTGATCTCCTCGCTGCTTCTGGCTTCCCTGCAGGGCATATTCTTTTCACGTGAGCGCGGATGGTCAGATGCAGCCTGTGCCCTTCCCCCCAGACGCATTGATAGGCCCGGGCATCCCGCGGCACGCTCGTCAGATCAACACGCTGAGCCACGGGGAAGTGGTGTGCGCCGTCACCATCAGCAACCCCACTCGTCACGTCTACACAGGTGGCAAGGGCTGCGTGAAGATCTGGGACATCAGCCAACCAGGCAGCAAGAGCCCCGTGTCCCAACTTGACTGTCTGGTAATTAGTTGTCATTGTTTCTTACATGGTCATGGCCGAATGCCTTTTTCCCAGGACATTCTATACTCGCTGTATGACAGCTCATTGCCTGAGTCCCATTCCACATCCCATTGTAGCTTAACCCAACATCCCACTGGGACCGAAATGTGAGTAATTTGGCAGTGTCTGGCTCTGCTGTGCCTGCGCTATGCTGAAATAATCCTTTGCTGCGGGAGAGAAAAGAAATCCTGCTGACTAAAGACGTTCTGATTGGTTGACCTTGTCTGCCATTACCGAGTGCATTTCTTCCTCCCAACTGCCTCCCTTTTCTCATTTTGATACCGTGGCTTCGTCCTCTTCATATGGCCGCAAACACCCTTGAGGTGCGTCGGGAGTGCAATTGGCGCTTATCAAGTCGTCGGAGCGCTGTTTTAATTCGGCTGAGAGCGTTCACACTCCTGACTATTGCCCTAAACGCCTTCCCTGTATCTCGTGGTCAAGCTGACACCGTCATCTTCACTTTATCATGAGGGACGAAGTGGTTTTTTTGTTTGTTTGTTTTCAAAAATTGCACTTGTCGTAAAAAAGCCAATTGAGGGGATGAAGTCCGTACAAATCATTGTTACCCCACAGACTTGAAATCGGAGACCTTTGTGCATTTTTATTAGCGTGGGGAGCAGGGAGGGTATCGAGGAGTTCTCCATTTATCTGCACAATGCTCACCTCTCTTTTGTGCTTCAGAACAGGGACAATTACATCCGCTCCTGCAAGCTGTTGCCCGATGGTCGCACCCTGATCGTGGGTGGCGAAGCCAGCACGCTGACCATCTGGGACTTGGCGTCGCAGACGCCACGCATCAAGGCGGAGCTTACCTCTTCTGCCCCGGCCTGCTACGCGCTGGCCATCAGCCCCGACGCAAAGGTCTGCTTTTCCTGCTGCTCGGATGGTAACATCGCTGTGTGGGACCTCCATAATCAGACCCTCGTCAGGTAAGTCCTCCGACACCTCAGTAAAAATGTCCAGCTCCAAGAGGATTGGCAGCCCTCACAGAATCACGACTTAATGTCTTATCGCAGGCAGTTCCAAGGCCACACGGATGGAGCCAGCTGCATCGACATCTCGCATGATGGGACCAAGCTCTGGACCGGAGGCCTGGACAACACAGTCCGCTCCTGGGATTTGAGAGAAGGGCGGCAGCTTCAGCAGCATGACTTTACCTCACAAGTAAAGACGACCTACCTAAACGGAGGCATTCACATTGCCTTTGTTTTGATTGATTTGAAAGTTGCGCAAGGTTCCGTAGTCAGCTCTTTGGTTGGCCCTCGTTTCCAGATCTTCTCTTTAGGCTACTGTCCCACTGGAGAATGGCTGGCTGTGGGCATGGAGAGCAGCAATGTGGAGGTGTTGCACCACACAAAGCCTGACAAGTACCAGCTACATCTGCACGAAAGCTGTGTCCTCTCGCTCAAGTTCGCCTACTGTGGTAAGACATTTGTGGCAGACATTTTTACACATGAAAGATCTCCTATTTGGGTGGGGGGGGGGTCAGCTGTGCTAGGACTTGCTGGAACTAGAATTGTCAGTTTGTTTCTTTGTCCAATCTTGTCTTAAGCTCGGGGTCTCAAACTCGCCACCTGGGGGGGATCTCGGATGATCTTGCAGCATGATGTTGACCTCGAAATTAATTAAAAAAATAGCGTGGCCCCCATGTTTTTTGCCATATCTTTACCCGGGCAGTGTGTGTGTGTGTGTGTGTGTGTGTGTGTGTGTGTGTGTGTGTGTGTGTGTGTGTGTGTGTGTGTGTGTGTGTGTGTGTGTGTGTGTGTGTGTGTGTGTGTGTGTGTGTGTGTGTGTGTGTGTGTGTGTGTGTGTGTGTGTGTGTGTGTGTGTGTGTGTGTGTGTGTGTGTGTGTGTGTGTGTGTGCGCATGTGTGTGTGTTTATCACCTCTGGGCTAACAGAGCTTAGGCTCGTGACCGCTTTCAGCGAAACGTAATTCTGAAGTCACCCACTCCCAGGCATGTCTTTTTCAAAACCTGCCGTGAAGAGAGAGGTTGGCAATGAGAACAAACAATTTCAAGAAAAACAGGACACGGAATGTGCTCAAGAAATTCGACGCCATTCCTCAAGCAGACATGTTGAAAAGCATACAAACTACCAGGGAGATGAGAGGGAGCACTGGGTCATCAAAGCTGTTCCCGTTCTGAAGAACCGAGAATGTTCTCAACTGGTAGTAATGAAGATTGAGAAAATTGGATTCATGTTTTGGAATATATGTACTGTTCTGTTGTTGTAGATGCTTGTGACAATTATGTGGACAGTTTTTTTCTTTCCCCCTTTCCTTTACAAACATGCCGATTTCGAGAAAATTGCCTCTGCTTTAGATCCCTCCCAGCCTGTCAGAGTGTTGCTGTAAAACTGAAGTTCCAGAACAGACAAATGAGATTTTATCGCATATCGCATAACATTTCACCTCCAAACCAAAGTATTTCTTTCTGCTCTAAGCCGTCCTCCAGCACAATGTTGTATTTTAGCCACGACACAGCCGATGGGTTGAAATGGTGCTTCTTCTGGGCTCTTGGTGCCATCAATTACACCATTAGCCAACTAGTCATTTGGCTAATTAGTCAGAAACTGATTTAAATAATTATCTGAGCGGAAATAGTGCGGGACCCCATTATGAGATTTTTTTTTCCCCGATCGTTTATGTTGTACTACTTTCCCCAATTAGCTTTGATGGCCATTGATGGATCAAGTCATTATGCATTTGCCTCCTGGCCCCAGTTGTGGGTGCCACGGCCTAAACGTTGCCATTGTGGAAAATGCTCCAACCAGTTGGCTTGTGGAGATTGGAGATTATTTTCTGAAGGAGACGATTCTGTGTTGTCAGGTAAATGGTTTGTAAGCACGGGGAAGGACAATCTGCTGAATGCCTGGAGGACTCCCTACGGCGCCAGCATATTCCAGGTACGGTATTAACACCCGACGATGCACATTGACGAGCAGAACATGTTGCACGACTCGGATGTCCTTGTTCATTTCAAGAAAGCCAGAAGCATCTCCTAGTGCTACTATCACTGGTTTCTTCCTTCTTCCCCCCCTTTTCTCTGCACGTAGTGTTTTTCTTTTGGCAAAAAGCCAGAACGTACTCGTTTGAGTAGTATCCGGTTCAATGGGTTTCGTGTATATCCAATCGGAGTGCTCAACCTGACTTTGCTTAATTTGTGCAGTCCAAGGAGTCGTCGTCGGTCCTAAGCTGTGACATCTCGGCGGACGACAAATACATCGTGACGGGTTCCGGTGACAAGAAGGCCACGGTCTATGAGGTCATCTACTAGAGACACGCTCACTCTACTTTAGCACTTCTACTGAGACTACTCTTGTCGCTGACCCTGCCATCGATCTGAAAAGTGGACCACAAGACTTTCGTCCACCCCTGACGACGTCCGCTACAGGGAAGCTGATTTTGACAGCGTGCCGCCCTTTTGTCGGAGGGTTTCACATTTTTGTGTCTTATTTTCTTTTGAATTTCTTATTTTTCAGCTATTTGAGCAGAACCCACTGAAGCAGTGCTTCAGCCCTGAGAACCATGGTCCACAAATGTCTTGTGAAAAGTGTACATATTGGATTAAATACAAATACATTTTTTATATATATATATATATATATATTGTAAAACTTATATCTATTTTCATGTCCTGGATGTACTTGTGGTATGGTTTTGGCCCTCACCGTCTTACTTCATACATGAGCGCAAATCATAGATTAGAACTTTTGAACCGTAACTCACCTTTTTTGTTTCCTTGAAGCACATTCTGTGGCTTGACCTTTTCAACGAGATGCAGAGAAGCAGGACACCGTAAACTAGGACGTTGCGGAACATTTGAATGGCCTTTGTGCTCCGTGCTCTTGTGAGATAATGTCATCTGATCTACATTGTGGAACCACTGACTCAGTTGTACCACCGTAGGTCCCAGCGCGAAATGGATCCAAAAAAAAAGAAAAGAGACCGAGGGAGTTCAATGTATAGCCTAACCCTTGGACCTCACTTGGCAGCAGAAGCACTGCAGCAGCCATGAACTTAATGACAATGTGCTTTTAGCCAACTCCACGTAACGAGGGCTGCAGAATTGCACCATTGCTTTCTTAACATTTGGCAGCTGTCAAAAAGTTAATTCGAAGCCATTGGAATCAGTCTGCCCCTTTTCTTTGGTCAAATCTCATCAATATTGCTCGAGTGTGTTTGGTCTGTCATGCCTGGGAGGTCGTGGTCGTCTCTACCTTTCAGTGCTTGAGGAAATGATCAGTGCCTGTCCTTGAAGCTGCGGGAGGCAAAAATACGTGAAAGACTAAATCAAGTGTTGTTTATGTTGCCATGAACACTTAAGTGAATCAGTCTGGTTTTTACACTGTGCTTCTGACAACGTCGGCCTTTCCTACAGAAAACAAAAGGGGGTGGGGGGGGAGGTGTGGGGGCATTGCACTTCCCACGGCATCACACCAAAGTATGTAGCAAATGCTGTCAGCACTGGGAAGAAATGTATAGTTGTTAATAAATCAATAAAACTTTTTTTTGATAGAAAATGACTCGTTCTCTGCTAAAAGAATATTCTCCACAGACATTCCCAAAACTGTTTTAATGGTCGCGAACCGTTTTTCTTGTCATGTTCAAAATGTCTTTGCGACAAGATCAACCATTACGATCGTTGGCGAATGTCTGCGACCTTGAGCGAACCCTGACGACTCCGCCACCGACCAAAAACATTCAAATGGACACACAAACGTCTTTGGATGGACAATCGAGACGAATCCATCGAGCAGAAAAATGTCACCACGCACGCCTCCGCCCACCCCGACCATCAACAGTCAGTTTTGAAGCGGCATCAGCCTTGTGCTCAAGTCCCAGGCAGCAACGGGTTATATTATCAATGTAATACTTTTAATTTCTGAATTATTGAATTCTGACAATCCAATTCAGAAATCTGCCATGTTATTGCCTCTAAGCACCAACGAAGCAGTCAGCTAGATTGATGTCGGCATGGGCAGTGCGGTGGGGTGACTGGTTAGCAGGTCGACATCACAGTTATGAGGTGCAGGGTTCGATTACGGCTCCTGTGTGGAGTTTGCATTAGGTGGGTTTTCTCCGGGTACTCCGGCTCCCTCCCGCATTCCAAAAACATGCATGGCAGGTTAATGGAACACTCTTAATTTGTCCACAGGTGTGATTGTGGGGGCGAATGGGTATTCGCCTGCGACCTGCGATTGGCTGGCGCCCAGTTCAGGGTGTGCATCGCCTACTGCCCCAACGAGGCTGGGACTGGCTCCAGCACGGCCGGGACCCTCGCGAGGATAAGCGTTACAAATAATGGATCAATGGATCTGCAGGTATGTGAAGACATTGATCATGTTTTTGATTTCTCACCTGAATAATATTTAACAATAGGAAACAGATCAATCTATATGCACCACTTTCTATCCACCATATTTACACATGTTCACTTTGGCGACATTCGTAGGAAATCAGAAATGTCTTATCACAGCTGAGACATTTTTAGAAGAGGCCTGCAGACAACTCATGTGGTCCTCGAGGTCTACCCGGTGTCCCCCGTCTTAAGGTAATCTATTCTCCCTTTGGCTTGTAGAAAAGCTCATTTCCCACATTCACATTTCTTTTCTAGTTTCACAGCTGCAAAATGTCCGGCTATTTTCTCAACCTTATTGGACTAAAATCAAAAACAATGATGCAGCACGCCGCTTCGCCTCACACGGATCCTCACTCACATTTCACACCCACCCACCCTTACCCCGTGAACAATGACAAAACACTTTGGGAATTTGCCGCTCGGCGCTCTCCCATGATGTGACGCTTGACTGCGTGTGCGTGTAAAAAAAAATGTCTCACTTGTGACGATGACATTGCGACTTTACAACTGCGCTGCGATATTATGTTCCACTGCGTATGGGTGACAAATGTATTCTTGCATGTTGGATTCCGATCAGGATCTTTACATCCTGTCCTATACCCGGTCCCCAGTCAGTTCCTTTGTTTGTTCATCTCCTTTCCCACTCACTTGTCCCGCTCCCACCACAGGAGGTGTCAGCGTTCATTTTCACTTTTGTGGGCGAGCCGGGTGTGAGGCTGTGATGTCTGGCTGTGTGTGTGCGTGAGTGAGAGGGAGACTGTGTGGTTCGGCATGCAATTTGAAACCATTTCTTTCTCTCGCCGTGTGGGGCTCAAGACTCACCCGGCCCACGTTGTCCTCTGTATGTTTCCTCTGTGAATTGCTTCGACAATGACTGCTTTTCGATTTTTTCCCGCGTAGCTCATGAGGCCGACTTCCAATCAAAAATCTGATAACTACAAGGATTTATGCTTCCTAATCTGTTTTGTAGGCCTGATTGCTTCAGTAGGACTATGCAAACCGTGGGTGTTTATTTTTAATTGGTGAATTTTACATGAGGCGTTTCAATGTGCAGAAGTCAAGGCTTTTTCTTTCGTATGCTCTATTGGTGCTTTTGCTACTCAAAGTACAGTCCACAACCAAATGTGTACAGACGTACACCTTAACGACGGGTTTCTTTTAAGTTTTTCCTCTGGTATAAATTGTCACGTGTCACACTCCCAATGAAGGCGAGAAGAAAAGAGGCCTACGCTGCTAAAAGCTCCGGCGAAGGCCTCTTAGCCTTTGACAGGCTCAGCCTGTATAATAGCGACTCCAAATGCTTTTGTTCTCTTGACAGTCAACAGCTTTTTCAGGAGGGAAAAATGATGTACGTCATTCTATCTCCCTCCTCGTTCCATTACAGGAGGCAAGTAAAGCTTCTATTTTTCACCCGACAGCTCTCTCATTTCATCTTTCCTTTATAGCACGGCGAGACAAGAAGGAGAGCAAAAACCGATGAGGCTTTTCCATCTCTCTTTTCTCATCTCGACAGCCTTTTTCATTTTCATCACACACCTCACACTTTTCTCCCCGCATCCGTTCAGCCGTGATCGTCCAATGCCTTTGTGCCGTGTCTTTGTTTTGTCCTTGGATCCCTTCCTGCTGGCACCAACTCATGATGCAGGAATTCCTTAAAAGACCGAGGATGGATTAAAAATGTATTTCTCTCATCGCATGCCGCTCAGAGCTTGCAGAGTTAGATAAAAGGAGGCATTCCGTCGAGCCGAGGAATGCCGGTGTTCCATCTCCCAAGAGTAATTGGACTCCCTTTGATACCGCGCCTTCCTCGCCTCGTATGCTGACCGTCCTTCAGATGTGAAGCTTTCATCAGCCTTCACCTGGACATACGAGCACACCCAAATCATCAGCAGTATTGTGTGTTGAATGTTCACATTGTTACGGCCTGCATACAAGAGCCTTTTGTTCTTTCATCACGCTGATGAGTGGGATTCATGTTTAAAGACTATTTCTAGCAGCAAGGCACCACGACCGGAAGTGGTTTGATTGATGTAGTTTCCATTGACCTTGTAAGTCATAGCTTGGAGGCGTCCAAGTTGACCACATTCCGGTTAAGTTGAAAAACTAAGATGGATGCCGTCAGGAAACGGTTAACCTCGGTCTTGAAATTTGACCTGCCAAATTCACGACTAATTAGCGTTCTGGTCGCCATTATGGTCATCGCTGTGTTTGCCCAAGAGTACCTAGACAAACTGAAGTCCCACCCTATTAGTTGTGCTGTGCGGTCACGGAGGTGACCATATTTTTAAGATCATTAATTGATCGTTTAAATGATCTGATTTCTCCAATGATTGGGTGGGATTGTCCCATGCTGCGGTCATATTTCTGCATGCAGTAGGATAACGTTATAATCACACACGTCCGTGGAGCGCCGAATCTATCTGCCTGCGCCTTGCTCAAATACACCGACATCCCATAACACCACCTGCGTACCCATTTAGATCTGGTGTTAGGTAGTCCAACGTAGAGTCTACTCTTTGTTACCATATTGCGCGCTCAACTCAACTCAACTCACTTCAGCATGAAAATAAGCATCCTCCTGTTTTTACACAGAGCGTACAGGCACCTCTTGACCAAAGTCTAAATTGTCCAAATAAGTACAAATAAAAAATGACCATGACATGCAGGGATAATTTTGGTCTTCAAAATAAGAAACTAGTAAAAAAAACAAAAATTACAGTAAAGCACTACTCGGGAAATGGGAAACTTGCATTGAACAAAGTACATAAATAAAAGACTATAAACCAGGGGTCTCAAACTCAATTTAGCTGGGGGCCACTGGAGGCGGAGTCTGGGTGAGGCTGGGCCACATCAGGATTTCCACAAGAAAAGCGCTGATAAATCATTCCAATGTTCTCAAATCTCTTTATTTTTAACACAAAATAATGAATTCAATAAAATAATTTAAAAATGAATGTCTGATTTAACAGTTCTTTAACTTTTAACTCTATGAACATGAATGAAACATTAAACATGAAACATGAACTGCTCTTAGCACAGGAACAGCCACCCTGTCCTTCTCCATGAAGTATTTTACTTCTGCTCTCAACTCAAAAAATCTCTTCAATACGTTTCCCCTGCTGAGCCAACGTACCTCAGTGAAGTAGAGCACATCCCCGTATTCTGATTTTATTTCCTCTAAAAAATGGGCGGGGTGGAATAGGGTACCTCACCGTGATTGGTTCGTTCAGCTCCGCACACAACAAGAGTCATTCAAATCAATCTTGCGGGGCCACACTAATCCAGGGGCGCATATGTTTAATCTATTTCATATTAAGGATTCCAGGGGGAACTTGTGGAGCAAAATGAAAAAAAATAAGTCCAAAATTATCATAAGAACAGACAGGGGCGCAGTTGGCCCGCGGGCTGTTTTTATTTAGCTGTATGTTTGAGACCCCTACGATTCAAGCACGATGCATTTCCATGTGGAAAGATTTGAATCGATGCACTTACATCTTTGAAAATCAATTTCCAGTGATGACCGCTGTCCACCATATCGTATTTACTTGCTTGTAACTTAACTCACGGTACCTGCTTTGGCTAATGGAAGCACATCAATGTTGAGTGTAACTATAGCAAGGGCCTAAAACGGCCACCAGCTAGCTCGCGCTCTGCCTCACCTGGCTGGATGTGCCTGTAAGACCTCGCCAAGGAAGTGACGTGTAGTAGCGACTCTTCTCTGATGAGTTCCCAGATGGCTGACCTTCTCTGACAGCCTCATACTTGACTCATTTCTGCCATCTTGGGCTCAACCTTTCAACCTACTGTACGTTGAAGACATATTTCGCCCATCTACAGCCTTGATGTATGTCATCATCATTTCCGGAAGATCATCAGGCTTTCATTCCGACCGTGGATGCAGGATTTATTTTGTACAATGTTTGGGAAGATCGTTTGTGCTGGAAAAGGCAAAAAGGAAATCCTACAAACTCATTCTGTTCATTGACTTTTACCGTGTCTACCTAGCAAATGACTCAGAGGTGCTCAATTCATCTGTTGGCTTGTTCTGTTGACATTTTCCTCTGGCTGTCCTAAACCTGCTTGGATCCATTTATTCACCTAATTTCCACACTTACTACCGATTTGTATTGTTGACGCTGAGATTGAACCATTCCAGGGACAGCGGTGACTACAGTGGACAGGTTTTCATGTAATCAGGTTACAGGGTGCATGAAAGGGTTAAAGTGAGGACTCTCGGAAGTTACCAGCCAATCAGAATTTCCACCAGCTGCTTTTTTTGTTTACACTTTTGCTCTGTTGTTTTCATCTATTTCCCTCACACAATCTCTGTTCGTTTCTCTTGGTGATTACGCACATTCGAGCTGGTAATGGGCGTATTAAACGTGAGTATGTAGCATCACCACATTTAAAGGCAATGTAGAAGTCACTGCCAGGAGTACAAATAACTGAGAACAAAATATAGCGTGTGGTCGTGTTGGGCATCGTTTACATTAAAAATGACCGATCAAAATCTTAGGTTTGATTTTTCTCATCAGGATTTTAGATGAAACACAGAAACAATGACTAGCTTTTCACTGATGAGAACAATTGGAGGCTTCCAATCGTTCTGATTGTATTTTATTGTATTTAATGGATTATAATTGTCATTTGTTGGGACTATAAATGTATCCTTCAAATACAGAATTTGCGCTGTCAAAATAAAAAAAAAACCCAAATCTACTTAGAAAAACATGAAGCAGTGTATTGAGTTGCGTCAATATTTGACCTGACTGAATTTGAATATTCCTTTTTGTGTAAAAAAACCGTCTGGTCGGGAATATCCGAGACACATTAATATGTAAGATAGACAATTTCACACTCTGCATAAAGGCCTATTGAAATTGCTGTCATCTGCTTGTCACGTTACGTTGGCAATTTCACCTCGAGGAACCATGACCCCTCCCCGAAACAAAAGACCCTTTCACCCAGTGCAAACGCTGCCTGTCAAACTTCAACTCACTTTTCCCTGCCTAAAGTCACCTCCTCTAACCTTCCTTCCTCTTCTTGGGGTCGTATTCAGTTCTGTCTTTGTGTTCTTTTTTGCAAATGTGCTGAAAGAACACAGCCAAGATCGTGGGCAACATGATTTTATTGACATTGCTTTTGATCATTAAAATATCACTTGTTGGTCCTTTGGATGCTCAACATCATTATTTTATATACCGTAATTTCCGCACTATAGAGCGCACCTGATTATAAGCCGCACCCACTACATTTTTAGAGGAAAACCAATTTTGTACATACACAAGCCGCGCCTGTATATAAGCCGCATGTGCCCACATTAAAACATGTAAACATATTTACAAAGAAAGACGGTACACAGAGAGAGTTTTCAAAGTTTGAATAATATAACTTAACAATAATAATAATATAACTTTCTTCCCAAATGGTGCCTGTGACGCGGCAGTAAAACGGTAGCAACATGGTAACAACACGCTAGCAACAGAATAGCAACACAGTATAACAGGTCTGGTAAAAGAACATACCGGTACTTGTAAAAATCACGGTGAGCCGTCTTCATCTTCCTCCTGTGAACTGAAGCCATCAAAGTCACCGTCCTCAGTGTCGGAATTAAACAGTGTCATAAAGACCGGTCTTAATCTTACCTTTTCTACTCGAGCGCCCCTGGCGGCCGTTAGAAAAATTACATAAATTGGCCGCATCACTGAATAAGCCGCAGGGTTGAAAGTTTGGGGAAAAAGTAGCGGCTTATAGTCCGGAATTTACGGTAACTAGTTTTGAAATCAAAAGTCAAGACTAATGCTTTGTTTAACCAATGTTTGCATGAATGTAGTACGTATGTAACAAGATTATGCTTGCAATATCTCGATGTTATGATGGATTACATTTGACAATTTGAAACTTTGTTTCAGACTTTGAGTAAGCACCATGGAAAAGTTGACATGCTCGATTTGCTCTCGCGGGCCACACAAAATGATATGGTGGGCCAGATCTGGGCCCCGGGCCTTGATTTTGACACCAGTGATTTAGAAAGAAAACAGAGTGTATAACATTGATTTAGTATGGAGCCCACCCACCTCCTTATACTCTTCATAGGTAGAGTTGAGCAGGTCAGTAAATGTTGCCGCTTTCTCATTTGTCATTCGCCACCGGCCAGGCAATCCGTTCGTCATCGTCAATCCGTCTTCATTTCAAAACTGTAATTGTCAGTCCATCACTCCGTCATCGTTGTTTCAACCTCGCTTACATCACGTCACCGCAATTTCAGGACTGTCAGATCTTTTCTTTTCTTATCTTTCTGATTAATTTATTTTCAAACACTGTCAGATTCTTCTGCTTCTTCTTGACGTGTCTCAAACAGCAGTTGACACGGGCCACACATTGAACACCACATTAGTGGGGAATTTGTTTAGATCTCCAAGTACACATTTGGTGCCAGTGAACAAGTGCAAGCTTGTGGCGTCGTGGGTAGAGACTTTTCTTCCTTCGTATCTCGTACCAACATTAACATTTTTTTAACTGTAATTTCTGGCAGACAGTCAATATTTCTAAAATAGCTTATCCCCCCCCACATGTTTATTGAAGAATTAAACAGTTCTGCAGTTGAACAATTTATGATGTAGCATGTGATGAATCCGCAGACAGGAAACGTTAAATTATTATACTGACATTGCCCTGACAACCACAGGTGGAATCGGAAGCCGGTTAATCCGGAAGCCAG
The DNA here is from genome assembly GCA_026261675.1 of Hippocampus mohnikei. Lineage (NCBI taxonomy): Eukaryota > Metazoa > Chordata > Actinopteri > Syngnathiformes > Syngnathidae > Hippocampus > Hippocampus mohnikei. The sequence continues at coordinate 4,708,642 of JAKGUB010000340.1, forward strand.
ATCAACCATAATATCGGACACCCTAAAGAAAGGAGCAGACTCGGAGAGTGGCAACCGAGGTTTAGTTGGCAGCCAACATAAACGCACGTCAGTCACTAGATTGACTAGCGATGTTCAAACTTTTTTTTTCTTCTGTCGGAGGACATGGAGCCCCTCCTCTGCTCTGCTCGAAATCCGGTGTATTCATTACGCAAAAAATAAACACAGCATTTCCCTCAGTTTCCCATCAGACGTCAGTGAAACGGAGGTCTGTCAGTGACTGGTTTAAAAAGTCCGCGGGTACTGACCGTCATAGCTAATTCCATCCGTTTTTAAAAAATTGTCAGGTCATTCGCCGGCTAAACGGCCGTCCACCAGTGACAGAAGGTCAGTGCTGAAGGAATGCCCACCTCCGTTTTTTAGGTTCTATGCCAAATACAGTTCTGCTGACAACTCTTGCTCACTTCTGTATGGAGAACACAATATGTGTACACAGAAGCGGCCCAAGGCAAACTCCGTAGCTGCTTGGGATCACCCCAAAAAGCATTCGGATTATTTTAACACTGCAAAGCTGTAAACATGGTGGCAGCCCCCCCAATCAAGTTCTTCCTTGAGATCCATACGGGCCTTTTGGAACACGTAATAACTTCGACCACATTTCAAAAAGCATTGCCAGATCCATTAGTGCTAATTTTATTTAGTGTTTAAAAAAAAAAGTACATTTTCCTCAGTCGTCGTACAAACAGATGCAGCATAGTTTCTTGCAATGTCTCTCGACCTGTCTCACACACCATTACCTCTGCAAGGGTAATGTCAGTAGAAAGACGTCAAAAGTATACAGCCTGTGTCCTGAAAAAGCTGCGCACGCTGTGATAGCAGTCCGCCTATCCCCCTTCACGCTGTACCTCCCCCAACTCTGTCCAGTCCAGACACAAAAGCTTCCTGTGGTCTTCCCGAGGGAGGAGGAGCTCAAGAGGGATCCAACAGGGAGGGTCATCAGCAACACTCCACTGGGATAAATGCTTTTCCTCTTGTAGTTTCACCTCACTGCACAGCTATTGTCCTCGGGAAAAGTGCAGAAGGCCTTTGTGTATCTGTGTGAAAAGCAACAGCTTGACTGTGGTGCTGCGTGAGTGAGTGTGTGTCTGTGTGTGTGTGTGTGTAAATGCTTGTGTGTTTGTGAATAATGGCACCAAAGTGTGCAATGTGTGATAAATGAAGGAATTACCTTTTGATGGTAAGATCCCTTGACAAAACAGCAAAATAAAATGAATTATTATTATTATTATTATTATTATTATTATTATTATTATTATTAAGTAATTTATACAAAGGGCACAGTTTGAGAAAGAGTAATCTTATTTTTTTAATTGTTCAACTGACAGACTTTTAGATGGAAATAACACAAAAATAAATATTAATGACATATATTTACCTTTTTCATTGTTTTTTTTTTCATGATTTGTGTCCATCGTGTGCACCATTCTTAGAGTTACTGTGAAATAAAAATTAAAAACAAGTCTACAGAGAAGAGCATAAGGGGTTTGGATAATGGATGGATGGATTTTAAAGGGAAGACAAATATTGACTCTCAAATTAATAATAATAATAATACATTTTATTTATAAGCGCCTTTCAAGACACCCAAGGACACTTTACAGTAACAAAAACAATGAAACACAATACGGTTTTGAACATCACAAACACAAATTGGCGTTTGAACATCCGGTTGGACCATTCTCAGAACCACCCATAAATACTTTTAAGCGAGCTATTTTTGTTTGTCAAAATGTTTAACATCAAATCCAGAAATAAATAAATTATTCAATAAAATGCACAATTCAAACACCAGCAACAACAAAAAAACAATCTAATCCTATTTTATTTAGTCTTTTGCCACATTCTGAAATCATGTTCAGCCTCAAGATACCCATTAATGAAATCAAATACACTTTAACGCAAACTTGGTCCAGTCTCGTCGAATTAAAACATCTGCCTCTGGACTTCATACAACAGTCAGAAGCGGCGTCTTTGTTGCCTTAAAACCAATCCAAGTCCAACCACGACAGCTTAAGTGAGATTGCACAGACATTAGGTGATGAGTTCAGGCTTGCTATTTGGGCTCCAGTTGAGGTCGGGGGATCAGCTTGCTCTAACAGCCAAGTGGGAAAATCAGCTCCTTATGTTTGAGTTTGGCACTAATTCCTGCCTCTTTTCAGAATCCAAGGCCTGCGACTAACTCTGGCTTTATCTGGGGGGGGAGCAGCTTGGGGTCAAAGCTTTTGACTAGGAATAAGTGGACAGCTGGAGAAAGATGTCAGTTTAATTCTGTCTCAGACCTGCTTCTATTCACCACTTTTGGCACACTGAACAGACCATATGTGGGACAGTAATGAGATCATATGCCATCTTAAATAGGTATTACGTTAGAGCTTATAATGTTTCAATGTCTTCCATGTGCATATCCTTTATCAATCTCATTTTGTGAATAGAAATATCATTTTTAAACAAATTCTGTGACCATTCCATCACAGGTGAGAAACAGCATCTGTGCACTGCATGTAACGCTTTTCAAGAACACTGATCCAAGCTGACATCTGACATAGATACGTTTACATTCTGAGAAGTGCACGAAATTGGCCAAAGGAATCGTCGGCGGCACTCAAAGCGCTTCGCGGCGCAGCATCAGGAGCAGCTGGAGCTTCTTGCTCAAGGAGACTTCAACATGGTCACAAAGGCTGGGGATGTAACCGACAACCTCTGAGTTGGGAGGTGACCACTCTACCGCTTCCCAAAAAGTCCGTTTTGAAATGCCTGTAATGTTAACACCGAAAAATGATCTTTGGGTGAACTTGAATTTAAGCGTGGCACTGAAAGAGAAGATATTCTACCTGATGATGCTACGATTCTACTGAAAACGTATTCTTCTTCTTTGAGGTGACAGACTGATGATCAGTCCAGGGTGGACCCCTTCTCTCACCCTTGAACTCAGAACAGTATATGTGGTATCGAAAATGGATTATATTCTTCTTCCAAAAGAATTTGTGTTTGTAGAGTATGTTGTAACTTGAATTTTTGTGCAATAAAAATATCAACATTTTTATCGCCCTCGTATCCATTATTCAGGGTCCAGGATCACAACTCAAACTAGGATAAGCTGAAGGAAATGGATGGATGGATGAATTCCTATGCCAACAACAACAACAAAAAGGAGAGTGCATAGGCCAAAGACCAAAGAGGCATAGAAAAGCACATTATAAAATGTTCAAATCCTCAAGTCACAATTGGTGACCCTAATCTTACCAAAGAAAGTGCGTCATCTTTAGACGGAGAGTAAATGCACTTAAGTAACCCTCCATCGCCTGCTTGCAGCCTAGCGGCGGCTGGACTCATAAGGGCATGGGTAATTGCCCTCATTTGTGGCCTGGACAAAAGCCAATGTTCCTCCTGCTCTTCAGTAATCTGGAAAGTGTCACTCAAGGATTCTTCAAGTCTGCTGGAAATTGGATGTCACTTTTTTCTCCCGCCTTTTCAACCAAACTGAGGCTATTAGGAGACTCGGTGAGGCATCCTTGTTACATTTCAGTTTTAGCTGGTTTTAACGTGACATGCCACACATTACTGACAATGCGGGAAAGGTAGTGGGGTTTTCATGCTACATTGCACGACATTGGCACATTATATTTACCACAGGTACCATTGCTCTCCTCAAAGACACACAGACAAGCATGCAGAAATGTCATAGAAAACGCACCAAATTATAGGGTTCATAAATTGATGATTCATTTTCTCAAATGACAAAAGCAATCCAGTTAATCCATTTAATGAATCCAGATAAGAATTGACACAATGCATATTTACACAAAAACCAAAGATTGACGAAGTACAACAAAAGACGCCGGTAACAAATAACCTGATTACAGAATCTGGGAATCCGTAATCAGGGCGGATCTCAGAAACATTGACCAAGATAGATCCAATGACAAAGACTAAAGTAAAAAGCAAAATCCAACAAAGGACAAATAATGACAGTCGTCACAATAAAACAGGAGAACATGCAATGAAATGAAAGCGTTTGCAAACGGCAAGCGAAAAATTTGAACATAAATTGCTTGTCTCAAAAGGATGACGGAAAGTCAATTCCAAAAATGAGCCTCCCCCCCCAAAAAACAACTAAGTATGGATAGTTGGGTTGTTACTTATGATTTTATTACAGCAGCATCACCGTAGTCAACTGGTTAGGGCGTCAGCTTAACAGTGGCAAGATGCCGGGTTCAAATCCAGGTTGAGACATTCGTATGCAGAGTTTGCACATTTAGTTGGGCTTTTTCTGATGACCATGGATAGTCAGGCATTTTTAGCCCCAAAAACGAACATGCATAATACGGCATTTTTAGCCGAAGAAAAACGACCATGTATAATAAGGCATTTTTTCAGAAAAAACAACCATGTATAGTAAGGCCTTTTTAACCAAAAAAAACCGACGATGTATGGAAAGCTGTTTTTAGCCCCAAAAACCAACCATGTATACGAAGGAGTTTTTAGCCGAAAAAAATGACCATGTGTAATAAGGCGTTTTACACATGGAGAAACCCCCTGACCGTGTATAGTAAGGCGTTTTTAGCCCAAAAAAACGACCATGAATAGTAAGGCGTTTTAAACCGAAAAAAACGACCATGTATAGTCAGGCGTTTTTAGACGAAAAAAAGACCGTGTTTAGTAAGGCTTTTTGACGAAAAAAACAACCATGTATATTAAGGCGTTTTAACCCGAAAAAACGACCATGTATTGGAAGGCTTTTTTAGCCGAAAAAAACGGCCATGTATAATAAGGCGTTTTTAGCTGAAAAAAACGACCATGTATAGTAAGGCGTTTTTAACCGAAAAAACGACCATGTATATTAAGGCGTTTTAACCCGAAAAAACGACCATGTTTAATAAGGCATTTTTGCGAAAAAACTACCATGTATAGTAAGGCGTTTTAACCTGAAAAACCGACCATGCATAGTCAGGCGTTTTAGGCGAAAAAACGACCATGTTTAGTAAGGCGTTTTTGGCGAAAAACGACCATGTTTAATAAGGCGTTTTTGGCGAAAAAACGACCACGTATAGTAAGGCGTTTTAGCGAAAAAACGACCATGTTTAGTAAGTTTTAGCGGCAAAAAAGCGACCATGTATAGTAAGGCGTTTTAGCGAAAAACGACCAAGTATAGGAAGGCGTTTTAACCCGAAAAACCGACGATGTATAGTCAGGCGTTTTAGCGAAAAAACGACCATGTTTAGTAAGCGTTTTTGATGAAAAACGGCGATGTATAGTAAGGCGTTTTTAGGCGAAAAAGCGACCATGCATACTAAGGCGTTTTAGCCAAAAAAACAACCATGTATAGTAAGAAGTTTTTAGCCGCAAAAACGACCATGTATAGTAAGGCGTTTTAGCCGCAAAAACGACCATGTATAGTAAGGCGTTTTTAGCGAAAAAAGCGACCATGTTTAGTAAGGCGTTTTAACCCGAAAAAACGACCATGTATAGTAAGGCGTTTTAACCCGAAAAAACGACCATGTATAGTAAGGCGTTTTTAGCCGAAAAAAACAACCATGTATAGTAAGGCGTTTTTAGCCATAAAAACGACCATGTTTAGTAAGAAGTTTTTAGCCGCAAAAAACGACCATGTATAGTAAGGCGTTTTTAGCCGAAAAAAAACGACCATGTATAGGAAGGCGTTTTAACCCGAAAAAACGACCATGTATAGTCAGGCGTTTTTAGACGAAAAAAACGACCATGTATAGGAAGGCGTTTTAACCCGAAAAAAACGAACATGTATAGTCAGGCCTTTTTAGCTGAAAAAAACGACCATGTATAGGAAGGCGTTTTAACCCGAAAAAACGACCATGTATAGTAAGGCATTTTTAGCCCAAAAAAACGACCATGAATAGTAAGGCGTTTTTAGCCGAAAAAAACGACCATGTATAGGAAGGCGTTTTAACCCGAAAAAACGACCATGTATAGTAAGGCATTTTTAGCCCAAAAAACGACCATGTATAGCAAGGTGTTTTTAGCCCAAAAAAACGACAATGTATAGTAAGGCGTTTTTAACCGAAAAAACGACCATGTATATTAAGGCGTTTTAACCTGAAAAAAAACGACCATTTTTAATAAGGCGTTTTAGCCTAAAAAAACTACCATGTATAGTAAGGCCTTTTAACCCGAAAAAAACGACCATGTATAGTCAGGCGTTTTTAGACGAAAAAACGACCATGTTTAGTAAGGCATTTTTTGACGAAAAAAACGACCATGTATTGTCAGGCGTTTTTAGACGAAAAAAACGACCATGTTTAGTAAGGCGTTTTTAGCCGAAAAAAACGACCATGTTTAGTAAGAAGTTTTTAGCCGCAAAAAACGACCATGTATAGTAAGGCGTTTTTAGCCGAAAAAAACGACCATGTATAGGAAGGCGTTTTAACCCGAAAAAACGACCATGTATAGTAAGGCGTTTTTAGCCCCAAAAAACGACCATGAATAGTAAGGCGTTTTTAGCCTAAAAAAACGACCATGTATATTAGGGCGTTTTAACCCGAAAAAAACGACCATGTATATTAAGGCGTTTTAACCCGAAAAAAAACGACAATTTTTAATAAGGCCTTTTAACCCGAAAAAAACGACCATGTATAGTTGGGCGTTTTTAGACGAAAAAAAAGACCATGTTTAGTAAAGCGTTTTTTGACGAAAAAAACGACCATGTTTAGTAAGGTGTTTTTAGCCGAAAAAAACGACCATGTTTAGTAGGAAGTTTTTAGCCGCAAAAAACAACCATGTATAGTAAGGCATTTTTAGCTGAAAAAAACGACCATGTATAGTAAGGCGTTTTTAACCGAAAAAACGACCATGTATATTAAGGCGTTTTAACCCAAAAAAACCCGACCATGTTTAATAAGGCATTTTTTGCCTAAAAAAACTACCATGTATAGTAAGGCGTTTTAACCTGAAAAAAACGACCATGCATAGTCAGGCGTTTTTAGACGAAAAAAACGACCATGTTTAGTAAGGCGTTTTTTGACGAAAAAAACGACCATGTATATAAGGCGTTTTTAGACGAAAAAAACGACCATGTTTAGTAACAAGTTTTTAGCGGCAAAAAACGACCATGTATAGTAAGGCGTTTTTAGCCGAAAAAAACGACCAAGTATAGGAAGGCGTTTCAACCCGAAAAAACCGACGATGTATAGTCAGGCGTTTTTAAACGAGAAAAACGACCATGTTTAGTAAGGCGTTTTTTGATGAAAAAAACGACGATGTATAGTAAGGCGTTTTTAGACGAAAAAAACGACTATGCATACTAATGCGTTTTTAGCCAAAAAAAAAAAAACATGTATAGTAAGAAGTTTTTAGCCGCAAAAAACGACCATGTATAGTAAGGCGTTTTTAGCCGAAAAAAACTACCATGTTGAAGGCCCTGTCACACCTTGACGATTCAGCCAGCGTATGCCGACGTTCAGATTTTCCCTAAAACGCTGGCATACGCTGAATTATCGATTTTTTTCAATTTTGGGCGTATACATAGCGCATTCATAACGGGCTGGGCGTATACATAACGTATCAGTAAATTATATGAACGTTTGATAACTTATAGATAACTTATTCCAACGAATGCCTAGCGTGTTGCGGCGTACACAACTTATGCCCAACGATAGTCTAATTTATGCATAGCGTGCAGCAGCGTATTGCCGGCGATCACGTGGCGTAGTCTATAAAAGGCTGGCGCTCGGCGTTTCAAGCCCCTGTCACACCTTGACGATTTAGCCAGCGTATGCGGCGTAGGAAAAATTTGGCAAATACGGCTGGCGTCGTCGAATAAGTTATGGGTAAGTTTTGTATACGTAACAGCACGCTGAAGCACGTTGGTATCACGTCGAGATGCGTCGAGGTCGTCGAGAAATTTTAAGCATGCTTAAAATTTCTCGGCGTATATCAGCGTATGGCTATCGTCCCGTATCGCAGGCCATAAGTAATAGGTAAGTTATGCGATCGTTGCACACGTTCAAACACGTTAAGTGTAGGTTACTCATAAGTCCAAATCGTCGAGAATACCTACTAGCTGTTCTCCAACATCCGTGCCTTTGAACTTGGCGCTTGGACATGCTGACCAGGCTGTCACGCACGTAGTTGGCGAAGGCTGCAGTGGCTGTGATGGGCTGAGCCTCTGCGAGACCTTTGACGAGCTCCCCAGACTTTTCTTTGCCATGACGCTGATGTTGTTTGGTTTATTAATGACACAAGTCATAATGGCGTTTGATTGCTGCTTTAATAGCGTGAATAGCAACTCACAGTAACGATGGCAAGCCGCACCTTGCCTCTTGGGTTATACCATTTAACTAGACCGGGGGCGGGGGGGATAGTCCCCAAACAGATGTTGGTACTGCAATGTCTAGTGCAGTTATGATTTAAAACGTCGAGCGCCAGCCTTTTATAGACTACGATCACGTGATAAATCCGGCAATACGCTGCTGCACGCTATGCAACAGCGTATTGCAGTTCGAAACACGGATGTTGGAGAACAGCTAGTAGGTATTCTCGGCGTATTTGGACTTATGAGTAACCTACATGCGTGTTTGAGCGTGTGCAACGATCGCATAACTTACCTATTACTTATGGCCTGCGTATCACGGGACGTATAGCCATGCGCTGACATCTGACGAAATTTTAAGCATGCTTAAAATTTCTCGACGATTCGGCGATACTTCGACGTATACCAGCGTGCTTCAGCGTGCTGTTACGTATACAAAACTTACCCATAACTTATTCGGCGTGCGCCAGCGTATTTGCCAAATTTTTCCTACGTCGGCATCGCTGGCTAAATCGTCAAGGTGTGACAGGGCTTAAGTAAGAAGTTTTTTGCCCCAAAAACGACCATGTATAGTAAGGCATTTTTAGCCGAAAAAAACGACCATGTATAGTAAGGCGTTTTAACCCGAAAAAACGACCATTTATAGTAAGGCGTTTTTAGCCGAAAAAAACGACCATGAATAGTAAGGCGTTTTTAGCCGAAAAAAACGACCATGTATAGTAAGGCGTTTTTAGCTGAAAAAAACGAGCATGTATAGTAAGGCGTTTTTAACCGAAAAAACGACCATGTATATTAATTAAGGCGTTTTAACCCGAAAAAACGACCATGTTTAATAAGGCATTTTTTGCCTAAAAAAACTACCATGTATAGTAAGGCGTTTTAACCTGAAAAAAACGACCATGCATAGTCAGGCGTTTTTAGACGAAAAAAACGACCATGTTTAGTAAGGCGTTTTTGGCGAAAAACGACCATGTTTAGTAAGGCGTTTTTGATGAAAAACGGCGATGTATAGTAAGGCGTTTTAGCGAAAAAAGCGACCATGTATAGTAAGGCGTTTTGCGAAAAACGACCATGTATAGTAAGCGTTTTTAGCGCAAAAACGACCATGTATAGTAAGGCGTTTTAGATGAAAAAATGACCATGTATAGTAAGGCGTTTTAACCCGAAAAAGCGACCATTTATACTAAAGCGTTTTAGCGAAAAAACGACCATGAATAGTAAGGCGTTTTTAGCGAAAAAAAGCGACCATGTATAGTAAGGCGTTTTTAGCGAAAAAGCGACCATGTATAGTAAGGCGTTTTGCCCAAAAACGACCATGTATAGTAAGGCGTTTTGAGATGAAAAAATGACCATGTATAGTAAGACGTTTTTAGCCGGAAAAAACGACTATGTATAGTAAGGCGTTTTTAGCGAAAAAAAACGACCATGTATAGTAAGGCTTTTGCCCAAAAGCGACCATGTACAGCAAGGCGTTTTCTGAAAAAATGACCATGTATAGTAAGGCGTTTTTAGCGAAAAAGCGACCATGTATAGTAAGGCGTTTTTGCGAAAAAACGACCATGTATAGTAAGGCGTTTTTAGCGAAAAACGACTAAGTATAGTAAGGCGTTTTAGCGAAAAACGACCATGTATATTAAGGCATTTTTGCGAAAAAACGACCATGTATAGTAAGGCGTTTTAGCGAAAAAACAACTATGTATAGTAAGGCGTTTTTAGCGAAAAACGACCATGTATAGTAAGGCGTTTTGCCCAAAAACGACCATGTATAGTAAGGCGTTTTAGCGAAAAACGACCATGTATAGTAAGGCGTTTTTAGCGAAAAAGCGACCATGTATAGTAAGGCGTTTTAGCGAAAAAGCGACCATGTATAGTAAGGCGTTTTTGCGAAAAAGCGACCATGTATAGTAAGGCGTTTTTAGCGAAAAAACGACCATGTATAGTAAGGCGTTTTTGCGAAAAAATGACCATGTATAGTAAGGCGTTTTTAGCCGAAAAAAACGACTATGTATAGTAAGGCGTTTTTAACCGAAAAAACGACCATGTATATTAATTAAGGCGTTTTAACCCGAAAAAAAACGACCATGTTTAATAAGGCATTTTTTGCCTAAAAAAACTACCATGTATAGTAAGGCGTTTTAACCTGAAAAAAACGACCATGCATAGTCAGGCGTTTTTAGACGAAAAAAACGACCATGTTTAGTAAGGCGTTTTTTGACGAAAAAAACGACCATGTTTAGTAAGGCGTTTTTTGATGAAAAAAACGACGATGTATAGTAAGCGTTTTAGCGAAAAACGACTATGTATAGTAAGGCGTTTTTAGCCGGAAAAAACGACCATGTATAGTAAGGCGTTTTTGCCGAAAAAAACGACCATGTATAGTAAGGCGTTTTTAGCCGCAAAAAACGACCATGTATAGTAAGGCGTTTTTAGATGAAAAAATGACCATGTATAGTAAGGCGTTTTAACCCGAAAAAACGACCATTTATACTAAGGCGTTTTTAGCCGAAAAAAACGACCATGAATAGTAAGGCGTTTTTAGCCGAAAAAAACGACCATGTATAGTAAGGCGTTTTTGCCCAAAAAAACGACCATGTATAGTAAGGCGTTTTGAGATGAAAAAATGACCATGTATAGTAAGACGTTTTTAGCCGAAAAAAACGACTATGTATAGTAAGGCGTTTTTAGCCGAAAAAAAACGACCATGTATAGTAAGGCTTTTTTGCCCAAAAAAACGACCATGTACAGCAAGGCGTTTTTTTCTGAAAAAATGACCATGTATAGTAAGGCGTTTTTAGCGAAAAAACGACCATGTATAGTAAGGCGTTTTTGCGAAAAAGCGACCATGTATAGTAAGGCGTTTTTAGCGAAAAAGCGACTATGTATAGTAAGGCGTTTTAGCGAAAAAAACGACCATGTATATTAAGGCATTTTTGCGAAAAAACGACCATGTATAGTAAGGCGTTTTTGGCGAAAAAACAACTATGTATAGTAAGGCGTTTTTAGCGAAAAAGCGACCATGTATAGTAAGGCGTTTTGCCCAAAAAAGCGACCATGTATAGTAAGGCGTTTTTAGCGAAAAAACGACCATGTATAGTAAGGCGTTTTTAGCGAAAAACGACCATGTATAGTAAGGCGTTTTTAGCGAAAAACGACCATGTATAGTAAGGCGTTTTTGCGAAAAACGACCATGTATAGTAAGGCGTTTTTAGCGAAAAAAGCGACCATGTATAGTAAAGGCGTTTTTGCGAAAAAAATGACCATGTATAGTAAGGCGTTTTAGCGAAAAACGACTATGTATAGTAAGGCGTTTTTAGCCGGAAAAAACGACCATGTATAGTAAGGCGTTTTTGCCCCAAAAAACGACCATGTATAGTAAGGCGTTTTGAGATGAAAAAATGACCATGTATAGTAAGACGTTTTTAGCCGAAAAAAACGACTATGTATAGTAAGGCGTTTTGAGCCGAAAAAAACAACCATGTATAGTAAAGCTTTTTTGCCCAAAAAAACGACCATGTACAGCAAGGCGTTTTCTGAAAAAATGACCATGTATAGTAAGGCGTTTTTGCGAAAAAACGACCATGTATAGTAAGCGTTTTTAGCGAAAAAACGACCATGTATAGTAAGGCGTTTTAGCGGAAAAACGACCATGTATAGTAAGGCGTTTTGCCCAAAAAACGACCATGTATAGTAAGGCGTTTTAGCGAAAAAACGACCATGTATAGTAAGGCGTTTTAGCGAAAAACAACCATGTATAGTAAGGCGTTTTTAGCGAAAAACGACCATGTATAGTAAGGCGTTTTTAGCGAAAAAAATGACCATGTATAGTAAGGCGTTTTTAGCGAAAAAAACGACCATGTATAGTAAGGCGTTTTGCCCAAAAAACGACCATGTATAGTAAGGCGTTTTGCGAAAAAAGACCATGTATAGTAAGGCGTTTTAGCGAAAAAATGACCATGTATAGTAAGGCGTTTTAGCGAAAAAACGACCATGTATAGTAAGGCGTTTTTAGCGAAAAACGACCATGTATAGTAAGGCGTTTTAGCGAAAAAGCGACCATGTTTAGTAAGGCGTTTTTAGGCGAAAAAACGACCATGTATAGTAAGGCGTTTTTAGCCGAAAAAAACGACCATGTATAGTAAGGCGTTTTTGCCCAAAAAAACGACCATGTATAGTAAGGCGTTTTTAGATGAAAAAATGACCATGTATAGTAAGGCGTTTTTAGCCGAAAAAAACGACCATGTATAGTAAGGCGTTTTTAGCCGAAAAAAACGACCATGTATAGTAAGGCGTTTTTGCCCAAAAAAACGACCATGTATAGCAAGGCGTTTTTTTCTGAAAAAATGACCATGTATAGTAAGGCGTTTTTAGCCGAAAAAAACGACCATGTATAGTAAGGCGTTTTTAGCCGAGAAAAAACGACCATGTATAGTAAGGCGTTTTTAGCGAAAAAACGACCATGTATAGTAAGGCGTTTTAGCGAAAAAAATGACCATGTATAGTAAGGCGTTTTAGCGAAAAAAACGACCATGTATAGTAAGGCGTTTTTGCCCAAAAAAACGACCATGTATAGTAAGGCGTTTTTGCGAAAAAAGACCATGTATAGTAAGGCGTTTTTAGCGAAAAAACGACCATGTATAGTAAGGCGTTTTTAGCGAAAAAACGACCATGTATAGTAAGGCGTTTTTAGCGAAAAACGACCATGTATAGTAAGGCGTTTTTGCGAAAAACGACCATGTATAGTAAGGCGTTTTTAGCGAAAAAACGACTATGTATAGTAAGGCGTTTTTAGCGAAAAAACGACCATGTATAGTAAGGCGTTTTTGCCCAAAAACGACCATGTATAGTAAGGCGTTTTAGCGAAAAAATGACCATGTATAGTAAGGCGTTTTTAGCGAAAAACGACCATGTATAGTAAGGCGTTTTTAGCGAAAAAGCGACCATGTATAGTAAGGCGTTTTTGCGAAAAAACGACCATGTATAGTAAGGCGTTTTTAGCGAAAAAGCGACTATGTATAGTAAGGCGTTTTGCCCAAAAACGACCATGTATAGTAAGGCGTTTTAGATGAAAAAATGACCATGTATAGTAAGGCGTTTTTAGCGAAAAAGCGACCATGTATAGTAAGGCGTTTTTAGCGAAAAAAACGACCATGTATAGTAAGGCGTTTTTGCCAAAAAGCGACCATGTATAGTAAGGCGTTTTTCTGAAAAAATGACCATGTATAGTAAGGCGTTTTTAGCGAAAAAACGACCATGTATAGTAAGGCGTTTTTAGCGAAAAAAACGACCATGTATAGTAAGGCGTTTTTGCCCAAAAACGACCATGTATAGTAAGGCGTTTTTAGCGAAAAAACGACTATGTATAGTAAGGCGTTTTTAGCGAAAAAAGCGACCATGTATAGTAAGGCGTTTTTGCCCAAAAACGACCATGTATAGTAAGGCGTTTTTAGCGAAAAAATGACCATGTATAGTAAGGCGTTTTAGCGAAAAAGCGACCATGTTTAGTAAGGCGTTTTTAGCGAAAAAACGACTATGTATAGTAAGGCGTTTTTAGCGAAAAACGACCATGTATAGTAAGGCGTTTTAGCGAAAAAACGACCATGTATAGTAAGGCGTTTTAGCGAAAAAGCGACCATGTATAGTAAGGCGTTTTTAGCGAAAAAAACGACCATGTATAGTAAGGCGTTTTTGCGAAAAAGCGACCATGTATAGTAAGGCGTTTTAGCGAAAAAAGCGACCATGTATAGTAAGGCGTTTTGCGAAAAAAATGACCATGTATAGTAAGGCGTTTTTAGCGAAAAAGCGACTATGTATAGTAAGGCGTTTTTAGCGAAAAAACGACCATGTATAGTAAGGCGTTTTGCCCAAAAACGACCATGTATAGTAAGGCGTTTTGAGATGAAAAATGACCATGTATAGTAAGGCGTTTTTAGCGAAAAAAAACGACTATGTATAGTAAGGCGTTTTGAGCGAAAAAACAACCATGTATAGTAAAGCTTTTTGCCCAAAAGCGACCATGTATAACAAAGCGTTTTTCTGAAAAAAATGACCATGTATAGTAAGGCGTTTTTAGCGAAAAAATGACTATGTATAGTAAGGCGTTTTTAGCGATAAAAACAACCATGTATAGTAAGGCGTTTTTAGCGAAAAAGCGACCATGTTTAGTAAGCGTTTTTAGCGAAAAGCGACCATGTATAGTAAGGCGTTTTTGCGAAAAAACGACCATGTATAGTAAGGCGTTTTTAGCGAAAAAAGCGACTATGTATAGTAAGGCGTTTTTAGCGAAAAAGCGACTATGTACAGTAAGGCGTTTTAGCGAAAAAAGCGACCATGTATAGTAAGGCGTTTTGCCCAAAAACGACCATGTATAGTAAAGCGTTTTAGCGAAAAAACGACCATGTATAGTAAGGCGTTTTTGCGAAAAAAGCGACCATGTATAGTAAGGCGTTTTAGCGAAAAAAAGCGACTATGTATAGTAAGGCGTTTTTCTGAAAAAATGACCATGTATAGTAAGGCGTTTTTAGCGAAAAAACGACCATGTATAGTAAGGCGTTTTTGCGAAAAAAAGCGACCATGTATAGTAAGGCGTTTTTGCCAAAAAAGCGACCATGTATAGTAAGGCGTTTTTGCGAAAAAGACCATGTATAGTAAGGCGTTTTAGCGAAAAAAGCGACCATGTTTAGTAAGGCGTTTTAGCGCAAAAGCGACCATGTATAGTAAGGCGTTTTAGCGAAAAAGCGACCATGTATAGTAAAGGCGTTTTTGCGAAAAAACGACCATGTATAGTAAGGCGTTTTTAGCGAAAAAAGCGACTATGTATAGTAAGGCGTTTTTAGCCAAAAAACGACCATGTATACTAAGGCGTTTTGCCCAAAAACGACCATGTATAGTAAGGCGTTTTGAGATGAAAAAATGACCATGTATAGTAAGGCGTTTTTAGCCGAAAAAAACGACTATGTATAGTAAGGCGTTTTTAGCCGAAAAAAACGACCATGTTTAGTAAGGCGTTTTTAGCCCATAAAAATGACCATCTATAGTAAGGCGTTTTTGCCCAAAAAACGACCATGTATAGTAAGGCGTTTTTAGCCGGAAAAACGACCATGTATAGTAAAGCGTTTTTAGCAAAAAACGACCATGTATAGTAAGGCGTTTTTAGCCGAAAAAAACGACCATGTATAGTAAGGCGTTTTTAGCCGAAAAAACGACCATGTATAGTAAGGCGTTTTTAGACGAAAAAAACGACTATGCATACTAATGCGTTTTTAGCCAAAAAAAAAACAACCATGTATAGTAAGAAGTTTTTAGCGCAAAAACGACCATGTATAGTAAGGCGTTTTTAGCGCAAAAACGACCATGTATAGGAAGGCGTTTTAGCCCCAAAAAAGAACCATGTGTAGTAAGGCCTTTTAACCGAAAAAACGACCATGATAGTCAGGCGCTTTTAGCGCCAAAAAACACCATGTAAATAGTAAGTCGTATTTAGCGAAAAAAATTACGGTGTTTAGAAAGGAGTTTCTAGCGAAAAAACAAACATTTATAATAAGGCATTTTTAACCCCAAAAAATCCAACCATGTATAGTAAAGCATTTTAGCCCCCCAAAAGCGACCATGTATCGTAAGGAGTTTTAGCGAAAAAACAAACATTTATAATAAGGCATTTTTAACCCCAAAAACCACCATGTATAGTAAGGCGCTTTAGCGAAAAAACGACCGTGCATCGTATTGCGTTTTTAGCCCAATCCAGGTCTCAGCCTTCCTCTGCGAAGCTTGCATGTAAAGCTTGAGACCGTGTGTATGAAGATTTTTTGGGTTGCTTCTTACAAACTTAAAAAAAACAGCACCGCTGTGGTTGACTGGTTCATGTGTCAGCTTACCAGCACAAAGGTGCGGTGTTCAAATCCAGGTCTTGGCCATCACCTGCAGAGTTTGCATTTCACGCTTTTTTTGAGCGACCAGTTATGTAAAACCCTTTTTGGGTTGTTACTCGTGATCTTGATGTAACAGCGGCACCGTAGTCCAATGGTTAGGGCAACAGCGTAACAGTGGGAGGATGCAGGGTTCGAATCCAGCCCTAATCAATGATCTGTAGAGTTTGCATATAAAGCTTTTTTTGACCAGTTATGTAAAACCCTTTTTGGGTTGTTACTTATGAGCTTAATGTAGCAGCGGCACCGTAGTCCACTGGTTAGGGCGTCAGCTTAACAGTGGAAGGATGAAGGGTTCGAATCCAGCCCTTGGCAATGATCTGCAGATTTTGCATATCAAGCTTTTTTTGAATGACCAGTTATGTAAAACCCTTTTTGGGTTGTTACTTATCAGCTTTGTATTGCAGTGGCACCGTAGTCCACTGGTTAGGGCGTCAGCTTAGCAGTGAGTAGATGCAGGGTTCGAATCCAGGTCTAGTCTTTCATTTGCGTATATAAATTGGCGTTTTTTGATGACCATGCATACGAAGGTGTTTTTCGCCCCCAAAAAAGAACCATAGTGAGGGGTTTGTCACCAAAAAGAACCAACCATGTATAGTCAGGTGATTTTTAGCCGAAAGAAAATGACCATGTATAGGAAGGCGTTTTAACCCGAAAAAAACAACCATGTATAGTAAGACGATTTTAGCCGCAAAAAACGACCATGTATAGGATTGCGTTTTAACCCCAAAAAACGACCATGTATAGTAAGGCGTTTTTAGCCGAAAAAAAAGACCATGTATTGTAAGGTGTTTTTATCCAAAAAAAACCCACCATGTATACTAAGGCATTTTTAGCCAAAAAAAGACCATGTTTAGAAAGAAGTTTTTAGCCGCAAAAAACGATGATGTATAGTAAGGCGTTTTTAGCCGAAAAAAACGATGATGTATATTAAGGCGTTTTAGCCGAAAAAAACGACCATGTATGGTAAGGCGTTTTTAGCCGAAAAAAACGACCATGTATAGTAAGGCGTTTTTGCCCAAAAAAACGACCATGTATAGTAAGGCGTTTTTTGCCGAAAAAACGACCATGTATAGTAAGGCGTTTTTAGATGAAAAAATGACCATGTATAGTAAGGCGTTTTTAGCGAAAAAGCGACTATGTATAGTAAGCGTTTTTAGCGAAAAAGCGACTATGTATAGTAAGGCGTTTTTTCTGAAAAAATGACCATGTATAGTAAGGCGTTTTAGCGAAAAAGCGACCATGTATAGTAAGGCGTTTTTGCGAAAAAAAACGACCATGTATAGTAAGGCGTTTTGCCCAAAAACGACCATGTATAGTCAGGCGTTTTTGCGAAAAAGACCATGTATAGTAAGGCGTTTTTAGCGAAAAACGACCATGTTTAGTAAGGCGTTTTAGCGCAAAAACGACCATGTATAGTAAGGCGTTTTAGCGAAAAAAGCGACCATGTATAGTAAGGCGTTTTGCGAAAAAACGACCATGTATAGTAAGGCGTTTTAGCGAAAAAAACGACTATGTATAGTAAGGCGTTTTAGCCAAAAACGACCATGTATACTAAGGCGTTTTTGCCCAAAAAACGACCATGTATAGTAAGGCGTTTTGAGATGAAAAATGACCATGTATAGTAAGGCGTTTTAGCGAAAAAACGACTATGTATAGTAAGGCGTTTTTAGCGAAAAAACGACCATGTTTAGTAAGGCGTTTTTAGCCCATAAAAATGACCATCTATAGTAAGGCGTTTTTGCCCAAAAAACGACCATGTATAGTAAGGCGTTTTTAGCCGAAAAAACGACCATGTATAGTAAAGCGTTTTTAGCGAAAAACGACCATGTATAGTAAGGCGTTTTAGCGAAAAAAGCGACCATGTATAGTAAGGCGTTTTTAGCGAAAAACGACCATGTATAGTAAGGCGTTTTTAGACGAAAAAAACGACTATGCATACTAATGCGTTTTTAGCCAAAAAAAAAACAACCATGTATAGTAAGAAGTTTTTAGCCGCAAAAAACGACCATGTATAGTAAGGCGTTTTTAGCCGCAAAAAACGACCATGTATAGGAAGGCGTTTTTAGCCCCCAAAAAAGAACCATGTGTAGTAAGGCCTTTTTTAACCGAAAAAACGACCATGATAGTCAGGCGCTTTTAGCCGCCAAAAAAACACCATGTAAATAGTAAGCCGTATTTAGCCGAAAAAAAATTACGGTGTTTAGAAAGGAGTTTCTAGCCGAAAAAAACAAACATTTATAATAAGGCATTTTTAACCCCCAAAAAATCCAACCATGTATAGTAAAGCATTTTTAGCCCCCCAAAAACGACCATGTATCGTAAGGAGTTTTTAGCCGAAAAAAACAAACATTTATAATAAGGCATTTTTAACCCCCCAAAAAACCACCATGTATAGTAAGGCGCTTTAGCCGAAAAAACGACCGTGCATCGTATTGCGTTTTTAGCCCAATCCAGGTCTCAGCCTTCCTCTGCGAAGCTTGCATGTAAAGCTTGAGACCGTGTGTATGAAGATTTTTTGGGTTGTTTCTTACAAACTTAAAAAAACAGCACCGCTGTGGTTGACTGTTTCATGTGTCAGCTTACCAGCACAAAGGTGCGGTGTTCAAATCCAGGTCTTGGCCATCACCTGCAGAGTTTGCATATCACTCTTTTTTTGAGCGACCAGTTATGTAAAACCCTTTTTGGGTTGTTACTCGTGATCTTGATGTAACAGCGGCACCGTAGTCCAATGGTTAGGGCGTCAGCTTAACAGTGGGAGGATGCAGGGTTCGAATCCAGCCCTCATCAATGATCTGTAGAGTTTGCATATAAAGCTTTTTTTGACCAGTTATGTCAAACCCTTTTTGGGTTGTTAGTTATGAGCTTAGTGTAGCAGTGGCACCGTAGTCCACTGGTTAGGGCGTCAGCTTAACAGTGGAAGGATGCAGGGTTCGAATCCAGCCCTCGGCAATGATCTGCAGATTTTGCATATCAAGCTTT
Organism: Hippocampus mohnikei; assembly: GCA_026261675.1. Classification (NCBI taxonomy): domain Eukaryota; kingdom Metazoa; phylum Chordata; class Actinopteri; order Syngnathiformes; family Syngnathidae; genus Hippocampus; species Hippocampus mohnikei. Next base: position 4,727,866 of record JAKGUB010000340.1, read on the forward strand.
TTTTGAAAGACCAGTTATGTAAAACCCTTTTTGGGTTGTTACTTATGAGCTTTGTATTGCAGTGGCACCGTAGTCCACTGGTTAGGGCGTCAGCTTAACAGTGAGTAGATGCAGGGTTCAAATCCAGGTCTAGTCTTTCATTTGCGTATATAAATTGGCGTTTTCTGATGACCATGCATACGAAGGTGTTTTTCGCCCCCAAAAAAGAACCATAGTGAGGGGTTTGTCACCAAAAAGAACCAACCATGTATAGTCAGGTGATTTTTAGCCGAAAGAAAATGACCATGTATAGGAAGGCGTTTTAACCCGAAAAAAACAACCATGTATAGTAAGACGATTTTAGCCGCAAAAAACGACCATGTATAGGATTGCGTTTTAACCCCCAAAAAACGACCATGTATAGTAAGGCGTTTTTAGCCGAAAAAAAAGACCATGTATTGTAAGGTGTTTTTATCCAAAAAAAACCCACCATGTATACTAAGGCATTTTTAGCCAAAAAAAGACCATGTTTAGAAAGAAGTTTTTAGCCGCAAAAAACGATGATGTATAGTAAGGCGTTTTAGCCGCAAAAAACGATAATGTATAGTAAGGCGTTTTAGCCGAAAAAAACGACCATGTATGGTAAGGCGTTTTTAGCGAAAAAGCGACCATGTATAGTAAGGCGTTTTGCCCAAAAACGACCATGTATAGTAAGGCGTTTTTGCCCAAAAAAACGACCATGTATAGTAAGGCGTTTTTAGATGAAAAAATGACCATGTATAGTAAGGCGTTTTTAGCCGAAAAAAACGACTATGTATAGTAAGGCGTTTTTAGCCGAAAAAAACGATCATGTATAGTAAGGCGTTTTGCCCCAAAAACGACCATGTATAGTAAGGCGTTTTTCTGAAAAAATGACCATGTATAGTAAGGCGTTTTAGCGAAAAAACGACCATGTATAGTAAGGCGTTTTATAAAAAAGCGACCATGTATAGTAAGGCGTTTTTGCCCAAAAACGACCATGTATAGTAAGGCGTTTTTCTGAAAAATGACCATGTATAGTAAGGCGTTTTTAGCGAAAAAACGACCATGTATAGTAAGGCGTTTTTGTGAAAAAAAACGACCATGTATAGTAAGGCATTTTAGATGAAAAAATGACCATGTATAGTAAGGCGTTTTAGCGAAAAAATGACTATGTATAGTAAGGCGTTTTTAGCGAAAAACGACCATGTATAGTAAGGCGTTTTGCCCAAAAACGACCATGTATAGTAAGGCGTTTTGCGAAAAAAGACCATGTATAGTAAGGCGTTTTGAGCGAAAAAACGACCATGTTTAGTAAGGCGTTTTTAGCGAAAAACGACCATGTATAGTAAGGCGTTTTTGCGAAAAAACGACCATGTATAGTAAGGCGTTTTAGCGAAAAAACGACTATGTATAGTAAGGCGTTTTAGCGAAAAACGACCATGTATAGTAAGGCGTTTTTGCAAAAAAACCATAGTAAGGCGTTTTTAGCGAAAAACGACTATGTATAGTAAGGCGTTTTTAGCCAAAAACGACCATGTATAGTAAGGCGTTTTGCCCAAAAAACGACCATGTATAGTAAGGCGTTTTTAGCGAAAAACGACCATGTATAGTAAGGCGTTTTTAGCGAAAAACGACCATGTATAGTAAGGCGTTTTAGCGAAAAAACGACCATGTATAGTAAGGCGTTTTAGCGAAAAAACGACCATGTATAGTAAGGCGTTTTTGCGAAAAAACGACCATGTATAGTAAGGCGTTTTTAGCGAAAAACGACTATGTATAGTAAGGCGTTTTAGCCAAAAAAACGACCATGTATAGTAAGGCGTTTTGCCCCAAAAGCGACCATGTATAGTAAGGCGTTTTTCTGAAAAAATGACCATGTATAGTAAGGCGTTTTAGCGAAAAAACGACCATGTATAGTAAGGCGTTTTAGCGAAAAAAACGACCATGTATAGTAAGGCGTTTTGCCAAAAAGCGACCATGTATAGTAAGGCGTTTTTTCTGAAAAAATGACCATGTATAGTAAGGCGTTTTTAGCGAAAAAACGACCATGTATAGTAAGGCGTTTTTAGCGAAAAAACGACCATGTATAGTAAGGCATTTTAGATGAAAAAATGACCATGTATAGTAAGGCGTTTTAGCGAAAAAATGACTATGTATAGTAAGGCGTTTTTAGCGAAAAAACGACCATGTATAGTAAGGCGTTTTGCCCAAAAGCGACCATGTATAGTAAGGCGTTTTTGCGAAAAAAAGACCATGTATAGTAAGGCGTTTTGAGCGAAAAAACGACCATGTATAGTAAGGCGTTTTAGCGAAAAAACGACCATGTATAGTAAGGCGTTTTTGCGAAAAAAACGACCATGTATAGTAAGGCGTTTTTAGCGAAAAAACGACTATGTATAGTAAGGCGTTTTTAGCCGAAAAACGACCATGTATAGTAAGGCGTTTTTGCAAAAAAACCATAGTAAGCGTTTTTAGCGAAAAAACGACCATGTATAGTAAGGCGTTTTAGCCAAAAAACGACCATGTATAGTAAGGCGTTTTGCCCAAAAACGATTATGTATAGTAAGGCGTTTTAGCGAAAAAACGACCATGTATAGTAAAGCGTTTTTAGCGAAAAACGACCATGTATAGTAAGGCGTTTTAGCGAAAAACGACCATGTATAGTAAGGCGTTTTTAGCGAAAAACGACCATGTATAGTAAGGCGTTTTTGCGAAAAAACGACCATGTATAGTAAGGCGTTTTAGCGAAAAACGACTATGTATAGTAAGGCGTTTTTAGCGAAAAACGACCATGTATAGTAAGGCGTTTTTTCCCAAAAAAACGACCATGTATAGTAAGGCGTTTTGAGATGAAAAAATGACCATGTATAGTAAGACGTTTTTAGCCGAAAAAAACGACTATGTATAGTAAGGCGTTTTTAGCCGAAAAAAACGACCATGTATAGTAAGGCTTTTTTGCCCAAAAAAACGACCATGTACAGCAAGGCGTTTTTTTCAGAAAAAATAACCATGTATAGTAAGGCGTTTTAAGCCGAAAAAAACGACCATGTATATAGTAAGGCGTTTTTTGCCGAAAAAACGACCATGTATAGTAAGGCATTTTTAGATGAAAAAATGACCATGTTTAGTAAGGCGTTTTTAGCCGAAAAAACGACCATGTATAATAAGGCGTTTTTAGCCGAAAAAATGACCATGTATAGTAAGGCGTTTTTAGCTGAAAAAACGACCATGTATAGTAAGGCGTTTTTAGCCGAAAAAAATGACCATGTATAGTAAGGCGTTTTTAGCCGAAAAAAACGACCATGTATAGTAAGGCGTTTTTGCCCAAAAAAACGACCATGTATAGTAAGGCGTTTTTAGATGAAAAAATGACCATGTATAGTAAGGCGTTTTTAGCCGAAAAAAATGACTATGTATAGTAAGGCGTTTTTAGCCGAAAAAAACGACCATGTATAGTAAGGCGTTTTGCCCAAAAAAACGACCATGTATAGTAAGGCGTTTTGCCAAAAAAAGACCATGTATAGTAAGGCGTTTTGAGCGAAAAACGACCATGTATAGTAAGGCGTTTTAGCGAAAAACGACCATGTATAGTAAGGCGTTTTTAGCGAAAAAACGACCATGTATAGTAAGGCGTTTTTAGCGAAAAAACGACCATGTATAGTAAGGCGTTTTGCCAAAAACCAACCATAGTAAGGCGTTTTTAGCGAAAAAACGACCATGTATAGTAAGGCGTTTTTAGCGAAAAACGACCATGTATAGTAAGGCGTTTTGCCAAAAAACGACCATGTATAGTAAGGCGTTTTAGCCGAAAAAACGACCATGTATAGTAAGGCGTTTTTAGCGAAAAACGACCATGTATAGTAAGGCGTTTTTGCGAAAAAACGACCATGTATAGTAAGGCGTTTTTAGCGAAAAACGACCATGTATAGTAAGGCGTTTTTAGCCGAAAAAACGACCATGTATAGTAAGGCGTTTTTAGCGAAAAAAACGACCATGTATAGTAAGGCGTTTTAGCGAAAAAACGACCATGTATAGTAAGGCGTTTTAGCGAAAAAAACGACCATGTATAGTAAGGCGTTTTCCCAAAAAACGACCATGTATAGTAAGGCGTTTTGAGATGAAAAAATGACCATGTATAGTAAGGCGTTTTTAGCGAAAAAACGACCATGTATAGTAAGGCGTTTTAGCGAAAAAACGACCATGTATAGTAAGGCGTTTTATGCCCAAAAACGACCATGTATAGTAAGGCGTTTTTTCGAAAAAACGACCATGTATAGTAAGGCGTTTTAGCGAAAAAACGACCATGTATAGTAAGGCGTTTTTGCGAAAAAACGACCATGTATAGTAAGGCGTTTTTAGATGAAAAAATGACCATGTATAGTAAGGCGTTTTAGCGAAAAAATGACCATGTATAGTAAGGCGTTTTAGCGAAAAAACGACCATGTATAGTAAGGCGTTTTAGCCCAAAAACGACCATGTATAGTAAGGCGTTTTTGCGAAAAACGACCATGTATAGTAAGGCGTTTTTAGCCAAAAACGACCATGTATAGTAAGGCGTTTTTAGCGAAAAAACGACCATGTATAGTAAGGCGTTTTTAGCGAAAAAACGACCATGTATAGTAAGGCGTTTTTAGCGAAAAAACGACCATGTATAGTAAGGCGTTTTTAGCGAAAAAACGACCATGTATAGTAAGGCGTTTTTTAAAAAAACGACCATGTATAGTAAGGCGTTTTTGCGAAAAAACGACCATGTATAGTAAGGCGTTTTTAGATGAAAAAACGACCATGTATAGTAAGGCGTTTTTAGCGAAAAAACGACCATGTATAGTAAGGCGTTTTGCCCAAAAAACGACCATGTATAGTAAGGCGTTTTTTTCTGAAAAACGACCATGTATAGTAAGGCGTTTTAGCGAAAAAACGACCATGTATAGTAAGGCGTTTTAGCTGAAAAAACGACCATGTATAGTAAGGCGTTTTAGCGAAAAAACGACCATGTATAGTAAGGCGTTTTAGCCGAAAAACGACCATGTATAGTAAGGCGTTTTTGCCAAAAAACGACCATGTATAGTAAGGCGTTTTTGCGAAAAACGACCATGTATAGTAAGGCGTTTTTAGCGAAAAAACGACCATGTATAGTAAGGCGTTTTTAGCGAAAAAACGACCATGTATAGTAAGGCGTTTTGCCAAAAAACGACCATGTATAGTAAGGCGTTTTTAGATGAAAAACGACCATGTATAGTAAGGCGTTTTGCCCAAAAACGACCATGTATAGTAAGGCGTTTTTGCCAAAAACGACCATGTATAGTAAGGCGTTTTTGCGAAAAAACGACCATGTATAGTAAGGCGTTTTGAGCGAAAAAACGACCATGTATAGTAAGGCGTTTTTAGCCGAAAAAAACGACCATGTATAGTAAGGCGTTTTTGCGAAAAAAACGACCATGTATAGTAAGGCGTTTTTGGCCGAAAAAAACGACCATGTATAGTAAGGCGTTTTTAGCCAAAAAACGACCATGTATAGTAAGGCGTTTTTAGCGAAAAACGACCATGTATAGTAAGGCGTTTTTAGCGAAAAAACGACCATGTATAGTAAGGCGTTTTAGCGAAAAACGACCATGTATAGTAAGGCGTTTTTGCCCAAAAACGACCATGTATAGTAAGGCGTTTTAGCGAAAAAACGACCATGTATAGTAAGGCGTTTTTAGCGAAAAACGACCATGTATAGTAAGGCGTTTTAGCGAAAAACGACCATGTATAGTAAGGCGTTTTTGCGAAAAACGACCATGTATAGTAAGGCGTTTTTAGCCGAAAAAAACGACCATGTATAGTAAGGCGTTTTTAGCCAAAAAAAACGACCATGTATAGTAAGGCGTTTTTTCCGAAAAAACGACCATGTATAGTAAGGCGTTTTAGATGAAAAAACGACCATGTATAGTAAGGCGTTTTAGCGAAAAAACGACCATGTATAGTAAGGCGTTTTTAGCGAAAAAACGACCATGTATAGTAAGGCGTTTTTGCCCAAAAACGACCATGTATAGTAAGGCGTTTTTCTGTAAAAAAACGACCATGTATAGTAAGGCGTTTTTAGCGAAAAACGACCATGTATAGTAAGGCGTTTTTGCGAAAAAACGACCATGTATAGTAAGGCGTTTTAGATGAAAAAAACGACCATGTATAGTAAGGCGTTTTAGCGAAAAAACGACCATGTATAGTAAGGCGTTTTAGCGAAAAACGACCATGTATAGTAAGGCGTTTTTAGCGAAAAAACGACCATGTATAGTAAGGCGTTTTTCGAAAAACGAAAAAACGACCATGTATAGTAAGGCGTTTTTAGCGAAAAAACGACCATGTATAGTAAGGCGTTTTTAGCGAAAAAACGACCATGTATAGTAAGGCGTTTTAGCGAAAAAAACGACCATGTATAGTAAGGCGTTTTTAGCGAAAAAACGACCATGTATAGTAAGGCGTTTTGCGAAAAAACGACCATGTATAGTAAGGCGTTTTTAGCGAAAAAACGACCATGTATAGTAAGGCGTTTTTTCGAAAAAACGACCATGTATAGTAAGGCGTTTTTAGCGAAAAACGACCATGTATAGTAAGGCGTTTTTAGCGAAAAAACGACCATGTATAGTAAGGCGTTTTGCCAAAAAACGACCATGTATAGTAAGGCGTTTTTAGATGAAAAAACGACCATGTATAGTAAGGCGTTTTTAGCGAAAAAAACGACCATGTATAGTAAGGCGTTTTAGATGAAAAAACGACCATGTATAGTAAGGCGTTTTAGCGAAAAACGACCATGTATAGTAAGGCGTTTTTAGCGAAAAAACGACCATGTATAGTAAGGCTTTTTAGCCCAAAAACGACCATGTATAGTAAGGCGTTTTTAGACCATGAAAAAACGACCATGTATAGTAAGGCGTTTTTAGCGAAAAAACGACCATGTATATAGTAAGGCGTTTTTGCGAAAAAACGACCATGTATAGTAAGGCGTTTTTAGATGAAAAAACGACCATGTATAGTAAGGCGTTTTTAGCGAAAAACGACCATGTATAGTAAGGCGTTTTTAGCGAAAAACGACCATGTATAGTAAGGCGTTTTAGCGAAAAAACGACCATGTATAGTAAGGCGTTTTTAGCGAAAAAACGACCATGTATAGTAAGGCGTTTTAGCGAAAAAACGACCATGTATAGTAAGGCGTTTTAGCCAAAAAACGACCATGTATAGTAAGGCGTTTTTAGCGAAAAAACGACCATGTATAGTAAGGCGTTTTTAGCGAAAAAACGACCATGTATAGTAAGGCGTTTTAGCGAAAAACGACCATGTATAGTAAGGCGTTTTTGCCCAAAAACGACCATGTATAGTAAGGCGTTTTTAGCCAAAAACGACCATGTATAGTAAGGCGTTTTTAGCGAAAAAACGACCATGTATAGTAAGGCGTTTTTAGCGAAAAAACGACCATGTATAGTAAGGCGTTTTTAGCGAAAAACGACCATGTATAGTAAGGCGTTTTTAGCGAAAAAACGACCATGTATAGTAAGGCGTTTTTAGCCAAAAAAACGACCATGTATAGTAAGGCGTTTTTAGCGAAAAACGACCATGTATAGTAAGGCGTTTTTAGCGTAAGGCGTTTTTAAAAAACGACCATGTATAGTAAGGCGTTTTTGCCCAAAAAACGACCATGTATAGTAAGGCGTTTTTAGCGAAAAACGACCATTTTAGCGTTTTTAGCCAAAAACGACCATGTATAGTAAGGCGTTTTTAGCGAAAAAACGACCATGTATAGTAAGGCGTTTTTGCGTTTTTAAAAACGACCATGTATAGTAAGGCGTTTTTAGCGAAAAAAGCGACCATGTATAGTAAGGCGTTTTTAGCGAAAAAACGACCATGTATAGTAAGGCGTTTTTGCGAAAAAAACGACCATGTATAGTAAGGCGTTTTTAGCGAAAAAACGACCATGTATAGTAAGGCGTTTTTAGCGAAAAAACGACCATGTATAGTAAGGCGTTTTTGCCCAAAAAAACGACCATGTATAGTAAGGCGTTTTGAGATGAAAAAATGACCATGTATAGTAAGGCGTTTTTAGCGAAAAAACGACCATGTATAGTAAGGCGTTTTTAGCGAAAAAACGACCATGTATAGTAAGGCGTTTTTAGCGAAAAAACGACCATGTATAGTAAGGCGTTTTAGCGAAAAACGACCATGTATAGTAAGGCGTTTTTAGCGAAAAAACGACCATGTATAGTAAGGCGTTTTAGCGAAAAAACGACCATGTATAGTAAGGCGTTTTTAGCGAAAAACGACCATGTATAGTAAGGCGTTTTTAGCCAAAAAAACGACCATGTATAGTAAGGCGTTTTTAGCGAAAAAACGACCATGTATAGTAAGGCGTTTTAGCCCAAAAAACGACCATGTATAGTAAGGCGTTTTTAGCGAAAAACGACCATGTATAGTAAGGCGTTTTTAGCGAAAAACGACCATGTATAGTAAGGCGTTTTAGCGAAAAACGACCATGTATAGTAAGGCGTTTTTAGCGAAAAAACGACCATGTATAGTAAGGCGTTTTTAGCGAAAAAACGACCATGTATAGTAAGGCGTTTTAGCCGAAAAAACGACCATGTATAGTAAGGCGTTTTTAGCGAAAAAACGACCATGTATAGTAAGGCGTTTTTAGCGAAAAAACGACCATGTATAGTAAGGCGTTTTAGATGAAAAAACGACCATGTATAGTAAGGCGTTTTAGCGAAAAAACGACCATGTATAGTAAGGCGTTTTTGCGAAAAAACGACCATGTATAGTAAGGCGTTTTTGCGAAAAAACGACCATGTATAGTAAGGCGTTTTAGCGAAAAAAACGACCATGTATAGTAAGGCGTTTTTAGCGTTTTTAGCGAAAAACGACCATGTATAGTAAGGCGTTTTAGCGAAAAAACGACCATGTATAGTAAGGCGTTTTAGCGAAAAAACGACCATGTATAGTAAGGCGTTTTGCGAAAAAACGACCATGTATAGTAAGGCGTTTTTGCGAAAAAACGACCATGTATAGTAAGGCGTTTTAGCGAAAAAACGACCATGTATAGTAAGGCGTTTTTAGCGAAAAAACGACCATGTATAGTAAGGCGTTTTAGCGAAAAAACGACCATGTATAGTAAGGCGTTTTTAGCGAAAAAACGACCATGTATAGTAAGGCGTTTTTGCGAAAAAACGACCATGTATAGTAAGGCGTTTTAGCGAAAAAACGACCATGTATAGTAAGGCGTTTTTAGCGAAAAAACGACCATGTATAGTAAGGCGTTTTAGCGAAAAAAAACGACCATGTATAGTAAGGCGTTTTAGCGAAAAAACGACCATGTATAGTAAGGCGTTTTTAGCGAAAAAACGACCATGTATAGTAAGGCGTTTTAGCGAAAAAACGACCATGTATAGTAAGGCGTTTTAGCGAAAAAACGACCATGTATAGTAAGGCGTTTTTAGCGAAAAACGACCATGTATAGTAAGGCGTTTTTAGCGAAAAACGACCATGTATAGTAAGGCGTTTTAGCGAAAAACGACCATGTATAGTAAGGCGTTTTGCGAAAAAACGACCATGTATAGTAAGGCGTTTTTAGCGAAAAAACGACCATGTATAGTAAGGCGTTTTAGCGAAAAAAGCGACCATGTATAGTAAGGCGTTTTAGCGAAAAAACGACCATGTATAGTAAGGCGTTTTTAGCGAAAAAACGACCATGTATAGTAAGGCGTTTTAGCGAAAAACGACCATGTATAGTAAGGCGTTTTTAGCGAAAAAACGACCATGTATAGTAAGGCGTTTTTGCGAAAAAACGACCATGTATAGTAAGGCGTTTTTAGCGAAAAAACGACCATGTATAGTAAGGCGTTTTAGCGAAAAAACGACCATGTATAGTAAGGCGTTTTAGCGAAAAAACGACCATGTATAGTAAGGCGTTTTTAGCGAAAAAACGACCATGTATAGTAAGGCGTTTTTAGCGAAAAAACGACCATGTATAGTAAGGCGTTTTTAGCGAAAAAAACGACCATGTATAGTAAGGCGTTTTAGCGAAAAAACGACCATGTATAGTAAGGCGTTTTTAGCGAAAAAACGACCATGTATAGTAAGGCGTTTTTAGCGAAAAAACGACCATGTATAGTAAGGCGTTTTTGCGAAAAAACGACCATGTATAGTAAGGCGTTTTTAGCGAAAAAAAACGACCATGTATAGTAAGGCGTTTTTAGCGAAAAAACGACCATGTATAGTAAGGCGTTTTAGCGAAAAAACGACCATGTATAGTAAGGCGTTTTTAGCGAAAAAACGACCATGTATAGTAAGGCGTTTTTAGCGAAAAAACGACCATGTATAGTAAGGCGTTTTTAGCCGAAAAAACGACCATGTATAGTAAGGCGTTTTTAGACGAAAAAAACGACCATGTATAGTAAGGCGTTTTTAGCGAAAAAACGACCATGTATAGTAAGGCGTTTTTAGCGAAAAAAACGACCATGTATAGTAAGGCGTTTTAGCGAAAAAACGACCATGTATAGTAAGGCGTTTTTAGCGAAAAAACGACCATGTATAGTAAGGCGTTTTTAGCGAAAAAACGACCATGTATAGTAAGGCGTTTTAGCCGAAAAAACGACCATGTATAGTAAGGCGTTTTAGCGAAAAAAAACGACCATGTATAGTAAGGCGTTTTAGCCGAAAAAAACGACCATGTATAGTAAGGCGTTTTTGCCGAAAAAACGACCATGTATAGTCAGGCGTTTTAGCGAAAAAACGACCATGTATAGTAAGGCGTTTTTAGCGAAAAAACGACCATGTATAGTAAGGCGTTTTTAGCGTAAAAAAACGACCATGTATAATAAGGCGTTTTAGTCGAAAAAAACGACCATGTATAGTAAGGCGTTTTTAGCGAAAAAACGACCATGTATAGTAAGGCGTTTTTGCGAAAAAACGACCATGTATAGTAAGGCGTTTTTAGCGAAAAACGACCATGTATAGTAAGGCGTTTTTAGCGAAAAAACGACCATGTATAGTAAGGCGTTTTTAGCGAAAAACGACCATGTATAGTAAGGCGTTTTAGCGAAAAAAACGACCATGTATAGTAAGGCGTTTTAGCGAAAAAACGACCATGTATAGTAAGGCGTTTTAGCGAAAAAAACGACCATGTATAGTAAGGCGTTTTAGCGAAAAACGACCATGTATAGTAAGGCGTTTTTAGCGAAAAACGACCATGTATAGTAAGGCGTTTTAGCGAAAAACGACCATGTATAGTAAGGCGTTTTTAGCGAAAAAACGACCATGTATAGTAAGGCGTTTTTAGCGAAAAAAAACGACCATGTATAGTAAGGCGTTTTTAGCGAAAAAACGACCATGTATAGTAAGGCGTTTTAGCGAAAAACGACCATGTATAGTAAGGCGTTTTTGCGAAAAAAAACGACCATGTATAGTAAGGCGTTTTTAGCGAAAAACGACCATGTATAGTAAGGCGTTTTTAGCGAAAAAAACGACCATGTATAGTAAGGCGTTTTAGCGAAAAAACGACCATGTATAGTAAGGCGTTTTTGCGAAAAAACGACCATGTATAGTAAGGCGTTTTTAGCGAAAAAACGACCATGTATAGTAAGGCGTTTTTAGCGAAAAAAGCGACCATGTATAGTAAGGCGTTTTTAGGCGTTTTTGCGAAAAAAACGACCATGTATAGTAAGGCGTTTTTAGCGAAAAAACGACCATGTATAGTAAGGCGTTTTTAGCGAAAAAACGACCATGTATAGTAAGGCGTTTTTAGCGAAAAACGACCATGTATAGTAAGGCGTTTTTGCGAAAAAAACGACCATGTATAGTAAGGCGTTTTTAGCCAAAAAACGACCATGTATAGTAAGGCGTTTTAGCGAAAAAACGACCATGTATAGTAAGGCGTTTTTAGCGAAAAAACGACCATGTATAGTAAGGCGTTTTTAGCGAAAAAACGACCATGTATAGTAAGGCGTTTTAGCCGAAAAACGACCATGTATAGTAAGCGTTTTTAGCGAAAAAACGACCATGTATAGTAAGGCGTTTTAGCGAAAAAACGACCATGTATAGTAAGGCGTTTTTAGCGAAAAAACGACCATGTATAGTAAGGCGTTTTTAGCCAAAAAAACGACCATGTATAGTAAGGCGTTTTAAGGCGTTTTTGCCGAAAAAACGACCATGTATAGTAAGGCGTTTTAGCGAAAAAAACGACCATGTATAGTAAGGCGTTTTTAGCCGAAAAAACTACCATGTTTAGTAAGGCGTTTTTGCCCAAAAACGACCATGTATAGTAAGGCGTTTTTAGCCCAAAAACAACCATGTATAGTAAGGCGTTTTTAGCCGAAAAAACGACCATGTATAGTAAGGCGTTTTAGCGAAAAAAAGACCATGTATAGTAAGGCGTTTTTAGCCGCGAACGAAAAAACGACCATGTATAGTAAGGCGTTTTTAGCGAAAAAACGACCATGTATAGTAAGGCGACCGAAAAAAACGACCATGTATAGTAAGGCGTTTTTAGCGAAAAAGACCATGTATAGTAAGGCGTTTTTAGCCGAAAAAACGACCATGTATAGTAAGGCGTTTTAGCGAAAAACGACCATGTAGTAAGGCGTTTTTGCGAAAAACGACCATTTTAAGGCGTTTTGCGAAAAAAACGACCATGTATAGTAAGGCGTTTTAGACCGAAAAACGACCATGTATAGTAAGGCGTTTTTAGCGAAAAAACGACCATGTATAGTAAGTTTTTTGCAAAAACGACCATGTTTAAGGCGTTTTAGCGAAAAAACGACCATGTATAGTAAGGCGTTTTAGCGAAAAAACGACCATGTATAGTAAGGCGAAAAACGACCATGTATAGTAAGGCGTTTTGCCAAAAACGACCATGTATAGTAAGGCGTTTTAGCGAAAAAACGACCATGTATAGTAAGGCGTTTTAGCGAAAAAACGACCATGTATAGTAAGGCGTTTTAGCGAAAAAACGACCATGTATAGTAAGGCGTTTTTGCGAAAAAAACGACCATGTATAGTAAGGCGTTTTTAGCGAAAAAACGACCATGTATAGTAAGGCGTTTTAGCCAAAAACGACCATGTATAGTAAGGCGTTTTTTAGCGTTTTAGCAAAAAACGACCATGTATAGTAAGGCGTTTTTAGCGAAAACGACCATGTATAGTAAGGCGTTTTTAGCGAAAAAACGACCATGTATAGTAAGGCGTTTTTAGCGAAAAAACGACCATGTATAGTAAGGCGTTTTAGCGAAAAACGACCATGTATAGTAAGGCGTTTTAGCGTAAAAAAAACGACCATGTATAGTAAGGCGTTTTAGCCGAAAAAACGACCATGTATAGTAAGGCGTTTTTGCCAAAAAAACGAAAAAACGACCATGTATAGTAAGGCGTTTTTGAAAAACGACCATGTATAGTAAGCGTTTTTGCGAAAAAACGACCATGTATAGTAAGGCGTTTTTAGCGAAAAAACGACCATGTATAGTAAGGCGTTTTTAGCGAAAAAACGACCATGTATAGTAAGGCGTTTTTAGCGAAAAAAACGACCATGTATAGTAAGGCGTTTTTGCCGAAAAACGACCATGTATAGTAAGGCGTTTTAGCGAAAAAACGACCATGTATAGTAAGGCGTTTTTAGCGTATAGTAAAAAAAACGACCATGTATAGTAAGGCGTTTTTAGCGAAAAAACGACCATGTATAGTAAGGCGTTTTTGCGAAAAAACGACCATGTATAGTAAGGCGTTTTAGCCGAAAAAACGACCATGTATAGTAAGGCGTTTTTTGCGCAAAAAAACGACCATGTATAGTAAGGCGTTTTTGCGAAAAAAACGACCATGTATAGTAAGGCGTTTTGCGAAAAAACGACCATGTATAGTAAGGCGTTTTTAGCCGAAAAAAACGACCATGTATAGTAAGGCGTTTTTAGCGAAAAAAACGACCATGTATAGTAAGGCGTTTTTGCGAAAAAACGACCATGTATAGTAAGGCGTTTTTAGCGAAAAACGACCATGTATAGTAAGGCGTTTTAGCGAAAAAACGACCATGTATAGTAAGGCGTTTTTGCCGAAAAACGACCATGTATAGTAAGGCGTTTTTAGCGAAAAACGACCATGTATAGTAAGGCGTTTTTAGCGAAAAAACGACCATGTATAGTAAGGCGTTTTTAGCCGAAAAAAACGACCATGTATAGTAAGGCGTTTTTGCCGAAAAAAACGACCATGTATAGTAAGGCGTTTTAGCCGAAAAAAACGACCATGTATAGTAAGGCGTTTTTAGCGAAAAAAACGACCATGTATAGTAAGGCGTTTTTAGCGAAAAAACGACCATGTATAGTAAGGCGTTTTAGCAAAAAAACGACCATGTATAGTAAGGCGTTTTAGCGAAAAAACGACCATGTATAGTAAGGCGTTTTAGACGAAAAAACGACCATGTATAGTAAGGCGTTTTAGCCGAAAAAAACGACCATGTATAGTAAGGCGTTTTTGGCCGAAAAAAACGACCATGTATAGTAAGGCGTTTTAGGCCGAAAAAAACGACCATGTATAGTAAGGCGTTTTAGGCCGAAAAAACGACCATGTATAGTAAGGCGTTTTTAGCCGAAAAAAACACCATGTATAGTAAGGCGTTTTTGCGAAAAAACGACCATGTATAGTAAGGCGTTTTTGACCGAAAAACGACCATGTATAGTAAGGCGTTTTTAGCGAAAAAACGACCATGTATAGTAAGGCGTTTTAGCGAAAAAAACGACCATGTATAGTAAGGCGTTTTAGATGAAAAAATGACCATGTATAGTAAGGCGTTTTAGCGAAAAACGACCATGTATAGTAAGGCGTTTTTAGCGAAAAACGACCATGTATAGTAAGGCGTTTTGCCCAAAAAACGACCATGTATAGTAAGGCGTTTTTAGCGAAAAAACGACCATGTATAGTAAGGCGTTTTTAGCCGGAAAAAACGACCATGTATAGTAAGGCGTTTTTAGCCGAAAAAAACGACGAAAAAACGACCATGTATAGTAAGGCGTTTTTAGCCGAAAAAACGACCATGTATAGTAAGGCGTTTTAACCCGAAAAAAACGACCATGTATAGTAAGGCGTTTTAGATGAAAAAACGACCATGTATAGTAAGGCGTTTTTAGCGAAAAAACGACCATGTATAGTAAGGCGTTTTAGCGAAAAAACGACCATGTATAGTAAGGCGTTTTTAGCGGAAAAAAACCGACCATGTATAGTAAGGCGTTTTGACCGAAAAAACGACCATGTATAGTAAGGCGTTTTAGCTAAAAAAACGACCATGTATAGTAAGGCGTTTTAGCGAAAAACGACCATGTATAGTAAGGCGTTTTTAGAAAGCGACCATGTATAGTAAGGCGTTTTAGCGAAAAAACGACCATGTATAGTAAGGCGTTTTTAGCCGAAAAAACGACCATGTATATATAGTTAGGCGTTTTTAGCTAAAAAAACGACCATTTACAGTAAGGCGTTTTTAGCGAAAAACGACCATGTATAGTAAGGCGTTTTTGCGAAAAACGACCATGTATAGTAAGGCGTTTTAGCGAAAAAACGACCATGTATAGTAAGGCGTTTTTAGCGAAAAAACGACCATGTATAGTAAGGCGTTTTTGCCAAAAAACGACCATGTATAGTAAGGCGTTTTAGATGAAAAAACGACCATGTATAGTAAGGCGTTTTTAGCGAAAAAACGACCATGTATAGTAAGGCGTTTTTAGCGAAAAAAACGACCATGTATAGTAAGGCGTTTTTGCCCAAAAACGACCATGTATAGTAAGGCGTTTTTTCGAAAAAACGACCATGTATAGTAAGGCGTTTTTAGATGAAAAACGACCATGTATAGTAAGGCGTTTTTAGCGAAAAAGCGACCATGTATAGTAAGGCGTTTTTAGCGAAAAAACGACCATGTATAGTAAGGGCGTTTTTGCCAAAAAACGACCATGTATAGTAAGGCGTTTTAGATGAAAAAACGACCATGTATAGTAAGGCGTTTTTAGCCGAGAAAAAACGACTATGTATAGTAAGGCGTTTTTAGCCAAAAAAAAGACCATGTATAGTAAGGCGTTTTTGCCCAAAAAAACGACCATGTATAGCAAGGTGTTTTTTTCCGAAAAAAACGACCATGTATAGTAAGACGTTTTTAGCCGAAAAAAAACGACCATGTATAGTAAGGTGTTTTTTGCCGAAAAAAAGACCATGTATAGTAAGGCATTTTTAGCCGAAGAAAACGACCATGTATAGTAAGGCGTTTTTAGCCGAAAAAAACAACCATGTATAGTAAGGCGTTTTTGCCGAAAAAATCGACCATGTATAGCAAGGCGTTTTTTTCTGAAAAAATGACCATGTATAGTAAGGCATTTTTAGCCGAAAAAAACGACCATGTATAGTAAGGCGTTTTTTGCCGGAAAAAAGACCATGTATAGTAAGGCGTTTTAGCGAAAAAGCGACCATGTATAGTAAGGCGTTTTTAGCCAAAAACGACCATGTATAGTAAGGCGTTTTTAGCGAAAAAACGACCATGTATAGTAAGGCGTTTTAGCTAAAAAACTACCATGTATAGTAAGGCGTTTTAGCCAAAAAAAAACGACCATGTATAGTAAGGCGTTTTTGCGAAAAACGACCATGTATAGTAAGGCGTTTTAGCGAAAAAACGACCATGTATAGTAAGGCGTTTTTAGCGAAAAAACGACCATGTATAGTAAGGCGTTTTTAAAAAAACGACCATGTATAGTAAGGCGTTTTAGCGAAAAAAACGACCATGTATAGTAAGGCGTTTTTGCCAAAAAAAACGACCATGTATAGTAAGGCGTTTTTAGCCGAAAAAAACGACCATGTATAGTAAGGCGTTTTAGCGAAAAAAAACGACCATGTATAGTAAGGCGTTTTGCCCAAAAAACGACCATGTATAGTAAGGCGTTTTTAGATGAAAAAATGACCATGTATAGTAAGGCGTTTTAGCGAAAAAACGACCATGTATAGTAAGGCGTTTTTAGCCGGAAAAAACGACCATGTATAGTAAGGCGTTTTTGCCCAAAAAAACGACCATGTATAGCAAGGTGTTTTTTTCCGAAAAAAACGACCATGTATAGTAAGGCGTTTTTAGATGAAAAAACGACCATGTATAGTAAGGCGTTTTAGCCGAAAAAAACGACTATGTATAGTAAGGCGTTTTTAGCGAAAAAAAAGCGACCATGTATAGTAAGGCGTTTTTGCCCAAAAAAACGACCATGTATAATAAGGCGTTTTTAGATGAAAAAATGACCATGTATAGTAAGACGTTTTTAGCCGAAAAAAACGACTATGTATAGTAAGGCGTTTTTAGCCGAAAAAACCGACCATGTATAGTCAGGCGTTTTTAGCGGAAAAAAACCGACCATATATAGTAAAGGGTTTTGACCCGAAAATAACGACCATGTATAGGAAGGCGTTTTAGCTAAAAAAAACTATCATGTATAGTAAGGCGTTTTTAGCCGGAAAAAACGACCATGTATAGTAAGGCGTTTTTTGCCGGAAAAAAGACCATGTATAGTAAGGCGTTTTTAGCCGAAGAAAACGACCATGTTTAGTAAGGCGTTTTTAGCCGAAAAAACGACCATGTATAGTAAGGCGTTTTTAGCCGAAAAAAACGACCATGTATAGGAAGGCGTTTTTAGCTAAAAAAAACTATCATGTATTGTAAGGCGTTTTTAGCCGAAAAAAACGACCATGTATAGTAAGGCGTTTTTTGCCGAAAAAAAGACCATGTATAGTAAGGCGTTTTTAGCCGAAGAAAACGACCATGTATAGTAAGGCGTTTTTAGCCGAAAACAACGACCATGTATAGTAAGGCGTTTTTGCCCAAAAAAACCCGATCAGAACTCGAGTGGTGTTTTGTTATTGGACTTCTGTGCTCGTCACGGATTGTCCATAACGAACACCTTGTTCAAGCATAAGGGTGTCCATATGTGCACTTGGCACCAGGACACCCTAGGCCGCAGTTCGATGATTGACTTTGTGGTTGTATCATCGGATTTGCGGCCGCATGTTTTGGACACGGGTGAAGAGAGGGGCGGAGCTGTCAACTGATCACCACCTGGTGGTGAGTGGGCTCCGATGGTGGGGAAGATGCCGGTCCGTCCTGGCAGACCCAAACGTATTGTGAGGGTTTGTTGGGAGCGTCTGGCGGAATCCCTGTCAGAAGGAGTTTCAACTCCCACCTCCGACAGAGCTTTTCCCATGTTCGGGGGGGCGGGGACATTGAGTCCGAATGGACGTTCGTTCCGTGCCTCTATTGTTGAGGCGACCAATCTGAGTTGTGGCCGTAAGGTAGTTGGTGCCTGTCGTGGCGGCAATCCCCGTACTCGCTGGTGGACACCAGCAGTAAGGGATGCCGTCAAGCTGAAGAAGGAGTCCTATCGGGCCTTTATGGCCTGTGGGACCCCAGAGGCAGCTGACGGGTATCGACTGGCCAAGCGGAATGCGGCTTCGGTGGTCGCCGAGGCAAAAACTCGGACGTGGGAGGAGTTCGGTGAGGCCATGGAAGCCGACTTCCGGACGGCTTCGAGGAAATTCTGGTCCACCATCCGACGTCTCAGGAGGGGGAAACAGTGCACCACTAACACTGTGTACAGTGGGGATGGGGCGCTGTTGACCTCGACTCGAGGCGTTGTGAGCCCGTGGGCGGAGTACTTCGAAGACCTCCTCAACTCCACCAGCACGCCTTCCTTGGAGGAAGCAGAGTCTGGGGACTCTGAGGTGGGCTCTCCTATCTCTGTGGTCGAAGTCACCGATGTGGTTAAAAGCTCCTCGGTGGCAAGGCCCCAGGGGTGGATGAGATCCGCCCGGAGTTCCTCAAGGCTCTGGATGTTGTGGGGCTGTCCTGGTTGACACGCCTCTGCAACATCGCGTGGTCAGCGGGGAGAGTGCCTCTGGATTGGCAGACCGGGGTGGTGGTCCCTCTTTTTAAAAAGGGGGACCGGAGGGTGTGTTCCAACTACAGAGGGATCACACTCCTCAGCCTCCCTGGTAAGGTCTATTCAGGGGTGCTGGAGAGGAGGGTCCGTCAGGAAGTCGAGCCTCGGATTGAGGAGGAGCAGTGTGGTTTTCGTCCCGGCCGTGGAACAGTGGACCAGCTCTACACCCTTAGCAGGGTCCTCGAGGGTATGTGGGAATTCGCCCAACCAGTCTACATGTGTTTTGTGGACTTGGAGAAGGCGTTTGACCGTGTCCCTCGGGGAGTTCTGTGGGGTGCCGTGGGTATGGGGTACCGAACCCTTGATACGGGCTGTTCGGTCGCTATACCACCGATGTCAGAGTTTGGTTCGCATTGCCGGCAGTAAGTCGGAATCGTTTCCAGTGAGAGTGGGACTACGCCAAGGCTGCCCTTTGTCGCGATTCTGTTCATAACTTTTATGGACAGAATTTCTAGGCGCAGCCGAAGCGTTGAGGGGGTCCGTTTTGGTGGCCTCAGTATTGCATCTCTGCTTTTTGCAGATGATGTGGTACTGCTGGCTCCTTCAAGCGGGTCTCTCCAGCTCTCACTGGAGCGCGTCGCAGCCGAGTGTGAAGCGGTTGGGATGAGGATCAGCACCTCCAAATCTGAAACCATGGTCCTCAGTCGGAAAAGGGTGGAGTGCCCTCTCCGGGTCGGGGAGGAGATCTTGCCCCAAGTGGAGGAGTTTAAGTATCTTGGGGTCTTGTTCACGAGTGAGGGCAGAAGGGAGCGAGAGATCGACAGGCGGATCGGTGCAGCATCTGCTGTGATGCGGGACGTTGTATCGGTCTGTCGTGGTAAAGAAGGAGCTGAGCCAAAGGGCGAAGCTCTCAATTTACGGTCGATCTATGTTCCAACCCTCATCTATGGTCACGAGCTATGGGTCGTGACCGAAAAAACGAGATCCCGGATACAAGCGGCCGAAATGAGTTTTCTCCGCAGGGTGTCCGGCTCTCCCTTAGAGATAAGGTGAGAAGCTCGGTCATCCGGGAGGGACTCAAAGTAGAGCCGCTTCTCCTCCACATCGAGAGGAGCCAGATGAGAGGTGGCTGGGGCATCTGATTCGGATGCCCCTGAGCGCCTCCCTAGTGAGGTGTTCGGGCATGTCCCACGGAAGAGACCCGAGGACGACCCAGGACACGCTGGAAAGACGAAAACGACCATGTATAGTAAGGCGTTTTTAGATGAAAAAACGACCATGTATAGTAAGGCGTTTTTAGCCGAAAAAAACGACCATGTATAGTAAGGCGTTTTTGCCCAAAAAAACGACCATGTATAGTAAGGCGTTTTTAGATGAAAAAATGACCATGTATAGTAAGGCGTTTTTAGCCGAAAAAAACGACCATGTATAGTAAGGCGTTTTTGCGAAAAAAACGACCATGTATAGCAAGGCGTTTTTAGCCGAAAAAAACGACCATGTATAGTAAGGCGTTTTGCGAAAAAACGACCATGTATAGTAAGGCGTTTTGTGCCAAAAAAAACGACCATATAAAGTAAGGCATTTTTAGCCGAAAAAACCGACCATGTATAGTCAGGCGTTTTTAGCGGAAAAAAACCGACCATATATAGTAAAGGGTTTTGACCCGAAAATAACGACCATGTATAGGAAGGCGTTTTTAGCTAAAAAAAACTATCATGTATAGTAAGGCGTTTTTAGCCGAAAAAAACGACCATGTATAGTAAGGCGTTTTTTGCCGAAAAAAAGACCATGTATCGTAAGGCGTTTTAGCGAAAAAGCGACCATGTTTAGTAAGGCGTTTTAGCGAAAAAACGACCATGTATAGTAAGGCGTTTTAGATGAAAAAATGACCATGTATAGTAAGGCGTTTTAGCGAAGAAAACGACCATGTTTAGTAAGGCGTTTTTAGCGAAAAACGACCATGTATAGTAAGGCGTTTTAGATGAAAAAATGACCATGTATAGTAAGGCGTTTTAGCGAAAAAACGACCATGTATAGTAAGGCGTTTTTAGATGAAAAAATGACCATGTATAGTAAGGCGTTTTTAGCCGAAAAAAACGACCATATAAAGTAAGGCATTTTTAGCCGAAAAAACCGACCATGTATAGTCAGGCATTTTTAGCGGAAAAAAAACGACGATATATAGTAAAGCGTTTTGACCCGAAAATAAAGACCATGTATAGGAAGGCGTTTTTAGCTAAAAAAAACTATCATGTATAGTAAGGCATTTTTAGCCGAAGAAAACGACCATGTATAGTAAGGCGTTTTTAGCTGAAAAAACGACCATGTATAGTAAGGCGTTTTTAGATGAAAAAACGACCATGTATAGTAAGGCGTTTTTAGCCGAAAAAAACGACTATGAATAGTAAGGCGTTTTTAGCCGAAAAAACCGACCATGTATAGTAAGGCGTTTTTAGCCGAAAAAAACGACTATGTATAGTAAGGCGTTTTTGCCCAAAAAAACGACCATGTATAGTAAGGCGTTTTTAGATGAAAAAATGACCATGTATAGTAAGATGTTTTTAGCGAAAAAACGACCATGTATAGTAAGGCGTTTTTGCGAAAAACGACCATGTATAGTAAGGCGTTTTTAGCGAAAAAAACGACCATGTATAGTAAGGCGTTTTGCGAAAAAACGACCATGTATAGTAAGGCGTTTTGTGCCAAAAACGACCATATATAGTAAGGCATTTTAGCGAAAAAAACGACCATGTATAGTCAGGCGTTTTTAGCGGAAAAAACGACCATATATAGTAAAGGGTTTTGACCCGAAAATAACGACCATGTATAGGAAGGCGTTTTTAGCTAAAAAAAAGTATCATGTATAGTAAGGCGTTTTAGCGAAAAAACGACCATGTATAGTAAGGCGTTTTGCGAAAAAAGACCATGTATAGTAAGGCGTTTTAGCGAAAAAACGACCATGTATAGTAAGGCGTTTTTAGCGAAAAAACGACCATGTATAGTAAGGCGTTTTTAGCCGAAAAAACGACCATGTATAGTAAGGCGTTTTTAGCTGAAAAAACGACCATGTATAGTAAGGCGTTTTTAGCCGAAAAAAACGACCATGTATAGTAAGGCGTTTTTGCGAAAAAAGACCATGTATAGTAAGGCGTTTTTAGCGAAAAAACGACCATGTATAGTAAGGCGTTTTTAGCCGAAAAAACGACCATGTATAGTAAGGCGTTTTTAGATGAAAAAATGACCATGTATAGTAAGGCGTTTTTAGCCGAAGAAAACGACCATGTTTAGTAAGGCGTTTTTAGCCGAAAAAACGACCATGTATAGTAAGGCGTTTTTAGATGAAAAAATGACCATGTATAGTAAGGCGTTTTTAGCCGAAAAAACGACCATGTATAGTAAGGCGTTTTTAGATGAAAAAATGACCATGTATAGTAAGGCGTTTTTAGCGAAAAAACGACCATGTATAGTAAGGCGTTTTTAACCGAAAAAAACGACCATGTATAGTAAGGCGTTTTTAGCGAAAAAAACGACCATGTATAGTAAAGCGTTTTGACCGAAAAAAAGACCATGTATAGTAAGGCGTTTTTAGCTAAAAAACGACCATGTATAGTAAGGCGTTTTAGCGAAAAAAACGACCATGTATAGTAAGGCGTTTTTAGCTGAAAAACGACCATGTATAGTAAGGCGTTTTAGATGAAAAAACGACCATGTATAGTAAGGCGTTTTTAGCAAAAAAACGACCATGTATAGTAAGGCGTTTTTAGCCGAAAAAACCGACCATGTATAGTAAGGCGTTTTTAGCCGAAAAAAACGACTATGTATAGTAAGGCGTTTTTGCCCAAAAAAACGACCATGTATAGTAAGGCGTTTTTAGATGAAAAAATGACCATGTATAGTAAGGCGTTTTTAGCCGAAAAAAACGACCATGTATAGTAAGGCGTTTTTGCCCAAAAAAACGACCATGTATAGCAAGGCGTTTTAGCGAAAAAACGACCATGTATAGTAAGGCGTTTTTGCGAAAAAACGACCATGTATAGTAAGGCGTTTTTGCCAAAAAACGACCATATATAGTAAGGCATTTTTAGCGAAAAAACGACCATGTATAGTAAGGCGTTTTAGCGAAAAAACGACCATGTATAGTAAAGGGTTTTGACCGAAAAAACGACCATGTATAGTAAGGCGTTTTAGCTAAAAAAGTACCATGTATAGTAAGGCGTTTTTAGCGAAAAAACGACCATGTATAGTAAGGCGTTTTTGCGAAAAAAGACCATGTATAGTAAGGCGTTTTAGCGAAAAACGACCATGTATAGTAAGGCGTTTTAGCGAAAAAACGACCATGTATAGTAAGGCGTTTTTAGCGAAAAAACGACCATGTATAGTAAGGCGTTTTAGCGAAAAAACGACCATGTATAGTAAGGCGTTTTTAGCGAAAAACGACCATGTATAGTAAGGCGTTTTGTGCCAAAAACGACCATATAAAGTAAGGCATTTTTAGCGAAAAAACCGACCATGTATAGTAAGGCGTTTTTAGCGAAAAAACGACCATATATAGTAAAGGCGTTTTGACCGAAAATAACGACCATGTATAGTAAGGCGTTTTTAGCTAAAAAACGACCATGTATAGTAAGGCGTTTTAGCGAAAAAACGACCATGTATAGTAAGGCGTTTTTAGCGAAAAAAGACCATGTATAGTAAGGCGTTTTTAGCGAAAAAACGACCATGTATAGTAAGGCGTTTTTAGCGAAAAACGACCATGTATAGTAAGGCGTTTTAGCGAAAAAACGACCATGTATAGTAAGGCGTTTTTGCCAAAAAAACGACCATATATAGTAAGGCATTTTTAGCGAAAAAACCGACCATGTATAGTAAGGCGTTTTTAGCGAAAAAACGACCATGTATAGTAAGGCGTTTTAGCGAAAAACGACCATGTATAGTAAGGCGTTTTTAGCTAAAAACGACCATGTATAGTAAGGCGTTTTTAGCGAAAAAACGACCATGTATAGTAAGGCGTTTTTGCTGAAAAAAGACCATGTATAGTAAGGCGTTTTTAGCGAAAAAACGACCATGTATAGTAAGGCGTTTTTAGCGAAAAAACGACCATGTATAGTAAGGCGTTTTTAGCGAAAAAAGACCATGTATAGGAAGGCGTTTTTAGCTAAAA
This sequence comes from Hippocampus mohnikei, assembly GCA_026261675.1. Lineage (NCBI taxonomy): Eukaryota > Metazoa > Chordata > Actinopteri > Syngnathiformes > Syngnathidae > Hippocampus > Hippocampus mohnikei. The sequence continues at coordinate 4,751,929 of JAKGUB010000340.1, forward strand.
AAAACTACCATGTATAGTAAGGCGTTTTTAGCCGAAAAAAACGACCATGTATAGTAAGGCGTTTTTTGGCGAAAAAAAGACCATGTATAGTAAGGCGTTTTTAGCGAAAAAACGACCATGTATAGTAAGGCGTTTTAGCCGAAAAACGACCATGTATAGTAAGGCGTTTTAGCGAAAAAACGACCATGTATAGTAAGGCGTTTTTAGCGAAAAACGACCATGTATAGTAAGGCGTTTTTTGCGAAAAAAAAACGACCATGTATAGTAAGGCGTTTTTAGCCGAAAAAAACGACTATGTATAGTAAGGCGTTTTTAGCCGAAAAAAACGACCATGTATAGTAAGGCGTTTTTGCCCAAAAAAACGACCATGTATAGTAAGGTGTTTTTAGATGAAAAAATGACCATGTATAGTAGGGCATTTTTAGCCGAAAAAAACGACAATGTATAGTAAGGCGTTTTTAGCCGAAAAAAACGACCATGTATAGTAAGGCGTTTTTGCCCAAAAAAACGACCATGTATAGCAAGGTGTTTTTTTCCGAAAAAAACGACCATGTATAGTAAGGCGTTTTTAGATGAAAAAACGACCATGTATAGTAAGGCGTTTTAGCGAAAAAAACGACCATGTATAGTAAGGCATTTTAGCGAAAAAACGACCATGTATAGTAAGGCGTTTTGCCCAAAAAACGACCATGTATAGTAAGGTGTTTTTAGATGAAAAATGACCATGTATAGTAAGGCGTTTTAGCGAAAAAAACGACCATGTATAGTAAGGCGTTTTTAGCGAAAAACGACCATGTATAGTAAGGCGTTTTAGATGAAAAAATGACCATGTATAGTAAGGCGTTTTAGCGAAAAAATGACCATGTATAGTAAGGCGTTTTTAGCGAAAAAACGACCATGTATAGTAAGGCGTTTTGCCCAAAAACGACCATGTATAGTAAGGCGTTTTTTCTGAAAAAATGACCATGTATAGTAAGGCGTTTTAGCGAAAAAACGACCATGTATAGTAAGGCGTTTTTGCGAAAAAACGACCATATAAAGTAAGGCGTTTTTAGCGAAAAAACGACCATGTATAGTAAGGCGTTTTTAGCGGAAAAAACCGACCATATATAGTAAAGCGTTTTGACCCGAAAATAAAGACCATGTATAGGAAGGCGTTTTTAGTTAAAAAAAACTATCATGTATAGTAAGGCGTTTTTAGCCGAAAAAAACGACCATGTATAGTAAGGTGTTTTTAGCCGAAACGAAGACCATGTATAGTAAGGCGTTTTTAGCCGAAAAACGACCATGTATAGTAAGGCGTTTTTAGCTGAAAAAACGACCATGTATAGTAAGGCGTTTTTAGATGAAAAAACGACCATGTATAGTAAGGCATTTTTAGCCGAAAAAACGACTATGTATAGTAAGGCGTTTTTAGCCGAAAAAAACGACCATGTATAGTAAGGCGTTTTTGCCCAAAAAAACGACCATGTATAGTAAGGCGTTTTTAGCCGAAAAAAATGACCATGTATAGTAAGGCGTTTTTGCCCAAAAAAACGACCATGTATAGTAAGGCGTTTTTAGATTAAAAAAAGGCCATGTATAGTAAGGCGTTTTTTGCCGGAAAAAACGACCATGTATAGTAAGGCGTTTTTAGCGAAAAAACGACCTATGTATAGTAAGGCGTTTTTAGCCGAAAAAAACGACCATGTATAGTAAGGCGTTTTGTGCCAAAAAAAACGACCATATAAAGTAAGGCATTTTTAGTCGAAAAAACCGACCATGTATAGTCAGGCGTTTTTAGCCAAAAATAAACGACCATGTATAGTAAGGCGTTTTTAGCCGAAAAAAACGACCATGTATATATAGTAAGGCGTTTTGAGCCGAAAAAACGACCATGTATAGTAAGGCATTTTTAGCCGAAAAGAAGACCATGTATAGTAAGGCGCTTTTAGCCGAAAAAAACGACCATGTATAGTAAGGCGTTTTTAGCCGAAAAAACGACCATGTATAGTAAGGTGTTTTTAGCTGAAAAAACGACCATGTATAGTAAGGTGTTTTTATATGAAAAAACAACCATGTATAGTAAGGCGTTTTTAGCCGAAAAAAACGACCATGTATAGTAAGGCGTTTTTGCCCAAAAAAACGACCATGTATAGTAAGGTGTTTTTAGATGAAAAAATGACCATGTATAGTAAGGCGTTTTTAGCCGAAAAAAACGACCATGTATAACAAGGCGTTTTTGCCCAAAAAAACGACCATGTATAGTAAGGTGTTTTTAGATGAAAAAATGACCATGTATAGTAAGGCGTTTTTAGCCGAAAAAAACGACCATGTATAACAAGGCGTTTTTAGCCGAAAAAAACGACCATGTATAGTAAGGCGTTTTTAGATGAAAAAATGACCATGTATAGTAAGGCGTTTTTAGCCGAAAAAAATGACTATGTATAGTAAGGCGTTTTTAGCCGAAAAAAAACGACCATGTATAGTAAGGCGTTTTTGCCCAAAAAAACGACCATGTATAGCAAGGCGTTTTTTTCTGAAAAAATGACCATGTATAGTAAGGCGTTTTTAGCCGAAAAAAACGACCATGTATAGTAAGGCGTTTTGTGCCGGAAAAAACGACCATGTATAGTAAGGCATTTTAGCGAAAAAACGACCATGTATAGTAAGGCGTTTTTAGCGGAAAAAAACCGACCATGTATAGTAAAGGCGTTTTGACCGAAAAAAAGACCATGTATAGTAAGGCGTTTTAGTTAAAAAAACTATCATGTATAGTAAGGCGTTTTAGCGAAAAAAACGACCATGTATAGTAAGGCGTTTTAGCTGAAAAAATGACCATGTATAGTAAGGCGTTTTAGATGAAAAAACGACCATGTATAGTAAGGCGTTTTTAGCGAAAAAACGACTATGTATAGTAAGGCGTTTTTAGCGAAAAACGACCATGTATAGTAAGGCGTTTTTGCCCAAAAACGACCATGTATAGTAAGGCGTTTTTAGCGAAAAAACGACCATGTATAGTAAGGCGTTTTTGCCCAAAAACGACCATGTATAGTAAGGCGTTTTTAGATTAAAAAAGACCATGTATAGTAAGGCGTTTTAGCGAAAAAACGACCATGTATAGTAAGGCGTTTTTACGAAAAAACGACTATGTATAGTAAGGCGTTTTTAGCGAAAAACGACCATGTATAGTAAGGCGTTTTGTGCCAAAAAAAACGACCATATAAAGTAAGGCATTTTTAGTCGAAAAACCGACCATGTATAGTAAGGCGTTTTTAGCCAAAAAAAACGACCATGTATAGTAAGGCGTTTTTAGCGAAAAAAACGACCATAGTAAGGCGTTTTAGCGAAAAAACGACCATGTATAGTAAGGCGTTTTTAGCTAAAAAACGACCATGTATAGTAAGGCATTTTTAGCGAAAAAACGACCATGTATAGTAAGGCGCTTTTAGCGAAAAAACGACCATGTATAGTAAGGCGTTTTAGCGAAAAAACGACCATGTATAGTAAGGTGTTTTTAGCTGAAAAACGACCATGTATAGTAAGGCGTTTTTATATGAAAAAACGACCATGTATAGTAAGGCGTTTTTAGCGAAAAAACGACCATGTATAGTAAGGCGTTTTTGATGAAAAAACGACCATGTATAGTAAGGCGTTTTAGCGAAAAAACGACCATGTATAGTAAGGCGTTTTTAGCGAAAAAACGACCATGTATAGTAAGGCGTTTTTAGCGAAAAAACGACCATGTATAGTAAGGCGCTTTTAGCGAAAAAACGACCATGTATAGTAAGGCGTTTTAGCGAAAAAGCCATGTATAGTAAAAACGACCATGTATAGGAAGGCGTTTTTAGCAAAAAAAAACTATCATGTATAGTAAGGTGTTTTTAGCCGAAAAAAAACCGACCATGTATCGTAAGGCGTTTTTAGCCGAAAAGACGATCATGTATAGTAAGGCGTTTTTGCCCAAAAAAACGACCATGTATAGTAAGGCGTTTTTAGATGAAAAAAGGCCATGTATAGTAAGGCGTTTTTAGCCGAAAAAAACGACCATGTATAGTAAGGCGTTTTTTGCCGAAAAAAACAACCATGTATAGTAAGGCGTTTTTAGCCGAAAAAAACGACTATGTATAGTAAGGCGTTTTTTCGAAAAAACGACCATGTATAGTAAGGTGTTTTTAGATGAAAAAAGGACCATGTATAGTAAGGCGTTTTTAGCCGAAAAAAACGACCATGTATAGTCAGGCGTTTTTAGCCGAAAAAAACGACTATGTATAGTAAGGCGTTTTTTCCGAAAAAAACGACCATGTATAGTAAGGCGTTTTTAGCCGAAAAAACCGACTGTATAGTAAGGCGTTTTTTTCCCAAAAAAACGACCATGTATAGTAAGGCGTTTTTATATGAAAAAACGACCATGTATAGTAAGTCGTTTTAGCCGAAAAAAAACGACCATGTATAGTAAGGCGTTTTTAGCCGAAAAAAACGACTATGTATAGTAAGGCGTTTTTAGCCGAAAAAAACGACCATGTATAGTAAGGCGTTTTTGCCCAAAAAAACGACCATGTATAGTAAGGCGTTTTTAGCCGAAAAGAAGACCGTGTATAGTAAGGCGTTTTAGCCGGAAAAAACGACCATGTATAGTAAGGCGTTTTTGCGAAAAAACGACCATGTATAGTAAGGCGTTTTTAGACGAAAAACGACCATGTATAGTAAGGCGTTTTGAGCGAAAAACGACCATGTATAGTAAGGCGTTTTTAGCGAAAAAACGACCATGTATAGTAAGGCGTTTTTAGGCGAAAAAACGACCATGTATAGTAAGGCGTTTTAGCGAAAAAACGACCATGTATAGTAAGGCGTTTTTTGCGAAAAAACGACCATGTATAGTAAGGCGTTTTGCCCAAAAACGACCATGTATAGTAAGGTATTTTTAGATGAAAAAATGACCATGTATAGTAAGGCGTTTTGACCCAAAAAAACGACCATGTATAGTAAGGCATTTTTAGCAAAAAAAGACCATGTATAGTAAGGCGTTTTAGCGAAAAAAACGACCATGTATAGTAAGGCGTTTTTAGCGAAAAAACGACCATGTATAGTAAGGCGTTTTAGCTGAAAAACGACCATGTATAGTAAGGCGTTTTTAGCTGAAAAAACGACCATGTATAGTAAGGCGTTTTAGCGAAAAAAACGACCATGTATAGTAAGGCGTTTTTAGCGAAAAACGACCATGTATAGTAAGGCGTTTTGCCCAAAACAACGACCATGTATAGTAAGGCGTTTTAGATGAAAAAAGGCCATGTATAGTAAGGCGTTTTAGCGAAAAAACGACCATGTATAGTAAGGCGTTTTTGCTGAAAAAACGACCATGTATAGTAAGGCGTTTTTAGCGAAAAAACGACTATGTATAGTAAGGCGTGTTTTCCGAAAAAACGACCATGTATAGTAAGGCGTTTTAGATGAAAAAGGACCATGTATAGTAAGGCGTTTTAGCGAAAAAACGACCATGTATAGTCAGGCGTTTTTAGCGAAAAAACGACTATGTATAGTAAGGCGTTTTCCGAAAAACGACCATGTATAGTAAGGCGTTTTTAGCGAAAAAACCGACCATGTATAGTAAGGCGTTTTTCCCAAAAACGACTATGTATAGTAAGGCGTTTTTTATGAAAAAACGACCATGTATAGTAAGGCGTTTTAGCGAAAAAACGACCATGTATAGTAAGGCGTTTTTAGATGAAAAAACGACTATGTATAGTAAGGCGTTTTTAGCGAAAAAACGACCATGTATAGTAAGGCGTTTTAGCGAAAAAACGACCATGTATAGTAAGGCGTTTTTAGCGAAAAAAGACCATGTATAGTAAGGCGTTTTAGCGAAAAACGACCATGTATAGTAAGGCGTTTTTAGCGAAAAACGACCATGTATAGTAAGGCGTTTTAGACGAAAAACGACCATGTATAGTAAGGCGTTTTAGCCGAAAAACGACCATGTATAGTAAGGCGTTTTAGCGAAAAAACGACCATGTATAGTAAGGCGTTTTAGCGAAAAACGACCATGTATAGTAAGGCGTTTTAGCGAAAAAACGACCATGTATAGTAAGGCGTTTTTGCGAAAAAACGACCATGTATAGTAAGGCGTTTTAGCTGAAAAAACGACCATGTATAGTAAGGCGTTTTTAGCTGAAAAAACGACCATGTATAGTAAGGCGTTTTTGCCCAAAAACGACCATGTATAGTAAGGCGTTTTAGCGAAAAGAAGACCGTGTATAGTAAGGCGTTTTTAGCGAAAGGCGTTTTTGCAAAAACGACCAAGTATAGTAAGGCGTTTTTAGACGAAAAAACGACCATGTATAGTAAGGCGTTTTGAGCCGAAAAAAAACGACCATGTAAAGTAAGGCGTTTTGAGCCGAAAAAAACGACCATGTATAGTAATGCGTTTTTAATCGAAAAAACGACCATGTATAGTAAGACGTTTTTAGCCGAAAAAAACGACCATGTATAGTAAGGCATTTTTAGCCGAAAAAAACGACCATGTATCGTAAGGCATTTTTTGCCGAAAAAAACGACCAAGTACAGTAAGGCGTTTTTAGCCGAAAAAAATGACCATGTATAGTAAGGCGTTTTTTAACCGAAAAAAATGACCATTTACAGTAAGGCGTTTTTAGCTGAAAAAACGACCATGGATAGTAAGGCATTTTTAGCCGAAAAACGAGCCTGTATAGCAGAGTTTTTAGCAGAAAAATACTCTAACAACACAGATACTCTAACAAATACTCTAACAACACACACAAAACCCAACACCATGCAGCACCCAAAACCCATTGAATTGTTGCCTGAACACAAACTGCACTACTTCAACGTATGCAAAAACGGTTGAGGACCACTGCCCTTATACATATACACACACAAATCTTCCAGTGAGATATGAGAACTCCATAATTTCTGGCCAAAGTCTTCTTATTTGACTCAAGCTCCATCTGGTGTCAATCTCTGAAAAGAAGAACTTCACTGAGAATATGTTGATGAAGCTGAGAATCTAAAAAGGACAATCAATGCTCACTAAATATGATTACGAGATGCATCCTCACAACCTAAGCCCGCCAATCATAATCCATCTGCATCGTTTTCAGCCTCACAATGTCCCATCAGAGAAGCGGCTCCGGGTCTGATTTCAAGGGACATTTAGCATTCTATTCAGCCATCCACAAAAGACAGACATTCACACACAAAGAGGGAGGTTGAGCTGTCACAAAGCTCATTTGTTCTTTTCTGTTTACTTAAGTGCTTTCCTCTCTTTTCTCTCTCCAACCTCCAGAGACTTCAAGCATGGATGGCTGACTGATTGGGAGTCCGCCTTCCATCATTCCTTCCCAGTGGGAGAGATAAAAAGCAATTCAAATGGTAGTCGGGAGAATGTTTTCTTTTACTGTACATGCTTTTTCACAGTTAATCTTTTCATATTTAGCTCTATTTTCAGCAAGGGGCGCTCTGTCTAAATTAAAAATATGTATTTTCATTATGTGTCCAAGCACTGTTTGTGTGAACTTTATTCCCTGAGAACCTCGAGATATGCTGCATCTGAGAAGCTGCCAATCTTATTCCTGATTTCACCTGCAGCATAGTCCTGTGCATTTAGAAGAAGAGAGCCTTGAGTTTTGGGCAGATTTATTGTATCATCCTTCAAGTATTTAAAATGTTTTCAGACTGGACCATGACAGTGAACGAGACAGTGAGGCTCTATTTTAGTGACTAGCGTAAATCGTGCATGCGTGGCTTATCCCCCGCATGCATTCGAGTTTGATCCAATGTTGGTAACTGTGCAGATGAGCGTAGGCCGGAGGATCTGTGATAGGGAGGGCTGCGCTGCTGTGTTAAAGGTCACTGGCGACTTCAATCATGGTCAATCAAAGCAGATCATTTCATTTAATTGAAATTATTTTTTAATTAAATGTGTTAAATTTCCTTTTCCAATTCCCATGTAGATTTAGAGGATACATGTTCACAAAATATAACTGCATTGTGTATTGTGTGTGTTCAAATATTATTAGTATTATGTGTATACGGGATTTTACAGTATTAATCACAGTCATCTCAAATTCTCTTCACAACATGATGTCATAATGGCCAGATGCAAACAATGTCATTGCTGAGTCCTAATTGTGACAGCTAATCCCTTGAGACCTGACTTTGAGTGCATCGTGGTTGAAACATCTCCAAGCAGCAAATGACATCTTCACCAATTGCTCCATTTTGCCTCATCCAATATGGCAGTGACGTTGAGGTATGATTCAACGATCAGGGACGGTGTCGCCATACAGTATACAGTGTATGTGGCCTACGGTTGTCTTTGTAAGTGCTCTTGTTACTCATTTGAATCAAGTTCATGATGTAATTTCATCACACAGTGAAGTATTTAGATTTCAAACAAAGGAGGATGATTGGTTCTGATCATGAATTGATGACACCGTCCGATAAAAAAGATTTTGTTTCGCCGATATACTGTACCTAAGTACGCTGTAACCGAAGACAAACAACCCAAAAAGAACTCATTTTCCAGTTGGTCATTGGTCCATGAAATATGCTTCAAGGCTCCCATGGCAACACATCACAGTTGAACTGCTTTAGTCATTTTCATGCATGAGGAAATGTTGAGTGGGTCAACACTGAGTCATTCCTTGCTAAAGGTCTCACAAGTCCATTTACGGTAGGCATGCATGCTTTTTTGTGGAATAAAATCTTTTCTTTTATGCGCTGTATATTCTACAAATGGTGCGAAAGGGGAATAAGCGTATAAGTTATTGAATTCCTGGGAAAAGGAACATTATTGCTTTGATCACATAAGGAAATGGAGCAAATCAGTGAAACATTGCATTTGGTATTCACACAACTGTACAGTATATGCGACATTATTACATAATTCCATGGTTGCCCGCCCATAATACGAAAGCTATTGACACTGTAGGGCAAGCTGCCTTTGACTACAAACCTTCAATAAACCTCACAGGGCAGAAAATCATTGATCGCTTGAAGTGTATTTTATTGGACTGCGTCCCTGTCCACTCATGTCCAAGCATATTGTATCGTGTCGTCCACGTCACGTTTTGCATGGTGGTAGTTGTAGGACCCCAAAAAGCAGGGAGGCCATGCAAAATGTGACAGAATGACCCAACCTGACAAAAAGGGCACATGAGGAAACAAAACGTAACCAGACGGAAACATAACAGTCCAAGCGTCATTAATGCGGTCACACATGGCCCCTGTAAAAGATCTGCACAGCAATAAAGAAGATGTAAGAGTAATGTATTCCTATGTTTCTCTGTGTATGTTTTACAGCCCACAAAAATAAAAAATAAAACTAAAGGGCTCCATATGGCACCCTCAGAATGAGAACTGTCCAGGGTGCTGACTGTTACACACTTAAACAGAGTTGAATGTTCTGCCAAGTGAATAAGTCCAGTCTCCAGCAGTAAGAACAAACTGCGTGTGTGTGTTCACACAAACAATTGAATACTCATCAACCAAAAACAATACATTGTGTATCTTGCACTGGCGTATCGTGAGAAAGCACACAGTGCATACGATATGTACATATGAATTTTAGGTGATTAGGGAAAATTGAAAGACAACTGTGGAACAACACTCCTATTTAAATACAAAACACTCTTAACACATACGTCATTCTTCAGTGGTGTCAATATAATCATATATAGCGCACATGCTCAATTAAAGGGCATCCAAGTCAATAATTGTAAAACACTGACGAACACTTCTCCCACAGCTGATTTAATTTTTTATTAGCAATAGGCTGGATTTGTACTGCTTGATCATCGCCATGGGCCCGCCCACCAACGTGTTTGTGCCTCAACCACACTCCTTCTCCCAAATTGAAGCAGAGATTTCTAAAAGTAAATGTCTATTATCTTATTGTATGATACAGTATTATGCTGTGCTGTCTACACTGGAAAAAAAAACGGTGTGATGAATTTACTCAATTTTATTTCATCGAGTAGTTGCACAAAATAAAATCAGTTGGATCCAGATACATTTTTAAGTAGACTATACATCTACTTAAAAAAACATATATCCATACCCAGATGATTCTATTGTGTGCAGCCAGTTGAGAAAATAACAGAGCAAAGTCAACATTCTATGATTCTCAGTGTATGAAAATAAATCCCTTGGAGGTATTTATGGCAGGTTGTTTCATGTGTACCGTGACTCTAAACACAGTCTGAATTTACAGTATGGAATTGAATATGAATATGTAACTAGACATTGAACACATTCCGATAAAGGCATTACATCAGAATTAGGCTCTTGGTCTTGCAGTGTGAATCTTGACAAAGGTGCAGTATGACTTCCGAAGTGCTATTCAAACTGCAAAGAGTCATTCATTATTGTCACACTTCGATTGTCTATCGGTTGGTTTCTTCAATAATCTATATACAGTATCCCTCTGCCTTGTTTCCAGATTTTCAGTGTGTATTTGTGTGTGTGTGTGTGTGTGTGTGTGTGTGTGTGTGTGTGTGTGTGTGTGTGTGTGTGTGTGTGTGTGTGTGTGTGTGTGTGTGTGTGTTCATCCCCTCAGCAGGGAGTAATCTGGGGTAAAGGGCTCATGACTGTTTTGACATAAACAAAGACTTTTGGACAAACCAGAGGAAGGGGGTGGGGGGGAGTCTCAAATCCCCGAGTCTGGCTGAGGGCCACTGCCCTACGCAGATTACACCTCAGGCAGCCAGTGGACATCACACCGGTCATGTTAATTTAGCAGGCAGCCTGATTCAAGCGGTTCGCAACTGGCGTTACACACTATGCTGTTAAATCAGATGAATGTAATTCTCAGTTTGAAAATGGCTAACGATGTTTAGCATTACGGCAGATTGGGTTAAACAGTGAATCACAGCTAGACACAACAGAGAGCAGCAAGTCGCCATGAATCAATCCTCAAATACTGGCCTCTGCTCAAACAGACATCATACCTCAATTTGCTTTAATAAAAAAATGCCGGCCCCACTTAGACACCTCTTTTTCCTACAACGGGATATCTCAGTAAAATGTGAAATACATGTCACTAAAATTTTATTCAATATCAATATATAATCTCAAATTTAAATACTCTCACTAAATCTGAAATAGAGGCCTCCTTTCAAGAAGTTGCCCCCTTCAAATACGAGTGCAACTTTCTTTTTTGTCAGTTCTGTAAAGTTGTTCTTTGTAGCTGGTGCAGAGCGGACTTTCTGAACTTCCAGGATGTTTTCAGAGCAAGAGTGCACATCACAGGAGTTAACCTGTGTGACCTTTTTGACACAGAGGCACCTTGAATTTGGTCTGAAAACAGGCAGAAATAATCTCATTGAAAATAAATTTAAAAAATGGAAAAAAAAGAGCCGTGTGAGCCCACTCGGGTGGTGCATTTAAATTCAGAGTTATAGTTTATACGTTAGTAATTGTCTCCATTGGATCTAAAACACCTACCAATTGACTTTATCCATCCATCCATTTTCAACACCGCTTATCCTGAACAGGATCACAGGAGCCTATCCCAGCTGACTTCAGGCGGAAGGTTAGACGACACCCTGAACTGGTTCGCCAGTCAGTCGCAGGGCACATATGGAGACAAACAACCGTTCACACCCACATCCACGCCGTGGCTAAGTGGGAATTGAGCCCACGCTGCCTGCACAGAAGACAGACAAGTGCACCCCTACACCATCAGCGACTCCAATCGACTTGAATTGGTTGCTATTTACAGTATTTGATGATCCAACGGCTAACATCTAACATCTGCCGTCAATGCAAATAGAAAACCAGCTGCAATTATTTTTTTTCTTTTTTTGGTGGGGAGGGGGATCTGCTGCACTTTGTTAAATATGTCAGTATAAACAATTCGAACAAGATGTGATAAATGAACAGCCCCGACCCTTGGATTTGTGCATAGTTTTGCTTGTGCTTGATAAAGATAAAGGGATGTGGACTGATTATATTATAACTGCCAGCGCGCATAAAAGTACAGGATGTCAATGATATGTGTACAAGTCAATACACCCTGCAGCTATGTACATGAGTTATTCTTTGGTAATTACGTGTGTCTCATGGTGCGCTCCTGAAGACGAGATAAGCTTGGGCCAAAGATCATCTTTATTACCTTTCTTTTTTACAGCATTGTCCGATCAGCAGGTGTTTCTGGAGTTGACATAAGGTGGTTGGACTCGACGTGAAAGGAATATTTATCATTGTAAAAGACAATAAGTGGAAGAAGGATTGCTTGGTCTGTGGCAGCATTGATTGAAAAATCATTCACGTGAACAATGAGCTGGTTGCGTTGTAAGGTTTTATTTGTGCGCACACATCAACACATGTGTGAACCACAGTAGATGGATCCAACCCAAGTCTGTGCTTTGTGTGTGAGCAAACTTGGCACGTCATCCCATTACTTGGCAAGGGCAAAAATGAACGATTATGTTTTGCTATTTATTGTTTTGTTGTAGTGCCATCTTCCTTTTTTTTGTGTTCAAAAGCCATCGAGTAATCTAAAAGCATTTATTTCGAACCCATAATAGCACCTTCTCTTGTCTACATTCCCATAGAAAAAGATCACGTTGAATTTAACTTCCATTTATCAAGTCTTATTACCCGTGTCTTTTGTTAGAAATTACACTTTTCCTCCAATTTCCTTTTTTCGCATGCCCTGAAATGCCATTTACTTGTCCACCCCCCCCACCTATCCCCAGTCCCCTCGATCTTGTTAAAATGAATATGATGGCACGGTGTGAGCACAGAGCTCTTTGTACAAAGCCAAAGAATTGAACTGTCACTCATGTTCACCTGTTTGCAGCAGAGTGCTTTTGTGTTGGCTTAACGTGCAGCAGATCCATTGGGTGCACCCAAATGTGTGCAAGTGCTTCTGCAGTGAAAGCGGACCAAGCCAACATGAAATAGCTGGAACACACCAAGTACAGTACAGTCATGCTAAATAAAGACGAAATTTGAAGCTCTGCACACATAAGAGAGGACTTCCATGAAGATGCCGCAATCATTCTTCCCAGTAGATAATCAGAAAATATAGCAACTGACAAGAAGAGGTGCCTTGGAAGAAAGACGTCGGAATTGTCAAGAATTGTAAATTGGTATCTTCTCAGACAAGCAGATTTGGAATCAAAATGTTGACTCCTAAGAGGCAGAATGACTCATCGGAATGAAGGACTCCAAACCTTCTTTGCCTCCACCGTTTTGTGATCGTCATCATCCATGTTTTTAAATTGCGTCATTGAAAAAGTATTGACTTAACTGAGAGAATCATAACTGTGTTATTTGTAAAACATTCAGCAGAAAAATGTGCCATGGTTGTGTGTGTGTGTGTGTGTGTGTGTGTGTGTGTGTGTGTGTGTGTGTGTGTGTGTGTGTGTGTGCAGAACATTTCGACGTCCGTCCTTTCTTGGGAAATACAAATTGTCTGCTCTCGTTTCCACATTTTCTGAACATCCAACTTTGCGTATGTACTTGAGTAGAGGCAAGAAAGCTGGAGACGTTTTTCCTCGAAAAGTAATGACCTCACAAGCGGTGACAATATTTAGGGGACTAAATACTTAAGGAGATGTGCATATTTCATTGCTCTGCATGCAAGACGTGAGAAGATTTGTCTGGCATGAATCCTTAATCTGGGGGGCTAAAATAATCTGCTTCAGAATGTAATAATTCACATGCTACAGTACGGTATGTCTTTTGATTTGGATTAGTTGCAGACAATCCTCTTAGGCCGATAGCGCAGTTGAGGTTCTCGCTGACAACTTCGCAGGTCCACGTAGCTCGTGCCCCCCTCTCTCTCTCCCTTGGCCATTAACTCAAAGCTTACTCGCAAAGTTCATAATCTGTCACGACAGATTGTACGTACATCTTCAAATGACATCAAAAACAGTCTGCGATAGGCGTTTTATTTGGGGCTCTCAGCAATATCTTGGCCTCACAGCCATAAAATGGCATCATTCTCTCCACGAAAATAACATTTTCGTGGACAGTGTGGTGACCTCAGTGCTGAGTTCCAGGTTTCCAAATCGCTGCTCCAGCCTCTGAGTTTGCATGATCGTCCTCTGTTGAGTGTTTTTCTCCGTAACTCATTAAAGATGTTAAATTGTCCATCGTGTGAATGTTCTTGTTTTTTTTTTTTCCTTTGACGCGAACCCTGCAATTGGCCTGTGACCAGTCCAGGATTGTAACCACGCCTCCCACCCAAAGTCAGCTTCTATAGGCTCCTGCTCACCCATGAACCAAAGCGGAAGAGAAAATGCAGGCATGAAGAAGAGTTTCGAAATGATTTAGAAGGCCCAGTAGCTTGGAAGAAAGAATGTTGTCGGAGTTATTGCCACGGTGACTACAATTCACCCAGTTTAGTTTAGCAGGTTTTCAATATTGCTCGACAAGCCAGGACAGCTCTAATGTTGTTTTAGCACTAGCATACATGCTAATATTAGGAGTGCCAGTCGTGTGTATTGCGTGGCGCTCATAAATATAATCAATAAAACTTGAAACACAATGCGTGTGGATAAATGAACGACTATTCGATACCAAACAAACGCAACATACTTTAGGTCAAATGTTAAAACCAGTCAGTCTGCCATCTTTAAAAAGGATCCATTGCAATGGAATAACTCAGCCTAAGAGTGGAGGAGGAAAAATAACCCAGAATCATTTCAATCCTCCACTCAGTATTCTTTATCTTTATCCTTTAAGGTTCTTTATAATTTAATAAACAGGATTAAAGTCATTGGGTAGAACAGAGCTCAGTCAAGCTCGTTCCACATTTTCTGTTTTAGCCTGCACTTCGCATACTGAGTCTTATTAAGGCCCTCGCAAGATTACAGGCCCTTAATCTCCGCGAACACATGTTGTGAAGAATAAAAGCAATTTTATTTGGGGAAACCAGAGTCCACGTTTAGCAGGAAATGAACTTTCGCCCTAATCTCATCTTTTTTTTTTTTTTGCCTGAATAAATGAAAAGTCGCCTGTTACAGAGCCAAGCTCTCGCTGAGCGCGTTGCGTAATTAACCGCGTATTGTGTGCAATTTCAAAGTGTGAATTCCGTCTCTCTGTGTTGCACGAACCCACACAAAAAAAATGTCCTCACAAACACCGCAGCAGTTGACCAGCTTTTACCCAGCAAGGCGGCTTTGAATTCCTTGGAATGCAAATCCACCTGTTTCTGAGCTGACGTGTTCCCAGACGCATGTATTTATTGACGCTTTTCTCCCTCCGGTTCTCCCCTCCCTTCCAGCGGGCTGCCTTCTCTCACTCCCGCCGTCATCAGCTGGGCGTCCTATGCAGATTGCTGGGCCGTGCTTACTGCACTTTGCGGAGAAAGCCTTGTAAAGATGACGATAAGCTAAAGCTCTAAATCCCAGACTTAGCTCTCTTATCAGCAGCAGCAGGAGCGAAAGGAACGCTTTAATAAAAGATCTGTACATTGTGGTGTGTGTGTGTGTGTGTGTGTGTGTGTGTGTGTGTGTGTGTGTGTGTGTGTCCGTGTGTATTTGTGCCCACGTGCAGATGTGTTTATGACCGCTGTTGCAAAAGCATTCTGGCTTATTTTTCTCCCACCGCTTTACAATTCCATGAGCACTTGTATGGGCCTCCATAAACTCAAAGAATTCTTGAAACATTTGACACTTGAAAACAATAAATGTTAATGAAGATGCGCCTAGCATGGTGCCAGCAAATATGAAAAGCCATCAAACACAGTGAAATAAAAATAAGGGCTTTATATCACATCTTATGTGGAACAAAGCTGTTATCCCTTAACATTTAGTGACCTTCACTTATCTTCATGCACAGAGAATATACTGACCATCATCACAAAAATATCCACAGACATCCATCCACTTACCCATTTCCTCACCAGACAATTGCTAAACAGGTTGCGTCAATTAGTGATGTTTGGTATGGAGAGTAAATACGGATAATGCACAGTCCCGTAATTTATTTACCGTAAATTCCGGACTATAAGCCGCTACTTTTTTCCCAAACTTTCAACCCTGCGGCTTATACAGTGATGAGGCCAATTTGTGTAATTTTTCTAACGGCCGCCGGGGGCGCTCGAGTAGAAAAGGTAAGATTAAGACCGGTCTTTATGACACTGTTTAATTCCGACACTGAGGACGGTGACTTCGATGGCTTCAGTTCACAGGAGGAAGATGAAGACGGCTCACCGTGATTTTGACAAGTACCGGTGTGTTCTTTTACCAGACCTGTTATACTGTGTTGCTATTCTGTTGCTAGCGTGTTGTTACCGTTGCTACCGTTTTACTGCCGCGTCACAGGCACCGTTTGGGAAGAAAGTTATATTATTATTATTGTTAAGTTATATTATTAAAACTTTGAAAACTCTTTCTGTGTACCGTCTTTCTTTGTAAATATGTTTACATGTTTTAATGTGGGCACATGCGGCTTATATACAGGTGCGGCTTGTGTATGTACAAAATTGGTTTTCCTCTAAAAATGTAGTGGGTGCGGCTTATAATCAGGTGCGCGCTATAGTGCGGAAATTACGGTAGTCTTTTGGTGCATCTCAGTGCTGTGAATGTATGAAGTCAGACTTCAAGAGTAGGAACTTTGAGTGAAAGCCCTGTTGGACATCCATAAACCTTTTGTAGAGGCAACTTACTGTAATGTTGCCACTTTGTCAGCAAGGTATGAATGTTCCCAACTTGTGCCTTTCATTGACGGGGCTTTTCTGTTCAGAAACGATGACAACAAAAGAACAGAGCCGTCGTAGTTGATCCCAAAAAGGGTTTCACTTTATTTCCTCTTGAACACAAATGAAGGCTTTACAATGACAATCGTAACTAGTGTAACGTTATCCCATTAACATGATAATATATGACACTAAGCACGTAGTAACACATTGCGCAGCCAGAAAAGTTGGTGCTCCATGCCCAACTGTCTTCCTAATGATGCTTACGTCAACAGCACCCTCCGGCAGCTACCCTGGTAAGTAAAATAGCAAAAAATACGGTGACTACTGAGCGAACTAAATTTCCCGCAGCACTGATTGAACAAGCAATGTAATGTAATCATCTGCAGCCAGTGATGGCCAAGCAGGCGTGTCATAACTAATTAACATGTTAAGTCGGGTGTATTAACCTCCATGGCAGAGGCTCCGTCGAACCCCTGAGGCCGATTCACCCCAACCCTAGGGTTCGATCGACCCCAGGTTAAGAACCACTGGTATAAATTGTTGACAAATTTGGGGATTTACTGAAAAGCGATGGTTTTGGGATGCAAGGTTTTTGCACAATGCCAGCGCTATACCAATTGTTTGTGTTGACGAGAGTTACACGCTGCACATAGAGCCGCCATCTCGTTACCGTGGCCTAGACGCATAATTTTCCCGCGGGATGCACAGTTCCAAATAATGTGCGTTTTTGGGATGCAAGGAAATTTCTCAGTCAAAACAACAAAAATAACTGCAGCAGGCCTGAGGATTTCACGGTAATGATCGTCACCTGTAGCGTGTCGTTTCCGTGGCGTTATTTTGACGGTACCGAAAAATATTTTCCCATAAAAGTCACTGCACGCGAGTTGACTGTACGCGATTGAATGTCTCCTGCATGATCAACGCGATTTCACTGTGCCTGTATGTGTGTTTGTGGTGTGGTGTGTGAGTGTGTTTCTTCTAATTTACTTTCGTTTTGTTTTGTTTTCAGTGTTGGCGGGGCGGAACAGATAAATTTATGTGCGCATGCGGCTTGCTATTTTAGTCCGCAAACTGAGGAATCGCGCGGATGACAGTTTAAGATGGCGGCGAAAAAAAACACACAAAGGTCTACTAATTACGACATTTAAGAAATGGGAATGCCAGTCTGATTTTTCGTATGATTCGTCCAAAGGGAGTATCACTAAACTCCCCTGTGATATATGCACAGAACACGAGAGCGAGATACGACGAGAGGCACGATTACGAGGCAAGTTGGTCATTAGATTTGTAGGCTAATCGCTTTGAAAAACATTATGAAACAGTCTTGGTTATTCTATAATTTACTGGTTGTAGCATGGTAACTTTATGAATAAAACATTCGTCACAAGGGGTAGTAATGCTAATGTTAACCGTCGGTAGAACTAATGATGACGTGTGTTAGATTCTTTCGTCAAATTGATAGTCGATTACACATGCATCGTCTTGGGAAGAGGATGTCAAGCCACATCAATACTTACCTGTATTAATGATTACCAGTAAATTAATCTTTGCAGTGTGAAACTGGAAAAAAATACTCTGATTTTATGCAATGCTGTATTCATGATGCCATATGAATACAACATATTTTGATCCATTTATTTTGTTGAATATACCTGGAGGACACAGCTGCTGATGTTCATTGTTAATCTTGTATGCCTGAATTATTTAAATTTTTGCAGCATTTGTTTATAAGAAATAAACCCATTATCAATGTATATTGTTGTTGTTTGTGATATTAACATATGCAATTGAATAAGTAGAGCATTTCAGAATTCAAATTTTGGGACTCTCTAAATGCATAATGGGACTCATACTTTTCTGATCAGCGAGTCCCTGGGACTCGCTGGGCGTAAACTGTAAAATTATCACTGATAGACTACAAACAACTTGGGAGGAAGACAGAGTTCAAGGTGAAAAATCAGGACTTAATTATTCTACAGTTTGTTTTTTTACTGTAGTACGATTATATATATATATTTGTGCCAATTCTGAAGGGGCTGGTTATTATGGTGTTTATTACTGGAGGTCCAAATTCGGATTGTTTGGCCTTTACAAATGTTTGTGCGCCATTGCAGAGTCTAATGATCGAGTTACCAATTTAAGTGCAGTCATCATTTTAGAATCAAATCACTTTCTCTTCCACCTATTGTATTCAGTGTCATGGGGAAGCTGGACCCTACTGCAAATGAGTGGACAACCTCTTCATAGCACACATGGAGTACATGTACTGATGTCTATGTTCGCCCTTAGCACATAGGCTGCTTTGCTGCAGCCCCCTACGTGGACCCCCAGATGCTTACCCTGTGCGTTCACTTGCATGCACATCATCTTGATGAACTCCAAGTTTGACTTTACCATTTCACTTCCTCCTCACAAGACAAAATGCCAAACCAAATCTTGTCATAATTAGGCATAATCCAACTCATTACCATTTACCTAATTATCCTATTAAGAACACTTCCTGTGAGAGTATGTTTGCAGGAGCAGCAGTGCACGAAGGCAAATATTTGTTCCTAAATAAGCAAACACGGAGAAGACACCAGCATTGTTCAAACAATAGAGCTGTTAGAATGGAAAAAAAAACCCACTGGTCCAGGATTAATAGCACAGACAGCGTTTAGTTTCCCTTTGAGTCTCTGCTTCATTATTGGTGACGTGACAGTGACAGGAGAGTGCATCCTCGGTACTGTATATGCATTATGGCTTAAAGACATCAGACTAAGATGGTTCGGAAATCATGGCTGCATCATTATAATGTCCCCAATCATTTTCATATTCCCCACTGTGTCTTTTTCACAATCCGCGAGGAAATGCTAAAAGCATCAGACAAAGAGCGTTGCGTTCAATGATGTCATGTTTTCCCTGACTTAGTGAAGCATAACTCGTGCGTTTTTCCACGAGAATCAGTAAATGCTCTTTTTTTTTCTATTGTTCATCTTCACCTTGGATAAGAAGCAAATGCAAATAAGAAGGAAGCAAATGGGAGATATCATGATATCGAGATGGCTCCATGCTTGATTTCCTCCATTTCTACATGCCCTACATTTGCAACCTTCTGAGACCATATTTTGAATGTGTTTGATTTGAATTAAGAAGAAAATCTCATCAAAAGCTAGTTCAGATGTCCAATATTGATTTAATGATGCTGCGATTCAAAATGGTGAATAAGGTGATTTAATACTCTAGCTTCAATATGATCACTAGTATGATTGTAAAAATGTATATATTCTTCTGATTCTAAGTCTTGGGCTGAGGCAGATCATTCAGCTCACAATCAATCTGCTGTTTATAAATGAGATTCAACATATGACCGCGGCTCCTGAAATCAGAATCTTGACACGCATTTCCGAGTGACCGCTTTGTAGGGACGAAACATTGCTGACATCTGCATACAGCTTCTTATTTACAATATGACTATGTTTAGAAAAGGTGCTACAATGCGACTTAAAACATGCCTGGACAGTGCACATAAATCATGGCAGTCTGACCTAGAATTTGATTTCTAAGGGAGTAAAAAAAAAAAAATGCTTGGAATTCTAAATCACGGAGGTCAGCCAATCTCAGAGGTTTCAACGTGGAAAAATGCAAGTCTCGTGATTAGAGGACTCAAGGACGTTGACCTCGAAACGATTTTGAACCAGCGTGGTGCACATCTATCAGAGAGATGAATACTGAGCAGAGGGAGCTCGAGCTGTAGGTGGAAGCCACACACACACACACACGCACACACACACACACACACACACACACACACACACACACACACACACACACACACACACACACACACACACACACACACACACACACACACACCAATAAATGTGTCTGCCAACCAATGCTGGCAGCTGAGGCAGCCCAGACCACATCCTGCTGGCAAGGATTGATGAGTGAATGTTCGCGCTAAATGCCATCTTTGTACACAATGAATGCAGGCTGGCTGTCAACATGCAATACCGTGTGCATACACACACACACACACACACACACACACACAAACCTTTTTTTGTTATCTTGCTTTTGTCACCAAACTAGATGGATAACAAATGTTGCTACTTTGACAGACAGGCTGTCCATCAAAGATGTGACGATGCTTAAAATAGAATGACTTATCGTCGCAATTATATCAAATAAACATTTTCTGTATGTCGTACGTTGGAAATAAGACAAAATGTCACACAAACAAACCCACTTTTATTTTTTTAATACCTTCTTGTGGCAGAAATGGGCTTGATAGAATGATTTAGATCAAAGTTAGCATTGTGTATTAGTATAAAAGCTGTAGGACTGTGATTTGGGGATCAGTTAACAGCAAGTGTCTTGTTTTGAGAGCAATGCTGTGTCTAATTACATCATCCTGAATAGAAACATATCGCCAGTTTGTCAATTCTTGTCCTTTAAGGAGCACGTATATAGTTATGTGCTCGTGGTGTGTGAGGGAATTACACCAGCAAAGTGTTGTGCAATTTAGTTTTATTCCGAAAGTAAGCATCAGTATAAATATGACAAAGCCAATTTCTGTTATTTGACAGTTCCTTATTTTATAAAGATATATTTATTTGTATGACTTGAGTTGCATTTTATTTGGATTGATCGGGCCGGCAAGGTTGAAATTCAATGACTGCAATGAAACTTTTGAGATTAAACGAGTTCACACAGTATAAACACACCGACTTTGTGTCTTCTTTCTATTGATCCACAGAGGTTACGCCGTGCTTTTTAACCCGCGTAACCCCTTGCTGCCGCACCAGATTACATTTATGTGTGGTGCCGCTAGCAACTGGGGTCAACGATAACGTGCTAACTAAGCTAACTAACTAAATAAGCTGCTTAGGCCTCAAACTCCTCACGTGTAGGTAGATACATTATTAATTCCATCCTCCTTTTTTGGGCTGATTCAGATCTCCTGTTTTGGTTCAGCAGGAGTTGTGTTTACAAGGACGTTAGAAGAGTGTTAATAATTCATAGTTGCGCTTCAAAGATGCTTGCTAGTAATGGCTCACACTTTAAAGATTTTGATGGTTGTTTATCACTGCTTGAGAGAGAAAGACGATTGCGGGAGCGAGTCTGTTGACACTTTCATCAAGAGAAGCTGTGAATATCATAGGTGAGACGTGAGAATAAACAAATCGCAGTGTGTAAAGTATGAAGTGGTTCAAGCTTATACATTTTAGTATTCCAGGAAAGAGGCTGTGGTTCTGTTATGTCGTTACATTTTGGTGGAGATTGAGGATGTTATTTTAACTGTTCAGCGGCGCAGCGATCTACGAGATCGGCAATTGCTTTAGATGGGATTTTAGCTCATTATTGACATCTACAGCACAGGGGGGGGGGAATAAATGACTTTCAGGGATGAACGATTATGGAAAATAATCCAGGAATTCCGAACGCAATGTGGTATGCGATTTTTTTTTCAAGGTCCTTTTCAATTGATTTTTTTTTTAACAAACAAGCAATTCATTCATCTGTATTTCAACAAACAGTAGATCTACAAATTAAAATCATAGATGATACGATATGTAAGAAAGGCAAATTACCGTAATTTCTGCACTATAAGCCGCACCTGATTATAAGCCGCACCCACTACATTTTTAGAGGAAAACCAATGTTGTACACACAAGCCGCACCTGTATATAAGCCGCATGTGCCCACATTAAAACATGTAAACATATTTACAAAGAAACACGGTACACAGAGAGAATTTTCAAAGTTTCAATAATATAACTTAACAATAATAATAATAATATAACTTTCTTCCCAAACGGTGCCTGTGATGCGGCAGTAAAACGGCAGCAACATGGTAACAACACACTAGCAACAGAATAGCAACACAGTATAACATGTCTGGTAAAAGAACATACCGGTACTTGTAAAAATCACGGTGAGCCGACTTGATCTTCCTCCTGTGAACTGAAGCCATCGAAGTCACCGTCCTCAGTGTCGGAATTAACCAGTGTCATAAAGACCGGTCTTAATCTTTTCTACTCGAGCGCCCCTGGCGGTCGTTAGAAAAATTACATAAATAAGCCGCATCACTGTATAAGCCGCAGGGTTGAAAGTTTGGGAAAAAAGTAGCGGCTTATAGTCCGGAATTTACGGTCATATAATTACAGGTTTAAATGTACAATGACCAGATCTTCTGTCTTCATTGTCATTCATAAAATCGCATGAAACTTAACATGTGGCCACAGATCGGTGTATGTATCCTCCAAATATATAGCAATTTAACAGGCTCTATTAGCACAGACATAATATTACTTGACATTATACAAGTGCCTATGTTTATCCCTTTCAAGTGTCCCTTTAAGCGACACTATAAGGTACAGTGCACACCTATGTAGAGGAAGATGGTAATGTCCCTAACATCTCAAATATCGGTGTGATCGTTTTGATATTTTCAGAAATTGACGTATTTGGTAACAAAAGTGATTGACTGCCACTGACGTAAGGTCAGTTTTGTGTTCATCTGAAATGTTGATGTCCAGGTCCATGAATTGTTGTTCATTCACCAATCAAACCCTCCTTTCATTCGAAATAGAGATTGGAAGTAGCCAGGACCCACAATGCACCAGACCTGTCAGGAAGGAAGCAGATGGGCTGGCTGGCCCTAGAGCATTGCAGGGGTCCAATAGTGGCGGCGCTTGTTGGTTTTTGATGAGCTATGCACATACGAAAACAGAACATCTGGTCTGACCATGTGGTACCTCCATTTGTCCAAGGCCCCTTGAAGCAGCCTTCACATGATCTAAACACACACAAACATACAGACGCACACGTTCCCGCCAGCTGCAGCCACACAAATGTGAGCTCAATCCAATGAATGATCTATGATGTTATTTACAGGGGGTACGCCTGGTGAGATGGGGGACGTGCGTGGCTGGGGTGGGTTGGGCCACCACGCTGCAATAGAGCCCCCACGTTCCCTTCATCACTTTCTGTGACTTTGATTAGAAAGCACCCCGCCCTTGAAAACATAACTCATGAATATGCGGCAAGCTAATAAGCCCCAGGTCAATGTAACTGATTTGTCAATTGTCTGTATTTCATCAAGATTGAGTAACACCTCAAGGGTCCTATAATGGCATGTTGTAGGAAGAGCAGAGAGGAAAGAGGCTATTCACCACAAGATTGCTGTGTTATCTTAATCATTAGGCGCTTCGGGAGCTTAATTAATGACCCGACAAGAGCGGCGGAGAGGATTTTCACTTGATTGGCTGTCGGAGGACTCGAGTGAGTAAACTGAATGCAAAGTCAGGGGAGGACATTTAGCAAGAGAGAATTTGGGATGATTTGCTTTCAGTGGCAGTCATCAGGCTGGTTTAATTAATCCCAATTACTGATGTGATTACCGTGATAGGTTTGATAGCCGCTGTTAAATCATCCATCCATAAATGTGCCATTAAAATAGACACTGGGCTGAAAAATATGACAGAATGAAGGGCGGGCGAGCATGATGTGTGGGAAATAAATGGAGTTGGGAGTATGGAAAAAAGATTGTGTGTGTGTGTGTGTGTGTGTGTGTGTGTGTGTGTGTGTGTGTGTGTGTGTGTGTGAGAGAGAGAGAGAGAGAGAGAGAGAGAGAGAGAGAGAGAGAAAATGGAGGGCAGTAAAAGAGTATGAAAAGGGTGGCAGGCAGCCACCAATTAGTTGGATGTGTTCAACTGCAGGAATTATCCAGTGTCGTGACTCATGCTGACAGGTATTCAGGGTGAATTATTTGTACTGGACACACTCTCTCTCCCTTTCACATACACCCACACACCAACACACACCAGCTATAATACACCTCTGTTATAAATCCAGCATGTTTATCGCTTTGGTCTGCAGTAGAAAATGAGATTGAACACAAGCTGCCCCCCCCATCCGTCTCTCTCTCGTCCTCTCACTCTCTTTCCTACCCTCTGCTGACTGGCTGACGAGGTCATTTTAAAATGCCTTGTAAATTTGTCAGCCACATTAAGTGGCCATTAAAGGGCATCAAGATGGAGGAGGAAGTGGGAGGCAGAGGCTCATATTGTAGTCCCCGACTGGCAGTGAGTGCAGTCATCCATCCAGGTTAACGGTGCCCTCCCACAGTGGCACGGGGGAGTCATGAGTGTGATGGATTGCGACATAAGGACATATGATCTATTAGCTACTGTGGACCACAATCCTTTGAGGTAAACTTTTGGTCAGGGGCAGCATCCATACAAGGGATATACTCCCATCTCTGGAAACAAAAAATGATCTGTGGAGTAAATAGAGTAACTAACATAGCACAGTGTAACCTCAGAAGTCAAACAACCTGTTCTGTATTCTGGTCTACCTTCAATTTGTTTGTATTTTAAAATGCTTTTTTTTTCCATTGAAAGTAATCAATTGCATTCAACTGTTCCCATCTACAATTGTCACCACACTATAAAAACCGTACAGGCAATGTTTTAAAGACCCTACAAAGTGAATACAGAGATTTGTTTCCAAATACATTATACAAAATAATTGCTGACGACCAAGCAACAGCCTATATAGACATGGGGAGATAGCATCCAACTGATTTATTAAACGTTTTGAGTTATCCTCTGTTTGGCGGTGACCAACTTTGGAGTATGCGTCGCATTTCCCCTCCTACAAAAGAAATTGAGTGCCTTCATTCACATCCGCAATTACCCGGTGCAGCGAGACGTGAAGTTAGCAAGTGAGCTATGCCTACACCCTGATAAAGCAACTTCCCTTCACATAGTCCACCAGCATGGCTTTTGCGAACCTCTGTCAGCTACGTACCTGCACAAAACGCAGAGAAAAACAGAATAGACCGGTTTGCGCATCCGCCTCACAGTGCAAAGGTTGCGGGTTTGATTTCACGGCCCGGGCTTCCTGTGTGGAGTTTGCATGTTCTCACTATTCCTGTGTGGGTTTTCTCCGGGTACCGCAGTTTCCTCCCACATTCCAAAAACATGTACGGTAGGTTAATGAAACACTCTAAATTGTCCCAAGATGTGATTGTGAGTGTGTTTACCTGTTTGTCCACCTGTGCCCTGCGATTGGCTGGCAACCAGTTCAGGGTCTGCCCGAAGACTGATGGTATAGGCTCCAGCATGCCCGCAACCCGCATGATAAGTGGTTTGGATAATGGATGGATGTATTTTCAATAAGTCTGATTTTCCAGATAGCGTGTGGCCTAGGGGTTTCAGGCTGGTTTTAGAGTGCCTTGTTGTCTGCTATGAGTGTGTACACATCACAAAGCAGAATCGCAAGGGAAAAAAAAATCCAGTGTGACAGTCAGTGTGTGGAAAATCCTATACCCTATAACAGGGGTCTCAAACTCCGGTCCTGGAGGGCCGCTGTCCTGCATTTTTTCCAAGTCTCCCTGTTGCAACACACCAGATTCAAATGATGAGATCATGAGCAAGCTCTGCGGAAGCCTGACATCGAACCTGTTCATTTGAATCAGGTGTGATGCAACAGGGAGACTTGGAAAACATGCAGGACAGCGGCCCTCCAGGACCTGAGCTTGAGACCCCTACCCTAGAATGACCCGGTGTGATGCATTCCAGCCACCAGAGGTTTTAAGAAGATATACTTCTGTGGCTCAAACATGTGGTTTTGGGTCGGCATAAGAACGAGGCTCGACGACGTAGCATACATTTTTGCAGGTCTCTGAAGTAGTATTTGATCGATAGTTGACAGTTGAAAGAGGCGTGGTTCCAGCGCCTTCAGAGGACACACCCACAGCTTTTGACAATTGAGAAAAAAGCTTGATTCTGCAACCTCATTTTGTATACTTGCCGATTTTTAATTATTCAGATTTTCACAGGACCGTGAACAACACCCTATTCTGTGGTGTGTGGTTGACAGACAATTATGGGATACATAGGGGTAGACCACTAGTCACACTGTCACTGACAATATCTAAAATGCAATTAAACACATGTATATTGATAGGAGTGTTTGGAAAGCCAAACTGTCCTCAACTTGTGTTCGTTAGCTGGCTGGAAGTTATTGTAGACCGTAAGACACTTTTAGACTTGGCAGGCAATATTTATTTTCATTGCGTGTTTTGTGGTTGCTTTATGTATTGTTTAAGAAATTGATACTCAACATTCTTGGGTGTAGAGACTAATCGTGAGTAGAGAATGTTTTTTTCATCTTTGGTCTGACTTCTGGTGTTCTGCACGGTCATTATTGGCAGACGGAATGTTACTCGGATTACCTTTGGGATTTTGGGGATGTGTACACCTCTTGTATAAAATAGAGTTGCTTAACTTGATCTGCTCCCTATCAGCTCTTTATCTATTTCTCATTACTTTTAACATTCATCCTCTCTGAGACACATTTAATGAAGTTTTATGAAGCAGTCTTTTCTCTGTGCTGAGAAAAGATGTGGAGGAGAGCCCTCAGAGCCATAACAGCACAAGTCCCTTTCCAAGCCACTAATGAGCTGTGCTTTCCATGCATCCGCTAATTAGTTCATCTAGAACTTTAAGCACGCAATTACCCTCCACTAGCTGAACCACATCGAGCCAAAGAGAGTCGAAAAGACTGATAGCTGCCTTGGCACAAGTGCAACATTTGCCATTCATACCAAAGTCCGGAAAGCAATTTTATCATATTTTTAAGAATTTAGTTATTTATTTTCTGACCCAAAAATGACAGGTTCAAGAGCAGCGATTTTAATTGAGCTACACTGGTGTTTGGTTTTAATCATGTTTATCAAATTATTTTAGATGATTTTACTCAGCATTTTGCAATCTCTTAATAATATGTTGTTTCTCTTTCCGTAATGGTTGGAATGTTTAATGTCAAGCGCTTTGAAGTGACTTGTACATTAAATGTGTGGTACAAATGACAGAGTTGCACTGTACTGTATTTGTTTACAGAATAAACGTGTGGGTAATGTCACGTTGCGAGGTGGTGGTGGACCCCAAAGAGCAGGCAGGAGGGAGGAGCAGGGTGAACTTGACAAATTGTATTTAAAAAAACACAGAAAACTAAATCCAAAACAAACATAGTCCAAAGTAGCAAACAAAAATCACAACTGAAGCTAAAACAGAACCTTGACCAAAACATGAGCAAAACAAACCCGACACTGACAGCAGCTAAGAAACAGTAATAAACAAACATGACAGTGGCAAAAAGCTACAATGACCCGACACTGGGTGGTCGGGAGGGAGTCCTTTTATACCACTAATTGCCAAACGAACAACAGGTGTACAGCTGCAGGGAGAGCCCTGCAGTGCCACCTGTTGGTCCCAAACCGAATCATAACAGGTAAAGCATGAAGCAGATACACTTCCTGTTGCTTACCTAATACGTTCGATGCCAGAGACTTGCATACCTCTTTACTGGACCAGAATATGAAGAAAAAAATGGAATGTGAAAAATTGCCCGCAACCACCACAAAATGGATACACGATACACTTGTGGGCCGCGACCCATCAATTGAGAATTCCTGATCCAATTAAAACCCGATCCAATTTAGTCAACTTTCTTTTGCTATTAGTACAAAAATAATAAGTCATGAAGTTTCATCAAGCGATGATGAGATGCCACCTCAAGAATAGTGCATTACGTGACAAATGTATCATCATTAGCTTTAATTGTATTTCCTTAACGGGTATGGGACCAAAATCCAATGTTAGACTGTCAATGTGGTTTAACTCAGGCTGAGTATAAGTAGAGTAGCTGCTTGTCTGTATACACAGACTCTACTCAGTATAAAAGGTTTTGGTGGGGAGGTGTTTATAGTCCTGAGTGGAATGCGTTCAAAATCCACATTACACAACAAACATTACCATTCCAGAATTGTGATCCATCGAGGTCTTGCATTAAGCGTCTGTACATAAACCTCAATTATGCTAATGCTAATCCCTGCGACATTGACATGAGTAGGCAAGAAGGCTAACAGCAAAATACTTTGATGTCTTCTGCCACTTGGCAGAAGACATTCTGAAAGACTTGAAATGGACCCCAAACTCCACCAAGGCTTTAGAAGGTAAAAACAAGCAGGCCTTGTCTGTTTCTTTACTGATTACAAGGGCTTAAGGGCTTCATAAATTTGTCTCCTTGGTATGGACCCAATCATGAGTGGAAGTTCTCTTCACTGCGACTCACCAGGCCTTCTGCATTCAATATCCCATTTTACTGACACACATTGTGGGTGCCAGATACTGGCTTTCTTTTTTTCCAGATCATGGTTGGCTTCCATACTTGGATTTCAAGCTACCATGTTCTGATTTATTGGCATTCAGATACATAGCACAGCACATATTGAAGGGACTTTCTGGATATATATATATATATATATATATATATATATATATATATATATATATATATATATATATATATATATATATATATATATATATATATATATATATATATATATATATCCGCACGAAGGTCGCGGGGTGTTGTGCTGGAGCCTATCCCAGCTGTCTTTGGGCAGTAGCGGGGGACACCCTGAACCGGTTGCTACCCAATCGCAGGGCACACAGAGACGAACAACCATCCACGCCCACACTCACACCTAGGGACAATTTAGAGTGCTCAATCAGCCTGCCATGCATGTTTTGGGAATTTGGGAGGAAACCAGAGTACCTGGAGAAAACCCACGCAGGCACGCGGAGAACATGCAAACTCCACACTGGGAGGCCGCAGCTGGAATTGAACCCGATACCTCTGCACTGTGAGGTCGACGGGCTAACCACTGGACCCCCGCGCCGCCTAGAACAATAATAATAATAAATAATAAGAATAATATTGAAGAATTAGGTTTTGGCTCAGCGGCACGGTGGTAAGCACATCTGCCTCAACCTCCCTGTGTAGAGTGTGCATGTTGCCCCCGTGCCTGTGTTGGTTTTCTCTGGGTACTGACGGTTTCCTATCACATTCCAAAAATAGGCATGATAGGTTAATTAAACAGTCTAAATTGTTCTTAGGTGTGAATGTGAGTGAAGACGGTTGTTTGTCTATGTGTGTTCAGGATGTCCCCCACCTACTGCCAAGACAGCTGGGATAGGCTTCAGCACGCCCGTGACCCCTGTGAGGACAAAGCGGTTCAGATGATGGATGGCTGGATTTTTTTTTTCTTTTCGGAAACATCATAGTTATAAATCACAAGGTATTGTAAAAATCCGAATTGCCCAAGTTTTCATCGGTCAAACTCTCAAACAAAAAAATGAAACAAGCTCAAAAACATGAAGTGCGAGGAAAAAAGTTAAGGGATTCTTGGAATCAGCATAAAAAATTGCTTCGGTACACAAAAAGCCATCTCAGATAAAAATGTACTGTTGACCAGTGTTATAAATGTACATCCCAACTGAGTGGGAACACGCACGTTACACGGAAGTCAGCCACGTGATTCAGATTCATTCAGATTCAGAAAACTTTATTTATTTATCCCCGTGAGCCACTGAAGACCCAGAATTACCACACACAGTCTGTTACACCGATGCAAGCCATTTCATTCTAAAATCACAAGTCTGCGTGTCAACAACTTTTCTCAGTAAACAGTGAGAGCAGGAAAGCAGTTACAACACAAGTAGGACACATTTGCTTCAAGATGAAAGGCACACGTTTACTGAGATAACAGAGAGGGGGTTAGCGTTGAGAAAACTATGATTTGAATAATTGAATGACTATGAACGGGATCTCCTGTGTGTGTGTGTGTGTGTGTGAGAATGGCTGAACATTTGATTTATGTGAGCATTTAGAGGTGAAATTGGACAGAAAGTAATGGCATACGGCTTTTGCATTGAACCAATCCGTGAACATCTCTGTTCTGATCTTGTCTGATTGGCTGCCTCATTCTCATTTTCTCAGTGCGGTTACAAAACAATTATCCTCAATGACACTATCAAATGTTTCTAATTAATTGGATGTGTTTACTATGGAGAGAGACATGAGGATTACTTCTCTGTGCGCGAGTGCAATTAACACCTTTGTAAATTGAAGAGGAGGTGAAATGTTCATTCGCAGAAGCTTCCTGGCACTTTTGTAGACTAAGGGAAGTGCAACGATGACTTTGAGCACTTTCCAATGCGCGGATTATAGAAGGCAGCAAGGCAGCTGCGTTTGTCGGCCCACAAAGCTTTGCAGACGGATAAGTCAGACACTGTGCGTCTAAAGTCAAAAACACTCCATTTACACACATTGCTTCTCTTTATTCTAAAATTACCGGTAATTCTCACGCACTGATTTGTATGTCTTGAAAACATGGTTTACCAGTAGACAATAGCAACAATAGCATGAGCAAAAGACTAGGAAGTGTGTGTGTGTGTGTGTGTGTGTGTGTGTGTGTGTGTGTGTGTGTGTGTGTGTGTGTGTGTGTATCATGTGGGCCTTGTACAATCCCAGCAGCAACAAGCTGCCGTTTGAGTGGGCAGGAAGCAACCCTTGTGGCTCAGTTCCATCAAACTGTAATCCTCAGCACATCATTACCGTGGCAGGGTCACCTCTCCTCGACTGCTCAGGGCAGGAGCTGATGTAACACACACACACACACACACACTGGCGCACGCACACAACATATAGTTCACTTGCTATTATGCTATTATCCACTGTGTCGCCAATGTTTTTTCTTGACAGTTCTTATATTTCCTGGCCAGCCCCTATAATGAATCTATCTGAAGAGGGCCAGACGAGGCTGCTGTCATGAATTATTCACGATCCAACCCTTCCTCACCTGCACCATTTCTCTCAGACCACCCCCACCCCCACCCCCACCCCACTTTCTCTTTTTCACCATGCCAGTGTCTTTCGCGGCACCAGCACGTGGTCCGATAGGACACATTCACACTCGTAAAAATGATTTACAAGTTTGAACGTTTGCAAGCCACCTGTTTTCATGAAAACCATGATTAGGATGTTATTTACTCAACGTGGGCAGAAAGAGGGACACACACAAGTGAGGGACATCAACTCAAAGGCGCAACTTAAATATTATTGCCCCACTTCAGGCTACACACTGATTCTTGAGGGACAGCTTGTTCGTTGCTCTCATCACACTCTGATATACAGTAAATCGCCACTCTTGTCTGTATTTTTTTTTCTACACTTCACTCCTAAATCTGGTGTATGCATTTGTAAGCTCTTGAGTCGTGCAATACATACCTAAATGCCATATAATCACAAGAGACATTCCAAATTGTTGGTTGCAGTGGTGGCAGGGGATGCGATTTTCCTGCATTACCGTAAATTCCGGACTATAAGCCGCTACTTTTTTCCCCAAACTTTCAACCCTGCGGCTTATACAGTGATGCGGCCAATTTATATAATTTTTCTAACGGCCGCCAGGGGCGCTTGAGTAGAAAAGGTAAGATTAAGACTGCCGCGTCACAGGCACCGTGTGGGAAGAAAGTTATATTATTATTATTGTTAAGTTATATTATTAAAACTTTGAAAACTCTCTCTGTCTACCGTCTTTCTTTGTAAATATGTTTACATGTTTTAATGTGGGCACATGCGGCTTATATACAGGTGCGGCTTGTGTATGTACAAAATTGGTTTTCCTCTAAAAATGTAGTGGGTGCGGCTTATAATCAGGTGCGCTCTATAGTGCGGAAATTACGGTACATGTTTTTATGCCTTTAGTTTTGAGCAGCAGGTCATGAGAGGTCGTGCTCTATCAGAAGTGTCCATTCTATATATCCATGTTATGTTTTTAATCCCCTTCACATGCTACACTATAAACACTTGCAGTGCTAGAATTCCATCCTCGTCGGGGTCTCCATGGTGCAATAATAATACATGGTCTGAATAGTCTTATAATAATAATGCTGATAATAATAATCATTAAAAGCTTGTCCCTGAATAGCCGGTGTCATTTCATTGTGTCATTCTGAGTTGCACACAGCTGTCTCAATGCCTGCAGCAATTTTTAACTCGATATGTGATGATGTATGGGGCACGAATCTGTGAAGCAGACCCTCGGAGAAACAGGCTAAGGAAGAGAATGCCAAATATAAAGGTAGAAAAAGAAAGTACATTTTGATGAGTGTGTTCAGCAGTGAATATTGTTTTTGGTTCTGTTGAAATCATGAGCCTCCATCGAAGGGGGAACACTAAGCAGAGCTGGCCACCTTTATTTCTGCCTGTGTCTGTGCCATGTTTTTGTGTGTGCATGCATACAAGGTGGGGGAGTAACAAGTAGGAGGTAGAGCATGAAAAAGGTTTGGGGGGGAGGGGGGGGGGGGGATCTCATCATCACAGAGGGAAGCCATGGGGAGTGTGTTCTGCTCCCAAAGCCAGATGTATTTAGCTGGGTAATGATAGTCATCTGGGCCGACAGAGAGTGTGTTTGTTCTGTAGGGCGTGTGTATGTGACTTTGAATGCGTGTGTTTGTGTGTCACAACATAGTGTCACGACCAATGTCAGGGATGCTCCTTTTCTGTTTGGCTAGCTGACTGCCTGCCTGAGTGGCTTGCTTACATTTACAGTATGTGCAAGCAAAGAAACTAACTCTCAATCATTGCTCTTGAATACAATTTCGCGACTGTCTTCTTTTTTGCCCTTCAAACCGGCTTTATTCTTCTGTGCTTCATTATACCCCCCGTGCCGGCGTGGGTTTTCCTCCAACATTCCAAAACTATGCATGGTAGGTTAAGGGAACACCCTAAATTGTCCCCAGGTGTGATTGGTAGCGCAAATGGTTGTTTGTCTATTCCTGCCCTGCGATTGGCTGGCAACTAGTTCAAGGTGTCCTCGGCCTACTGCCCAAAGACGCCCCGGGAGAGGCTCTAGCGCGCCCACGACCCTTGTGAGGATAAGCGGATTAGAAAATGAACGGATGGATATATATACCTGCAGCTAAAACAATGTTGGAATGCGCAAGGGCATAAAATGAACGGGTCTATCGATGTCACTGTTCTTCATGCCAATTCAAAGTTGGACTTCGTAATGGACTCTTCTCTCCAAATTGATCTTCCCAGCTCCAGGGGTGTGATCTCCCTCTTTGTAAAGAGGGGTGAGCGGAAAGTCCCTATTAGTACTCGTATCAACAACTGCAAACAGGAAATTATACACAACAAACAAATAAACCCAGACTAATGACAACATAACCTCCTTGGTGGAAGCAATGATGAATGTGTGTGTTTTTTTTTTTTTTTTACTGAATCGCCGTGGTTGTATAAGGATTGTATGCGTGGTTATGTACCCGTGGTTGTAATTGGTGGGTTTTAACAGGACACGGTCTGACACTTGGTTGCTCTTATCATGGGCTACCCGATGTGAACCCTGAGGTTAAAGATGGTCCTTCATGGAGGCGTGCACATACATAACACCCCTCCCTATTTGAGCCTATATGGGTGCTTGACGGTGGCTTGCTGGAATCGAATTAAAATATTAGCTCCGGGCTGTTCGACTGAATCCTGTTGATGAAGCCACTGAGGGAAAATAAAGAAAATGGGCTTCTGCTTCCAGGAATCTTGAAAATCCCTTACTAATGGAATGAGGGAAGGCATGGTAAGATAAGAAGAGCAGAAGAGGGAAGAATTGGCGATCACACAGAGAGCGTGGGTGAGTTGTTACAAGCACAATCCATTGTGTTTGTACGTCGAGAACAAAGCGCGTTGAAATAAACAGAGTACAATCAGAAGGCTCGAAAATATCATGACAAAAGCAGCACCGGAGAGATAGTGCCTTTGGCATTGTGGTTACAATGCAGATTATTTTCAAAGGCACACACTTATAAGGAGAAAAGAGTTCACACAACAGTCATCCTGAAATTATTGGAAGTCACGATCAAGTTATCTGGTGACGGCTTTATTTTGCCCGCATCTGATTGCGGTTTGTTGACCGTTGCACCTAAGTAAGAAAATAGCAAGACCATTTAGAGTTGTATCATCACCAATGTAACCGAGCCAACCATTATTTGCTTCCGTAACTATCCTATTAGGAGAATACAATCACGTAGATGGATTTCTTGGAACCTCATCTCTCCATTATTATTAATGACTTTGGACTACAGTCCTAGTAAGGTTCGCCAGATGAGTTTGTCCCCCCCTCATTGTCCTTTCCCAGCCCTATTGAGGTACATTTTTCTGAAAAGGTAACTGTGGTGGGAATTTTCTCGCTTGGCAAGCCAGACCCACTTTCTTTCTGCATGAAAGGAAGTGGGTCTGGAATGGGCAGCCCGCCCTCCACCGGGGCTCAGTCCCCCCCGTTTTAAACAAACCAAGCAATCGGATTTGTTTATTCGCTGTAACGTGTATATCTTTGGTGGCGGAAGTCCATCCTTATAACATTACGAATGACGTGCGGGAGAGGTTATAGTTTGCTTCATTCAGCATTAAACATGATCAAAAACACAGAGTCATTAAAAACCCAGCATCTGACGGACGACACTGGAAGCTTTGATTTCTGATGTCACCTCCGCTCTTCTCTGATCGATTCATTCTGCTGTCTGTTAACTCAGGTTTGCCCCACCTCGGAAATGAGCTTTATTTATATATGTATTTATGTATTTATTTCATTGTAACAGTGATCAGACTTAATCCCCGGTACGTCGTTTGAATTTTCACACAAGAATTCGCAACCAACTAATTTCAAGCATGCGCCTGAAACAGTTTCTTACTATGTTGGGCAATCTGTCTTTCCTGATGTGGAAACTACTATTTACGTGAGCCTGAAGCGGGAGAATTCTTTTTAATCCACCAATGAACAGATACTTATGTCAATACAAAGTATACAGGGTACACATCACTTAGTTCCTCGGCTAGCAACGAGCCATATCCTAGCAAGACGACCGAGATCCAAGCAAGCTAATATTTTTGACAAACAATCTGAACCACCAAATTGATGTAACGAATAAGCTAATACAACTTGATTCAAAGAAACTGGAGTCTAAAATGACTTTAGCTATGTACACTATATTGACAAACGTGCTCTATAAATACAGTTGAGTTGAGTTGAGAAAAGTATTTGCCCACCTGCATTGATTCCCATTATGAGTAAATTGAAAATACTATTCTTTTTTTTTTCAATTGTAATGTTTATTTTATTAATGTTTTATTCACAATATAATAAAACAAACATTTCCTCTTGTAAGGACAATTACACATTACCCACACCTACATGCACATAAACACACATACAAAGACACAAGGGAAGTGACTGCAGTGAGATTTTTAATCCAGTGGGATTTTATTGACATACGTCCACCTTTTGCAGCTATACCAACTGAAATCTTCTGGGAAGGCTTTCCACAAGGGTTAGTTGTGTGTTTATGGGAATCTTTCATCATTCATCTCAAAGCACATTTGTGAGGTCGCATCAGAAACAGAATCCGAATCAGCATACTGATGTTGGCTGTGATTGCCTGGCAACCAGCTCAGGGTGTACCGCACCTACTGCCCCAAGACAGCTGGGATAGGCTCCGGCACGCCCACAACTCTTGTGAGGATAAACGGATTAGGAAATGGTTGGATGGATACTGATACTGGACGAGGATGCCTGGCTCTCACTTTTGAATCTAATTCTTAAATTGAACTCAGGACTCTGTGTATGTCAGTTAAGTTTATTCACACCAAACTCTTTGATGCATGTCCTGCCAGTTATTGTGATTGACTGGTTTTCCATCAAGTGTGCGGCATCTTGCCAGCTGGGGTAGACTCTTGCAAAGAATAAGCGGTATCACAAATGGATGTTTGGATTATTATTATTATTATTTGTATTTTTTTTGTTATTGGTATGACACTGAGAAATGGCAATCAGGAGGAGATGTGTCTTGAAGATAAAGGATGAGAAAAAGAGGGCGAGACAAGAGCGCCTCTTAAGGCAACTCCATCAGCCTGTCATTAGGAGGTTAATGAAGCCAGCATCACTGCTGCCAAGCAACCAATGATTCGCTCTCTCACTCTCGCTGGCTCCCAACACACACAAAACGTGCGTGCGTGCGCACACACACACACATTCGACATAGTTCCACCACTGAAATCAAATACCCATCCTCGATTTGTAACAAGTAGAAAACAATGGTGTGTTGTCATTCAGCAAAGTGATCATTGAAGAGCGGCCCAGGATTATTAGATGCACGTTGAAACAGGTTGAGAGCCGAAAATCAACATTTACAGACTTGTGGTCACTCTTCAAATGACATTAAATATAGATCATTCAATACATTGTGGATATCAAACAAAGAAGTCAAACAAAGAAAAGGAAATTGGTACACGTATTTGTAGTCGGCCCGGCACTGTTACAACCAATGTTCAGAAAGTGTGTCTTCTATACAAACTAATTGAGTTCGTAGTTCATAATTCATAATTCCTCACACCATCCAAAAGTGATTTTTTTTTTTGTTTTGCATAATCTTGCTGTGAGATATTACCCTAAAATTGTTACTGGAACTTCCCCCATTGTTGCCATCCATTCAGTCCACAATAGTAGAGACCTGCAACGTTCTGCTTCAGTGTTCTCTTTTTTTTTTTTTTTTAAATAAGGGTAAGTACAGCAAAAACAGGAGTGTAGTTTTATAATACTTATGATGGCTCATCCGCGACTTCATGTGACCGAAATTCTATAATGACGAATGCCCACTAAGGACTGACAGTAACTTATCTTCTACGTGTCGCCAACCTGTACAGATTTCCCGAGTGCAGTGACCGCTGTGGGCTCTTCTCCTCTCCAGCCTGCCATCATGCTTCACATTTTGAAGACGCATGCAGTGGTGCAATGCTCTGAGGGTTGGGTTGCCAATTAAGATCTTCCTCCCGCTACATATAAAGGCTGGTTTACCATATGTTGACCAAGGGTTTCTCAAGGAAGTCTCACGAAACATGGCACTCTTGAACTGTTGTTCAAAAAACGTCCACAGATACCAAAATGAGCGTGCTCACAAAAACAGGGAGTAATTACACTGCGTTCAGTTCGCATTCACCCAAAATATGACCAAGTTCGTGTACATTCATTTATTTAACTCATTCAACTACAACACTGGTCGCAACTTTGTTATTCTAGTGCCATGACATCTTTTTTCCTCATGATAAAAAAATATATAATGATTGTAATTTCAATCCCCCATACACGCAAACACACACACACACACACATCAAAATATGAATGCTAACATATGGTAGTCATGTTCATTTTTCAATGCAGGTCCACCACCAAATGAGTCAAATGTTTTCATCCATTATTTAGTTGGTTGTCTACCATAATGACAGGCAAATATGTGTCACAAACATTGCAGGAAAGACGTCCACACATAATCTAGCACAACATTTTGTACTGCTGCTGTCTAGAATGGAGAACAAAGACATGTCTGTCTTCAACCAAGCGACAATTATCTACGCTTCTTAAGGAATTGGAGCTAGGTTACTGAAAAAAAATCCAAATGTTCCGATTAAAAGTAGAAAGAAGCCGAAGACAAAGATATACAGTATATGCTGGAAAGTAGGCAGACAGTTGTCGAGAAGCATACATATACCATATGACCCTAAAACGCCACAGGCCTCAGCAATAACATTTTAAAAAGG
Organism: Hippocampus mohnikei; assembly: GCA_026261675.1. Lineage (NCBI taxonomy): Eukaryota > Metazoa > Chordata > Actinopteri > Syngnathiformes > Syngnathidae > Hippocampus > Hippocampus mohnikei. The sequence continues at coordinate 4,790,075 of JAKGUB010000340.1, forward strand.
TTCATCATCGACAATAATTTGATTAATACGGGTCATTTTATCCCCACTTAAACTTCCACAGCATTCAGCATGCTTCATTTCTTTTTGTACAAGCTCATTTACTTTTTTCGCACGAGCAAAGCAGTGTGAGGGTGCATGGTGCATGTGTGTGTGTCTACGTGTGTGTGTCTGTGTGTGTTTTATTCATGTCAGCACTCGTCACTGACAAACCTCGCCCTGGAGGATGCGGGTTAGACTGTCAGCCTCAGTCAGACATCACAAACACGCACACGACCTCAATACACGCATTCAGTTTGACATCTGTCACCTTCTGTGCTGAGATCAGGAAGCCATATACATTATCCGGTGTGTGTATATACCGTGTGGGCATGTAGATGTGCCTGTTAGCTACCATTAGACCATTTGACCTCAAAGTTAAGTAGTGTCTCAGACCCGAAACAAAAACAGTGTCTCACCTCCCTTACTAAGAGACGAAAAAAAAAAAAAAAAGGAATACGCAAATTCATATTACCTAACAATATCACTTTTTAACGTGCAATAATAAATATCTTAATTAAAATGTAAAAAGTATCAAACAGAATGTAGCTCAAACTCCGTTAAAAGCAGTGTGGGGTTTTGGGGGCGGGGTTGTTTGTTTGTTTTGGGGTTTTTTTGGTAAAGGGTTAGTGAAGTAAAGTTTCTTTGCACCAATATGCACGGTAGGTAACAACCATCACAGCCCAAGTGTTTCCTGGTTTTGATCATGTGACGTTCACAAGCTAAGTCATTTTCAGTCGAGAGCAAGTGGTACAACAATGCAAAATGTGGTGGTGGGGGGGAGTGTTTCTGCTTAATTCATATTTCACAAATAATATTAAATCAGAATAGCGTGTTTATACTAATGGGGGCGCATCGAACATATTGGAAAGAATTTTTCTTTTCTCTGACTTCCCCTTCATAAAAATCATCCTCAGCTATAATTAAAAAGTATCCATCCTTCTATCATCCATAATCTGAATTTCTTATCCTCACGCTAGAACTGCTCTGAAGAACAATTTATCCCAAAAGTCACTTGAATATATGCAACAGAGTAAATGTAGCTCGTTACTACACCCCTCTGCATAACAGTATATGGAATAATGAGATGTTTTGGTAAGATTTTGACTCTCTCAAATAGCCTTTTCATCTCAAATAAAAACATCAGTGAATACAGCCTTATAATCCAATGCGCCTTATATATGGATCAATATTCAGATTTCTTGGACGGATTTTACATGTTCTGTAAAGTGCTTTGTTACAGCTGCAGTGGTTGTGAAAGCTCTATATAAAGCTGTATTGTGCATTCCATTTAGCCTAGCTCCATCTAGTGGATGCATAACACAACTTGCAGCCACTATTGTAGCTTCTATTCTATGCGCCTTATAATGCGGTGCGCCCTATAAATGAAAACAATTTCAAAATAGGCCATTCGTTGAAGGTGCATCTTATATTCCGAAGCGCCTTAGAGTGTGGAAAATACGGTATACAGAAAGACACAGACACAGCTCTCTGTATGAGCAAATGCAGTCTTACACCACTGCAAACTAACACAAGACAATACTAAGAATATTTCTATCCAAGTAGAAGTAGCTTGTGTTAGATCTTGATAGACTGGGCAGGTACAAGCCTCCAGTGAGGTTGATGAGTGTGAAGCCAGAAAGAAGTGCTTACTGCAATTTCATATAAGGAGGACTACTGATCATTCATCTCAGAAGTACCCTTCCAGCCACTGAAGAAACAAGTGACTGCAAGGATTTCAATACCTTCTGTCTACACGACAGTCGCAAAAAGACTGGAGCATGATTGTTGTTCATCTCCAGAAATGTGAAATTGGACCCTTTCCTTGTACTATTCTAAAGCTCCACAAGAGGTGAAAATGCAGTAAAAGTAGGTAGAATCACATGCAGGTACATAAACAACCTGAATCTGTCTTTTAGTGCCGACTGGGAGAGCAGCTTGGTGGTCAAAGTGTGGCCTTGATTATAGGTGACAGGGGTACTGCTGGCCACGGGGACATGGGAGCACGGCATGGCAAGAAGGAAAGGTCAAAGCCGCAGCACTGTCAGCATCATCACTGTGACATTGTGACGAAGAAGCCGCGCAGAAAAACACGGAGACCTATTACTTATTAGTAATGCGGCAACAACAAAGGCACAGTAAAAATTATACATGACGTTTTGAGCATGGGGAGGGGGGCGTGCTCGGGCGGAGCAGATTTGAATGTTGAATACCTGATTCTACCTACCTTTTGACCTCCAGTTCCCAACTACCTACCAACCTAGTCTGCTATTTATTTGAATGTCGTTATTTTATCAGTGCGTAGTTTGCGTATCCTCCTTGTCAGTCAGGCATGATAGGGTACAGCTCACACCCAACCCAAATGAGGACAAGGGGTATAGAAAGGAAATACATCGAGGTATGATAGTCAATGTACTTTGTTTTTTACCATCATTAAACTTGTGGGAATCGCTTTTTGTTTATTTTAGACACAAGAAAAGCCACGTGTCCCGCCTGGACCGGACCGGCTCAGAAATACACCTACGCGTTTGGAAAAATTCGCACATTTCTGCGAAATTTCCAATGGGGCTCATACCCACAAGATGGTGTGGCGTCATTTGCAAATGTTTTGTTCAAAAGAACAAAACAAATGTTTTGAGTGATCGTGTCTGAATGGATCACTTCCTTAAGCGATTCACATTACTCAGTTCATCCGAGCTCAGACATGTGCGTGTCGGCAGGGAGTGGAAACGGAACTGCGCTGTCTGTCAATCACTCGTGAATCTTTGCGAGCATCGAAGGCGGGGCACAGACGTTACTGAACATACTGCATTCTTGTTTGACAATGAGTGAGTGAACGTACTGCCATTCTGACGTGTGTTTAGTTTGTCCTACTGTCTTGCATGAGTGATTTGCGATTCACCAAAGAAGGAACAATGAGTCAGTCAACCTCCTGATGTACCTGTTTCCGTACTCATGCTGTCATTGGCATCTGTTTATACAAGCTAACGGTGGACGCTAACAACTCGGAAAGAAACACATTGCTATATTACAGCTGCATTTGGGGGGGGGGGGGGGTTAATAATAATAATTACCGTAAATTCCGGACTATAAGCCGCTACTTTTTGCCCAAACTTTCAACCCTGCGGCTTATACAGTGATGCAGCCAATTTGTGTAATTCTTCTAATGGCCGCCAGGGGCGCTCGAGTAGAAAAGGTAAGATTAAGACCGGTCTTTATGACACTGTTTAATTCCGACACTGAGGACGGTGACTTCGATGGCTTCAGTTCACAGGAGGAAGATGAAGACGGCTCACCGTGATTTTTACAAGTACCGGTATGTTCTTTTACCAGACCTGTTATACTGTGTTGCTATTCTGTTGCTAGTGTGTTGTTACCATGTTGCTACAGTTTTACTGCCGCATCACAGGCACCGTTTGGGAAGAAAGTTATATTATTATTATTGTTAAGTTATATTATTGAAACTTTGAAAATTCTCTCTGTGTACCGTGTTTCTTTGTAAATATGTTTACATGTTTTAATGTGGGCACATGCGGCTTATATACAGGTGCGGCTTGTGTATGTACAAAATTGGTTTTCCTCTAAAAATGTAGTGGATGCGGCTTATAATCAGGTGCGGCTTATAGTGCGGAAATTACGGTACTCAGACAAGTTCACTGATAGACCAATGAGGTATGTGATGACATCAGAGATGGCCCTCCCGTTGCAAGCCATTATTCCAAAATTGTATTAAAGCTGTTACTTTAAATTCAAATCACTACATCATTCTGATTCCATTTCTTCTCTAATCCTCTGGAACTGCACTATTGTCTGAACGCCTCACACTCTTTGTCCCTCCATTCTACTCATCGGTTCTCGTATATAAGTGGGAGCAAAGGGCAGGAGGAGGGAGTGATTGGAATTCATTATGGTCAAATGATTTTAAACTCTGGAGCTGAGAGGCTTTTCTAATCAAAGCTGAATGGGCTGGAGAGTTAATGTGGGTAGGCTGTGGAGTGGAAGAGAAAGGAGGAGCGACAACTCCATCGTCAAAGTAGCGCTCTGGAGGGCTCTTCACACAACCCAAATGGTGAAATTGCACAGATACCGAATAGACACGCGACCCGTATTACTGGCGTGACTCACTCAAAAGATGTGGTTACACATCCATTGCTTCTCATTGTCTCGCCATCCCTTATCCTTTGCAGAATTAAACGTGTTTACAGGGTTGTGAGCGCATGCATTTTAATTTAATGCGGATTATTCTGGGTTTTTTTATGGCACACTTGTTAAATGCATGCGCATGAAATTTGTTTAACAAGAATTTCTTTATCAGCCAGCAGTCAACAAATAAACAGCTCCAGATGCAAAGTCCGAATTTAACAATGTGGGACACCAAGCAGTTAAGCGGGATGCACAGGTAATTATTTGTAATAACTAAAGCTCTTTTTTTATTTTTTTTTTTTTAAACGAGCGATCCAACACATAGCAAGGACATAAATAGGAGGCGTGTGTGCCTACAGCACCTTTTGCAAGCATTTTTTGGTTTATCCTGGTTCTTTCTGCTCAGTGTCTGTCATTGTACTTTATCAGTCTTGTATTTTTGTAAATACATATTTTGTTAACTCTTAACTGTGTCTACACTTGTGGAATCAGATTCGCCTGACAATTTTAATGTCAAATTTAACCCTATGTTGCATACGGGTTACTTATAGTAACCACAACTTTAACTCATATTGGTTATTCAAGTTACCAGTTTTAGTTTTTAAATCCACCGCGAGATGTCATTAGTGTGCGCAACAGCGGGAGGAAAAGGTGAAAGAGGGTCCACAAAATGTTGAATAATTTCTATCCGTGAGATGAAAAGGTCCAAATACCCTATTGTACTTGTGCAGAAGAGTGTATAGAACATATAGAACACAATAAATAACAGTTTCTATGTGTTACCTATCAGTACTGCCATGCTTTTTGGCAAGGTAATTGTAGTGACCATTATGCACACAAGTACCCCCCTATTATGTTTTTTTTTTCCCAAAATTGTGAATTTATTATGATATTTGGCCATAATCTACCCTAAATTTAAAAACAAACCACAATTGAATAACTCCTGCAGAAGCCATGCAACATAGGGTTAATTTTGACTGGGAGGGAATATCATCGAACATTTTCTCTACGTAATTTACTGTGTGCATATTAGAAAGAAGGAAAAGTCTCATCACCACTGGACTGATGAAAAAAAATGTCGAAAGAATCTCTCATGACAGCAAAGATGCGGTACCAATAAATGTTAAAAAAAAAAAAGTAACATTACAGGAAACCAAGTGTGTTACTTTATTTTCCTGTACTGCACTGAATTGATGCTCATGTGATTTGTCAGTGTGTTTGATTGAAACCCGCATGGAATGTGGCTGCTGTTCCCCGGACATCCATTTCCAGTCTTGGTATGGCTACATTTTGCCTGCCTTTTAACTCCTCCATTCCCCCTTGGGGGTTGCTGGAAATGACTACAAAGAATTTTCAAAATTGCCATGCAGTGGGCATCTGAGAGGGCCCGGGATCAGAGGAGAAGAGATCACTCATAGCAGCGTCGACTTGATACAGGTTTGCATGCGAAGCACTACACATTAGCCTGCAGTGCAAACCTGTACGATCGCAGACCGTCGGGGGAAGCACATCAATGGATTAAGGACTCCCCGCGGACATTAAAGACATATGTGCACATGGCAGATCAAATTAAAATGCTGACAAGAGCTGGTTTCATCTTCTGGCGCTATCTCCTGAAGCGCCACCTGGCCAGGGCTTCATGCCTGAGCTCATCACTGCTGGCACTGTTGTACCTCCTGATTCCCCACCGCATGTCTTAGTTTGACCCCGCAGACTATTTTACATACAGTAATGCTGGCCCTCCAATTTGGGAAAGGCTTCCACATTCAAAAATGTACACAAAAGATGACAAATATGTCTTTTTCCTGTTTTGTCAAATACTTAAATTACTGACAAGAGGACTCAAATGGTTCTTTGCACCCGAGTTTTTATCTTCCCCAAGTCACCATGCCAGAACTCCCAAGCCAAAATATCCTTAATTCACAGTTGTGAAAAAAATTACAAACAGTCCTGTCATTAAAAAAAAAAAAACTTTTATAACAACAGAATGATGTTTAAAAACACCTTCAATCTACAAATCAGCTTTCGCAGCTACTGTATACGATGAGATGACAGAGGCCCCAAGAGGCGGCCCTTCCGGTCCGACCGGAGTCTAACCTAATTCCTCTGAACGTTTTTTTATTCTTCCATTTCACTCTGTGTTTTGGTTGAGTCATCAAGTGGGATGCCGGGATACGTCCAAGCCAAAAATATACAGACAGCCTGGAGAATATGCAAGTGCCTTAAGCATTTGTTACTTTTGTGTTCATTTGTATACTTCCCACATTTCAAGTGCAGTGACATCACGGTGGTTGTGGACTGGAGCTGCAGTGAGGGTGACTCAGTCTGAGGTGCGTGTCTCAGGTTGTGCGCTTAGTTTGGCTGCTTGCATATATATGCATTACATATGCTGAACGTGCCTTGTTAATCCTTTACGGTGGTGTGAAAGTGTGCAAGCCATTATGAACCCCCACCACATGGTTCCCACCCTTCTAAGCACTTACTACTGTCAGAGTGTGATGGTAGCGGACCAAAAAGCAGGGAGGCAGGAGGAGCAGGGAGTACCAAACAAAATGTATCAACCAAAACACTTGTGCACGGGTACATTGGAAAAACGAAAGCAAAATCACAAACAAAGTCCTGTAAAAAAAAAAAAAACAACCTCAAAGCAACAACAACAACACTATGACAAACAAAAACATGTGACAGCATCACAAACAAACAAAAAATCACACAAAAGTAACACAACGATCAGGCTATTCAGGCCATTCAAAATGTTGAAAAATACCGAGCTGCTGCTTATAGGTGACGAGCTCAATTTTCATTGTCTCCGTTGTCTGTACGAAAAAATAAATAAAATCAAAAAAGACTTATTTGACTCGTCTGACATAGAAGGATCTCTAGAATGTGCCCAAATAGTGAGGTAAAATTGCAATACATGAAGTTATGGTTCCAAATGAAAATCTGCAAGAGTGAATCCGCAATAACCGAACTGTGAAAGGGTGAAGGAACACCGTCATGCTTGCTTCAAATAATTGCTTTGGATTCATGACAGATTTTTTTTGTTTTGTTCTTTTTATCCACCATAATTTACAGACTATAAACCACACCTGATTAAAAGCCGCAACAGCTAAATTTAGCCATTTGAACTCAATTGTCCATACATCAGCCACATGGGACTAATAGCCACAGGCTTGCATTTTATTAAATGGGATATGATCTATATTATAAGCACCGGTTGACCCCCCACCCCCCGCCTCCATAAAAAACAACAACAACAAAAAACACTACTGAACGCAGTTATAGTTACACAGCAAACCAAAACCTTTCTCAGGCTCTTGTTGTTCACAGGTGAGCTTAGACCAGTTGCAAAGTTCAGCACTTGGAGACACCATATTCCACATTTAGAGGAGCATCAACTGGCAAATAATAAATAATATGGGAACTATGAAGAGGGAAGAATGCTTGAATATATATATTCTAAGAGCTGTGGTGTGGTCTGTGCTCCCTCCAGTTATTAAATGTCCGTAAAATTCCATACTAGGCAGAGTTCACATCAAGTTTGATTCAAGAGGTGGAAAAGATGGATTGATGATGAAAACAACACATCCAACACACACTTGTCTAATCCTGGAGATTTTCCAGAGAGGACTCCAACATTCCTCGAAGGAAATCTCAAATGTGTCTGAATTCATTACACGCCATGTCTCTCTCACACACACACACACACATTTAAAAAAAGGGTTCAAGTAGACTGCCAAATGACAAAATATCACGCACAACATTAGACTTGCTTATTTCCACATGAATGGCACAACAAATGGAAAACCCATGAGAAATGACCTGTGGCCCTTATCTGGTTCGAGAAGCAGCCTCGCAAAGTCTAAATGTAGTCGGTGATAAACTGTGCCGTAAATATGAGCTCCCCTATGGCTAATGAGATGGTTTAGTCAGATGAGGCATCACATAGCTGGGAAGCCTGTGACTGATCACACTGCTTAGAAGCATTTATTGAAGCTGGCAGATCATTTTTTCACACTCATACCAAACTTGACTCCTGGTGTGAGCATGATACATCCGTCCGTGCCAGCTGCAATTCACCCTTGACAGACACAAGTCGAATCATGCGAGGCCATGTGGTTCATGGGATGTGGGGATTGGAAGCATACTCTTTGGACAAAGGTATTGGGACGCGAAGAACTGGAAGACGGAGATGGTTTATTTATGACTTTAGAGTGTACACGGGTGTTATTATGCTATAAGTAGCTACTCAAATACCATGCACTGAAAAGTACCGTATTGGCCCGAATATAAGACGGCCCTGATTATAAGACGACCCCCTCTTTTTCAAGACTCAAGTTTGAAAAAAGACTTTTGAACACCAAATTAATTTTGATGCAGAGAATAATTACGGTACATCTGAAACAAATGATTATGACAATATATTTGAGAGAAAAAGCACGTTATTTTGCCTCATTCAAATCTTAACATCTGAACATTTAAATATGTAAACTAAAGTGCAATCACATTCGTAAATGAATGGCTTCTGGTTTTTGAAATGTAAATTACATCATAACTTCTCCTCCTGGCCGATCTTCGACCCACTTTTCTCCAGATTGTCGCTACGTTTCTCCATTTTCTGTTATCTCTTCTATTATTTTCTTCTCTTTTCTTTCTTACCGCTATTTTTTATTTTTATTCTTCGTGACAGGGGTTCACTTTGGCCTGGGGAGTCAAGTTCAGCATTCGCTACAATAACATATGGCGCCATCTAGCGTCATGAATAGGTATAATGTCTAGACCCTGAATATAAGACGACCCCCACCTTTTTTTCTTATTTCAATGCAAAAAACACCGTCTTATATTCGGGCCAATACGGTAGATATATTGTTGACTTAAAAACTGAATCTGGAACCAGATTTTATTTTTGTGCAACCACCTGGTGAAATAAAATTGAGTCAATTCAACATTTTTTTATCAATGTACCGCAACCCTCACTTCATTGTTCGAAGTGGCCTTGCACAAATTGTTCCCAGTGATTTGTAAGTTTTAAAAAAAATTCCCAAAGACCTCTGCAATTTTATAATTTGGACCGTGTTTGGGGTTAGGCACCCTCATCATGACATCAATGAAGAAGCTTTCAAGTTGAATGTGATCAACCACTGAAAAAGGAAATCAATGTTATGTTGTTGTGGTGGCACTATCAGCATTTGTGTTGTTACCACTTCTTTCCTACAGTACCTTTGTCTTCTCTTTGTTCTACACTTCCGTAAATGTGCAGTGCTGAGAGCTTCCACTTCTCCAAATGAGAAGAAGGGTGGTCTGACTTCAAGCTCTTTATTTTTCACCGTACATATTAATTCAAGATACGTTCCACACAGCACCATGTCCATTTTAATTCGCCTAAAATTAGTATCCATCCATACACCCATCCATTTTCTATTGCGCTTGTACTCATTAGAATCAGGCTTGAACTATCCCAGCTGGCTTTTGGGTGAAAGGCAGGGTACACAAGTACCGTAAACTATTCACACACGCATTGACAACTACGGGCAATTTACAATTTGTGTTTGGAATGTGGTTGGAAGCTGGACGAGACGCAGAGGAGCACATGCAAACTCCACACAGGAAAGCCAGAACGGGGATTCAAACCTCTTGCTCAACTGAATGTGCAAACCGTTTGTCAGCCGAGCCGCTTACGTTATGGGTCATTTGATGTGATTAGAATGTATCCTAGAAGTCAAAGGCCTGGTAATGGCACACAACACCGCTGTCAAATGATTTATTGGTCACATGACGATGTGATTATGAAGAGTCGAGCCATGCGGCAGAGCAACTTTGCTCAGCTGGCTTCTCTCACTACGCTCTCTGCCTTGTCAGCACTGTTCAACAAGGTCACACTGAAATGTACCAGTCGTGGCACTTTAATAGACTGGCATGACGGCTGTGAAAGTGGATGACACAGGGTGCGTGTGTCATTTGGCTTGTGCTGGAGTCTGCATGCTGTGCTATATATACAAGTGCAAATGCCTCATATCGGGCCACCTCAAATCATCTGACAATGCAAATCTAATCCAAGCAAACATGCCGGAGTTATGTCGCGCCTCATTTTAGGTTGGTACCATTGACCTCAAACTGCGGGCCCCGTCAGCCATCTCCCTCCTGAGTGGCGTGAAGGGGTATAAGAAGCGGTTGAAGGGGGTTAAGAGGAAATGGCAGCTGGAGACTCGGGTGTTGAAACATGGATTGCTTCAAGTTGCTTTCAATATGGTCATGTTGTCACCCGGCCCCAATATTTTTACAATCAACCGTTGAACCCAGCGACCCACTCCCCACTTCACCTCTCTCCCAGCGGCACTTAGCACCTCTTGTTTCCCCTCTCGCCCTTACAAGAGCAACGACCCCCAAGCAGCTGGAGCCGATGACACCTGTCAGCAGGGAGATAGTATGTCCACTGTGGCTGACTCCAGATCAGCCCTCCTCCCCCCCCCACCTCCCCATGCCCCCTTAAGACACATGTACGGACATTTACAAGGCTCATAAATGTGTGACATCATGTTCACTGACGCTGTTACACACAGACTTCCTGACAGTAAGGACAATACCGTAGCCTTGCAAAATAAATAATGGGAAAGCTAATTTTATACATTTCCTGCCACCAGGGAGAACATGCAAACTCCACACAGGAAGCCCGGAGCCAGAATCGAACCCTGCACCTCTGCACTGTGAGGCGGATGTGCTAACCAGTCATCCACCGTGCCGCCCTTGATGATAATTAATTAAACATTTAGTTTACGTTAATTGTTAATTGTACTATAGGTAAGTATGCAGCCATCCATTTCCCCTCGCAATTTTACATAATATACGGAATTTTTCCTTCCTTCAGGAATGTACGGTACATTAAGTGGTCAATGTGGTTGCCCCATAGGTAGCAGTGTTGCGCATTAAAAATCGGGATCCAACTGCCTACTATTGGATGCTTCCTGCCACCCCCACCGCAGCCCTCCACCCTTGCCACGGTACTTCCATCATCTGCATCCGGTGGCTCACTGCCCCACTCGGGTTCTGCGAGCAGATAAAAGTCAAAGTGGTCACCAATCAACCACAGGGCGCAAACAGCCTGACTGAAACTGAACCCACGCTGCCTGCATCGTCGTCAAGCAAGTGAACCACATTGCCAGTAACTACTAGACAAACTTTAGGTGATCCTTAGGGATTAAAGGATTGAAATAAAATATTATAATAATAAATTCTAAATATTCCCGGGAATGGATGGATCAGTGGATGGATTGCAAAATACATTATTCGTCTGAGTAAAAGCAACTCAAATTGATTTAGCGAGCTTGTTTACTTTGATGGACAACGATAAAGCAGATTAAATGTGATACTCATGGCACTGTGTCCAGTAATGATATTACACTACATACAGCCGTAAAAAACAATATACGTAGCTATTATTCTGATACAGTTGGGATCAAGGCATATGGTAAGAGTCAAAAATAAAACAACCACCTTTCAATTAACATCCATCCATCCATCCATTTTCCGAACCGCTTGATCCTCACTAGGGTCGCGGGGGGTTCTGGAGCCTATCCCAGCCGTCTTCGGGCAGTAGACGGGGGACACCCTGAATCGGTTGCCAGCCAATCACAGGGCACACAGAAACGAACAACCATCCACGTTCACACTCACACCTAGGGACAATTCAGAGTGTTCAATCAGCCTGCCATGTATGTTTTTGGAATGTGGGAGAAAACCGGAGTGCCCGGAGAAAACCCACGCAGGCCCGGGGAGAACATGCAAACTCCACACAGGGAGGCTGGAGCTGGAATTGAACCCGGTACCTCCGCACTGTGAAGTCGACGTGCTAACCACTGGACTACCGGGTCGCCCTCAATTAACATTAAAAAAAGTATTTATTGATCGACAAACACAAAAGTTTTATCGATTGTAGATTAAATTGTGTGTGTCTGCTTATGTTTTCCTCATTGCTTATATACAGTACTGTGGGTCTTTTAATTATTTTCAGATTATTTGCACTGATTTTTATTTGCTGCTGGGTGGCACCAGTGATGTTTGCATTGAGCCATATATGTCCACCGACAGTGGCCCATCTTATAAATTCTGCTGTCAGGATTGTCTTATTTGCACTTCCTATCATCCATCATCTATTACTACCCCAATGAGACGACAACAAAGTGAAACAAGTACCAAGTGAGCAAACAACAAAAATGCGTTGCATTAATTAAGAGGCAAGAAATCACGAGGCAAACAGGTGTGGAAAAACCCAAAGCTATGATAAGCGCAGTTGTTTGTTGTCAGCATCAGCTATCTTCTATTCCGCACACAATCTGGAATCACACACCCTCCAACCCCCACACACTTCCCCCATCCATTCCCTAAGCATCCAGAGCACTTTACAGCTTGTTAGTGGGGCAGGATTGCTGGTACAGTCTCCAAGGCAGCGCCATGAAGGTGACATCTATCACAGTCGTAGAGTGCTGGCTTGCTAAAAATACCAGCGGCGGTCTCCCTCCGCTTGTGACGCCGAGCGGGAGGAGAGCAGCTGACACAAAGGCTGTGGGGAGGTGGAGGGTGGTGCTGTCACTTGCAGAGGTATGTTAATTACATTGTTCACACACAAAACAAGCAATGTGCTCAAGGAAAAAAATAGCAAAGTGACTATGTTGATTTGAAATGACATGATGGCCAAAACCGGGAGGGACGACGATCAACTGGTGAGCACGTCCACCTCATGGTGCAACGGTTATGGTATCCGTCCGTCCTTCCTCAGTTGACTTTGCGTGACTGTGTGGATTTTCTTCGAGTGCTCTCGTTTCCTCCCATATTCAAAAAACATGCATGGCAGGTTGATTGAGCACTCCAAATTGTCCCCATGTGTGATTGTGAGTGCAAAATGTTTGATCGTCTATGTGCGTCCTGCGATTGTCTGGCAACCGGTACTGGGTGTAGCCCACCGACTGCCAGAAGTCAGCTGGGATTGCCTCCAGCATGCCCGCGACCCTTGCGAGCATAAAGCAGTTCAGATAATGGGTGGATGAATGGATGATGGCCAAAACTAAAAGCATTCGACAGATTGTAAACAACGTATGTACTGTATATACTGTATTTAACAATCACGAAACAGTAGCCAAGTGGTTAGCACATCATCCTCACCGTTCTGAAATCAGGGGTTCAGATCTGGGCATGGGGCCTCTGCCTGTTGCATTTTCTCCCTATGCTTCCGTCTACCTTCCATAAACAAGCTTCGAAGGCTTCAGTGAAGACTCTAAATCAGAGGTCACCAAACTTTTTGAACCGATTAACGTGAAGGGCATACGCGCACGTTGCAGAAAAAAAAAATGCTCAAAATGTCTTCAACTATGTTATTATATGGTCCATCCATCCATCCATCCATTTTTCGATCCGCTTTATCCTCACAAGGGTCATATTTTTGGTACATACTTAAAATCCTTACATTTTTGTCTTTATTTCCAATTCCTCCCTCTTCTCTTTCACACCTACGTCCGTGTACATGTTTTCGTTATACCAGAAGTAGGACTAATCCCTGGTTCATGGGCAATGTAGTCCTACTAGCGAAATGCTGTGGCCAGACTAAACGGGAGCTGAGCGTTTCTGGCGGTATGTTTCCAGTGTTACAGCGTGGGACAATATCATTGTGGTCTGTGAGACAGAAAGAGCCAACTGGGACCGAGCTAAAAAAAAAGAAAAAGGACCTGGATTGCATAAGGGGGAGCAAGGAAGTCACCATATCTGGTGAGTATTTTGACTTGTTTATAGCCACTGAACTGTCAACCAAGCAATCATTTGACAGCCAAGGTAATAACACAAACAACGGTCACCTGATGGCAGAGCAACAGTCACCTGTTTTTGCAAGATCATGATAACAGGCCTCGGTGAGAAAAAATGTTATTGCCCAATCTACTCCCCATGTACACAAGCGCATGGACACGTTCGGGATTGTTCTTGGACGCCTACCCACATAGCCACTTCAGAGAACTACAACTTTCACCACATATTATTGCCGTTTTAATATTGTGATTTGTATACAGTAATGAACATACAATACAATATGAACAATATCACTAAAAAAACGTTACAAGACATTATGTTCTCTTTTAAAAGCTTTAAATCTGTTTGGACATATGCAAGAGGCTCATTGTGGCACCAAATCAAAAACAACAACAAAAAAACAATAGCTTACAAGGACTTTGCCGGAGATTTCAATCGCACTAATTCCACTTTACAAGAAAAAGAAGCTGTACTCGCACATTAGAAGCTCATCTTTACCTCGTGCTCAACGAGTCAATGGCCCCGTGGGCCTACAGAAGCTGTTTTTACTCAGTGACACTGTAGGCTTGCTATGTATGATGTTCAGGCCACGAGGGCCCCAGAAACGTGGGATTAATAAATAATTTAATCCATCCATTTTCTGATCCGCTTATCCTCACAAGGGTACTAGGGGCTATCCCAGCTGTCAATTAATTTAATAAGTAAATGAGTTATATTTCAAACCAATTTCGGGGCCACATTCGATTTCCCTTCAGCAAAGTTGCTTTTGCCTCAACAGCAAAGTCAAATTTGACTCAGCGTCAAAGTCAGAGGTGAGCGAGCAACGTAGTCAAATTCAACCAATTCTGGAATAGACGATCCCAATCTAACACACCTGGTCCCGCTTTTGACCCAGCTCAGCTGATCCAAAGCAAACACTTGGCTGGGTCGCTCCAATTTCAGGAACGTGTTGGGTTACGCAAATAAAACAATTTGGGTTATTTTTAATCCGGCATTTTTAATGGTGTATACATTAATGATAAACATAACACATTTATGAAAAATAATCTCAATCAAAAAGTAGTTGGTTTGCTTTGAGTGAGAATTTGTTTCTGATGGGCGACCTAATACTGACCTGGTACCTTTTCCAGTCCTGATCCAAAATGTGGGCACTTTCAGGGGTAAAAGGAACACTGCAATTCTTTTGGGGTGGACAAAGCTGTTTTATTGTGTCCCTTTGTTCGTGTGCTGGCTGAAGTGCACAACAAGATAACAGGCCGTCTACTTGCATACAGGTCTGCTGATAGCAATCTGCTCGCCCCAGTAGATGGTGGTGGAAATCTTTGGGTTTCTTTTGTTTTTGTTTGCGTCACAATGTCTTCATTGTGTCTTAGCAAAGTCATTGTAGAGAACAGATAACATCTTGAACCATTCTTGTGCTGTTCAGAATGTGCACCTTCTATCTGACCGACGTTGACACAGTAACTTGGTTGTAGTTTATTATTGTTTCAAAGTTTGAGACAGATGTTCTCCCAAACGTCAAAACAAAACGCAAAATGTGCCCAAACTTAGATGTGTCAGGTGGGAGTTTCAGATAAGAACCACAACTTGTTTTTCAGCTGCTTGCCTAATAGGCGTCTGTCATCACAGTCCGTCATCACAAGCCAAGTCTTAAAACTACAACCGTTGCAAATAAGCCACAGGCATTTTCCATTGTAAAAACAAGGTGTGATGCTTGTGCAAATGTTATGATGCTCCAGATTCTTTCATGATCAGTCAGCGTAAATTGTGGATTATATCTGTCATGTCTCTGCACTTTGAGGTCGATGCGCTAACCACTGGACCACCACTGGACCACCGGTATGTGTGTGTGGGTATATATATATATATATATATATATATATTATATGCAGGGTGTTCCAAAAGTCTTGGGCACATTTGAAGTCCTCATATCTCCTTAACTATGAATGGTAGTAAGATAAAAGTTGTGCCATTTTAAAACTAATTAAATTAAGTTTTCTGTAAGGCTATTGATTTTTTTTTAATTTCTTTTCAGACCCATTAATGGCGTTCACTCAACCAGAAAAGACGTTTTGTGTGCTTGAATTTGCGAAAACTGAATCATGGACTGTTGGTCAACGTGCATTTCGCAGAAAATTCAGAAAGGAGCCACCAGAGAGGAAGTCCATAGTGAGATGGCATGCTCAATTCATAACGGATGGGTGTTTATGCCCAGCTAAAAGAACGGGACGCCCCTCAACTTCAGAAGATGTGATTGAACAAGTTCCAATCGACTAGAAGAGCCATATACAGTATATATGGATGGATGGATAGATAGATAGATAGATAGATAGATAGATAGATAGATAGATAGATAGATAGATAGATAGATAGATAGATAGATAGATAGATAGATAGATAGATAGATAGATAGATAGATAGATAGATAGATGATAGATGATAGATGATAGATGATAGATGATAGATGATAGATGATAGATGATAGATAGATAGATAGATGGATGGATGGATGGATGGATGGATGGATAGATGGATAGATGGATAGATAGATAGATAGATAGATAGATGGATAGAAAACACACACACACACACCCACATCACTTTTCTGATCTGCTTGTCCTCACAAGGGGTACTTATTCCTTATACCTTATTGCCTTTTGTTTGAAATGTGCTATTTGATTAAAGTTGCCCTTGATTTGCCCTTATAAATACAGACAAACCAATTTTCAGCGTACCCTGTTTACTACGTTTCCACGCCTATAACGTTCACAATTTCTAAATCCCGATTTCACGTAATTCATTTTCCATTTGCAGATTTGCTTCCAACAAACACCTTTATAACATAAACTTAATTACAACGACCAGATTTTTCCCACAAAATAGTTAACAGGCCTTCATTTTAACCAACTATGGGAAGCTCATTGCCGCTGCAACCTTGCTCATGAACAAAATGTACAGCTCGGGATTGCAGCGCTACTGATCGACTCCTACATTGTACTTATGGAGGCTCAACGCGCATGGTCTGGAACCCTGCCGGGTAAACGGAAGCAAATCTTGCCCTCTCTGAAGACTGAAATTGTCTCTCACTTTCGAAAGGGAGTCTACCAGATGAAGCTCAGCCGAGACTACGAATTGTCAAAGTTGACAATTTCGGCAGTCATCCGTGATGGCCACAAAATCATGGCAGAGTTCAAGGCCAACAGATTGAAGGATGATCGTAAACGGCTTCAAGCACATCCTGAATTGGAGAAGGTACTTTTGATTTGCTGAAGAATGTTTTCAGAGATGAAGTAGGAATGCTAAGTTGTTTCATGTCTAATCAAATATTTTTCTTCACACTGTATACACGTATTTGTAATTGACATGTTTATACATCTAGAAATGTTCATACTGTATTATACATTGTAGTTGGCGGCTATTTTATTGGAAATGGTTACAACGAATTACCGTTATAACATACAGATTGGTTATGTCCCTCGAGGTACATTGTAACGAAGTTCGACTGTAATCCGTATACTGTATAGGAGTAAACATTTGTCATGTTTGAAAAAAGTGTTGCGCTGCATCTTGAGAAACTACCCGGTACAAGCCAGTTGATTGTGATCACTTCAGACATATTTTTGCTCCATTGCCCCTCGGCTTATGTAGACTGTTGGTTGAGGTTGATGACTGATTACATTTTCCTGCGTCAGGGTCACATGTGTGACAGCAGGTTTATCTTCCTGAGGTGAATGGTGAGAAACACGACATTCCGAGCTGTGCCTCGCCTGTGTCAGTGGTCAGAGCCTTTGTTGTTGAGCATGAGTCAACAGTGGAAGACTGTTAAAGCCAGCAAGTAACCCAAGTTCAAATTCACTATCAGACTGCTGCACAGTTGCTTCAGGACAAGTAACTTATTCTATAAGTAAGCTGGACAGCGGCAAATGTCAACTGTTGTCATTCCTTTATGTGCTTGTGTAAGTTTAACATCTACTAGAGCAGGGGTGGGCAAACTTTTTGGCTCGGGGGACACATTGATTTCTAAATTTGACAGGTGGGCCGGGTCAGCACAAGATACGGTACATATAAAAAAACGTATATGTTGACAGTCCATACCAAACATCAACAGAACAAAAACATTAAAGTACAGGTATTACCATACTTTTTTAAAAATGAGAACAGTGAGATAACTATGGTATATGTCCTGTATGAACGTCCAAGTAAGTTAACAACATACATTGGTGACAACACAAGCAACAAAGTGCAACAATATGTTGCCCAAAAACTGCAGCATACAGTACAGGTATATGACAAGATATAACAAAGTTAGGACTATTTGCTACAAAAAGACCTGGTGGCTTTCTTTCCACTCACTCACTGTCTCTCACTCAACCTCCCCTTGATCACCACACAAGACAGTGTTGCTCAGCTGATGTCGTGCAACGAACTTTTGAAGCCAGCCACGGGACGCTTCGAAGTCTTCGATGCCCATAGTTAGCGTTATGGGACTCGCTTTCTCTCTTATTAGCGGTCCAGTTTGCGGAAAGTTTTTAACACGATAACAGTCAAGCCATTTCAGGAAATGTTTATTTACTCGACTGTCCGTCGAGCCGCAAGCAATTCACTCTGAGGATGGAAATAGCCAGAATCGGACTGAGCAAGAATCGCTTCCTCGTTTTTCAAAGTGTCGTAGATTTGAGTCTTTCAAACTCCAAGCGTCTCCTGAATGTTTCGTACTTTGTAACCCGCTTCGTTTAATCAGATACACTTCACTTTCTCTTCCGCAGCCATTACCGCTCCTCTTCGTTTGGATGCCATGATCTACTACAGGACGTAAAAATGTTCGCAATTCCAGTAAAACTCACTCCAATAAAGCGTCGCTTGCATGTCGCCGTTTTGGATCCAATGACAGAAAATAGCGGTGCGGACACACTTATTCTGTCGTGTCGAGCGGGAGTTGCTTGAGTTAGCGCTGCTGCCAGATGAAATGAATGCAATCATTTACATTGGACCTTAATTGTGTACTGTACCAACTTTCAGCGGGCCGGATTAAAAAGACCAATGGGCCGGATCCGGCCCGCGGGCCGTAGTTTGCCCACCCCTGTCCTAGAGTCACCCAGATAGAAGGCTATACCATCTCAGTACAATTGCACAGCAAAAGAGAACATTTTAATTTCGGGTTTGACCAAAATATAAAATTGCATAATAATCCAACCAAAGTATCCAATGAAATTTCACATCATTGACGTAGTTACAGTCGTATTGCCATCCACATGGGATCAAAATACATCAATTGTCGATCCACACAAACGTCTCCTTTCTTGCAATCAACGTGATAGTTTATTTCTAGCGCCACAACTCTCCATCAAAACCACATCTTTTAACTGGATCGGTCACCAGTGAATCACGGGGGCTGAAATAAGCAGATGCCCGTTCAAACATAGGCTCACATCCACAGTGTTATTGAGCAATGACTGTACCACGGCTAACAGTTTAAATGTTCCTAACATCTCCAAATATTTTCCTACACGTTTGTTCAGCGAAACACTACTACGAATGTAAATCCGTGTATTTTCAACATGAAAATCAAGCAAAACACACGCTCCAATTGGTCGCGGAATGGAAAGTGAGGAGAAAGGCAAAAGCCACCAAAACGTTTTCCAGATCAAACTTCCTGGAATACCAACCTGAAGACAAAATCAGAAATCTGTGGACAAAGCATAAAAGTCACATCATGAGTGCCCAAATATAAAATTGTAGATGACTGTGTGTGGCCAGACATCAGGGAAACATTCTGACAACAGTCTGAAACCCCTTGGAAAGCAACATTGCTTTCAAAAGGATAGATGATGGCATGTGAGGCCAGACAGAGACTTGCAACACGGTCAGCTTCCTTCAACGAGTACCGTAAATTCCGGACTATAAGCCGCTACTTTTTTCCCCAAACTTTCAACCCTGCGGCTTATACTGTGATGCGGCCAATTTGTGTAATTTTTCTAACGGCCGCCAGGGGGCGCTTGAGTAGAAAAGGTAAGATTAAGACCGGTGGAATATATGCGTCGAGGAAGACTGCAACTTCTTGTCTTGTGCATCAATTAAATTAGCGTGAACATACCCTCATCATGGAAAATGCAAAAAGAAAGGCATATGACGCAGCTTTCAAACTAAAAGCAATCGAGCTGCCCGATAAAGAAGGAAACAGAGCTGCTGCTGGGAAGAAAGTTATATTATTATTATTGTTAAGTTATATTATTGAAACTTTGAAAACTCTCTCTGTGTACCGTCTTTCTTTGTAAATATGTTGACATGTTTTAATGTGGGCACATGCGGCTTATATACAGGTGCGGCTTGTGTATGTACAAAATTGGTTTTCCTCTAAAAATTTAGTGGGTGCGGCTTTTAATCAGGTGCGCTCTATAGTGCGGAAATTACGGTACACATAAAGATGGTCTGAAAATAAAGTGGACTATGTCAGAACATGCTGGGCTTGTTCCCAAACAAGGACCATGCAAAAATATTGCAACAACAAATTTCGGGTGCTGGGAGTCGCCTACAAAATAGTATACACTCATGATCCATATCCATGATGGCTCGAAATCACACACTCATTCTTCATTTCAGAGTAACAATGATCAAGCTGTGGCAGATAGCAGATTTGCACATCTGTTTCACGCTCTTAATGAGAAGACCAAGCCAAATGGCTCTGCCATAAAGCAGCGTTCTGGGCGCTGTTCAATAATTAATTTGGAGTGTAGCTCTCAGGATGTCACCTCTACTACTGAAGCAGTCCTCTTGGCTTGGCTGGCTGCCCGCTCAGAAGGGCTGCCTTCTGCCATTAGCATGGCTCTGATCAGATTAGCGCCCGGGCCATTGGCCAAGTGAGAAGCTTGAAGAATCGTGCCTGATGTGGATCACACACTGCAGGGCACATTTATGAGTTGGGCGCAACTACTGATGCACTATGCTGCCATCTTGATGATATCAGAGGAGGAGGGACCCCTGCAACCGACGAGGCTGTACATGTGGTCCCTCACCCAACATTGGTATCTTTGCATATTTGCGCATCATGAATCGTCCTATAATTCGACGACGCAAAACGATGCAAGACATGTTGTTCAAGTTAAGTTTTTTAGGTAGTTATTGATTAATTGTATTAAGTGTTAACGTTGTTCTTATCGTATCATTTCAGCCGAATGGTTCTAAAATCCAAACCAATCCAGCCATTTTCTTCTCCTGCTCTCCTGACTGAAAGTCGGGGTGAGCTGGAGCCTATCCCAAGTGTCTTTGTGCAAGAGGCGGGGTACATCTCGGACATCCCTTCAAATACATGACGTGAAAATGAAATAAAGATTTAATTCCCGATACATAAGAGCTATTTTCTCACCCAAGGAGCATTTTTTTTTACTTTTGGCACCTGGGTATGATGGTGATCATCTCACTGCATACCATGACATTTAAATAATAATACAAGTAATGGAAAATTCCTCCAACTAAGTTTGCAAAGTCGTCAGAGCCATCCAAATATTGAAAAATCCAAATGACAACAGATATGGGCAAATGTGAACGTTCTATCTGAAAATTTTTGAACAAACTTCAGCGGATCCATCCATCCATCCACTTTCTAATATGCCTATCCTCACAAGGGTCGCGGGCGTGATGGAGTCTATCCCAGCTGTCTTCGGGCAGTAGGTGAACACCCTGAACTGGTTGCCAGTCAATTGCAGGTCACACATGGACAAAGAACATCACACTTAGGGACAATTTAGAGTGTTCCATTAACCTGCCATACATGGTTTTTTTGGAATGTGGGAGGAAACCAGAGTACCCGGAGAAAACCCACACAGGCACAGTGACAACATGCAAACACACAGGAAGGCCGGAGCCGGAATTGAACCCTGCACATCTGCACTGTGAGGTGGACGTGCTAACCGGTCGACCACATGCCCTCTTCACTTCAGCTGATAAATGGTGCAAATTACTTTTTGTAAAATGACATTGAGCTTGAGATAAAGTGAGACTGGTGAGGGTGAGGAGAGAGTTGTTACACAACAATGTGGCAGGATAAAATGATGCATGCTTTTTTTTTGGGGGGTTGATGGCCACCTTCCCCCAGTTGTACCTGTGGTGGAGCAGACTGGACCAACCGCAGAGCATTCAGATCACCGCCGGCAAACAAGCATCAACTGACAGATGGCTGCCTTCAAGCGTGAGGGCACTGAGCCGTCCTCTGCATCCTACGACTAGAAACCCATGTAATGTATGCGTGCGCGCGCACACACACACACACACACACACACACACGGACGCACACTGCCTACACGCACATACGCATGCTGCCTACACACGATGAATGGTGCCCCGCATAACAAAAATAGAGGACTTGCTTGTTTTGATCTTAGAGGCAACACAACGATTGTTGTTCCTGTCGACCGTATGTTTCGTCCTGCTTCAAGCCAACCACAGCATTTACCCACTAGGACAGGGGTGTCCAATGTCGGTCCTCAAGGGCCGCTGTCCTGCCTGTTTTCCAGCTCCCCAAGTAGCAATTGCACCTGATTCAAATCATCAGGATCGTTCTAATGCTGCTTCAGAGCTGGCTGAGGAGCTGCTCATCTGAATCAGGTGTGTTGCAGCCGGGAGAGATGGAAAACAAGGCAGGACAGTGGCCCCCCAGGCCCGGAGCTGGACGTGCCTGGACTAGAACATATCAAATACACCCATGTTAAATTGGCCTCTGAATGTTTTCCAAACATTTAAGCGGATCATAAAATACTGGTGATGCGTGTTCTGGATGAAGTAGACATTAATCGGGCCTGTTTCTTGCAACATCTCTTCCACCGGTGAATGAAGATAGTTTTATCTCGAGACACATTAATTCACTCTGTATTCCTGAATATATTTCAATCAATGGAATTTAACATTTACATCTCTATCTCAATTTTCTCTTTCTCAATATTTACATCTTTCATCTTTTTTTGTAGATTTTATGGTCGTTTTGAATGTCGTAAAATGTTTTTAAAAATTGCATCTAGTTGTTGGAGAGATGCTAGTTTGTTTGCTGGCTGCTGTCAAAGTGCCCTTGAGCAAGGCATCCTCCCCGATAACCCAGTTCAGGTGCTGCAGCACCTATTTCACTCCGAATGTTCTTGCATGCCTGCATGTGTGTAATCTCCAGGGACTATACGGAATACAATACATTGGTAAAAATGTTATTTAGTCTATAATTTGTGAAAAGTGGTTACGGTTACATGATGTAAGTGGTGTATTGTGTTGACAGAATCATCGTGTGATATCAGAATGTGGTGGAGCAGGTAGCCGAAATAATTTTGAGCACACTTTGCACTCCAAGATTTTCCAGATTATCACATTCTTCGACTAAGACACGCCCCCTGTTAGAAATGGGTTCTAACAATCCAGTCAGCGAACTCATACAAGTGTGAAATAGACAATAAAATAGCATATCGCCAAAGCCATTTCCCGCTACAATTCACTTTCTTTCCACACCATTTAACTCTCTCTCTTTTCACACGCAAGCCCGCAATCTCTGGGGCAAATGTGTTGCATGTGTCTCATCAACACGTCCTTTTGCCATAAATATACTGAAATGAAATGCCAGTGATAAAAAGCGCCGCCTCGGGTTATCTATGATGGGAGGTAGTTTCATGGTAGTTTACTTTCCACAGCCCTTGTTCTCTCCACCAGACAAGTCCTTGTCTCTGAGGCGCTCATCCTCCGTCATCCCCTCTTTACCCCCCAAAGAAAGCGCACAGGTCACCATCGATGAAACAACACGACACAACTTTTGCCCCTTTACTCAAGCAGTAAAGGGGCATTAGTGAATGACTAATAAAAACAAGGTTTGCAAAAGTTGAATGAGCATATTTGATGGTTAGGTTGCTCATGCATGCACTGTTAAAGCAGATGCTGATGTGTATTGCAGGCAGGGAGCACATTTAAATGAAGGTTTGAAGAAGTTGGCAATTGAGAAAATGTGACATGTAATCCTACATACTTTGATCTCCTATTAATAGCCGTGAAGAAAAAATGCATCTCTTTTCAACTTGTTCCTTTTGCCCCTGGGCCAGTGAGGGAGCTGCAACACCATCAGAGCGAACCATTGATCAGGCCGGATCGCAGTCGACAGCAGTTGCGCTGCAGCAGCCCTCAGAGGAAGACGCTCTCATCCTGGCAGCCCTTCCAACAGAATAGATAATTCTGGAACAGCAGCTCCAGCTTTACCTCATGCCAACAAATTTACAATTCAAACATGGACCAGGGCGTTGAAGGAGAAAGAAATGCTTTGATCCATTTGGAAGAGTGGTGACACTGGTCAAACGCCTCTCTCTTAATCGTTTGTTTGTTTGTCCTTTTAGAACAGATTGAAATCACCAAAGGGGTAACTTGGAGGTCATCCTTGTCAGTGCGGTGAACTATGACAACTGTATAATGAAATCTAATAAAGATCATACAGCCCGTCCTTGAAAGGCAGAATTCATTGAAGCTTGTTTCCCACGACGGCGATGCACCCGGAATTGGTTGTTCATTTCCTCATGGCATTTTGGTACCGTTGCACACTGAGAACCCCCTTAATAACCTTCATTCATCCATCCATTATCCAAGCCGCTTATCCTTCATGAGGGTCAAGGGTGTGCTAGAGCCTATTCACCGACTTTGGACAGTAGGTGTGGTACGCCCTGAACTGGTTGCCGGCACACACATAGGGTATGCAAGAGAGGATTCTCTTGCATAACCATTCACACTGACAATCACACCTTCAGACAATTTAGAGCAAGGGGTAGGGAACTCCGGTTCCTCGAGAGCCATATCCTGCCTGTGTTCGATCCCTCCCTACTTCAACACCCCTGATTCAACTGTTCATGATTGTTTCAGGCCTCTCCAGGGCTTGCTCATGAGCTGATGATTTGATCTAACACAGGCAGGATATGGCTCTCGAGGAACTGGAGTTCCCTACCCCTGATTGAGAATGTTCCAAGAACCAACCATGCATGTGTTTAGAACGTGGGAGCCAACTGGCGTACCCAGAAAAAAACCCACGCAGGCACAGGGAAAACATGCAAACTCCACACAGGAAGACCGAACCCTGGAATCAAACCCTGCACCACTGCACTGTGAGGCAGACTTGCTAACCATTCGTTGCATGTCCTAACCACTCGTCTAGTGTGCCGCCCCCTTTATAAACATTCAATGTAAAATCTGAGCTACAACCCCGAATGTGTATGTGTGTGTGTGTGTGTGTGTGTGTGGGTGCATATACATATACTGTATTTTCAACACTATAAAAGGTGCACCAAAAAGCATTCAATTTTCCGAAAAACCGACATTGCACCCTATAATCCGATGCGCCTTATATATGGCGTCACAGTTTCTTTATATTCCCATTGAGTTGTGTCTCTATTTGTGTTTCTATGCCATCTAGTGGTGATTATTAGCAGGAACCAATTGTAACCTAAAAGAGTTCTGCCCGACACGAATTGACCTGCATTCGCCAACACGCACTCAAACAGACAGCCACTTTGTGAGCTCTGCACAGGAATGATCAAACGAAGATAATACGACAAGCATAGTTAACTACTGACTAAACCAAGGAGGAAGGAGACAAGCACGACTTCCAAGGATATTCAGCGCCTTGTGGATGTGAGTCCACAAGGTTTGTGTGCCTTTTTGTGGAATCAATTGTCTTCCTTACTTTTGTCTTTCATTGATTGTTTTGTAATGTCATTTGTATTTATTATATGTTTCATGTCCATGTTTGTAACCAGTTCTAAATGGCTTTTGTGACATCTGCCACGGTTGTGAAGGCTCTATATAAAGAAAGCTGCTTTTATTGTATTCTATTGTATTCCCTTAAGCGTAGCACCATCAAGTGGATGCATAGCACAATCGCAGCCACTATTGTCGCTTCTATTCTATGCACCTTATAATGCAGTGCACCCTATATACGAAAAAGAGTTTTAGAATAGGTCATTCATTGAAGATGCACCTTGGAATTATTTAGATATACAGATATATATATCATACGGTATATATTACACACACACACGCACACAGAATGCAAGCAATACAAGACACTGGTGCTTCCTATCCCCGGCAAAGGAAGAAATCGTCGAGCCATAGTGTGGTAGCAGTGATGCAGGGGAGTGGGGCAATCCAGATCACTCACTTGAATACGTCTGTCACATCTGTTTTTAGAACCTGCGGTGGGTTTCTGCTTTGAGCGTCTGAACCAACTGACCCCAAAATGATGTGACAAACTGTGATGAGCTTGGGAAAGGGAAGCTAAAGCCCAGAAGCGTATAAAATGGGGTTAGACAGGGTGAAAGAGTGAGACGATTACCATCCATCCATTTTCTTTACCACTTATCCTAGTCAGGGTCAGAGAGAAGAGGGAGTGTTGTTTCCACCCAGCAGTTCACTTCGCTTCAGCTTAACATTCATTTGTCTGCCTTTCCGATGTCCAGAAAATATCAGACCAATCCAGTCCCCATTTTTAACCACCTTTTTTATTTGGAGTGTCGCCGCAGTAGCGCATAGTTGCTTTGTTTCGGAGTAAGCTAAACACTGTCCGCTGACTGGATGAGAGAAAAATGTCGGAATGCAAACGTGTAACAGGAAGAGAGAAGCACAATTTAAAAATACAGAGAGACATTTACAACGAGTGTGTCACTGGTTTCCAAATAATGTCAGCAACAAGCAGTTTCATGTCACGTTTATACACGTATATCATTACACACTGTCTGTGATGCGTCTCTATTTTTACAGCTTACGGTATCTTGGATCTATTACCATCCTGCCTAGTGCCCACACACTCCTGGGCAGTAAAGCAAGAATTTACCGATTCTAATACCAACCATACGCTGTTGAAACCTAACTTTACTCCGTGATAGGAGGTGGGGTACAGCCTGGGATGATCAATCACTGGAGTGACACTAAAAGACAGAAAACCATTTACACCGACGGCTTATTTCGAATCTTCAATAGGTCGTCTGTTTTTGTGCTAACAGACGAAGCAGGGCTTTCTGCAGAGAACTGATGTAGGACTGAGATAAATGTTAATTTAATGTTCAAGCATTAATGGTTATGTGATTGCTGGTATGCATGCAGTTTATATAACACACACACACACACACACACACACACACACACACACACACACAGACAGGAAAATAAACAAACACCATAAGCAAATCTCACCCTTCAAAAACAGACTTCCGTCATACTCAAACTACAATGCCCTGATTTGTTGGTATCCACACTCAAAAATGTAGTTGAGATCTGCATAGTAATTTTATTTGATTGGGGATTTCTTGTGTTCACACATTCTTTTGTGAAAAGACATGTTCTCTTACACCTTGCTAGGAGTTATAATCAGCAAAATGTCTACCTAAAAAAAATGAGAAAGAAATGTTAATTTTATAAACAAATAGTAGTTTTTATGGGGGCTCCAATCAGTGAAGGAATTCTTCTTCTAGAACCAAATGTCCTGTGTAATGTAAGACATTTTATAGAAGCGATGCCTCTTAAACATTTGAAGTGGAGGTTTCTCATCATGATGTTGGTGACGTAAAGATGATTGACTGACATTCAGATACAGCCAAGATGATCCCCACATACAGTTACACTGTACAATATGTTCACAACGCTCCTGTCAGTGAAACAAACGGTCACTCTTTCGTCATTTTGTCACTATTACTGTTACACGCTCTCAAATTGATACTAGACTGAAACTTGGTTCTTGCTTCACCAGGCCCACCCACAGACAGAATTTGTGTCACACTTAGGGAAGAGATCATTTTACAGTGACAAATCAATTTCTTACTTACCCTGTCAGCTTGCTCTTCATAACAAGCTCAGGTTTTAGAGGACAGATTATCATTAATCCACCGAGATCTGGATGCCGGCTCTCTTTCTATATTTCACTCAATTTTTCAAGTTTTCATAACACCGAAAGGTGACGCCAGAGTTTATTTTTTTTTTCCTTTAAAATGGTGGTTTTCAAATTTGCCAAGGCAAATTTAGTGATGAGGTCAAAAGTTTGTGAAGAGTGACTTGTGGACTTCTATTTAGCCTATTAGAGCGAAAATGTAATATATTAAATCCATCTATCCATCCATCCATCCATCGTTTTTGCTTACCCTCACTTAGGGCCGCAGATGTGTTGGTGCCTATCCCAGCTGACTTTGAGCAAAAGACAACCTAAACTGTTCGCTAGCCAATCTCAGGGCAGATGCAGTCAAACAACCATTCACACTCCCAATCACACATAAAATAAATAAATCCATCTATTTTCTTGAACCACTAATTCAATGGGTTGCGGGAGACTGGAGAAAATCCAATAGCGTAGAAGCATGAGACAAGGGGAAGTTTCGTAGTTATTAGTTTCTTTCTTCTTCTGCTCATGATTATGTTTCCACTTTTCAAACCCTCCATATAATATTGTTCAGTTATTCCCGTTTTTCCACAGCCCTCTGAGTAGGGATTGTCAGTCAGCATGGAAAGATTACTCGCTTTGTACTTTTTTGATCATTTATTGAAACAGCAGCAGCAGCAACAGAGTAGCAGAAGCAGATAATAACCGAAAGTACACATAAATGCAACAATAATGAATATATATATCTTTATGCATCACAATGTAAATGTATATAATTGACATTAATTTAATACCTTCATTCTTAACAATAACTTTAATAAATAATTTAATCAACTATAATTTTACACTATGTATTATTATCGTCATCATTATTCATCCTCTAAACGTAAGAAACTATACATCAGAAACATACCAAGTGGAATCGAACAAAAGGACTACAAGTCCCAGCGGTCAAACCCGGAAGTGGAGCGCCAGGACGATTAACGCCAGCCGTAACGCAATTTACTCAGTTTAAACATTGCAGTGCAGCCGGACAAACATAACATGGCAACTATGCAAAAAAGAACTAAATAAAGACACCGCTGTGATTGTAAGACTTTTGCCGACGCTGTTTAAACTGCCGATTGCGAACAGTGAGTAACGGTGATTGCGATGGGGCAAACAGCACTACGGTCCCAAGACTTAGCAAACAAACAAACACAGCAAGCGAGCACGATTGAATCTAAAAGATAACTGTAGATATCTGACAAGCGGTCACAAACGTAGCTCACCATTGGGCCATGCTGACGACGAAGTGAATGATTATTTTTTAAACGAAACAAACCGCGATGCCGCTTTCTATACGTCAAGCGAACGGTCACCTGTCAGTGGCAGCCCCGCCCCTCTTAAAGACCAGGTAAACCCAACAAATATCGATGAAAACTATCGATCCACTCAATCAGGGGTGTCAAACTCATTTCACATTGTGGGCCACATACGGCCTCGGTATATGTGAAGTGGGCCGGACCATTAAAATTATACATATTCTGCTATAAATAACCAAAATAATATGTCTTTCCTTTGTTTTGGTCTAAAGAAGCACAAGAACATTCGGAAAACGTTGAAATTTAATGAATATATCTTTCACAAAACATTTCATGAAGCACCTTAGATTTCCTGAGACAAATGTGCAATTTACTTTTATCATTCACATATATGCATTGCAACTGATCCACTGATGTACAAAGGCACAAAACTTAAATAAGTAATTCGTATTGAAAAATATAGTAATGCATTTTAAGATTAAACGAGATTTATAAAGACAGGAGTTTTTAAACCATTTACAGATGCGCATATGAAATCTAAATTTTATCCCTGCCTCCACCTTACAAACTAAGGAGAGTGCTATTAAATGTGTGAAGCATAAAGTATTCACATGTCCTTGACAGAGTATGCTGTGTTGGGTCTGTCTTAGTGACAGAGACAGACTGAGACTACTGTCTTCTTCTCTGAACAAAACAATGTTGTCTTCTACTCTGATCAAAACAGTGTGTCCCCTAGCGGATACTCCATGAATTGTACCTTATTAAAAATATTCATTCCGTGTCGTTTATGCATTTTTTCACTTTTAAATGATCCTGCGTGCCTGATCGAACCTCTTTGGGGGGGACTGTTCCGGCCCGCGGGCCGTATGTTTGACACACCTGCACAAAATGGTAAAATGATGACATTTTATATTCTAGATGGATTTCCAATAAAATACTGTATGCCCAAGGTGATTCATTTATTTTTTTTTATTTCAAACAAATGAGCTTCATATTAGTCACTGAGGTGTAAAGGTTCACTTGCCTAGCTTCCATGCAGACAGCATGGGTTAATTTCCTACTCACTACGAAGGTGAAAGTTGTTGGTCTCTTTCTGTGTCCTCGGAGGTCAGCTGGGATAGGCTCCTGCCTCTCAGGCGCCTGAACAAAATACACAGTGTAGAAAATGGATGGATATGCTTTATGTGGTGAGAACATTACAGTATTAAAGAGCAACAAAGTAGGCCTTGTCAACACTCCGCCTTCACGTGTTTATTGTCAGTATAAAATCTAAAATGATTCTGAAGGATATCTAATTCAAATGTTCCAGGTGTTTTAAAATAAATCAGTTCAATGAACTACCTTCAACCTCAGCGGGTGAAACATTTAACCAATTTCTGTCCAACAGTACACACACAAAAAGAACTATGACAACATTGCACAGCAGATATGCTTCACCTTAAGTGCTATGATTTGTGGGACTTTGGGTGGTCGCAATGAGAGCCAAAGCAGCTCTGTCCAAAAGCTGTCATCTGAAGGATAATAGAACTAAGACGCAAACCATTCATGTTGTCCCCTGTTAGAAAGAGGAAGGCAAGTAGATTTCCTCGAGTTGACCGCGTCCTTTCATCCATCCATCCATTATCCGATCCGCTGATCCTCACGAGGGTCGTGGGGGTGCTGGAGCCTATCCGATCTGACTTCGGGTAGTAGGCGGGCTACACGCTGAACTGGTTGCCAGCCAAACATTCACAATCACACCAAAGGACACTTTAGAGCAGGGGTCGGGAACTTTTTTGACTTAGAGAGCCATGAAAGAATCTTTTCACCAGCTACTTTGTCGAAGGGTTAGCTTTGAGCTAATGACTGAGCAGACTGATTCAAAAGGGGGCGTTTACTTGATTAGCCAGCAACGGCCAACGTAGGCCGGTATCATCCAATTAAAAGTCCTCCTGCTGCCTACTGCAGCCCTGATTGGGACATGAGCAGTGAAAAATCGATGGATGGATTAAACAAGTGAGAATATTTTGTTTTATCTGCGAGCCAGATGCAATCATCAAAAGAGCCATACCTTGAACTAGTTGCCAGCCAATCGCAGGGCAGGAATAGACAAACAACCATTCACGCTCACAATCACACCTGGGGACAATTTAGAGTGTACCATTAACCTACCACCTACGGTTTTGGAATGTTGGAGGAAACCAGAGTACCCAGAGAAAACCCACGCCGGCACTGGGGACATGCAAACCCCACACAGGAAGAACAGAACCCGGAATCAAACCATGGATTTCTGCACCGTGAGGCGGCCGAGCTAACCAGTCAGCTGCCGTGCCACCCAAGTTGACAACTGAAGTGTTTTTATTTATAGCTCTTTGCTGGCTAAAGTGCACAAAATGCAAATAGAAATGCTCCTCTGTTGTTTCAGCTTCAACACTAGGGTTACACCCTGGACAGGTCGCCAGCGAACCGCACATTTAACCAAACACCCGTTCACATCTACTGACAATTGACCCTCCTTATATAATTTTGGAATGTGGAAGTAAGCTGGGGCACCAGGAGAAGACAAAGGAGTTACTTTGTGACCATTGGAAGGTCACTTTGACAGGGTCGCAATTGCCGGGGATCAAAGCCATAACCTGTGGGTTGAAAGACGACCAGTCTACCACTGAGCCATGCCGCCCCACATGTTTGGGTCAAATGCTTCAGATGAGCAACAAGAATACCGATGTAATCCTTCAGTATCTCGATAAAAGTAACCTGATAACTTTATGTTTATAGATTTGATTGGGAGTCAACTAATACATAGGAAGTATGTGGTTGGGAATAGGTCACTTTCGCAGTAAAACCAGACAAAGCCTTGAAAACAGACTAACTGGTTGTTTTTACGATGACTGTGAAAAGCTATCAAAACAATGGGCAAATGCCAGAGTAATTGAATGCGTATGATAGGCACATGCTGACATTTTCATGACTTGCTTTAATTTGAAAAGGAAATAAAGGCCTAACATTCAATTTTCAGACTCACCATGCAATGAAAACAAAATCTCCCAGGGAGAATGACTCAATATACGAAAGACACCTTTCCAGGAAGGAGTAATTAATTGAATCCAGCACATGTGAACCGGAGAAAAATCTCATCCATTTTTTCCTCCAAACCAGAAAAAGTCGTAATGTTTTCACATCTGACCTACTTTGTTTGTTAAAGTTGACTTTTGTCGTTCTTTTGCACGTTGCCATGTTTGGACAGGTGAAAGAATGTAGCTCAACAAATTCAAAGCCACTTAACTTACGTACCACATAGCCTAGTCAAGCTCCTTCGTGCTGTGAACAAGACAATGACAACAATGTCGCTTGGTTTCACATTTGGCAGAGCAATGTGCCCCCAAAAAAAAATGTTTTTTTTTTTTCTTCCTGAAATGTTTGCGTTATAAATATACACAGTTTTCTCACACAGGAGCAAGAACTAAAACAGCTCTATATGGTCAATAGTGACTCACCATTGGAGGTTTGGAGGACCCTTGACTCGCACTGCGTGCTAGCAGTTGATTCCACACTAATGGACGAATGTGCTGCCTTTCTGAAACGTCAAATGGGAAAGGTGTGGTAAAAAAAAATCGACTCAGCCCACCTCCTACACTGTAAGCTTCCACCCGTCACTCAAGCTTCACTCTGTTCTCTCGGGGCAAATACACTTATATGTCAGAGCCAGCAAGTGTGAAGTGAGATTAGAAGAGGAGGGGATGAAGGATGATAACGGACAGGGAAGTGAAGAAAAACAAGCGTTATTTTGGTAGTGTATCACAGTCCGTGTAAAAATCTGGGTTTGCGCATCAGCTCTCCACATACACTAATAGCCTTTGTTTGTCCTCAGGATATGTCAATCAAGCGCATACAATAAATGATGGACAGCTCGGTGACTGGAACCGGTGGATGAATTCCAAAGCCGTCCCTTTGAGCTGCCATTATCTTTCAGCGTCAGCTGCAGACCACAGGCCTACGCAGCATTACAGTGATCCCACTGGCATCTGGTATTCTCTTTGGAAATATGGATTGCACAGAATGACGCCTGCTACCTTTCTTTGACACATTATGTATAAAGGCGGCAAACAGCAGAAACACAGCATTCTACATTGGTCGCCAATTTTGTTTTTAGTATCGTTGACCTGATAATAATAATAATATCCCTCTTCTCTTTGGCATCCGTTCATCTCGGGAGACGATGGTGTAGCGCGATCATGTACGATTACATTTTCTAGAGTGGCTGTACAACCCAACTCTAGAGTGGCAGTCTCTGAAGCAGCTGCTGCACACGAAAGAGGATTGTGGTATGGCAGAGGTTGCCCTTGCCTTCCTCTTTCCTCTTTTTTCTGCTTGCCGGTTGCTCCAAGTATCCTCTGCACTCTTGACTCCATTGGTGACTGTGGCCCTCCAGAGAGGACGAATGTTTGCTGAGGCTTCCCATGAGTTTGGGTCGATTCCAGCCAGTTTCATGTCACGCTTGCAGACATCTTTAAAGCGGAGCTGTGGCCTTCCAGTGGGGCGAGCCCCCTCACGCAATTCCCCATACAGCAGATCTTTTGGGATGCGGCCAGCAGCCATGCGACGGACGTGGCCGAGCCACCTCAAGCGCCTCCCACTGAGAAGAGCGAACATGCTTGGGGTGCCGGCACGTTGGAGAACTTCGACGTGAGTTACCCTGTCCTGCCATCTGATGTTCAGGAGTCGTCTTAGGCAGCGTAGGTGGAAGCTGTTGAGTCGTTTCTCCTGCCCGGCATATGTGGTCCAGGACTCGCTGCCGTAAGGAGAGTGCTGAGGACGCAGGCCTGGTACACTTTGAGCTTGGTGTTCACGGTCAACTGACTGTTGTTCCACACACGCTTGTTCAGCTTGGCCATGGTGGCTGCTGCCTTTCCTATCCTTGCACTGATCTCAGTATCCAGAGAGAGGAGCTGGAGATGTTCGAACCGAGGTAGGTGAAGGAGTCTACCACCTCAAGGTGTGTACCATCGATGGAGATGTCTGGTGGAGTGGGAGTGTCTTGTGCTAGGATGTTTGTCTTCTTCAGACTAATAGTCAAGCCAAATTCCTTGCAGGCATGAGAAAGGCGGTCCACTAGCTCCTGCAGACCAGCTTCTGTGTGAGACGTCAGAGCTGCATCATCTGCGAACAGTAAGTCACGGATCAGTATTTCCTGGACTTTGGTCTTTGCTCGCAGACGGGCGATGTTGTATAATTTTCCATCAGCTCTGGTGTGGATATAGATGCCTTCTGTACAGTCGCTGAAGGCATACTGTAGCAGCATGGAGAAAAAAATCCCAAATAGGGTTGGGGCGAGGACGCACCCTTGTTTCACGCCGCTGCTCACAGGAAAGGGATCAGATGTACCGCCGTTGAAGGAGACTGTGCTGTGCATGTCCTCATGGAAGGACGTGACCATCTGGAGCAGTTTTTGGGGGCAACCGATCTTCCGTAGGAGGCTGTAGAGTCCGCTTCTGCTAACCAGGTCGAAGGCCTTCGTCAGGTCCATGAAGGCGATGTACAGTGGCTTCTGCTGCTCTCGGCACTTCTCCTGCAGCTGGCGTAGAGAGAAGATCATGTCCACTGTACATCGCCCAGCCCTGAAACCACACTGGGATTCCGGGTACACCCGGGAGGCCAGACTCTGTAGGCGTGCCAGGACAACACGAGCATAGACCTTGCCCACAATGCTAAGGAGGAGATGCGCGGTAGTTGTTGCAGTCACTACGCTCCCCCTTGTTCTTATAGAGAGTGACAATGTTGGAACCGCGCATATCTTGGGGACGTAGCCTTTCTCCCAGCACAGGCATAGGAGCTCATGAAGGTGTTGCAGAAGGGCCGGCTTGCCACTCTTCAGGACTTCTGGGGGATACCGTCTTTCCCAGGAGCCTTCCCACAGGAGAGGCAGTCAATGGCTTTGCTAAGTTCTTCCATGGTAGGGAGAGTGTCTAACTCCTCCATGACTGAGAGGTCGGGTAGGGCATCCAGGGCGGTGTCCGTCACCACGTTCTGAGTTGCGTAGAGCTCCAGGTAGTGTTCTACCCAACGCTCGAGCTGTTTGCATTGGTCTGTAATGACTTCCCTGTCTTGGTCTTCAGCGGTGCGGTCTTGGTAGCAGTGGGGCCAGTTGCTGTCTTGATACCGTCGTACATGCCTCTTGCGTTTCCTGTGTCGGCAGCTGTCTGAATCCTATTACTTAAGTTCAGCCAATATTCATTTGCACAGCGGCGGGCTGTCTGCTGGGATTTACGTTTAGCAGCTTTGAGGGTGTCGCAAGTGCTGGGGCAGGGATTCTGTTTGTAGGCCAGTAGGGCTTTCCTCTTGGCTTCAATGACCGTATGCATCTCGTCCCAGTGGGCTTCGAACCAGTCTGCATTTCGACGTTCCTTCTTCCCAAATGCTGTGATAGCTGAGGTGTGGATAACATCACGGAGGTGGCACCACTTATTTTCAATGTCGGTGTCATTTGGGGCTGAAGTTGCCATCTTCTCATTGAGGACTTCCTGGAACTGCTGGGACCTCTTTGGGTCACTGGCGCTACAGGTGTTGATGCGTGGTGGGCCCTTTGTTTTGGCATGGTGTATCTTCTTCACTGTCAACCTCACTCTGCTGCCAATGAGGGAGTGGTCTGTGTCACAGTCTGCGCTGTGGAAACTACGAGTGTGAAGGATGCTTTTCAGATCTGCACGTCTGGTGATGACTAAGTCAAGCTGGTGCCAGTGTTTGGACCGAGGATGTCTCCATGAGACTTTGTGGCAATCCTTCCCCTCAAAGTAGGTGTTGGTCACGCACAGGCCATGATGGCAACATAGTTCAAGCAACCTCTGTCCGTTTTCGTTCATCCTGCCTATGCCATGTTGGCCGAGGCAGGAGGGCCAGGTGACGCAGTCGGTTCCCACCCTAGCATTGAAGTCTCCAAGGAGGTATAATCCTTCAATACTGGGTGTCTTGCGTATTGCTTCATCTAGTGCCTCATAGAACTGGTCCTTGACCTCTGAAGTGGAGCAGAGTGTCGGCGCGTAGATGCTGAGGAGATTGACAAAGCCTGCTGCCGTTGACAACCTCAAGGTAAGTATTCTCTCTGATCCGCCAGTTGGTGGTTGGATAGCTGCAACCAGTGAGTTCTTAACAGCGAAGCCTACACCGTGTTGTCTAGGGCTGTCCTGTGGCAAGCCCTGCCAGTAGAAGGTGTAGTTGGCCTCCTTGATGGAACCGCTGTCAGCCAGGCGGGTCTCCTGCAGGCAGGCGATATCGATGTTAAGTCTTGCCAGTTCCTTATTGATAACTGCAGTCTTGCGTCCATCGTTGATCAGTTGGAGGTCTTCGGTGAGTCCAGGGCACATGGTCCGGACGTTCCAGCTTGCAAGTCGAACAGCTGGAGTTTTCTTGCTTCTTTCTTTTTGCCTGGTGCGGGGCTTTACAGCTTGCTTGTCAAGATGTTCAATCTCTAAGCTCTACGCACCCAGTAGAGCAGGCGAGCTGTGGCGGGACAGCACCTTACTGGCTGGGGCTGCCCAGCTTGAGGCGGCGGTAGCTGTCCAGTGAGACTCGATGATCTCTCCCACCGTCGGAAGTGACCCCAGGCGCTCATTTCGCTTCGCCATTCGGAGAGAGCTTTTAACCGGTAACTGCCGCTTCCCGTGTTGTGTCGATATATTGCAACATCGCTGGAGTGTCCTCTCCAGTGCGCTACATGCCTGGGCGGGTGATGTGGAGAACCTGAGTTGCCCAGACAACAAGCTCCCCTCACGGCATTGCTGGTCAGATCCAACGGAAAGGACGAGCCGATACAGTTGGCACCAGCGCAGCTGCAGGAGTTGCCGGAAGGTGACGTGAGAACGCCGTCCAACCGCCTTAGGGGCTCCACTCCTGATTTGCGCCGGGTTTACTCCGTAGCCTTTTCCTGTACTGAGGATGCCCACAAGGCAGTGGGACCATTTACCCATGGTTGGGTGCTAGATGGCCGCTGTTGGCTCTCCTGAGCCAGCGCCTTTGATAGATTTTGTTTTTAATTCTACAGGGTGTCTAGCCACCCTCCTCACGAGTCCTCTTGCGAGGACAGGTGGGGGAGCCGGTTTAGTCGCCGACAACCCGACCCTGGGGCAGGTGGTACTGGGTTACAGGGTACCAGTAGCAGGCCGAAGCCTGACCTGACCTACCTAATAATAATATATTTTATTTATAAGCGCCTTTCAAAACACTCAAGGACACGATATGTATGAGAACAACAAACAGAAGGCAGTGTATCAGTTGAGAGAGAATTGTGCGAGACATAATGTTAGATAGACACTGACTTTTGCTATTGCGTAACAGAAAAGCACGCTTTTAAACTTTTTTTCAATTGAATGGGATATTAATGAGGGAATTTACCCACAACGACTTGTTAACAGACCTATGTAATGCCTCTCTGCAAGGCATCTTAACCATTTTTCATACCAAAAGAATGATATATGGTTGGGGCATGCCTTCAGTTTGGAGCATAAGTAGTTGGGTTTGCATCTCTAATTTAGGCTAGGACAGTCCTCAGCAAGCCTTGTTATATGAACCGATGATGCCTACTCAAAGTAAAGATTAATTATGCTGATGGAATGCCCACCTCTGCAAACTTGTGTATTGTACATAACGTATTGGCCCGAATATAAGACGGCCCTGATTATAAGACGACCCCCTCTTTTTCAAAACTCAAATTTGAAAAAATACTTTTTGAACACCAAATTAATTTTTATACAGAAAATAATTACAGTACATCTGAAACAAATGATTATGACAATATATTTGAGAGAAAAAGCACGTTATTTTGCCTCATTCAAATATTAATATCTGAACATTTAAATATGTAAACTAAAGTGCAATCACATTCGTAAATGAATGGCTTCTGGTTTTTGAAATGTAAATTACATCATAACTTCTCCTCCTGGCCGATCTTCGACCCACTTTTCTCCAGATTGTCGCTACGTTTCTCCATTTTCTGTTATCTCTTCTATTATTTTCTTCTCTGTTCTTTCTTACCACTATTTTTATTTTTATTCTTCGTGACAGGGGTTCACTTTGGCCTGGGGAGTCAAGTTCAGCATTCGCGTCAATGATATCTGGCGCCATCTAGCGTCGTGAATGGGTATAATGTCTAGACCCCGAATATAAGACGACCCCCACTTTTTCAGTCTCATTCCAATGCAAAAAACACCGTCTTACATTCGGGCCAATACGGTACATAATGTACAAGATCGATATAAATCACGCTGGCAGTCAGTACCTTCGGTCAGTAATCCAATCTTCCTATTGTGATTTCTAAGGATGCAAATCTCCAGTTAAACGCAATTTCCCGTGCACTTGCCTGCCTGCCGAAAGTCTTCGTGCACATCTCCATCACTACAAATTGTCTAAGTCCACTTGAAAATTCTTCTCGAGTAAACTAAAATATTGCCACTTATTTAGCATACCGGTGCTTGCAAAGAAAAGGCAACACTAACTGCCAGTATGGTCCATCGCATGGGATTGTGGGATATATTACTATTTTTAGCACAAAGGTCGGGGCACCCTATATTTGGTATTTTATGGGCTTCTCTCAGTGTCTCTATTTGGAGAGAAAAACGCCATCAATTCTTCGCAGAGTCACTCTAATATTTTCAGAGATGGGATGTGAGCATAAGTAAATATGTCAACATAAATTTTGTACTTTTGATCACAGTTTTCAGACATTGGGGGGGACTTTTACTTTCCTACATTTAGGCAGTTGCGGCACATTACACTACGGCAATTGAGGAAGGACACATTAGGTCGGACATACTATATTAGTGTTGGAAACAAACTAAAGAGCCATTTGAATACATTTCATTAAAAAAAAAAAATATATATATATATATATGCATGCCACAAACGCTGTGGACATCTAAAATGAAGAATGATGTTCCTCTCTGTTTATTACATTTCTGCTGCAGAAATCAGTTGAACTGGGCAGACCATTCAAAGTGATATATTAGCCCATGCATCACATTGGATGTGTCCATTGTATACGCCATGAAATTGTCAAATAATATTTGTAAATTTGAGTTGGAGTGAAATAATACAATCAAAAGCTTTGTTTCTGTTTTAATCCAGTGAATTATTGCTTGATGATACATCTCGAAAGAACCAAGTAAACGTCCACATCCACATGCCACATCCAATACAGCTGCGGTGTCGATGTACAAACAGAGAGAGTGTTTGACAACGATATGTTGTAGATGGTGTAGTGGTTCATGCTCCCGCCTTCCGTGGAGTTTTCAGCAGAAACTCAGCTTTACAGGTGCCATACCTGCTCTGCAGTTATTGTCCATATCCACCGTGAAACAATTATGTGTATAACTCCATAAGTGCTGTATGTACAAGCCCCTATTATTAGAATACGTTGACTGGGGAAATTACCAAACAAAGTGGTTGCCGTGATTTGTCGCATTGAGCATTATATGCTAGAAAATGGCAAGCGCACTAATATGTGTGATGATATGTCATTATTTGTCAAACAAGGAAGCATCTCTGGGCAGAGAGCCTGAATTCCGTTTTCTTTGTTTCTTGCACCCTTTTCTTTGTGACCCCACCATCTTTATTGTTTCTGCTGTGTACTGTGCAGAAGGCGCTAACAGAGAAACGTCACTTGGTATACAGATACACGCATAGCAACTCCAACCTCTTTGTGTGCTCGGCTAATATTTACACTGAGTGGGCTGAACAGTATTGAGTTTGGCCATTCAAAATAATGTTTGACTAGTATTAGGACAACAGTAGGGGAACAGTGTCTGGACAATAAGGCCAGAAGCCCTCAGGTTGTGGCCCAGATAAAAAAAAAGGAGAAGACGGGGTTGTTGGCTGATGGTGGCTTTCAGAGAAGTTAAACATTTCGTCAATGTTTTTGTGCCCTTTGTTTGTCTTGGGAAAGATACGGAGGTGTGGACATGTTTTGTGAGTCACAGTAATTAAAAATGGTTGGATCACTTTTCCATTGTAGGCTCTTGAAGGAGCTGTTGTGCACGTAAAGGCGTCTGTGAACTAACTTGTTTGACAAGAAATGCAAAGAAAATCACGCTAGACAAATCTTCTGTATTGAGTCAACACCTGACTGGAACCTGAAATTTTGTGAAAGCACTGCACCAAGAATTGTTTTTGACTGTGTGAAACATTAGCCCAAGTTTGTTTAGCTCGGGTTAAGTGTTTACAGTCTTTGAGTTCACTGTCCATAGGTCTGCTATTATCCTCATCTGGAGCAGGTCGTAAATGCTTGCAAACTGGTTAATCAGTGTCTAGGATTCAAGTGGAAAGCCAACAGACGGTGTCCATGGCGTCGCTCTGCACTAAAACAACCTGCTCATTTTTCCACTATCCTCTAATTGGATGGAGTCACGACTGAGAAGAAAAGAAATTCATGTTTCAGTCAGTAAATTTGGACATAAAGTTACACTAATCAACATTATTTTTTCTCATCAAAAACATTCCACAAACTACAGGCAAAATCAATTTCACTAATATAGGTGAATGTAAGGTGGCTTTTTAAGATACTGATACAGTATTCGTTGTTCGTACTGCCATCTGCTGGTAACAAAATTAAATGTTTTTTTTTTTTAACTGCACCAATGTTGGTTATAACA
The DNA here is from genome assembly GCA_026261675.1 of Hippocampus mohnikei. Classification (NCBI taxonomy): domain Eukaryota; kingdom Metazoa; phylum Chordata; class Actinopteri; order Syngnathiformes; family Syngnathidae; genus Hippocampus; species Hippocampus mohnikei. The sequence continues at coordinate 4,830,835 of JAKGUB010000340.1, forward strand.
TTGTTTTACACTCACTTCACTTGTCCATCTTTCTCTCGGTTAAGTGAAGAAGTTTAATAATGAATACTTTTATATAGTCTTACCTCTTCATAGTATTGAGAATCATAAAGGTGTGCAAATCAAGAGACCCCATTATTAGTAAGAGAGACATGGGAGGATAGTCACACATTTTGTTTGAACAAGTGTCTCTGTGCTAGAGAGCAAAAGTGTTGACATTTGAGACCAATATTTATGTGCTATAATGTAATATATTATGTAAATTGATGTCAATTACAAAGAGGTACCGTATATGCATGTTGCAAGTACCCCAGTACCGGGGAGAGTTGCAACACTACTTGGAAATAGATGGCACAATTCAATGATTATGCTTCGTAAAGATCCGTCGTGGTAAATGTATGGAAACACTGTAATGAATAATAAAGAAGGAACCCTAAACTTGTAAGACTCAAATGATAATAATGAATAAAAAGTGTAAATTAAAAAATGAAAACAAATGATACATTAAAAAAATCAATATAAACCTGAAAATAATTAAATAAAAAATGATAAAGTATACATTGCTGTATTTTGTATGTGTTTTGTAGCCTGAAACTGGCTCATGTGAAAAAAACATTTGACCGCCACGAGATCGGTAATACAATCAACAAACCATTTTTGAACCGTGCCCAGTACTTAGTAATTACTAGATGGCATTTGAACAGTTAAAGTGTTTATTGAGCAATAAAGTAAATACTTTTGACCAGTTTATTTTAAGGTGTAAAAATCACTAACTAAGCAAACTGCCTTAGGTATAATGCATGTGTTGAGAAAAGCAGTTGTGACGAATATGGATGTCCTTGCCTGGGGTGCGGGCTTCATGGGCGCAAACATTTATATTGCTGACATTTGATTCACGCTTCCTTTGGCTACGAGTTATCAAAGTCACTTTTGAAGTATCACAGCATCAAGTATCAAAAGTATCTTTTTTTTTTTTCAGAACAGTTAAAGCCAGTCAACCATTAAAAAGCTTTTTAGCATGTAGCTTCAAAGCTAGCATGAATGCAACACATCAAATTAAAGAGAGAAGTGACTACTTGAGCTCATGGAAGTGAAACAATTGTATTGACAACACAATGGAAACATGCAAAAAAATATTTGTGATGAACATGTGTGTTTTCTTACCTGAAAAAATAATTTTGGGGCACCAGAACATACGGTGGACGCCACAATCTGTGCGATTTGATTTCTACAATGTTTCAGAAAGTTTGATGTCCGCTGTTGTCATGTTTCTGCGGAACTCAGAATCTTTCTGCCTGCGCCCGATCAAATTCACCAAAATTGCATTAGTGTATCTGCACAAGTATTTGGTTGTGGTGCAAGGATGCGTATAATATGATTTACATTCTGTCACCAAATCGTCACTGGGCTATCTTCAAGCACACACACACACACACACACACTTTACTGACTTCCGGATGTCACTATGAATGTCTCCATCCACGGAAGCCCAAAAAACGCTTTTTTTTTATCAGGGCAGCGTTTGCAGTTTTGATATTCAGAAAAGCATAGCTGTGTTTTATGACACACTCAAGTCTGCAAAATACTTTAACAAATGCTTTGGCGGAATGTCATTTGAAAGACATTGTTGATACTAGATTACAGACACAGTAGAGACTAAAAGAGAAAAGATATTTTGCCAAGATTCATGCAGGTTAAAAAAAAATTAAAGCGACCATGGCAACCCCTGTAATCTGTACATGTGAAACCGTTTCGTGAGTGGCATTCTTTGACAACATACCACACAGGCTCCCATTAGCACACTAATTAATTAACAGAGCGAAGAGCAAACAAAAAAGAAAAGCTCAGTGTACTGGAACACACACAAGCTGTAAGAGCGGCAAACCACTTAATTAGCCTGTTAATTAAGTTAGTAGCCTGAGGAGGAGCAAATTGGACAAATGCACCTGTGAAACATGATTTCAACTGAGGCACTACCGTATTTTGAAGGACCTAAAAATGAAGTACTTAACATCCTGGCAGATCATTTGTTTGACATTATCTTAGCCTTCGGATTCATTTCATGACACAAAGTAATATTTTTCTTTAGGAAGGAAGCAGGAACCAAACTTCAAGTCATGAAAGCAGAACGGGCATGGACTTCAGACTGGTTTTTATTCCTTTAGTGACCAGGATTGAAACCTCACTTTAGGTAATTAATTAGAAAGTCTGACAAACTTTTATACTGTTAGGTGAAGATAGCCCATCGCTGTTTTATGGGAATTTGTGCTGTGCAATATGGAAAAAAAAATCATCACGACGGAAGCCATTTCATATCATCATACACCACAATATATTTTCAGTTATTCGATTAAAAAAAAAAAGTGTACAACATACAAGTTCTGGGAAAACAAAGCTTCAAATTTGCTTCATGAACCAGTTGTATTTTTGACTCTTCTAGATGGCACTGTTGGTTTAAGTAAAGGGGTTTAAGAATGCAAATTGTTGTACTTTCAGCACAAGGTTGAACAGTGAAGCTTCATTTTCTCATAATTACAACATTGAACATACAATGACGGCTTACTTTTTCTCACTTTATTTTGAAGTGACATTAAATAGATCTAACCCATGTATTTTGGGGTACTCAGTATCTGTCAATTATAGGGTTAATTTGGGGGTTGTTTAGGCATTAGTTGGCTTCTTTTGGGACTTTTCTTCAGTTGTCGCTGCATGGCTCAGGGTGTTAGGGTATGTGTGTGTGTGTGTGAGAATAGGAGGCTCAATACCTTCTTGAGCATGGTCTAACAAAATCTAGCTCTAGTCCATGGAGGAGTCCCTGTCTCCTTGTGCTGAAACCTGACCTGATATTTCGGTTCTGCACTGACTACCGAAAGGTTAATAACCTAACGGTAGCAAATTCATTCCCGCTTCCTCGTACTGATGACTGAATTGTTACGGTTTGTTCAGCTTGTTATGTGTCCAAGTTGGATCTGTTAAAAGGATATTGGAAAGTTTGCCTTGTAACACCAGATCAATTTTGACAATATACAGTGATGGTGTTTGGCCTGAAGAATGCACCGCCTTGTATCCCCAAAAATTGGTAAACACAGTTTTGGGTGATGTTCCACATTATATCGCAGATATAGACAATGTAGTGATACATTCCAGTGAGTGGGAAAAGCACTTGCGTACCCTGAGAACCATCTTCCAGCAGCTGAGGCTTTGCTTACCATTAACTTGGCTAAGTGTGAATTTGGTAATGCATCTGTTACGTACTTGGGAAAACAGGTGGGTGGTGGAAAAGTGTGGCCCCTGGCAGCCGAGACAGCAGCTATAAATTCCTTTGCATTGCCTACCACCCGTTGAGAGTTGCGCCGTTTCCTGGGAATGGGGTATTATAGATGGTTTTATAAAAACTTCTCCACAACAAACAGCTCCCCTGATGGACTTGGTCAGTCCAAAACGTCCATTTCTGTGGAACGAACTGTGTGCCAGAGCATTTGAAAACTGCAAGGCTCTGCTGTGTAGCACACCTGTTTTGAGCGCTCCAGACTTGTCCATTTACGTTGGAGGTCGACACCAGTTGAATCTGGGAGGGTGCAGTTTAACTACAATCTGATGATGAAGGGTTGGATCAGCGATTGCATATTTTTCTTTAAAAAAGACTATTCGACCAGAGAACATGAGACCCTGGCTCTCCTTTTGTGGTCGAGTTTTTTATGTACATGTTGGCTCTATTGTCACAACACTGATTGTATATACGGGCCAGAATCACCAAACTTACAATCACAATTGGCGGTTAATGCGATGGTCGTTGTCCCTCCGGAATTATGACCTCAATATCAGACAGAAAAAGGGGTAAACAATGTGTTTGGTGATGCTCTGCCCTGTAGTCAAGTTTTTGGTCGATATTGCTCTGTTACTATTGCCGGTGTTTTGATGTTAACTTGGGTTATATCGATGGGTTAGTCCGGATGTACTTATTTTTAGGGGGAAATTGTTACGAGCAGAGGTACATTAATGCTAAAATTCAGTTGTTTGTGGTCGTTTCCCCCCTTACTGGCTTCTGTTAGAATTCACCTTGGGGTTATTGGGCGCCCTACTATTGTCACGTTGCGGTGGTGGTGGTGGACCCCAAAGAGCAGGCAAGAGCGAGGAGCAAGGTGAATTGTATTTAATAAAACACAGAAAACTAAATCCAAAACAAACATAGTCCAAAGTAGCAAACAAAAATCACAACTGAAGCTAAAACAGAACCTTGACCAAAACCTGACCAAAACAAACCTGACACTGACAGCAGCAGACAAACGGCAACAAACATGACAGTGGCAAAAAGCAACAATGATCCGACACCGAGTGGTCGCGAGGGAGTCATTTTATACTAATTGCCAAACGACCAACAGGTGTGCAGCTGCAGGGTAAAGCCCCACAGTGCCACCTGTTGGTCACAAACCGAAACATGACAACTATGGGCTGTTCGACCGGTGTCAGAGTTTGGTCCCCATTGCCAGCAGGAAGTCAGATTCTTTTCCAGTGAAGGTTGGACTTTGCTAAGGCAGCTCTTTGTCATGGAGTCTCTTCATTACCTTTATGGACACAATTTCTAGGTGCAGCCAAACTTCCAGCATAGCTGGTCTCAGTATTACATCTCTGCTTTTCCCAGATGATGCGGTACTGTTGGCTTCTTCAAGCCACATCTTCAATCTCAGTGAAGCGGTTCGCAGCTGTTGGGATCAGCAACACAACTCCAAATCTGAGACCGTGGTCGTCAGTCGGAAAAGGGGAAAAAATGGCAATGGAAAATACTGGTACTTTCTTTTTGTGGATAAGGAATGAATTCAAGAATAGAAAGTACTTTGCTCAAACAGAACTCTGCGCACATGCACGGCAGAGTGCAGCTAATGGCGTGATACGTAGAAAAATGGCAGGAGTAATTGAGTGTTAATGGCAGCCACTGCACTTCCACGAGTGTATGATGGTGCAAAGATATGATAAGTGAGCGCGAGCAGTTAACATGGCCATTTGTGATGAACTGGAGCTACTGCAGTATAGGACCAAACCACCGACCTCATTCACAACTAAATGAGTTACTACTACTAAAAAAACAGACACAATCATGAGCATTACTATTTAAGGTGCAAAGAAATACAAAAGACGGCTGGGATAGGCTTCAGCACGCCCCCTCACTCTTGTGAGGAGGCGGTTCGGATAACGGATGGATATCACCAATAAAATTGTCCAGGAGGGAGAAACCAAACTGTGTAAGTTCCAAAATAATACAAGCTTTGCAAGTTGGAATTGATGTCTTTTGAATAAACAAGCGGATATTTGCATTTTAAAACAGCCACACATTATGTGCAGTGACGGCTTTATGGAAATCATTAGTTACACACTTCCTTGCAATTATTTTTTGCCAGTTAAAGCCACACGTGGACTATGATAGGAAGGCACCATGAGCGAGGCTACAGTCTTTACGAGAATCACTCAGCCAGAGCGCAAGATAAAGCATTGCAATAACTTATTAAAAAAAAAAAAAAATTAAAAAGGCCCAGCCGGCTAATTAACATTGTGAATTCAACCAGAAAGCCTCTGTTCCTCTGATGGGTTTAATTGCGCTGATGTGTGGGCCACAATTTAACAGCTCATACACAGAGCTGCCGTGGCTCCCATAAATGACAATATTTCCACCCCCAAAGACTGACATTAGTTTGTAGCATAATTGACTTTAGCTTTACCTGAGCTCATGTGATGATTTAATATACAGTACTTAAATTAGTTTTCTTTTTTTTTGCTCCCTAGGTTGATTATAAAGAACCAAATTAAATTGGCCAATATGCTGATTACTTATGAAAATATGCTCAGCCCTGTTCAAGGGTAAAACAGTTGGTTCACACTGTAGAGCAGATGAATAAACATTCTCACAGACATCCACCCAGCACAGACAATCCCCTATAATAAACTGCAGCATCAAGCTTGTATTTAAACACGTAGCTGAACACACAAGTTTTCCGACTAAAGTCGTCGCATGTATCAATGCATTTAAATTCAAACACTATAACAACAGTCTTTCAGAAGGGAAAACTCTGAGGTAATGTTGTTAAATGCTTTAGAAGGGTGTGGATAACTGAACAAACAAACGATTAAGTGATCTGTGACCCTGTCATACCAACAAGGAGTCTTTTCCAGGGTTTTAACTGTGGTGATAGAAGTCGGTCTGAGAACACAAGCAACTACAATAAAACGCACCAGAAATAAAATATGAATCTGTCGCTAGTCGTTTTCAACAAAGAGAGTGTCGCTAAGATGATTAGAAGAAGTCTCCAGTTCAACTCAGAACAGAATGAGAATTGAAAAATGCTCCCCACGCATGCCTACACCAAAAGATCGGTGATTGGCTCATTTCGCTGTCAATCAAAAAGAGATTGAGCCTCAGACAGATCATCCAATCATCATGCAGAAAAGCTGAGCGTCCGATCCAGCCCATAAATGTCCAATGTCGATAGACTCCCAGAGACGCCTGGCGTCCGATGGGCGGGACAAAACCAGCATTTATCCAATGACTCGTCTCGTTTCAATGCATTGGGACAACCTACACTGAACTCTGTAGACGCCCAGCGTCCGTGCGGTCGACGCCCAGCGTCCGGACAGTTTAAAGCACAGTGAAGCTGCGGGAATGAATGAGAAGAGAGTCGCGTCCTAACCAGTAATAAGAAGCTGATTCAGAACAAAAGTTGAGCGCGTTGTAGCGCATATTTAGTCAATGACATGTACATACAATGAAATTTACATTCATATATTTGATCACTTATTCTTTGACATTTTAGGGGAAGCTGAGCTTCCCTTGCAGTCTTAGAGCAATCGTCTCTGGTGTACACAGAGGCAGATTTGATCTGATTTTGGTAATTTTGCAGGCAAATGCCGCCTTGGCAGATGTGCGAGTAGGAGGGCTGTGCCACGACGAGAGTGCTCACAGCCAACTTCAATCATGGCCACTCAAAGAGCCTCCTTTCATTGCCTTTACCTGCGTTGTGCCATTCGCGCACTACACTACAGTCTTGACACGGCAAAAGCACATCAGTGCCGCGAAGCGGGCACTTCGAGACCACACCCACGCCATGGGCCATCTTTAGAATGAAAGCCTACTAAATTACTATTGCCTTGGCATCAATGTATAATTTAGTAAACGTTTTTATGTTAGTCTTTGCGTTGGTCTGCATTAGGTTATGACTATGTTTGCAGCTTTCTTGACAAATCTAAATGGCGGCGCACGCACAAATTAAGCAGTCACCGGAGGCAGAAACAAATCCCAAATCTTCCCGAATTCCCAAAGAGTCGTATGAGTATCACAAAGTGCATGAGAGAAATAGAACAAAAGAGGCTACTGCGGGTTCATGTGACGTTCCGGTACGCTGTACAAAGTCCCGGTACGCAAACTGGTATATTGTGTAGGAGGTCAAATTATAAAAGGTTTCACCTTGAAGTCTACAGGCGGTTTTTAAGTCAGATTCATAACTCGTACAAGACAAATATCTATGCCACTAAAAAGTGTTGTCGAATAAAACTTAAAATAAAACTGGGTGAGTTGTTGTCAAGCTAGTCATTAGCCATTACCCTTTGAGTCAGAGCACAGGCCTTCTTAGCAACTGAAAGCAAAATGAAATGTGTAAATGTCATTTCATTGACAGGCAGCCAGGCACTTTTGTGTTGCATTCAATCAGCTTTGTGATTATTACATCGATATCATCACGAGCAAAAGAAAACGCAAAATGTAATTAAGCCTTCAGACGGTCACTGAGAAGAGATTTGATGATATTTAACCTTTGATGCATTTCCTCCCCAGAAAATATTTTATAAATTCCAAATGTGATGACTTTGGTGGCTTCCACTGTGCATTTTTTGGTGGGTATGAGCTTGCAGTACAGTACTTGTAATAACCCAAACAAACCTGAAGAACATACGATCTCCACACGGAAAGTCCTGAACCAACACAGTTGAACATTTGTGTGAGAGGGGGCAGTACTAACTAACAAACTAACTAATTAACTAACAGTACTAAACTCCAATGCGCTGTCAATTATTCAATCGAATTTGATCAAGATAAGCCATGCCTGTTTTCCCTTGACAAAGAGAAGACTGCAGTGTTAAAAGCATTCTAATGCCTCTGCGCTATTAAGCAGTGGGCCAAACAGAACAAGTGCTTTTTATTGCATTGTATCTCATCAAGCACTTGATCTGCCATTGAAGTGACTTTAATTGCTGCCAGTGCCTGACCTTCTCTACAAACCTCCGCGTTAATCACCCTCCACTTATTTCAAATGACCACATAGCTACATGTACAGGCAGAGAGATGCAAAGGGAGAAATATAAAATATCACAGGCGCATGTCGTGGATCCCTGTCTTCAAATCTCTCACCAATATTCAATAGTCAGGTAACTAGGCACAAGGTTGCCCAAACTTGCATTCTTCCGTGCAATGATGTGAGCAGAAGGAGGGCGAGCAACCTTCACTGTCTGTCAGAGTGTTTCTAAAGACTCCATCAAGCGTAGTAAGCCCCAACACAAGGGCTTAGTTTTCGCTATCAGGGGCTGAGCTACTGCTGGAGATGGGGATTTCATGTTCACTGTGACAGCAGATCATAGCAAAGCAGGTAAAAAAAAATCTTCCACTATCTGGATGTAATTCCTCTGCTCTCACAACAATCACATCCTTGCTGCAATCTGTGTGTGTGTGTGTGTGTGTGTGTGTGTGTGTGTGTGTGTGTGCCTTGTTGCAATCTGTATGTGTGTGCTAAGCAGGCGACCAGCGTGGCCCCTCACTTGTTTCGTTTCGTTGTTTCGGTTAGCATGTCACTTATATATACAGTCAAACCTCATTTTTCGAACGTCTCGGTTCTCGCCCAATTCGGTTTTCGACCCCAAATTTTGAATTTTTTATGTCTCGGATGACGAACAAATTTCGGTTCTCGAACAAACTGAGCGCACTTGAATGCACCACTTGACTCCTCTCGCCTTCCTTACACGAGGAAATGGCGCTTCCTCGGGTAGATGAGGAAGTGGCGCTTCCTTGTGTCGCTTTCCATTGTGAGCAGACGTGTTCAATAAACGTTTTTTTTTTAGAGCGTGGTTTCAGTTTTCGAACAATTTCGGTTTTCGAACAGCCTTCTGGTACGGATTATGGACGAAAACCGAGGTTTGACTGTATATATGCACGAACACACACACACTATTCGTCAGTATGCAGGCCACGCGGGCCCAGTCAATCCGTCGTCGCAGAAAACCAATCGGCGTCGAGAACGTAATTTCTAGGTCACACATACGCAGTCAAAAAGGAAAAAAAAACACACACACACACAGCGTTGTGATTGGTGAAATAAAAACAAGACAATATGGTACACGTGTCACTGAAGTCTGTGGGAATGAAAGTTCTGTTTTATTTATTTATTTATTATGCATTTGGTTTGCTGTCGGGTGTGCGGCACCTGAGCGTGACGTAGAACCGGTAAAGTCTGATGATTTGGACGGACTGGGCCGACCGGAAATAGTGATAACGGCTCACTGACAGACTCACCGGACTGTTGATGGTGCCCACCTCTGCTTTAGTGAAATTTCGAGGTGAACCTGTGTAACCACGTGATATGCAGATGGGATAGGGAACCATCGCTAAATGTTAACCTTTCTGATGATCAAAGGTGTCATCTCATCAAAGGTGCTAATCCATTAACACGAAACCACCATTCCCCTCTCATTATCACAATTACCTTCCAACCCACTGTGAATGACCTACAGTTACCCTCTCTGGAGTAATGGCCACCCGGATGTTAATAAGTGAATCTGGTGACAATTACAATCATGGAGAGTGTTTCACCCTCCTACTGGAATTTTCAGGCCCTGCTCCCAAATAACCAGCATTTTTCATCAATGGAACAATTAAAATAATAGTGTGCCCAAGTGCCATTAGCAAAGCGTGCTCGCAGGTAGAGCAGCATTTAGATTAATTTTCGGAATGGACGAGCCCTTTCAACTCCATTGTTCTTCATTTTCTATTTCCATCGCCTCCCCCTTGCCAGGAGCCTGTCGTTGCTGCGCTTTCATACTGAACAAAAGGACAACAGTGTCAACCCACAATACAATACTCAATTTGATATTGTCAGGACTCAACAATAGTGTGATGATGACTTGTTGCCAGGGCTATAGTTTGTGATTTGTCATTATAGTTAGTGATTAGTTTGTTTTAATGAGTTTTTAGAGCATGTTTGTTCATATTATTCAGGGGTGGGGGGTTGTTTCGTTTTCATTAATGCTACTATTAGTTTGTTTGTTTGTTTGTTTTTCTATATGGAGCGCTAAGATTAAAAGATCACTACCGGTAAGTATCGTGTCCTAAAGTACAATTCCTAAAAGACTGTTTGACACCTTCTTCTCCAGTAATAGTGAATTTTTTTTTTTTTAATGAACACCAAAAGCTCATCTCTATGAATTGACAATGATGAAACAGAGGGACATTTTTGCTATACTTAAATAAGGATAGTTTCAGAAAGCTTTTTTAAAGCATTTATTCATATTTTATTTCATTAATGAAAGAGTTCTTTCAGTTGGAGTTATTGTGTTAATTTTTAGTCAACTATAATAACGTTGCCTGTCACCAAGAAAAATATCTTAATGTCATACGGCAACACCCACCAAATGTTATGGTGAATGACATTCGAGTCTGCTTTCAGTGTGTTTTTTCTCTACTATTGCAATCGTTGAAACGTCCCCTTTTTTTTCCTGAGGAGCATGTTCACAAGCACTACAAGGTGTAATCATGATGAGCATATACAGGTTACTTTAAAGTGGTTAAGAGCACGTCTCTCCCTCACAGGACTTAGGTTTGGATTTGAATCTCTGCTCCTGCCTTCCTGTACGGCGTGTGCGCGTTCTCCCCGTGCTTGCATGGGGAGAACGTCCTCACACATTTTGTTCATTTAAGTGTGAATGGTCGTCTTTTTATCTGCCCCGCCTGTCTGTGGTATTCGGTCCTGAGTGTACCACACCTCACTGGCGACCCCAATGAGAACCGCTTCATGAAAAATGTTGACCGCATTGCAACTACAAATCTCAATGGTTTTATGTCACCGAAACAGCCTTATGATTTAAGTACACTGAGGTTCAATTCGCCTGCCATCCTGCAAAAAATAAATAAATATATATATATATATATAGAACTGTGGAGAATATTCTACAGTTTGTGCATTTCCGATGTGAGGCCCCTGTCACACCTTGACGATTTGGCCAGCGTATGCCGACGTAGGAAAAATTTGGCAAATACGCTGGCGTACGTCGAATAAGTTATGGGTAAGTTTTGTATACGTAACAGCACGCTGAAGCACGTTGGTATCGTCGGAAATACGTCGAGGTCGTCGTATGTCAGCGTATGGCTATACGTCCGTATACGCAGGCCATAAGTAATAGGTAAGTTATGCGATCGTTGCACACGCTCAAACACGTTAAGTGTAGGTTACTCATAAGTCCATATACGTCGAGAATACCTACTAGCTGTTCTCCAACATCCGTGCCTTTCGAACTGCAATACGCTGCTGCATAGCGTGCAGCAGCGTATTGCCGGCGATCACGTGACGTAGTCTATAAAAGGCTGGCGCTCGACGTTGCCGACGATCACGTGACGTAGTCTATAAAAGGCTGGCGCTCGACGTTTCAAATCATAACTGCACTAGACATTGCAGTACCAACATCTGTTTGGGGACTATCCCCGGTCTAGTTAAAATGGTATAACCCAAGAGGCAAGGTGCGGCTTGCCATCGTTACTGTGAGTTGCTATTCACGCTATTAAAGCAGCAATCAAACGCCATTATGACTTGTGTCATTAATAAACCAAACAACATCAGCGTCATGGCAAAGAAAAGTCTGGGGAGCTCATCAAAGGTCTCGCAGAGGCTCATCCCATCACAGCCACTGCAGCCTTCGCCAACTACGTGCGTGACAGCCTGGTCAGCATGTCCAAGCGCAAGTTCGAAAGGCACGGATGTTGGAGAACAGCTAGTAGGTATTCTCGACGTATTTGGACTTATGAGTAACCTACACTTAACGTGTTTGAACGTGTGCAACGATCGCATAACTTACCTATTACTTATGGCCTGCATGATACGGGACGTATAGCCATACGCTGATATACGACGAGAAATTTTAAGCATGCTTAAAATTTCTCGACGACTCGACGATTTCGACGTATACCAACGTGCTTCAGCGTGCTGTTACGTATACAAAACTTACCCATAACTTAATTCGACGCACGCCAGCGTATTTGCCAAATTTTTCCTACGCCGGCATACGCTGGCTAAATCGTCAAGGTGTGACAGGGCTTGAAACGTCGAGCGCCAGCCTTTTATAGACTACGCCACGTGATCGCCGGCAATACGCTGCTGCACGCTATGCATAAATTAGACTATCGTTGGGCATAAGTTGTGTACGCCGGCAACACGCTAGGCATTCGTTGGAATAAGTTATCTATAAGTTATCGAAACGTTCTATATAATTTACTGATACGTTATGTATACGTCCAGCCCGTTATGAATGCGCTATGTATACGCCCAAAATTGAAAAAAAAAATCGATAATTCAGCGTATGCCAGCGTTTTAGGGAAAATCTGAACGTCGGCATACGCTGGCTGAATCGTCAAGGTGTGACAGGGCCTTGATGTAGCCACAACAAGTTCAATAATGGAGTGTAAAATTGAATTTGGCCTCAGGGGATTATTGTTGTTTTCTTCTTTTACAATTTCATGGCGTCTTGGAGCCTTTCAAGATTAGCAATAAGCAATTCCTCATATAGGATTTATTTTTGCTGGAAGAATAAGTGGAGTGATGTTATGACATAAAACAGCAGCCTTAATTGGCTATTATCTTTTTGTTGAAAGTACTGCGGTGAAAGGTTAATCACCGTTAAATTGAAGCGCTGCGCTCTACAAATAGAAGATAAATGTAGCATATTTTCATTGTAGTGATGCTTGTGTCACATCACGTACAATACATCCCGAGATTAAAACGGACCAGCCAGATGACCTCCTAACTACACAATCTAATGAGATCCAAAAATCAAAAGTTCCTCCCTAAAAAAAAGATACAGTTTCACCTTGGATTGCCACTGTACGATAGGTTGTCTTTTGCTCTCCCAGTCAAAACATTTGAAAATGCAATCCCGGGAAACGATTCCAGGTACAAGAGCTGATTAAGAATATACAATGTCCTGTTGCATGCTAACGTATTCTAGACTCTATCATGAATTACAGAGGTATTAGTCAGTGATGCTCAACCATCTAAAAGAAAAGCATGTTGTGGCTGATTTCTGACAGACTCAGTCAAGTGCCATTAGCAAAGCGTGCTCGCAGGTAGAGCAGCATTTAGATTAATTTTCGGAATGGACGAGCCCTTTCAACTCCATTGTTCTTCATTTTCTATTTCCATCGCCTCCCCCTTGCCAGGAGCCTGTCGTTGCTGCGCTTTCATACTGAACAAAAGGACAACAGTGTCAACCCACAATACAATACTCAATTTGATATTGTCAGGACTCAACAATAGTGTGATGATGACTTGTTGCCAGGGCTATAGTTTGTGATTTGTCATTATAGTTAGTGATTAGTTTGTTTTAATGAGTTTTTAGAGCATGTTTGTTCATATTATTCAGGGGTGGGGGGGGGGGGGGTTGTTTCGTTTTCATTAATGCTACTATTAGTTTGTTTGTTTGTTTGTTTTTTCTATATGGAGCGCAAGATTAAAAGATCACTACCGGTAAGTATCGTGTCCTAAAGTACAATTCCTAAAAGACTGTTTGACACCTTCTTCTCCAGTAATAGTGAAATATTTTTTTTTTTAATGAACACCAAAAGCTCATCTCTATGAATTGACAATGATGAAACAGAGGGACATTTTTGCTATACTTAAATAAGGATAGTTTCAGAAAGCTTTTTTAAAGCATTTATTCATATTTTATTTCATTAATGAAAGAGTTCTTTCAGTTGGAGTTATTGTGTTAATTTTTAGTCAACTATAATAACGTTGCCAGTCACCAAGAAAAATATCTTAATGTCATACGGCAACACCCACCAAATGTTATGGTGAATGACATTCGAGTCTGCTTTCAGTGTGTTTTTCTCTACTATTGCAATCGTTGAAACGTCCCCCTTTTTTTTCCTGAGGAGCATGTTCACAAGCACTACAAGGTGTAATCATGATGAGCATATACAGGTTACTTTAAAGTGGTTAAGAGCACGTCTCTCCCTCACAGGACTTAGGTTTGGATTTGAATCTCTGCTCCTGCCTTCCTGTACGGCGTGTGCGCGTTCTCCCCGTGCTTGCATGGGGAGAACGTCCTCACACATTTTGTTCATTTAAGTGTGAATGGTCGTCTTTTATCTGCCCCGCCTGTCTGTGGTATTCGGTCCTGAGTGTACCACACCTCACTGGCGACCCCAATGAGAACCGCTTCATGAAAAATGTTGACCGCATTGCAACTACAAATCTCAATGGTTTTATGTCACCGAAACAGCCTTATGATTTAAGTACACTGAGGTTCAATTCGCCTGCCATCCTGCAAAAATAAATAAATATATATATATATATATAGAACTGTGGAGAATATTCTACAGTTTGTGCATTTCGATGTGAGGCCTGTCACACCATTGCGATTGGCCAGCGTAATGACGGCGTAGGAAAAATTTGGCAAATCTGGCGTACGCGAATAAGTTATGGGTAAGTTTAATAGAAAGCACGCTGAAGCCGTTGGTATCGTCGGAAATGCGTCGAGGTACTAAACAGATGTTCAGCGTATGGCTATTTCGTCCGATATCGCAGGCCATAAGTAATAGGTAAGTTATGCGATCGTCACAAGCGTCAAACACGTATTATGTAGGTTACTCATAAGTCCATATCGTCGAGAATACCTACTAGCTGTTCTCCAACATCCGTGCCTTTCCGAACTGCAATACGCTGCTGCAAGCTGCAGCAGCGTATTCCCCAGAATACGGCGTAGTTATAAAAGGCTGGCGCCGACGGTTGCTTGCATCCCGTGACGTAGTCTATAAAAGGCTGGCGCCGACGTTTCAAATCATAACTGCACTAGACATTGCAGTACCAACATCTGTTTGGGACTATCCCCGGTCTAGTTAAAATGGTATAACCCAAGAGGCAAGGTGCGGCTTGCCATCGTTACTGTGAGTTGCTATTCACGCTATTAAAGCAGCAATCAAACGCCATTATGACTTGTGTCATTAATAAACCAAACAACATCAGCGTCATGGCAAAGAAAAGTCTGGGAGCTCATCAAAGGTCTCAGAGGCTCATCCCATCACAGCCACTGCAGCCTTCGCCAACTACGTGCGGTGTCCTGAAGCCAGCAGGAGTTAGCACACACATCTTACGGCGGGGGTGCCCACACTTTGTCAGCATGCGAACTACTTGTAAAATGGCCAAGATCAAATGATTCATCTACTTTATTTATTCATGTATTTATTTTAAAATCTACTTGGAATCCTTTATATGTAAAACATATATTAGTACCTGCATGAATCAAGGTTCAGTTATGCAAGGGACAACAATATATTGTTGTCCAGAATGAAGAATATACATATATTTTTAAATGCCGTATTTTCTGCATTATAAGGCGCAGTGTAAGGCGACAGGGAAACAAAATTATTGCAAAATATCTGTTATTTATTACACATGAAATTTGACATTTAGGTACAGATTTTAGCAAGGATCATGCAAGTTGACAAGCTTGATTTGCTCCCGCAGGCCATATAAAATGATGTGGCGGGCCGGATCTGGTCCCCGGGCCTTGAGTTTGACACCTGTGCTCTATAATGTAACATTTTTGGTTCATTTTAAACTGCACACTAAGAGCAAAAAATGTGAAGGCCTTCAATTTAAGTCGCTCCCTCTTGTACAAACATGTCAGAAATGGTGGTACAAGCTACAAAGTTGCTTTTAAAATGGATTGTACTGCCAATTTTATTTGAAGTTGCATACACCTTAAATAATTCAAGGTGTAAACTAATGATGGGTATAGAAGTACAGGTGCAATATGACGCGATATACACAGGATCCGATCAGTCAACTAATTGCAACTACTGTCTGTAAAATAATCTTTTGTGGCACTCCTCCTGCACAAACTCATGGCATGTCTGTTTTTGGGGGGGTTTTTTGCACTGCCTCCTCAAAATAGCTTCTCAGAGCCTGGCAGGGGTTCCTTATCTGCTCATGAAAGCTTGGACTGAAGGGATTGCTTTCAACTTTGACTTGTCTTCAGATGCTCCTTTGTAAAACAGCCGTTTCTCATTTAATTGCTGCGATTCATTCAAGAATGGCCTGTATCTCCCAGCTGTATTGTTTTAGCCCCACTACAACAGCGGGAGGCCAAGGTCTGGAATGTTGACTGCACTTATGAAACACAAGTTGACAAATCTCAAAATCTACACGACATCATGCTACAGTAGCAAATGTTGAAACATATTAGTTGGCAAAGGAACAAGACTTTGTGTCTGGGAGAATAGAGAAGTACACATCTGCTTGAGGTTTGTTCTATTCCGGACCATCTGCACTAAGAGGCCCTTCATAATGTGAACACAAGACAAAGCAAATGCCTTCTGTGTCAACACAACCTCGATCCCCCCTGCAATCGGAAAACAAATAAACACGGGCTTACTCTGGGCAGCCCAGGCCAATCCACTCAGGAATTTCAAATACTACTGAATTTATTTTCCAGGAGGCCTTTGGAGTAAGCTATGCAATCAGAGAGGTCAGTTCTACTGAAAAAGTAAAACAACACAACACCCCCCCCCCTCAAATATTAGGTCATGAATGTTTTCAGGGAAACTGGTCATATTTGAAATGTCTTACCTTTCCTATTTTCACTGGCTGCCCGCCTTTTTCTGAAACGTGGACACGCAGACACAAATATCTTTTCGCTCCATTTCATTTTGGACTGATGGGTGTTGGGCCCATGCCACGGGGCCAGCAGACACACTTGTTTATTTTTCCCATACCCACTTTAAATCCGAGGTTTTCACCCTTTCTGAAGAGCTCTGTTTGTTCCTAGCCAGGGGGACACTAAGGTAGGAAAACAGGAACACGTCATCATTGACATCAGAACAAAAACAAACGAGGCGATCCAAGCCCCACACGTCTTTCTCATGTGCACCTTCAATGAATGGACTATTTTAAAACTGTTTCCTTATATAGGGTGCTAAGCATTATAAGGCACGTAGAATACAAACAATAGTGGCTGTGGTTGCGTTATGCATCCGGTAGATGTAGCAATGCTAAAGGGAATACAATACAATGCCATACAGCTTTATTTATATAAAGCTTTCACAACCGCTGCAGCTGCAACAAAGCGCTTTATAGAATATTTAAAATACTACGGACAATAAATCAGAATATTGATGCACATTTAAAGCGCATCAGATTATAAGGCACATTGTCGGCCTTTGAGAAAATGTAATGCTTTTAGGTGTGCCTTATAGTGCGGAAAATACGGTAAATAAAGTACGTAGATCATTGGGCCTTGTGGGCACCCCTGGTGTAAATCAGTCGACTACTTTGAAACTATGCATATAAGTGAAGGAAAACAAAAAGTATTTCTTTTGTATTCATGAATGTTTCATAGAATTACTGCAACTCTCTACAGCAGGGGTGTCAAACTCACTTTTGTCGCGGGCCACTTTGGAGTTATGTCTTCCCTTGGAGGGCCGTTGCGACAGTTAACCCAAATAAATGTTTAATCGTCTCATCGTGTTATTACTTGTATACAACAAATCAAATCGATAGATTGCTCGTTGTTAAATCAGTCAATTCAACCG
Source organism: Hippocampus mohnikei (assembly GCA_026261675.1). Taxonomy (NCBI): domain Eukaryota; kingdom Metazoa; phylum Chordata; class Actinopteri; order Syngnathiformes; family Syngnathidae; genus Hippocampus; species Hippocampus mohnikei. The sequence goes on from JAKGUB010000340.1 coordinate 4,848,662, forward strand.
CAATAGTTTGTTCAATTGTTGTTCAAGTGAGTGTAAACAGGGAAACAAAATTATTGCAAAATATCTGTTATTTATTACACAAGAAATTTGACATTTAGGTACAGATTTTAGCAAGGATCATGCAAGTTGACAAGCTTGATTTGCTCCCGCGGGCCACATAAAATGATGTGGCGGGCCGGATCTGGCCCCCGGGCCTTGAGTTTGACACCTGTGCTCTATAGTGTAACATTTTTGGTTCATTTTAAACTGCACACTAAGAGCAAAAAATGTGAAGGCCTTCAATTTAAATCGCTCCCTCTTGTACAAACATGTCAGAAATGGTGGTACAAGCTGAAAAGTTGCTTTTAAAATTGATTGTACTGCCAATTTTATTTGAAGTTGCATACACCTTAAATAATTCAAGGTGTAAACTAATGATGGGTATAGAAGTACAGGTGCAATATGGCGCGATATACACAGGATCCGATCAGTCAACTAATTGCAACTACTGTCTGTAAAATAATCTTTTGTGGCACTCCTCCTGCACAAACTCATGGCATGTCTGTTTTGGGGGGTTTGCACTGCCTCCTCAAAATAGCTTCTCAGAGCCTGGCAGGGGTTCCTTATCTGCTCATGAAAGCTTGGACTGAAGGGATTGCTTTCAACTTTGACTTGTCTTCAGATGCTCCTTTGTAAAACAGCTGTTTCTCATTTAATTGCTGCGATTCATTCAAGAATGGCCTGTATCTCCCAGCTGTATTGTTTTAGCCCCACTACAACAGCGGGAGGCCAAGGTCTGGAATGTTGACTGCACTTATGAAACACAAGTTGACAAATCTCAAAATCTACACGACATCATGCTACAGTAGCAAATGTTGAAACATATTAGTTGGCAAAGGAACAAGACTTTGTGTCTGGGAGAATAGAGAAGTACACATCTGCTTGAGCTTTGTTCTATTCCGGACCATCTGCACTAAGAGGCCCTTCATAATGTGAACACAAGACAAAGCAAATGCCTTCTGTGTCAACACAACCTCGATCCCCCCTGCAATCGGAAAACAAATAAACACGGGCTTACTCTGGGCAGCCCAGGCCAATCCACTCAGGAATTTCAAATACTACTGAATTTATTTTCCAGGAGGCCTTTGGAGTAAGCTATGCAATCAGAGAGGTCAGTTCTACTGAAAAAGTAAAACAACACAACCCCCCCCCCCCCAAATATTAGGTCATGAATGTTTTCAGGGAAACTGGTCATATTTGAAATGTCTTACCTTTCCTATTTTCACTGGCTGCCCGCCTTTTTCTGAAACGTGGACACGCAGACACAAATATCTTTTCGCTCCATTTCATTTTGGACTGATGGGTGTTGGGCCCATGCCACGGGGCCAGCAGACACACTTGTTTATTTTTCCCATACCCACTTTAAATCCGAGGTTTTCACCCTTTCTGAAGAGCTCTGTTTGTTCCTAGCCAGGGGGACACTAAGGTAGGAAAACAGGAACACGTCATCATTGACATCAGAACAAAAACAAACGAGGCGATCCAAGCCCCACACGTCTTTCTCATGTGGCTTTAGGGAGCCTGCCAGCCAAATTTAACAGGGATTTATGAAGGGAAAAAAAAGCCCTATTTAGCATAATGAATATTTAATCTAGCGTAGAACCAGTAAAGCAATTCTGCAGAAATAATTGAGAGCAGACTCTTTCGAAGCTTGGGAAAAAAAAAAAGCAAAGGGAAAAAAAAACGCCCACTAAACCGTTGACCCAAAGGAGCCCCTCCCCCCCAAAAACCCTCAGACAAGGTTCAAGGTTCAAGGTTCAAGGTTCAACTTTATTGTCAAATATGCATACATTGACATGTAGCATGGATGAAATTTATTTCTCTCAATCCTCAGCAAACAGTGAAAGACAATGTAGTCTAAAAACAGTATAAACATATAGACGATATATACAATAAGAGCAGCATAAAACAATGGCACTTGAGGCTATTGAGGATAAAAGTGAATAAAAGTGAATAAAAGTGACGTAGTGCATTGTGCAATATGCAATATGCAGATGACGGATACTGAGGGAAGTGTCATAGTCTGTGACAGGAGGCAGGGGTCGGGCAGAGGCAGAGGGTGGGGAATTTGGGCAGAGCAGGGAGGGAGTTGAGTCTCCTGACCGCCTGGTGGAAGAAACTGTCTTTGAGCCTGCTGGTTCTGGCACGGAGACTTTGCAATCTCCTTCCCGACGGCAGCAGGCCAAAGAGGCTGTGGGATGGGTGTGTGGGGTCGCCTGCGATCCGGATGGCTTGGCGGGTCAGCCGGGAGTAATAAATGTCCACGAGTGGGGGCAGAGAGACACCAATGATCTTCTCAGCTGTTCTCACGGTGCGCTGCAAGGTCTTTTGGCAGGACACAGTGCAAGCACCATACCACACAGTGATGCAGCTGGACAGGATGCTCTCAATGGTGCCTGTATAAAATGTCTGCATGATGGGGGGTGGGGCTCTTGCTCTCCTCAGTTTGCGGAGGAAGTACAGGCGCTGGTTGGCTTTTTGGCCAGTGATGCGGTATTGTGGCTCCAGGACAGGTCTTCAGAGATGTGCACTCCCAGGAACTTGGTGTTGCTCACTCTCTCCACTGTGGCACCGTTAATGGTCAGTGGAGCATGCTGGGAGTGCACCTTTCTGAAGTCCACAACAATCTCCTTTGTCTTCTCCACATTCAGGTGGAGATTGTTCTCCTTACACCACAAGGCTAGCCTGCTCACCTCACTCCTGTAGCTTGTCTCATCGTCGTTGTTGATGAGACCCACTACAGTCGTGTCATCCATAAACTTAACGAAGAGGTTGGAACTGGACGAAGGAGTGCAGTCGTGGGTCAGCAGTGTGAAGAGGAGGGGCTCAGCACACATCCTTGTGGGGCTCCTGTGTTCATCATGATGGTGCTGGAGGTGTTGCCGCCGACCCGAACTGCCTGTGGTCTCTCCGTCAGGAAGTCCAACAGCCAGTTGCACAGGGAGGTGTTGAGCCCCAGGTGGTCCAGTTTGTGGATGAGCTGCTGCGGAATGATGGTGTTGAATGCTGAGCTGAAGTCGATGAACAGCATTCTGACATGTGAGTTCTTGGTCTCCAGGTGGGTGAGGGCTGAGTGAAGGGCGGTGGAGATGGCGTCTGCAGTTGATCTGTTCTGCCGATATGCAAACTGGTAGGGGTCCAGGGAGGGGAGGGCAGACTTTATGTGCTGCATGACTAACCGCTCGAAGCACTTCATGAGAATGGGGGTGAGTGCGACCGGGCGGTAGTCATTGTAGCTGGAGGCGACGACTTCTTCGGGACCGGGATGATGGTGGTGGTCTTGAGACAAGTGGGGACAACAGCCTGGCTCAGTGAGGTGTTAAAGATGTCTGTGAAAACATCTGTGAGCTCCTCAGCACAGTCTCTCAGGACGCGACCAGGAATGTTGTCAGGACCTGCCGCTTTCCGGGCGTTTGTTCTCCTGAGGGAATGCCTCACACTATCCTGGGAAAGTGTCAGCACCTGGTCGCCAGGAGGGGGTGGGGTCTTCTGTGCTGGGGTGTTATTGTCTGTCTCAAAACGAGCAAAGAAGTCGTTCAGGTTGTTCAGCAGCGAGATGGCGCTGTCGCAGGTGTGCGGAGAGGGCTTGTAGTCCGTGATGGTCTGGATCCTCTCCACAGGTTTCTGGTGTCTCTGCTGTCCTTGAACTGGTCTGTAATCCTCCTTGAGTATTGTCTTTTGGCCAGCCTGATGCCTCGTGACAGGTTGGCCCTGGCAGTCCTGAGGCCCACCACATTTCCAGCTCTGAAGGCGGTGTTCCTGGCCCTTAGTAGCCTGCGGACCTCACCTGTCAGCCATGGCTTCTGATTGGCTTGGATGGTAATGGTTCTGGTGACCGTGACATCATCCATACACTTCCTTATGTAGGACGTGACGGTCTCCAGCGTACTCGTTGAGGTCAGTTGTTGCGTGTTTGAACACACTCCAGTCTGTGGTGAAGAAACAGTCTTGGAGTGCTTCTGTGGAACCCTCAGGCCACACTCGTACTTGCTTCCTCACTGGTTTGATGACTTTCACCAGTGGCCTGTATGCTGGCATTAGCATCACAGTGGTGTGGTCTGAGGCACCAAGGTGGGGAGGGGAGGGCTTTGTAGGATCCTCTGACTGTGGTGTAGACGTTGTCCAGAATATTTTTGCCTCTTGTGGGAAAGTTGATGTGGCCATGTAGTTGTGGAAGCACGCTCTTGGGGTTTGCATGATTGAAGTCTCCAGCCAAGATGAGAAAGGTGTCGGGGTGGGCTGTCTGCTGCTCACTGATGTGCTGATGGAGTTCAGCCAGAGCCATACTCCTGCTGTTGGTTGAGCCAGGGGGAATGTATATTGCTACCAGCAATATGGCACTAAATTCCTCGGCAGGTAGAATGGCCGGCATTTGATAATCATAAACTCCAAGGTTGGTGAGCAGCGCTTGCAAACCACAACAGCGTCACGGCACCAGGCATCGTTGACGTAAACACAGATTCCCCCGCCGCGAGTCTTCCCCCCCTCGACGAGCTCTCTGTCTGCTCGGCAGCACGTTAGCCCAGCTAGCCGAATAGCCCAGTCCGGTACACTGTCGTTGAGCCATGTCTCCACGAAAACAAAAACGCAGCAGTCACTCACGGTTTTGGAAGATGTCCGAAGTAAGCGGATATAGTCCAGTTTGTTGTCCAGCGAGCGTACGTTGGCCAGCGTGATTGTCGGGATCGCCGGTCGATGAGGACTAGCTGCTAGCCTAGCCCGGATACCTCCGCGCTTCCCCCTCTTCTGCTTCCTTAGATTCCGTCGGTGGCGCTTCCACCGTGGGCTGGTTGCAGGAGTGGGGGTCGGTGATTGAACAGGCCTCCGCAGCAGACCGCAGTCACGCAGCAGATCGCAGTTAAGCAGTTTTTTCGCCTTTGTTGGATTATTGTCCGTTTTTTTAGCTCTGCCGATGGCGAGCAGAAACTCGCGAGGATATGCGCGCCTTGGTACGCTACTCAGTGAAAACAAGGAACATAAACAACACGAAGAACACTGATTTGCCGGGGGAGAGAGAGAAGCCGCTGCAGGTAGCCGCGCCGCCATCTCAATGAAAAAAAAAATTACATTTAAACTGCTGGCATACGCTTTGTTAAATGAGGTTAGCCACCTGCGCTACATTCAATTGGTGCTAAATCTGCTGATTAATTTACGTTTAGAGAACACCCATACATACCACACCTGCGCTTATTAAGCGGTGTCATCCCACCTCTCATCCTCATCCTCTCCATTTGACATCCTCAGTGTTGACTCTGCAGGTCCTGAAGAACTCTAAAAAGTGACAGAGAAATAACAAACAAAGATCAGTTTATCCGTCATCCATCCAACTTGCACAAAAAAAGAGGGAAAAAGGAGCGACCTCAGCAGGTTAGACTCTTCACTTTTGCAAAATAAAACAGGTTATCTTTTTGGTGAATCCTTGCTAGCCTTAATAAATCAGCTTACGGCGCAGCCTAATGGCTCCATTCGCTTCACAAATCTCTGCAATGCAATAACATGCGCCAACGCGCGCCGATTAATTTAATAAGTCTTTAATATTCTTCATGAAAAAGAACCAACGACCAGAGAGGCCAGAGCATATGGGGTGGTGAGGGAGGGAGGGTGGGAAGGGTGCTATCTGTGGAAAAGGATATTGCAGCGGCAACAGATTGAATATTACATAATGATGTCATTTATATTCCATTCGAAGTGCTGGCCTCCCAGACCTCGCCTCATACAGGACTCGGGATTTGTCTGCAAGATGACAGGGGAGAAGAAGTTCTCGTGCAGTCAGTGGGTCTTAAAAGGACGAGTTCATCATGCACATAGACAGCAAGTTATATTGGAATGGTCATCGTGTTACATTTGAGAATTTCATCAAATGATCACTTATGCCAAAAGTGTTGTTATGGTTATGTCATATTTTCATATTGTCCTTGCAATTTGTTTCATCCATTCTGAATAACACTGGACGGACATAATTAATGGAGTGTACAATTAGGGGAGCCCTTGGCTTGTTGTCACAGTGCAGTTATCTTCTCGGCCAGAGGGTGCAACTAAAATGCGGAATGCTCGTTTTCCTCCTTTATGTGGTCAGACGTTGTGTCCTCATGTTGCACGACACAAAGTACAAAGAAAAAAAATGTTATATATATTTGGAAACAAGTGTCTTCCAGATAAAAATTCTAGCAGTAAGATCTGTGGACTTGTTAGAGCACAATTCAGACATATGTTCATACCTCGGTCATTGTTCTTTTGAAACTACCGGTAAACTTAGTATAACTCTTTCATGTTAGGAAAAAATAAAGAACAGAAATAATGTCTTTTTTTTTTTAATTAATTGTGAAATACAACGTGACATCTTATCCCAAATAGTGAGCCACGTTATGTCGGGGCAACATGTCACATGTCCACATTCTTTGATTGCTGAAAGCTCCTCACTGACACAAAATATGAACGTGATACAAAATATACCCGAGACTGGTCTTTCATCATGTACGCACCGTGTCGCCACCTTGATTTTGATTTGTATTGTGTTGGATTACATCGCATGCAATGGTGTGAAAATGGGGTCGCAGTACGCCGTGGAGTTCTCAGACAAAAAAGCTTCTGTCGACACAACAATGAGAATTTGCTCCGTTGTCAGCTTGTGCTGTACACACATTGTCTTGTTTGGAGGTTTTTGAGGGGCGCGAGAAGCAGCCCACAGCGCACCCATGTGGCAGCAGGTGCTATTGCAGGCAGTTGTATAGGGTGAGTGGCGCCTTGTGAATGCCATTTCAAGATGCAATTGTCAAATAAAAATTGAACAGTGAAAAAGCAGGGCCTCGGGGGAGGGGGTGGGTTGATTGTATGCTAAATATTGAAGTCACGATACAGTTATTGCAAGGAAATTATTTGAAAACAAATATACCACGTGGGCTTTTTATTGTGGTCCATTTAAAATTGCACTTTTACTCGCTTCAAAATGTGACCAGTAAAAAAATAAAGCGAGTTAAATTGCGTGTCACATTCAAATGTAAATAGCGATCATCTTTTGATATCAAATGCAAACATAAAGCGATTGGCTTCAGTGTTCCATTATTTTTGGAGGAAGGTGCATGGCTTGGTCTTGTGTTCAGCTTCTCTCAAAGGATCATGGGAGGTGACTGCCCATCAATAAAGATTTGTTTGCCTATCAGGTGACGGGTGTTTGTAGAGGAAGTTTAAACGTTAAAAGGTCAGTGTGAACCTGTTAAAAGCACTCAACAAAGAATGACATTACAGTTGTTATTAATGTGTGTATTTAAGCTACGTACACTCATGCCTTGTGTGTATGAAGGGAGTGTGAAAGGCTTTTAGTAAGATCAACATGCAAAGCAAGCAAACAAGCTCAACAGTGGCTCTCAAGATGTTATAGCTCTACTTGCTTTCGGCTGGGAAAGAAACAGCACAAGCTTTGTCTCAATCTGCTTTCACGAGCGCAGACAAACGTGCATCACCGGACAGCATCAGTCCACTTGAACAATCTTGCGATATGCAAAACAAGAGCTGCATCAAATAATCTGCCTTTACAAAGATTATGCACATTTTTGGTTGGCACTGGCAGCACTATGGAGGGAATTGCATTTCGGTACAGGGTGTCCATTAAGTCTGGTTTAAAAAAAGAACAAAAAACATACTTCTTAAAACAAAACGATTGTATTCAAATTATAAGTATGATAAATAATATGTCAGACATGATTTCAGGTCTGCATTGCCATCGATTTCAGCACATTGACTGGTGATGCATTCTCTCATGGCGATTTGGATCTGTAATCGTCATCGAGTACACGTTCTCTTTGAGCGTACCCCAGAAAAAGAAGTCAAAGGGGAGAAAGCTCTGGTGGACGTGAACTCTGCTATGAGTTCCAGACAGATTTCTTTGAATTTAGGTGGCATTATTCTCATGAAATATAGAAATTAACTATTTTTTAAAAACATATTCAACAGCCACACAAGTGTAAAAAGAAGTTAACCATGAAATTAAAAATACAAAACAACTTTCTTCCACATTGAGTGGATTTCACCTCTTTGTTCTCTCCAGTCCTTTCCTGCTCCCCCTTGACAAGTCTGACACTGCTTGACTCGACACCTGCTTGAATCGAGTGGCTTAAACAGACACACCTGTAGGGATTGTCAGGCATGCAGGGAAACGTAATATCTGGTTTACTGGCTGTTTTGGTGTGTGGCACCAGTTTCTGATGGGGAATGAAGTGTCCTTCCGCCACACGTCCCCGTGTGATGCCACAGAGTGTAAAGCACTCATACGGACTGTGAACATACACAAATACATACAAAAAGACCCACACTTAACTCAAAGCACTTTAAATGGAAAAGAAGGTATAGCTCTGATGTTGCTCGGGACCTAGATAGAATTATTTAAAAATTTTTATGTATTGTATTGACCTTCACCATACACAAAAGTCATCACAAATGCCGTTCTTGGATTCAAAAATGCAGTAAACAAAACAAAAAAACAAGAAATAACATGTTTTCGACTTCTACCGAGTTCGAAAGCAAACACTGGGCGACAGGTTGGCTTGAGGCCTGTTTGAAAAGTCATTAGTGTGTGTTTGAGTTAAAGGAGGCCTCTAATAAAGTGGGGCCGTCATGTGCTATTTGCTCGTGTGCTACGTGGACGTTTATTAGTTAAACAGGCAGAAAGGAAGGGTCAATATTTTCACAAGCAGCAGAGGGCTGACATGGCCTGATGAAGCGATTTCCCCACATTCTTATCAATCGCAAAAGTCTACAACGTAGGAGACGGAAGTGCTGTGGGCAACAAACGAACAGCAAAGATAAGTTTCCCTTTTTCCGTCAAAAGAGCAGTTATGATGAGTGGTGCAGTTAATCATCCAAGAGTCCACTGAGCTTTGCTTTTACGAGTACCTGGCAAAAAAAAAAAAAGTACACAAGTTTGTGTGTGTGTGTGTGTGTATATATATATATATATATATATATATATATATATATATATATATACAAACCTGTGCTTTTTTTTACGCGCACGACCCTGAGAATAAAGTGGATCGGCAAATGGATGGATGGATGGATATGCGTGTGTATATATATATATATATATATATATATATATATATATACACACACACAGGGATATTGGTTTTTCAGGGATATTGGTTTTTCAGGTGAAATTTATGGAAAGTAAAAGAAAATAAAAAGTTCACATATCATATCATGAAAGTAGGACATTTAAGTCGAAGGATGCACTGATTTCCTCATCTCAAAACAATTCACTGAAACAAAAGTTACCAACCCATGGTGGATACACCACAACAAAAAATGTCAACGTCTCAATAACCCGTCATGTGCTTTTGAGCATCAATTAGAGCTTGACGACGACGTCTCAAGCTGATCCCACAGGTTTTCAATAAGAATCAGGTCTATTCTATTTGAGGTATACCAGTCTCCAACAGCCGTTCCTTGATAATGTGACCTCAATGAGCTGGGGCATTGTCGTGCATAAAGATGAAATTAGGTCCGTGTTGTTAATGTAGGGGCACAATCACTGGATTTATGTTCTTCAGGTAATATGGGCCTGTCACTGTACCGTTCACAAAGTGTTCCGTACTGACTGGACTCACCTGCCCCCACTGTAACACCGCCGCCACGTAAAGCTCATCTGATGAGAACAATGGCTGATGCATAGTGCTCTCCTTGACATCCAACATCGTTGTGGGGGGGCATCATTTCTGCTCCACGTGAATCGACTTTCATTAGAGAACATCACTGAGGCCCACTAGTCCAGCGTAAATGCTCAATGGCCCATGCAGGACGATGACACCGGTACCTGGTGGTGTGGTCAGGTACCCTTGCAGGTCATCTAGCGCGCAGACTACGCTGATGTAAACGTTTTCGAATGATCTGGCGTGACACTTGGGTGCCTCTCACTTCCCTCAAACGTGCCTGGATTTGAGTGGCATTCATCATCCGGTTTCTCAAGGAATTATTCACAAGACTTAAAAGGATGCTCCACTAATGTGGTTCAATAAATCACAAACCTCAGAATGAATAAATTTAATGCCACCAAAAAGAGCAGTGTGCCTTATAATGTATTTTCCTGAACCGAAGCGGGAAAAAAAGCATCATTCCACTGATTTACAGAATGCCAAGTTCAACAAAATACCCTTCACTATATACACAGTTGATGCTGGTCACACAATTTTATGACCATAATATTTAACAAGTCTTGACGTTTAAAAACAAGAAAAACTAATTTTAACTAATATAAATTTGTGTGGCAGTGAAAGTCTTTTAAAGTTCATATATTTGATTAAAAAAAATACACCACAAAAACTACATTCTAAATCCAGCACATTGTGATGATATATCTGAATGTCATTTTTTTGTTGTGCACTGTAATTACACTCAAAAATGTCACAAAACTGTAAAAAACTAAAAAAAATGTTTCTTCATGTTCCAGTAGGCCAACAGGTACTATACCATGTTGCTACTCAGATTTTAAAAAAATCACTGTGGCTTCCTTCGTCTATAGGGGGAAAAAAAAAAGATATAATCAGAAACCAAGTAAATATACAGCAACGTCAGATGACAATCAAAAATAATAGACCCATTTCCGTTGTATGTCATCAAAAGCTGGGCGTTCAGGCTAAAAAACGACAGAAGACTGCGAAGATTTTTTTTTTTTAGGATGGAGTTGTTTTAGTTTTTGAATTGTTTCGTACAACGTCAACATGCTTTGCTGTCGTGTGTGTGAATCGGGGTAGAAAGTGGTTTAAAAAAAACACTGGAGCAGCCTATGGCTGCAAACTGTGAAAGGCACAGATTGGCTCGAGGACATAATCAGGACTGCTTGCATTCCCTTTGATATAGTGTAGCAAGCAACAAAAACTAGCTGGCTATGTTACTACCCTGCCACGCAAGTAGTTAGCTGTGAGAAAGTAGTTCTCTTTTCGATTGACGATGGCTCAAGCAGGGCACGCAGTTTATTTTTTTTCTCGTGCACACACTAAGTTTCTCCACTAAATAAAAATGAATATCTGGCCATTGGATATTGGGCCACTTTGTAACACCTTCCTCCCACTCTGTGATCCCATAAGGATCAGTAAATTGCTTTCCATCTGGTAAAATTCGTTAGTCATCTTGTGTACATATATTGCTGCGCCAACAATGCGCGCGCATGCCGATTACATCTTTGCTTACAAACTGAAAATGGGTCTATATTTATAGTGGTAACAAAGACAGAAAATGCTATACACACTTTTGATGCCCAACGGCAGAGCTTGTGCTTGCAACGGGAGCCTGTGAAGGACAATACAATCACTGCGTGTAAACCACCATCCAGGGCCCAGTGCAAAACCTCACTGATGTGAAAATATATATATATATTTCTATATGTTAGAGAATGTATTTAAATCTGATCTATGTGCAGCATTTTGCGAGGGTGTGTGGGTAATACTGTACAGTACAATGAGGAATTCAACATTTGGTTTACCATGCCCTCTGCTGTTTCATTTAAGAATTGCATTGAGTAGCGCAGTGAGAAGTCATGTGATCAGGGGGTGCTCAGTCAGTTTAATAATAATAGACAACTGCTTCCTGTGTCCAAGCACAATTTCCCACAAGTATCACTTTCTTCAAGGTTCTCCTAAATTTGGGCTCAGAAGGCCAAACAGTTTGTGACCATGTGTATTTTGTGATAAGTGATTAGTGTTGTACTGTATTTCATAATTAATATTGATAGCGACTCTGGTTTATGGCTAGCCAAATAAGAGGAAGTCATTGAACAGCTGTTGACTCGTCAACTCAGTCTGAACTCAAAGAAAACATTTGCGGAGCAGTTATAGCTTCTAAGCCATATTTCAGCAGGTGATTGGTAGTCGGTACTAAACCACATCTAGGATTTTAGATCGCCACACAGTACTTTAACTTCATCCATATTTTTTCCCAGTAAGATACCCCAGTCTGTGTATTTCCTTCAGAGTAGTGCATGAACATAATATGATAGCTGACTATGAGAGGTGTTCCAATCAGGGTTTTATGCTGAATTGCGATACCAATTATCAATGCCGATACAGCCGATACAGATCACATGGATTAGCTGCACATGTTTTTTTAATGTAGAGCTGCTCACTTACAATTTGAATAATCAATTATTATTTTTTTTAATTAATTGATTAATGTTATTTTTTTGTAATCCAAATTTCCCTTGCAGTATTAAAGAAAGGTTACGGGGTTGCTAAATTGCACACACGCTGTGCTTTAGTTGACTGCAGGCTAATGTGATCGGCAATGAAAGGCATTGATGGACAAAGGTCGATCATGAACTTTTTTTCTTACAAATTGGATTAAATCAAAATAAGGATTCCCTAAACAGCGTTCTGAAAAAAGAAAATTGACCATACCCAGTTTTCTTGGTCCTCCACGTTGTCTGGTGTTTCTGCAGAGCCTGATCTCCTCTTGCGACTGCAGCAAGACAACATTTGGGTCAAATCAAGTTTTCACAGCTGAAATTGTTGGAATGGTTATTATACTACAGCAAGGTAAATTATGTGAACAAAGTGTTTTATTTATTTATTTTTAAATGCTACACAACATTAAACTTTTGTCTGCGACTGGGTATAACTGCTTCCTGCACAGCTACAATTGCTGCTCGATAGCAAAATTTCAAACGGGATAAATAATGCACAAGAATTTCCGGACTATTTAGTGTACCTGAATAAAAGCCTTCACCCACTAAATTACAAAAAGAAAAAGAAGTGGACATACTGGGCATATTCCGCACTATATCTTGGACTTGTGATTTTTCAGATATATTTGAATTACGATTACATTCACGACTTTTTTCAAATCAATTCACGATGTGACATTTCAGATAGGACAGAAATTGACATAATATCATGAAAACTTTAAAAGCTGTTATTTTGTTCAACCCCACCGGAGCCGCTCCCAAGCCCATCACGTGAGAGGGCTTAGTCTGCTACATCGGGCTACACCTTTCTCATTCGAGGGCTATGTCTTGGGGATGTTGACCCCAGTTGTATTCCAAGGCAAAAAGTGGCAATAGTAGTGGAAAAAAAATACTAATAAGCAGTGTTATTATCATTGTAGTTAGGTTTTTTGGTTTCATTTTAATTTTCTTGTGTGTCTTTAGCTTTGATTAGTTTTTGGGGCAACTTGGTTAGTTTTTAGATTAGTTTTCTTTATTTTTAATTGAGTATTAACTGTGTGCACAATTTTTTTAAAAACCACAATGTTGATTTAATATTAAAAAAAAAAAAAAACATACCGGTACATCCAAAAATGAAATACAGTACAGGTACTAGGTATAGTAGACAGCTAGGTATAGTAGGGCCTGTTCTAAAAATAACTCCGCCATGATGGGACAATGTGATTTTCTACTAAATGTTGTAAAAGTAAGAATTTGAAAATGTAAACACTGGCAGACATTTCTAGAAATAAAGTGCCGCATGTTGATATTGGCCCTGAAAGGTGGCATCAAAGATTTCAAATATATGCGCACAGATCTTTTCATAATGTCTAGTTACATGTATGACAGTCACCTTAAAGTTACTTAAAATATTGTGGAGCGTTTGTTGACAGCATGGTGCATTGCAGTTAAGATGCGTCACAGAACAGACTGCGTTTTACTTTGGAGGTTCAACTGAAAGACAAGGGTACCTTGGTGCACTTGGGCACTCCTGCCTTAGCGTCTCAACATCTGTGAATTCGACAGCCTGGCCACCACTTCTGGTTCTAAAAACATTGCCCTGTGGGGGTAAGACAGAGAACGGCAGGATAAAATGACAGCAAAGAAGAAAATCCAAAACAAATTGTGTCCTTTTAATCCCTGCAATAACCAATCTCTGAAATCAAATCAAATAGGTCAAATCAGTGAGTGATCCATCATCTTTTTACCTTGATCAACTTTGTCGCAATCTCCCCGTCAGAGGTAAGCTCTTGATGCCTAAGCACATACTTGTGGCATTTAGACAGAGCTTTCTCACTCGGGGAAGACACTTGGATTGCATTGGGTATGATTGGCTGCATGACAGTGCCAAGGTCGACATTGGAAGATGGCTTGTGGTCTACCCATTTCTCCCCACCTGCAGAGTGTGAACGTCTGTGCACTGGATTAATTTCCCGAGCCGGCTGATGATCCCAGTGTGAAAGAGAGAAACCAGGAAATTATTCAGATTTGTGAAAATTCAACTTGGATTTTTTTTTTTTTTTTTAAATCATCAACATCGTGGCTCGTTCAGGTGCTGCGAGAGTAAATGTATAACTGGAAGTCATGGCTGAGGGGGTTGTTTCTTTTGATGTATTCACTGTTGAGTACGGTGCATAGATTCATTCATTCATTCATTCATTTTCCGAACCGCTTGATCCTCACTAGGGTCGCGGGGGGGTGCTGGAGCCTATCCCAGCTGTCTCCGGGCAGTAGGCAGGGGACACCCTGAATCGGTTGCCAGCCAATCGCAGGGCACACAAGAGACAAACAACCATCCACGCTCACAGTCACACTTAGGGACAATTTAGAGTGCCCAATCAGCCTGCCATGCATGTTTTTGGAATGTGGGAGGAAACCGGAGCACCCGGAGAAAACCCACACAAGCCCGGGGAGAACATGCAAACTCCACACAGGGAGGCCGGAGCTGGAATCGAACCCGGTACCTCTGCACTGTGAAGCCGACGTGCTAACCACTGGACTACCGGGCCGCATACGGTGCATAGAGTACCATACAAATTAACTTGTATCAAAATGTTCACTTCCTAACAGCATCCGCCACTGCAATGATATTAAGTGAAGAGTAGGGGGAAAATATTTAGAGTAGGGGTAAAAAGGGAACATATTTGGTGACTGTTCCAGCAATACACTTATTCAACACTGCATCTGAAAACAGCCCCTGCGAGAAAAGCATCCCGGTAGTTTGTGAGTTGTCATGCAAAGACAAAAGAAAGAGAAACTGCATGCAAATTTAAAAAGGAAGTGTTTGATCACAATGAGTACAATTTAAATTGAATTTGTATAGTATTGCACATTTAAACATGAATAATGTCAAGTGATTTCAAAAGTCCAAACAGCCCGCTGAGGAAAGAAGTCTACAAGCAAGATAGAGTATAACGTAACTACCGGTACTCATAAAAGGCACTACCTGGGAAAGTCTACATTTTTGACATCCAGGCTACACTTGAACCACATAGCGTATCTGCATGTCACACTGATACAAAGCCACTTAAAGATGCAATTCGAGACTTGCGGATGCTTATACGCATGATGGCTGCCAATGCAAAAATAAGAAATCATGTCACAAACACATCTAGGTGACTAGCACACACTAACCCTGATGCCTGCCTCTAGGTCAAGTCCATGGACCAGACGCGTCGCAGGGGCCTCGGTTTCTGAGATGAAGCGTTGGCCTTTCCTGCGATTCGCTCTGCTGGCGTCATGGCACATGGCGGGAGTCCGGCTCCTGCACTGAGGGGTCCCCGCTTCTCTATACTGGGAGGCTGAGTCTACAGGGCACCTTCGCTCCCACTCAAAGATGGAGGTTGCTACTGAAGAATAAGATGAAGGGGAGGTGGGGGAATTGTCCTGAACTGCCCTACTCTGAGCTCGACTTTGATGGGAAGGAGTTTGTCGGAAATCCTGAAAAGTAATGAGGGAACGAGCCCACAGCATTGTGTGCATTAAGAGAGTGAGAAATAAGCAATGTCACATACAGTACAAAAGCAGCAGCCATTAGGAGTCTGCAAAATGGATCAATTACACACCAAAAAAGGGTCTTGATGGTCTGATTCATGCACACACACATCAACAAATGCAGACAGTTTCCGAGATGTTCCGACAAATACTACACACACGGTATGCGGAGTACGAGCGTGTAAGAACTGAATGTTTAGCGAATATCAAACACCTGGCAAACTTATCTGATATTAGCAGTGCACGTGTTAGTGGCATTAGTGATGTCTCGCCAATGGAACAGTGTCTGTTTGCTCATCTTGGCGAGGATTTCATGACATCTAGCCTTGCTGAGCTTTATTTATCTTTCCTTGAGTCAAGAAGTCAAGTAATCCTTTGTATGGTTCGTGATGGAACACAAGCGTATCGCTCACAATGAGGACCGATTTTTGAAAAATCTTTTATTTTTTTTTTAACGACATAAATATTGACGAGCTCCCTATACAGGCTAGGGACGTGGGCTCATCCATATTTGAAACAATGTGTTTCGTCCATGTCCATTTTGGGGACAGTATTATTAATCAATAACGCAAAAAATACAATAATCGAGGACGATATATATTCCCCATCTCTTATACAAAGTTTTATTTTTGTTGATTTGAATGAACTGTTGTCACTTACTGGAAGCGGTGATGGCGAAGCAGACCTCTTCTGACCATAATGGCGATCTCGGTCCCTTGAGGGCCTTTCTGGTTTCTCTGGTCTGTCTGTGCTGCTGCTGCTGCTGCTCTCGGAAACGATCGCTTTGAGCTGCTTCAGCTTCTCATCCTTGACCCATAACTTGTTTTGCATCTCCAGCTGTTTAGCATTCACCCGTCTTTCCTGGACAAGCAAAATGTAAATACAATCATTGTGTTGCATCTTGTCAATAGAGGGGTGAAAAAAAAAATCCGCCATGAACCATTATTCATATTCTATCCACAAGAAACAAAAGATTATTTTTCAAATATCAGGGCGTTAACTGATAATTCCACTCACACACTCCTTCTCCCACTTGAGTTTGGTGTCTGTGACCATGCCCTGCATGCGCTGCTCCATTCGCCTCCTTTCCACCAGTTCCTGCTGGAGCTTTTGAGCACGAGCCTCCAGCTCCTGCTCGAGTGAACGTTTGTCGTGCTCATACATGTTGGTTGTCTTTTGCAGAATATCAATCTGGATAGCATAGACATTAGAACAAATGAGCCAACACTGAAAGAGATTTACAACAGGTCTTTTAGCCATGATTTGACAGATGCATTTCCAAGAATGTTTATGCCTTTCTGTAACTCTTCCTGTCCTTCAGCATCTCTGCTGATGACACTGCGTGAGACTCGGCTCAATGGCAACTTCTCTCTGAGAATATCCTGTGTAAAGCCTTGCGACGGCAAAGTACTGATGATCCATTGTTGGGTGCCATCTTTGTTCTATGATGTCAAAATGGTCGATTCAGGAATCAAACACCTGTTTTGAGTTTTATTGATGATTTCTTTGTGAGAGAACAATTTGTGCAGAAACTCCTGAAACATTGACAGTTGCAGATTATCAAGTTTAGAGAAGGTCAAATTAAGTTAACCTGCCAACTTGATATTGAATTCTAGGTTCATCCTGAAATTGCACCAGACGGCCCTATATCGAAGGTTTTGTGAGGACTGTAAGTGCATCTCTTTTCTGAAATCAGTAAAGACAAATGGCCGAAGTAGATCATGTTTGGTGCCTTGTGCAAAAAAACAAAACATTTTTATGATGACATGGTGGCAGTTAAAAGGTCACAAAATCTGAGGAAAATATGGACGGGCAAAACGAAGATAATGGAGTAAATATTGTATGACGATGGTCGGCAACCTGCAGACCACAGGACAAAACTAGCCCGCTGCCAATTATACTGGCCCACTAGATAATGATGAAGGAAAAAAATAAAAAGATATATTTTGATATACATATCTATATTATATATATTAAGATATATCACGATATTCGGTGTTAAATGTGCTTTGATATTGTTGTGGTTGTCTTTCAGATTAAAAAAAAAAAAGCAGTTCTGTTAAAATTGAATTTTGTCAGCATGCCGCTTGCAAGCACTGTGGTGTTTTGGATTACTTGGCCAATCGGGTGCCTCTATGCACTATACAATTAACCGATTGGCTGCCTCACCCAAATAAGAAATACACCACACCACAAGAAATACACTGATGATTGGCTGACTGGCCCACAAGTTCGGTCAGGATGTAAAATAAAAGAGAGCTGTGTCCGCTAACTGGTCTGTGTAAGGGGCATATATTAATCTCTCAATTTAAAAAATATAGGGAGACCAACTAAGCCTGACATCCCTGAGCTATTAGTATAAAACCATTTTTGAAGGAAAAGCAGGGTTTGCCTGATGAAAATGTAATTTCAGCCCAGAGTAGAATTATTAGGAAAGAAATTTAGCTACCGACCGCTGCTGTAGACAATACCTTATATTCCAGGGTCTTGGATTTTTTTTCTAGCCGTTCGACCTCTGTCTTTTGGTTGGTGATAACTCTGTCCCTCTCGCACAGTTTGCTTTGCTGGTCTTGGATTAAGTTCTCCTTCACGCCAAGCTGACCATCAAACTGCTGAACCACGGAATTGAGCATGTTGGCTGCACAAGAAAGCATATTGTGAGCTATTAAGAAACTATGCTTGAAATGAATTTAAATGCTGCCTTGTGGTAAAAAAAAAAAAACAAAATACTGACAAAATGGTTGAATATAAAACCTTAAAAAGTCAGAAATGTTATTCAGTTCCCTGCATTATCATTCAATGCTGGTTAAATATTGCACCAGTTTTGTTGAACTGCTCTGCCATCAGCTGGCGGATACGATGCCTCCTCTCCAGAACCTCAATCAGGCGTGGTAGTGTCTGATCGTCTCCCGGGTCCACCAATTCACATGGCGGCAGAGGTGGAAAGCTTTCAATGAGTTGATTGAGCAGAGCTGGATCATCTACTGCAGAAAACGTGAAAATGTCATATCGGGACATTGGTCAGGAGATATTTGCAAAGTCTACATACACATGGCACAACAAGACAGTGATAGTTAGGTAGACTCACTTATAATTTAGCAATAGGGCTTGATGGTTTGGGAAAATAATCTCACTGTGATTATTTTTCTCAACATTGCGATCTTGATTTAATAAGCAATTACTTTTTTCAAGGTCCTTTTACCGACCATGTACTTTTTTTTAAATAAACACAAGCAATAAATTAACCAGTAAGACAAACTACCGTATATCAGATTTATAATGTTTTTTCTCGTAGGTTCGGCTTACCTTGTAACACAGTAAAATGAAGCAATTAATATGAAAGACAGTTTCCTTTCGAGTTGTGTAATATACATACCGTATCTATAAAAAGGCTACTGACCGAAATTGAAGCCGAGTTTACTTCACCCACGCACCCACCCAAGCCCCGCCTCCCTCCAACCACACACACAACCACTGGCATTGCACAGTTCAGCCCTACTTACCAGCATTACCGGGAACTCCTCGATCGGCCAGACGACGTGACAGGTCATCTCTGAATGCCTGATTTCTTTGCCTACGTCCAGCCGCAAGACCACAAATTGGCCTGTCAACCGGCCGTGCAACTTCCACCTCTTGTGTCATCTCTGCAAACCGCATTACGAGCTGCGGCGCCAGAGACAATGATTACAAAACTTATGACGTAACAAAGTTGAACTGATCTGACAGCGGAACAATTTTTGAGGCAGATGCAGATAATTTGAGGGACAGGTGGGAAAAGCCAAAACAAGGGTAATATTCTCATTCAAAGACATCAGTGAAAAGTCTATCCAATCGCCATTGAAATTAAGAACAGTCATTCTTTTGAGTTGCTTCAATGGCAATTAGTAAGATAACCGACAACATTTAGAACAGGCATTACCATGGTTTCCTCATAATCGTCGGCTTTTGGATTGACACACACGATCATCTTAACTTTGCCCTCTCCATCAAAGTAGTTCTTAAAAAGATGAGTCACTTTGGAGTCCCTGTATGGCACCATCTGGAGAAGGAGGGCAACGCAAAAGTGAAAAAATAAAAATAAAAGATTTAAAAAAAAACATGACAGTATGCAGTCTGTTGCCCTCATAAGCAGCAAAACGACTGGTGAAACAGTACACACAACTAGTAGAGGACACCCACCTTATTTGTTCCACACATTTGGTTCTCTCGCAGAACTTCTATACATGTGCGCAGAGTCATCAACGACTGATTTATATTACCTGGTGGCGAGACACCAAGGAAATATGAATTAGGGTTTACTGTTAAATACAGACAAGAAAAAAAAGACATACCTGCTTCACGCAGACGGCTTCCCTCTGCTCTTGTTCGACTAGTGCGCTCGCTACCTGCTAGGTCAACCAAACACAGTTGGCTCACATTTACCTGGTTTTTGTCCTAAAATGAAAGTACAGATTTAACATCAACAGAAACATGATGCCTTGACATGACATATCTGCCTGCTTTTGTGTCACGCCATCATTCGTTTGGACCAGTGGTTCTTAACCTGGGTTCGATCGAATCCTAGGGGTTCGGTGAATCGGTCTCAGGGGTTCAACGGAGCCTCTGCCATTGAGGGTAAGACACCTGACTCAACATGTCAATTGGCAGTTATGACACGCCCGCTTGGCCATCATTGGCTACAGATGATCACATTATGTTGTTTGTCCAATCAGTGCTGGGGGAAATTTAGTTCGCTTCGTAATCAACGTGTGACTGTTGTGATAGTACGTCATTCAATTTACTACTATCCATTGAAATGTTATTTACTTTTTTCTGTTTTTAATCAATGCATTTTTAATATCTTGAATTTGTTAAAAAATATATATATATTTCACTAATGAATGATTCGTTGAATGTGCATATTAACTGGTTGGGTTCGGTACCTCTAACAAGGTTCAGAACCACTGGTTTGGACTGTTAAAGAAGAGACCTCAAATGGTCATCGCCGTGAAGGAAAACTTGAATATATGACTTCTCGAGTAACGTTTGGAGCGGCACATTACCTGCAAAATGTGGTCGCCATCAGCATCAAGTGGGGCCTGAACCAGCTTCAAAGTGAAGACACTGTGGGAACGACTGGATTCCCGGTTCAGTGTAGTGTTGGCAATCCTCCTTTTCTTTTGTCCTACAAGAAGCACTCAGTTACACATTTTGCAATAACAAACATGCAATCAGTCTGTTGATGCCTTTTGAAAGTTGAATGAAATCATTTTTCTGATGTATGGTTTTTGTTGTTGTTGTTGACAGCCGACCCAAGACTCCAGTAAATCATCAAGGCAAAGGATCTTAGCAAGTTCTTCTCAATGACTGTCACTGTCTTCGTGTGCAATATAGCACTCGTGGAAAATGGCAATTCAGAGCAAAACTAAAATAAACAACATCTGCACCTCAAAATGCATAGCCATAACCAACTCCAATAAGAATACTTTGTGTGAATTTTGCTCATAACTCTTTTTTTTTTTTAACCATCATTGTAAAAAGTCTGAAGTCTATTTTTGAATCATTTTCTTAACTGTGTCAGTGATATGAAATGATGCCAAGACTTGAGGTTAATTTGTTCTGTTATTGAGGTCATGACGCAACATTAGTTGTAGCTCAGATTGCGAGTGAGATGCAGGATGCTCAACGGATGTTGTGGCGCTTGCTGCCGCCATCCAGCAGTCGGATACTGTGTCTGAAGCACACTCCTATTAATTAAGTGGCCATTCATTTATATAATGTTTGACTAGTCTAATTTTTATGTTTTTTTTGTTTTTGGAGGGGGGTGAAGGGGGTGGTTGCAGCCGAGAAATATATTTCATGAAACCCTTTCCTGTAATTATTACTTTGCTACTGCATTAGCATATGTTCGTGATGGAAAACAGCACCTTCTGACTTCAGACAAATTCAGATTATATTGCTGCCATATTTCAATGTCCCAAAAAAATTGGAGATGCTCTCATCTTGACCCTGTTTTCAGATCTCAAGTACTTTAAGAAGCAAACAAGAGTGGTTGTAAATTGTGTAACTTTCACGAGGAGTAATTGAGCCGATCTTCACTCACCCTTCCAGAAAACTTCAAATGCCTCCTCTGTAGATTTGACTTCAACTTCTGTGCAGCCGGCTACATACATGTTATGATTCTGATCTTCGCGTAGAATCTTGGATTGAGGAGCTCTGAAGGATCCAAAAGCAAACATAATTAAGCACACAAAAACGCAGTGGCACAATGACAAATATTTCACAATGAAAGGTGAAAACATGCTAAAGTGTACACAGACACATTGCATTACAGCCTCTTGCACACAGTCTCAACTCAACTGTATTTATAGAGCACTTTCAAACAGCCATTGCTGCACACAAAGTGCTGTACATGGAGCAACTAACATATACAACAATAAAGCAACAAATCGGTAACAAAGACGGTAGAAAGCACCGAACAGCAAAACCAAGAACAAATCTGAATCATGCCGAGTCAAATGCCAAAGAATAAAAATGAGGTTTTTTTTTAGGCGGGTTTTAAAGATGGGCAGTTCAAGCTAAAGCCATTCAGTGAGGACTAAATACAATAACAGCTCAAAGCAGAGAGGGTAAGCCAAAATGAGACAAACCTTGTAAACTGTTAATTGTACAACATAGCAAGCCTTATCCAGTGCATGAACAACAACCTCTGACAGATGACAAATAAGTTCTACTCAGTGAAGCTAAGGCCACAGATGAAACCTTTAGGGGCATATATACATAAAATCAGTGTTCGTTAAAGGTGTGCCAATATCAAGCCACCTAATATAGTGTATTTATTGTACATTATGTACATGAACCGTTTTGGAACATTAGCATGAAGCGACAGAAATTGTAGACGAGGCGCTGCTATTGTAAGGGGAAATCCCATTTTTAAAGCGTGACAAACAAACACTTTGGTCTTACTTTGGTCTGATGGGATCAAAGGGGGCATCTTCGAGAAGATCGTAGATGTAGTTGTTGTAGACCTCGACGTAGGACACCAAGATGCTGTAACAACAGTCTTCATCCACATTCTCAGCTTTACATGCCTCTGGGGACTGATCATGTCTGCAAATTCTGGGTCTGCCTTCTGCCTAAATAGAAAAGAATGTATAGGAGCAGAATGGAAATGAACTTTTGGAAAAGTACCTGGCAGGGAATACAAACACAAAAAGGAACACGCTGCAGATTAGTACCTGGAGGACGGTGTTTTGGGCACTGGAGGTTGAGTGTCTCGCTTCTGTCTCTCCAGGAGAGCATCAATGTCATTCTGGATGTCAATCCCATTTTTGTCATCTGGTTTGAACACCTACAGAAAAAAAAAACATTTAGTTTTTTTTTCTTTCAGAATAACAAACTAAAATAACGTTTTTAACACATAATATTACATTACATCTGTCTCCACCTTTTCATCAATTGAAAAAGGCTGAATACTGTAATTCATTAGCTGGTGCATGTATTTATATTTATCATCTTACAAAGCGTTTGGCCTGCAAGGGGCCAATACTGTTGAAGAGCATGTCAAGGGAACGAGGGAGGAGTCCACCCTCTCCAGGCGAGCCGGTCATAGTGAAGGTCTTGCCACTTCCTGTGACACCATATGTAAACAGCAGACCTTCGAGAGGGGTGGAGAGAATAAAAATAAATAAATAAATCACAAGGATTCATTCAGAACACAGAGAAAGCAAGTAGGGGTAAAATAGTTTGGTCGTGTGAAGCAGCTGAAGCTCTCACCATTTTTACACTGAATAAGGTCCTCCACTAGCGGCTTGGCGACTTCCTCAAACAGCTCCATTTGAGTGGTATTAATACCAAATACTTTTTTGAAGGAGTACTGAGTCTAAAATGTTGTCAACAAACAACAGATGTCAGTGTTATGGAATGTGCAATGTCATGACAGAATTCCAATGTCCAATCTTTCCTTATAACAGAATTTCCCTTATGTCGGAAACGACTATGGTACATGTCCTTTATGAACATGCAAGTATGTTTACAAAATGCATGTGTAACAACAACATATATGGTCCAAAAACTGTTTATAACACAAAAACGGCAGCGTACAGTACAGGTATATGAACAAAGTACAGTACAGGATAACGAGACTAGTCACAAAATTTGTAATTAGTAGCTTTTATTTCCACTCACTCACTGTCTCTAACTTTACCTCCCCTCGATCACCACATAAGACAGAATTGCTCAGCTGATGGATGTCGTGCAACAAACTTTTGAAGCCAGCCACAGGAAATGTTATTGCATAGGTTTCTATTCCGGATGAGGGAATATTTACTGTATTGATCATACAGCCAAATGTGTTGATCTGCACATTCAAATAATTGCTAAATGATAGTGAACAAAGCAAAGCAGACAGTGGAACAATTACACTATTGATACCACTGGAAAAATGTTAGGGGGCGGGGGGGTGATTATGATGTCTCCCAGATTACACACACGTAAATAAAATTCACATCAAGTCTGATCCAGACCTGGACTACACCCAAACTTCCACCAAAGTAGAGACACTGCACAAAATCTTAGCGTGGTTCACATGAGTCACTTCACACATACCTCTTTGAATTCTCCATTGCGGTTGGCTTTAAGGCCATCAGGAGCATGCAGCTGAATAGTGGAGTTGCTGATCATTTCAATACAACATTCCTCATTCTCTGCTCCAAGTGGACGTATACGACAATACACCTACAAATTAAACAACAGCATGCATCTTCAAAGTACTGTATCATATAGCAATCACAAAAACCGTTTAGTTTTTTTTTTTGTGAAGGCACTAAACTAAACTGTAGCTTATCGACTCTTAAGACTGTGAAGATAAATAAGGTCTTACTTTGCTATGATTGGTTTAATGAGTGATGAACTGTCAATGTGTGGCTAACATTCTGCTCAACACCGATCTCAGTGTCTTTGATCAAAATACAAAAATAAATTGTGTCACTGTTTAGTATATTTCAAAGACATAAAATCATTGTCGTTGTCAGTTGTATTGGGATTTTTTGCTTCCTCCCAAAGGCTACATGAAGATAACAACACTTCAGCTTCACGGAGATAATGTTCATAAGTATTAATGTTACAATTGTTTAAAGTGTGACAATCAAACCAGAGTGACGAGTTGTGTTCACTTACGCCCACAGGATCTTTCTCTGCATGGGAAGCTTTTTTAATGCAAGGCTTGCGCGGAGTCTTGCATTTCCTGAAGAAAATAAATGGAATAACTCGTTAAATTAAATTGTTAAATTAATCACGATTAATGTCGATTATTAAATTAATGTCGATCAGAACAGAACGTGACACATACGTTTATGTGTGGCGGTTTTGAATGCGTACAACCAAAGATGTTGCATAAAATACACGTTTTTGCAGTTGTATTAGTGAGAAAATGTGATTATGATTGTGAGTCAGGGATCAGTGACGGTTGCTCAAACACTTGTTAACCTGCCCACATCAACATTTACAACGGACCTGGTGCGTCAAAAGCCCTGTTCACACGGGCAGATTTATTTCGGCGCTGCACCGGAGTATTTTGTTGCGATATATTTTTACACCGGAACAAATTTTGTGGAGCGTTCACACGTACAAAGCCGCTGAGCGTCACAGCTCCGGCACAGCTCCACTTGCGTTCATACGGGCAGTTTCTGCTGCGGAGCAAAACGACAGAAAACAAATGAGCTGTCGTGTTGGTTCTTTTTAAAACGTATACGCAACTCAAGCAACTACTGTACAGGTACATCCTTCTCCTTCTGTGTCTCCGTGCCTTCTGCTAGAGAGTGACCGCCCCCGAAAACGTAAATCAACGATGAGTTCAATGACACTCAGAAAAGCAATCATTTAATGCGCCAAACACAAAACCAAGAGATGAAATCACAAAATAAATTCTATGGAGGGCGGGGGGTTGTGAACACACAACAAAGGAACAAACTACACAAACAACTCCGAGACAGTCCAGTCTCCTACAAAAGGAAAGATGACGTTTGGGGACTACCCCCCCCCTTCTAGTTGAGATGGTATAACCCAAGAGGTGCTTTGCTACTTTTAGCAGCCATGTCTTGTGTTGTTATTAAACTAACACCTGACGGAAGTCCGACAGAGCACGAAAGCAACGCATTCTCGCCGTACGTAATCAACTCTTCTCATGCGCAGCGAGGCTCCCCCCCACCCTCGCAAGCGAGCATTTGCTCTGGAGCAAATTTAACCCAGTTGCGTTCATACGCGCACATTTGCTTCGGTACTGCTTCGCAAACGAGCATTTGTTCCGGACCAAATTTTTAAACCACCTCCCTGAGGTGGTTTAAATTTGGTCCGGAACAAGCCGTTTTCGGGCACTAGTCTGGAACAAAGTTGCACGTATGAACGCTCGAGAGGAGCAGTTGCGCAGTAAGTCCGGAATAAATCTGCCCGTGTGAACGGCCCTAAAGTGCACTAGAGCAGCGATTCCCAACCTTTTTTTGTCATACCATAAGTACGCCCTCACTCATACGTTTGGATGATTCCACCAAAACAAGACGTAAGGCAAAACTAGCGAGTTTAGAACCAGTCTGCCAAAATACATGCGTGACATTTGTTAATTTTAACAAACTCCGCAAACATTGTCCTGCAATATTGTTATTTCAAAGTGACTACAAAGGCTATGATCTATGGTGTCACTTGCAATAATAATTTCAAGACAAAAAGATGCTAATTCTGAAAAGCAAACGTGTTCAGGAAACCCGCGAAGTCAGTTCAAATAAAAATCAACATCATACATTAAACATGGTTTCTATGTTGTGCAGGCCCGTCCCTGTGCCGTTGGCTATTTAGCTTGGTTCGTTTGCCTGCCTAAATGGAGAGCGAGCGACCTTCGCTGTTTTAGACGGAGATAGGTAATCTTACACACTATGACTGACAGTTATTGCCCAGGACCCACGAAAACTCAAACTTAATTTCAGCTCACACGCGATTTTCGAAAGACAGAAGGTAAAGATACATACCCTGGTCTGTACATTTTTTTTGCTGTTCAAGGCCTGGAAAGAAAACTTCCTCCAAAAGCGCCTCGTCTCTATTTTTGAAATTTCCCCGTTGTCAAACGATTTCGACGAGCTGCTACATTTAACCAATCATAGTACAGAATGGAACACTCGGAGACGGAAGTTCCGCCTTCAAACGTCATGACGCATTCAAACACAATGCGTTTTTGTGCTCCACCGAAAGAACGACAGTACAGTATTTACATTTAAATCATTGGGGAATTACTTATGGCTAATCAAAACAAAACACTAAAATCAAATGTATTCAAACGCATTGAATAATACATCATTGCCACTATGGAACGATAATTTATTTGAATCATGTGAAATACGCGCGCGTTCGCACACACACACACACACACACACACACACACACACACACACGCACACGCACATACTCACACGCACATACTCAAACAGGGTTTTCTGAGAAGTTCGTGCCACCATTTAGCTGCATAATGTTTTATTCATTAAAAAACACAAAACTTATAAATAAGCTTACATTTAGAATAAATACATACATTTTAAATGATCACGCAACCAATCAATGCAAAATGTCATAGGTTGTGAACAAGAACCATAGCTACGGATAAAAAGGTTGAGATTTAAATGCAGTTAACAAAAAGCATACTGTACGAAGTGATAGTTTCATTTTTCATTTCCTTCAAGCTCTTCATTGGTCTCATGTGCAGCCACCAAAGAATTCAGGAAATCAAATACAGTAAAAAGACCGTTTGACACAAATGTTCTTTAATGTTGCAACATTAGTATCTTAAGTATGCATTGAGTTTTAAGAACTATCCATTCATCCATCTTCTGAACCGCTTATCCTCACTAGGGTCGCGGGTGTGATGGAACCTATCCCAGCTGTCATTGGGCAGTAGGCAGGGTACGCCCTGGACTGGACACCAGCCAATCGCAGGGCAAACATAGACACACATTCACACCTATTGACAATTTAGAGCACCAGTGTCAAACTCAAGGCCTGGCGGCCAGATGTGGCCCGCCACATCATTTTGAGTGGCCCGCAAAGGCAAATCAAAGATGACAAGTTCCATGATGCTTGCTAAATTTGTACCAAAATTTCACATTTTCACATGTCATAAATCAGTGATATATTGTAAGCATTTTCTTGTTACCAAACCCCTCAGTTATTTAAACAATAATTAAATAAAACATTATTCTTGACTTCTTTATACAGTTTCAGTCATCATGGCCCTCCAAGGGAATCGGTGATTATAACGTGGCCCGCGACAAAAATTAGTTTTACACACCTGATTTAGAGTGCCCGCTAAATCTGCCATGCATGTTTTTGGAATGTGGGGGGGGAAACGGGACTACCTGGAGACAACCCATACAGGCACTGGGAGAACATGCAAACTACACGCAAGACATCCTGATGCAGATACGAACTCATGACCTGCTGCATTGTGAGGCGGGCGTGCTAATCAGTCGACCTCAGCGACACCCACTTTTCTTTATCCTGTATATAGCTATTTCCATTGTGTTTATGTAACAGGCGGGGTAATTTGCATTACATTCATAACACTAGTCATCACAGTGATCTGAAAGGCAACTATCACAGTGGTTTCAGTGCAGGCGGAATCTTGTGATTCACAGAGCGAGCTCATCAGCTCCCAATAAAAACATGTTACATACTGTACATAACAATAGATGTTGGTTTACCCGAAGACCAGCTTGGAGTTCTGTGCCGTAGTGTAGCCATAGCACAAGCTTGAGTTCAATGTGCCTTTATCTGTCTCTTATGTTTCTTTTTCTGACCGACTTTTGCAGAGAGGAGAGGTAAGCTGAAGAGGAGGAGGATGCTCAGGTTGACCATTAGGCATAGTAGAGTTACACCCAATGAGTTGGCAAAGGTGATGGGTAGGGAGTGGTCAAGAAGCCAGGGACGTCGCAATACCATGTCTTGCTCAACGGCCATCATCTGGAAGCGGGTGCCAAGGATGCCAAAGACATGGAAAAGTTGATGGCTGTTACCTGCAGGGGGAGCCATGACAGAGTTAACATGTTGACAGAAGAACATCTTGACATTTGGGATTTCTCACAAGTCTGTGTCACTACAAAAACTGTACAAAAAATGTCTCAGGAACTCGAAAGGGTGTCAAGATAAAACCAGTTTTGCTTGAAAGCTGAAATATTTGTTCTGTTCTGATGGTCTTAAACGGACCCTTGTTACAGCACAATTTAATATGTGCGTGTGTGTGTGTGTGTGTGTGTGTATAAAAGTTACCTTAACAGTCTTAACACAAAGCTAAATAAAAAGGAACATTACAGTTAACTTTTTTTCATTCAAAATACATTTTGGGTTGAGCTGAGAAAAATATCAGAATCACCACATTGAATTGATTATTTGTGTTCTTGGAATTTTGTTCTGTGATCATGCAACATTTAAAACCAAAATGTTCAGCTATGAGACAATCTTGCACGTTTCTTTTAATTTAGATGTCAATTAATTGCCATTTATATTGATTGGGCATTTGTTTGTTGCATTTAACAAGGGATACAGGGTTGAGTAATTCAACCCAAGGATTACATTTGATTGAACTGGTTTACAGGCAAATGTCAACAGGCAATTCGCAATTTAGTCCGACCCAAGAATGGAACAATTGTCTGGTCACATTCTCCTGCCCGATCTCAAATTCATCTCACCAATAAAGTCGAAGCTGCCAGGCGCCAGGCGCTCAGGTAAATGTGTCGCAAACAGGAAGCCAGTGAGGAAAGCCAATGCAATGTGGGTGTAGTGCAAGACATTGGCATCGTTGTCTGTGCAACCTTCCCCTTCACATAGGAACAGCTGGAAAAAAAAAAAGGGCATGCAGAACAGGCCATTACGGTCACATAGGCCTAAGCAATTTGCTTAGGTGTATCACAGTCAGCTGAAAATACTTTTTGCGAAATACCCGTATATGCTTTAGTCTTTAGTCTACACTTCTTATCCAATAAAAATAACTCGCCGCCTGCTTTGTGTGCCACTTGTCAGTTTGAACAAAAAAACCCCATCAGCAATTACCAGCAAGAAACACTACAGTGATAACATCATGTCACAACATAATGTCCAAAATTTCCACTTGAATGTGGGAGGGAGTCAAGTACCCACACAAGCAAGGAGATGGTACGAATTAACAAAGAATGAAATGATTGATCGGGATGATTTGAAACCAAACTTAATTACTGATGAGTATGCCAACATTTTTTCCAAATTTTTCAAGGGGGCTGTGTCTGGTTGTCTTCATCCTCTCTGTTTGTAGGAGGCGTGTTACTCCAGGTGAAACCGAGAAGGAAGTGCACCACCTACATTCGGCATTTCTCACTGATCACAGTAGTACTGGTCTGATCTTGACTGGTCTTGATAAAAAAAAATCCAGAGTTCACCTTGTCCGAGACAGAGACAAGACCCCCCAAAAATGTATTTGATTCCGGAACAAGACCGAGACCCTTAAAATGTGGTCCCGTCTCGCGACCAAGACCAATCTCGAGAGCTACAACAATCGCTTCCACAGAAGAGGGCCAAGTTTACACCAGCTTTTGACATTATTTAATAATAACACTCTCAAATATTTGCATGGTGTTAGCGAAATGGATGTTGATGAGGCTCATTTGCATTAAGTCGGGCATTTTTTCTGCCAATAAATGCACGTTACCTCATTCAAATACATGCAAATAACACCAGAGCACACAACCTGCCGTGTGGTCTGTGAATTGGATGCTATCTGTTTGCTCCGTTTTTACCAGTTAGCGCCACAGAATCTTTTTGTTGGATTTGTCCCCGAATGGGCAGACACTGCTTTTGGCAGTGGTAACCAATGAACAACTGGTCTGCCGACACCGAACGTGGGGCAATCCATCCATTTTCTATGCTCCCGCAATCATGCTCACTGTCACATGTGGCGTCTATCCAAGAGACGGGAAACACTCAGTATTGATCTCCAGTCAAACACTGAGTGGCTGTGAATGGGGCATTGAGTAAATATTGAAGAACTACGTCTGCATGGGGACCAATTATTTTTTTGTTCTTGTTTTCCTCCATTTTGGACATGTATAATACAAGTGAGGCCCTACCCTGTAGAAGAGAGGAATGTGGTCAAACAGGTAGGGGTAGGCAAAAGCAACAAGACGGAGCACTTTACTGAATCTTGGACTCTGGCATTTAGGGAATCTGAAATAAATGAAAAGAAATCAACTTCAAATATCCACGCTTCCTGCATTATGGCATAACCTTTTATAAATGCATCAAATGGCAACGTGGAAAAACTCAGAAAACATGGCATGGGCACATTTGGGAGGAGGGGGTCTTAAAATGGATACTATATCGTGATAACAGTTTAAATTACATCATTTTACCCCTGCTTCATAAATGTATTTGTACTAACCTTTTGTTACATTCAAACGGGACAATGCAAGAATATTTAATTTAATTTACGGGAGGAGGTTTCTGTTAAACAAGTTTTGCCTCTGTTGATTGCTCCACCCACTTCTAGCTGAGACTACCAATGCGGTTTATCGCTGTTTGTGGTTGGTCTCTCTCGTGACAATAACAAGAGACCACGAGTTAAAAGAATGCCAGTGTTGGACAGATTATCTGAAGGTGAACGATTAAAAACAGAATGACATGGGGTGGAAAAAATGACAAAATGTGAGACACAATGCAATAAAGGCAATGCAAAATGTGTACCTCTTTAAAACGTCCTGATTGTGATGACGAAATGGGAATCCAAGCCTGATAAATCAACAGATGGGCAAGAAAAAAACAGTAAGGCAGTTACTGTATGTACATCATCTGATGACAGTATTTACTATCAACAAGTAACCTGCGCTTACTAACTCAGTGTGATGATTTACATGGGCAATCAATCAAACACGCAGTACATTACAGCCAGATCTTGGATGCAAATGTCACCTTTGCTGTGAGATGGTAAGACATCAAAGATTTCCCTAAATGCTGTCATTTGGCACCAAAACACTGGAGAGTTAACAAATAGCTGTCACAGAATTCACAAGACAAATAGCCGGTGTGCTGGCAAGCGTGACATACTCCTCCCAAGAGATAGCGATAAGATTTACAAAACATTTCGTACCATACCTGGAGTAGCACGCCAGGCCAGTGCATCCGATGGAGTTCAGAAGAGCAACAGGGACAAAGCACTGGTGGAAGAAGCGGTTTACCCACTTGTCTGGGAACACATAAGCTGAATACGTAATAGCAGTACCTGAAATGCAACAGATTTGTTATAGAAATTTGACTATCAACAGTTTGAGTCATGTCTGTCAATTACATATTGAGAGCTGGGCTTTTCCCTTTGATATCTGGGTACATGAGACAACGTAGTGCGCATAACACCATAATTTTAAAAAATGCATGCATTAACATGCTTTGGTTACTTTCGTTAATTAACCCCTCATAACACTATTCCAATAATGTTTTTACTGCATATACACAGAGAATGACCAAAAAAAGCAGCAAAATTCAATACAGAGCAAAACGTCTTGTCAACTATTATTGGGGTTTGTTTGAGACTCAAGAGGAATTCATCTAATAATATGTTTATCATAATTCAGGGCTTCAGACTAACTTATTTTTGTATTTTCTTTACTTGGCCCCAAACCTGGAATTTTAGGGGTGCCAGTATACCTCTCTCTCTCTCTCTCTCTCTTTCACGATATTGCCAACATCAAAATCAATCCATCCATCCATCCTCTCTCTCTCTCTCTCTCTCTCTCTCTCTCTCTCTCTCTGTCTCTCTCTCTCTCTCTCTTTTTCACTATATTGCCAACATCAAAATCAATCCATCCATCCTCTCTCTCTTTTTCACTATATTGCCAACATCAAAATCAATCCATCCATCCTCTCTCTCTCTCTCTCTGTCTCTCTCTCTATCTCTCTTTTTCACTATATTGCCAACATCAAAATCCATCCATCCATCCTCTCTCTCTCTCTCTCTCTGTATCTCTTTTTCACTATATTGCCAACATCAAAATCCATCCTCTCTCTCTCTCTCTTTTTCACTATATTGCCAACATCAAAATCAATCCATCCATCCTCTCTCTCTCTTTTTCACTATATTGCCAACATCAAAATCAATCCATCCATCCTCTCTCTCTCTCTCTCTCTCTCTCTCTCTCTCTCTCTTTTTCACTATATTGCCAACATCAAAATCCATCCTCTCTCTCTCTCTTTTTTTTTCACTATATTACCAACATCAGATCAATCCATCCATCCTCTCTCTCTCTCTCTCTCTCTCTCTCTCTCTCTCTCTCTCTCTCTCTCTCTCTCTCTCTCTCTTTTCACTATATTGCCAACATCAAAATCAATCCATCCATCCTCTCTTTCTCTTTTTCACTATATTGCCAACATCAAAATCAATCCATCCATCCTCTCTCTCTCTTTTTCACTATATTGCCAACATCAAAATCAATCCATCCATCCTCTCTCTCTCTCTGTCTCTCTCTCTCTCTCTCTCTTTTTCACTATATTGCCAACATCAAAATCCATCCTCTCTCTCTCTCTTTTTTTTTCACTATATTACCAACATCAGATCAATCCATCCATCCTCTCTCTCTCTCTCTCTCTCTCGCTCTCTCTGTCTCTCTCTCTCTCTCTCTTTTTCACTATATTGCCAACATCAAAATCAATCCATCCATCCTCTCTTTCTCTTTTTCACTATATTGCCAACATCAAAATCAATCCATCCATCCTCTCTCTCTCTTTTTCACTATATTGCCAACATCAAAATCAATCCATCCATCCTCTCTCTCTCTCTCTCTCTCTCTCTTTTTCACTATATTGCCAACATCAAAATCCATCCTCTCTCTCTCTCTTTTTTTCACTATATTACCAACATCAGATCAATCCATCCATCCTCTCTCTCTCTCTCTCTCTCTCTCTCTTTTTTTCACTATATTGCCAACATCAAAATCCATCCTCTCTCTCTCTCTTTTTTTTCACTATATTACCAACATCAGATCAATCCATCCATCTCTCTCTCTCTCTCTCTCTCTCTCTCTTTTTCACTATATTGCCAACATCAAAATCCATCCTCTCTCTCTCTCTCTCTCTCTCTCTCTCTCTCTCTCTCTCTCTCTCTCTCTCTCTCTCTCTCTCTCTCTCTCTCTCTCTCTCTCTCAAACTCTCTTTTTTCTATATTATTATTAATAAATGGGCTTATGTGTAGAGCGGGAGTTTGTCAGCAATAAAAATATTCAATAATAATACAAAAAGTCTACAAATGTACTGGTTGTATATTTGCGAGCAGATGAAGGAATTATCTGCACTGTCTCAAATTTTAGAGGCAAAATTCTACCATTTGGGGGCAGTCTGGTGCCTCGTCATGATTTTACAATATGGTTGTCAGCTGCACTGCATCATCATAGCAAGAGCTCTTTCTTTGGCCTAGGAGTGTATCGCGGTGAAGTGCACACGACACACTCACCCAGGCTGTAGAGACTTATGGCTCCGTAGTCCAAATAAAAGCACATGTGTCGCACCCGCGCCGACATGCTGTTGAAGGTGTGAGCACAGCTTGATGCCAATGGATATATGCAGCTGGAAATGATTAAGACCACCAGAGGCCAGGTGAAGGGGTGCTGCCACGCTGCTTGTATCAGTACAACGCTTAGCAGTCTCCATAAGAAGTACCTGCAAGGGGGAACAATTTGATGCAGTCATTCAAACACGGTTTCATCCTTGTGGCTGCAGCAGAAGAAACTTTGGTTCAGGCATGTCCAGTCGTGCGTACTCGGCCACATAATGTACATGTCTATTATGTGGCCGAGTACGCACATTGGGAATGCAATGTTAAAGCAGTAAAAGACAAACTTGCAAAAGTATCGATGGTATCTCATCCATCATTCAACATATTGTATGTATTGGAAGAGGGGTTTTTTTTTCTGCTTCAACCCTAAATTCCTTCTGGAGTCTAAATGGAAAGCAGGAGCTCATTTGTATGGCTTGGGTTTTGAAATTGGACTGTCATGGTTTAAGGTGTATTATGGAGGACATTGTTTTTTTAATGCAACTACATAGTAGGAGAGTTGCTTGTCTGTTTCCTCATTATACTATTAAACTACCTTCGAGCAAGGCACAGAACTATCCCGACCTTAGCCCAAGAGGCCTATTACTGTTTGGTTGGTTTTTTTTTTTACTGTTTGTAGACAAATGAATGCAACTCTGCAAAAAAGTAAAAAGAATATATACGGTACAAGATAAAATTATTTTGTCCCTTTAGATATACTGTATATAGCATTTTTAAGTTTGCCATACTCTCTCTACTCTTGACAATGAAGGCTTATATTCTATTCTAGTGTCTATTGTTGAACTCATCTAGGGATGTGTTGCCAATTAACGTGTGAGATCGCTGCAGGTCCAGCACACATGGTTGCTCGGAAGCATAACATAAAAAACTTCATCTAAAATGTAAATCAATCTAATGAACAGATGAACACCAGACTACCTTCACAGATTGTGACTATTGAGGGTGATGCTGCTGTTTTATTACTTTTATTGATAGCTGTAATAGATGCCAAAATAAATTGCTCGATATGATCATACATTGTTAAAGCTGCTGGGCCAAAATGAACCAAAATTGGATGAAAGAGCTCACCCAGCACAGGGTCCAAAATGGACTGAGCCAATGTTGGGTTATTATACCAAGCACATTGGGTTGAAGAATTGACCCAGAGTGTTAGGCCCACCAAAACCATCCTTCAATCCAGTCTGCTGGGTCAGAATAATCAACCCAATTTTGGATTAAAGTAACCAAATCCGCTCAAAATCTACAGCAACCCATTGATTGGGTTAGGAAAATATTGGGCATCCGAAAAAAATGTTTTAACAACCAAATAACTCTCATTTGTTGTACAGTATTAAAGTAGATCAGGAAATTATGTAAGAGTAAGAATGTCAAACACGCAATGAGCACAGGCACATGACAAGATGCTTACCAGGTAGGCAAAAAGTGAGTCCAGATGTTAATGGTTTCATTGGTCAGCTGAAAGAGGCTCAAGATGCAGTCAGTGGCTGAGCTGTGGTGGTAACGGTAACCGGAGATAATGCTGTGCTCATGGAAAACCTCAAGAAGAAAAATGACCCCAAAAATCTCTATGAAAGCATGCATGTAAAGAAAATCTCTACTGTCGGTTAGGTCAGTTAAAAATATGCTTTTCAAGTCACTCATAAATCCTACAGAAACTGCTTGACTTGGATTAAGGTGGTCAGGAGGACTTTTGTTTGTGGGGTCCTCTATAAATTGCCCCAACTCCCAAAATGATGCATCCAATAATCTTAACGTTTTTATATGTTTGGGGGAAAGCTTGAGAAGCTTTGTTTTAATGCTGGAGCCTATTCCAGCCGGCTTCGGGCAGTTGGCGGGGTACACCCTGAATGTTATTGCCAGCCAATCACAACGCACATAGACAAACATTCACACTCACAGTTGCACCTCGGGACAATTTAGAGTGTTGTCATTAACCTACCATGTCTGTTTTTGGAAAGTGGGAGGAAACCCGGAGTACCCAGAGAAAACCCACGGAGAAACGGGGAAAACACGCAAATTGCACGCAGGAAGGACAGAGCCTTGAAATGAAGCCCGGATCTCTGCAATGTGAGGAGGATGTGATAACTCGTCAACCGCCGTGGCCCTCATCACTATAATTTATCCGGACCTGAATATCAACTAATAATAGCCATCCATTTTTAAAGCAGCCTGTCTTCATTATGGTTGTGGGTGAGCGGGAGCTTTATCCCAGTTACGTTTGAGCGAGAGGCAGGATAAACCTTGTATTGATTACCATGTCAGATAAAGTAAATAAAAGGAGAAAAAAAACGAAGAATAATGTAAAGCAAAATTGCTACCATGCATAACGGTGTTTGAAAATCACTGATTCGCTTGTGATGTGATTCTTTCGTGGCATAGCATTTCAGTATTATATATTGTTCTTGACATTTAAAAAAAAAACAAACGTGCACGGAACTGTTTGGCAAGAAAATATTTACCGTAAATTCCGGACTATAAGCCGCTACTTTTTTCCCAAACTTTCAACCCTGCGGCTTATACAATGATGCGGCCAATTTATGTAATTTTTCTAACGGCCGCCAGGGGGCGCTCGAGTAGAAAAGGTAAGATTAAGACCGGTCTTTATGACACTGTTTAATTCCGACACTAAGGACGGTGACTTCGATGGCTTCAGTTCACAGGAGGAAGATGAAGACGGCTCACCGTGATTTTTACAAGTACCGGTATGTTCTTTTACCAGACCTGTTATACTGTGTTGCTATTCTGTTGCTAGCGTGTTGTTACCATGTTGCTACCGTTTTACTGCCGCGTCACAGGCACCGTTTGGGAAGAAAGTTATATTATTATTATTGTTAAGTTATATTATTGAAACTTTGAAAATTATCTCTGTGTACCGTGTTTCTTTGTAAATATGTTGACATGTTTTAATGTGGGCACATGCGGCTTATATACAGGTGCGGCTTGTGTATGTACAAAATTGGTTTTCCTCTAA
The DNA here is from genome assembly GCA_026261675.1 of Hippocampus mohnikei. Lineage (NCBI taxonomy): Eukaryota > Metazoa > Chordata > Actinopteri > Syngnathiformes > Syngnathidae > Hippocampus > Hippocampus mohnikei. The sequence continues at coordinate 4,885,937 of JAKGUB010000340.1, forward strand.
AAATGTCGTCGGTGCGGCTTATAATCAGGTGCGGCTTATAGTGCGGAAATTACGGTATTTCAAAAGACTTTTCACTTTTACTCAAAGTGCAGTAAATGTACAGCACTGTTTACGGTTCCTCTAGTCTCAGTGCTTTCACTTTCTATTGAGCCTCATCATACGCAAAACTGAAATAAAACCATGTTTAGAGTACACATTGACCTAAAATGAAAACATGACAACTTTTTTCAATTATTTTACATTTTCCACCCATCCGAGTGACCCCATGTTCCATCAAAAATACAGCAAACTTACTTTGGGCACTTGATTGATGGTGACGACCCTTGGTAATTTCATAAGGCTGAGCATGCTTACTGCAAAGTGCCGCTGTACTGTCTGCAAGCAAGCTGACTTGAGGTTGCCGGCGGGGTGTGCCTCGCGTCTTTATAAACCTTGTGTTGCCATGTCGCCACATTGGATTCCTCACTTCACCTCCCCCTTTTTCAAACCCAGCGAGAATATCCAGTATACCTGGGCCACTCCTTCCTCCTCCTCCTCCTCCTCTCTTCATACACACACAGACAGACAAATAGAGGATCAAACAGATGACAACATTGTGACACGCATTGATGAGAGGTATTCAACAACTGCCATTAAAGGCTTGAAAGTGTTTAAACATGCTCCAAAACAAGGGATAAAGTACATGTACACCTTAGAATGAGAAATATACATTTCAGGTCATCACGTGAGAGGCCAATGAAGGATAAACAGTTCCGGCCAAGCCGATTCCTTGCTCATATGCCACCATCAACCTTCTTCCGACAAGCCAAGGAGATCCACAACTCCTTATTTTGACGTTTTGTTATTCTGGTATATTTTTTATTTGTATTTTTAACGAGCTGTGACCTGCTGGAGTCAGTAGCCAATAATGTAAAACAAAAGGTAACATTTACTGGGTTTAAACTGACATCAATGTTTTATCCCAAAGGTTGATGTAAAACGTATTTAATACCTCACTACTTTAGTATTTGATGCGGCTAGTAACACTATGTGATCTGGGGCTGCTTCATTTTTTGTTGACCCTACTAACAAACACAACAAAGTCATGGTAAGAACTAATTTGAGCGCTATTGCCGAGCACCATGGGATCTCATTCTGCTCACTCTCTCAGGGGGAACAACACCGGAGCAACACAGCAGCTTTGCGGGGGATATAGTAATTACCAAGAGATAGCAAGAACATCTCATTAAGTTAAATTGTTGAGAAAAAAAAAAGTCACAGTCAGACAACAATAACAACATAAAAGTTATGGAACATAAAGTTGTGGTGAGAAGGGTACAGTACACTTATCATGGGCATGAATATCATTAATTTGTATTTTGTAATTTGTGCCAAGTACTTTTTCGAAGCATCAACAAGTTTCTGGTCATTTCTTAGCGAATATCCGACCACTGTTCCTGGCAGAATTAAACAGAGTTTGTTTAAATTGGGTGGTTTCTTATCATGATACATCAGAAACAGTCCATAAATGTTCAATAAGGTTAAGTCGTCCGGAAACCCATTCCAAAACGTTCCAGGGAACGAGGCCTCTCGCTCAAAATCACCATGGATAGGCCCCACTCACCTGCAATTCAAGTGAAGATAAGTGGCATCGAAAATGGATTGATGGATGGGGAAAAGTGGGTGATCCCATCACCATGGCAACGCTAGGCTATAAACCTCATTGCATTCCAGTGCAGTATCAACACAGAATCATGAAGCCTTCTCTGCGTGGACCCTCTTTAGCGACTAATTAGTGACAAATAAATCGAGTTCATGTGACGTCATCAGTGTAATCAGTCAACCTCGTATGACCGCGAGAGGTCAGTGTTGTCAAGAGAAAGGGGCGTAAACGTGTTGACAAATCATTTCTGGTGCTCGTTTTCATTTAACTCGTCATGAAAATGTCATGAACAGGACGTTTATGATATTATTCACAGAGCACAAAAGCAGTAAGTGAAATACTGCTTGTTTGGGAATTCAGCATACTGTTGGTGAGGGCCGCATAGTGTTGCCAGTGGTTAGCACATCTGTCTCAAGGTTAATTGGAGACTTTACATTTCCTATAGGCGCCAATGAGAGTCAGCATGGCTCTTTGGCTGGAGCCTCCGTGCCCTGCGATTGACCGGTACATGGTATACACCGCTTCAATATGCTCCAGGTCACTCATGACCCTATTGAGAACGTGCCAGAAAATGGATGGATGCTCAGGAACAACTCAAATGCTTCAGGCTTGCATCTTTTTCAGCGTATGCCAAATAGAGCCTCTTGAGGCAAGCCTGAAACATTTGTTACATCTGCAAAACCGGCCTTTCTCACTAAAGACTTTTCTTTTCAAAGGAAAGTGACATAATCTAGTGGCAGATAACCAATCCCATTTTGGATAAAAAATAAAGAAAACGCTAATCTATTGTAAATGAGGACCACTCACCAAGTTGTTTTCATGCAGGAGAATGATTGTATTTCTTACCTACAAAGTCGATGTCAAGAGGTACTGAAAGTAGAGTTATCGGCTTACAGTTTTACTATCAACAGTACATATAAATGCAAATGTTTAGAATGGATGAGAATGCAACGATCTTGGGCAGCATGGGGAATTGTGGTTAGCGTGTCCCTCACAAATATGCATCTCAGGTCAGACATATGATCACATATCTTGCATAAACAGATTAATATGGTTATTCACTCATGCCCATGTGCACAATTTTGGAAATAAATGTAAACAAGTGTTCCTATTCACAGTTTATTTCCCTTTCAATTAATTCACTAAACAGAAATTAACTGTATGTCGACGCATTATCCATTTGTTAATGTTGGCATATGTTTGACTAAAAAACAAAACAAAACAAAAAACCCCAGATGTCTATTCGAATGCCGCCGTTGCTCAGCATCCCAGCAGGCATTCTTCTGATACATTATTAAATAGCTGCTCACTCCAGGCACTTTTTGTTCTCTGATGAATTTCGACCATCTTCATTTTTGACGAGCGAGTTCCTGGCAGCGGGCTTAATTTTATTTGAAATGGTCATTTTAACCTGCTGCTTAAAAATATTACAAATAAATATTTGTGGTTCACAATGAGACTGTAGATTGGACAACGCTTAACTGTACTTAAGAGTGAATGTCATGGTGTCACTAGGCCGTAAACCCAATTAGAAATTTACAAAAAGGATTTACTCAATTCGTGTTTGTTTATATTTCAAGAAGTCATAGATAGTAAAAATAAAACACACCCACGTCAATTAATTTGCTTGTCTGTTTCTTCCAATCTCTGAAGTTCATGAATTGTACAAAATCAGATCGGGGCTGCTTTTCAGTACAAGTGCGTACCAAGTTCCCACATGGAACATAATTAATTAAGCAACAGGAAGTGTAGCCGTCTTACGCTTCAGCAAAGAAATACAATGCAGCTCGGCTTGTGGCTAGCGGACGTCATGGTGAGTGATGTGCTTTTGGCGGTTCTTCAAACACATTTAAACAACTTTTGAACACTACACATCTGTCCGAGGATGGTGTGAGCAAAGCACGTTCTTCATTGTTCTTTATGTCTATAAAAGTGAGTCACGACTCCCTGACAAAAGCACATACCGGTCGGTCGCAGGGTAAGAACAGATAAGAACCTCTGCCTGAAGACTCTGCAAAACAGGTACAGGAAGCCGGTAGAGTAGGAGTGGTCAACAGAGTGTTAATTTTATCAAGTGGTTGAATTTATGAAGCCCATAAAGCCAGAGGCCGTTTCAAAAGGCATCTGAATGGCAGCCGAGGTGACAGGAAAGCCCACACCGGAGCCATGAAGAGGCTGAGCTTATGGGCTTTATGATAGGCTAATCACAGGACCGGGAGTGCACTCAACAGCCAGGAGGGATGTGAATATCATTGGAGCCGAAAAAAGCCCGGGGATGGAAGAACAGGTTGCTGCGCTCCACAAATTATGGTTAGATAGCAAAAAATGCCAGAAGGCGATGAAAAATGCAAGCAGGCACATTCCCTCGGAGGTGTCTGCGCTTCTCAATGCATGAAAATAGTGTAATTAGGATTAAATATTAATCTGGGTTGTCTCTCTTCATAGAGGTTGAAGCATGAAGGACATTTAATTTGGGTATGCTGTATGTCTGCTGTAATGTCAGAGCGGTTCTACATTAATGAGCATGTGATGCAACGTGACCAGAAGAAGGCTGAAAACAAAAATAAAACGGCCAAAGATGACGGAGCCGTGAAGGCCAAACGGTTTCCAAATACAATTAACTGGGTTCAACGAAGATTAATGAACCATATTGACAGGTTGCCATGCTTGGGTGCAGGTGCAATTGAGCTTATTTATAGCCAATGTTAAAGCTTTGAAGCAAGTTTACTACCATAACCTAATATTTTTCTGTTTCAATTCAATTATGAATACAATTATTTACCAAGAGGTTCATCGCTTCATTTTGTAGCAATTCGCCTTGTCTGCACGAGTTCCCGTACACTGTGTCTTACATTTTTTTCTACTCAGATTTGGGCCTCTTTGTGCTGCCATGTTTATCTTTATGCGTAGGGCCTTCAGCATCAGTCATGTTCATAACATCGCAATCAACGCAGGGATAGGCTATTTAAATGATGCAGGGCGCTACAATTTTTTTGGCCAGCACTACCTGGGTGCTAAATAGGAGTGACAGGTGTAATACAGATCTAAGACAAAAATGCCATTCAATTTCTGCTTGGCTCTTCGCTCTGCTTTTCATGGGATAACTGACAAAAGGATCTGAACTTGCCAGTAATTATAAATCTGAGAGAATTCAAATGTATTTATCCATCCATCCATTTTCCGAACCGCTTGATCCTCATTAGGGTCGCGGGGGGTGCTGGAGCCTATCCCAGCTGTCTTCGGGCAGTAGGCGGGGGACACCCTGAATCGGTTGCCAGCCAATCGCAGAGCACACAGAGACGAACAACCAACCACGCTCACATTCACACCCAGGGACAATTTAGAGTGTTCAATCAGCCTGCCATGCATGTTTTTGGAATGTGGGAGGAAACCAGAGTGCCCGGAGAAAACCCACGCAGGCCCGGGGAGAACATGCAAACTCCACACAGGGAGGCCGGAGCTGGAATTGAACCCGGCACCTCTGCACTGTGAAGTCGACGTGCTAACCACTGGACTACCGGGCCGCCCCAAATGTATTTATTGTAAATGAATTTGAAACTAGCGCTATCAGACAATGTGACTGCTTTTAAAATTGTAATGTTTGATTCCTTTCTTTGGAATGACCTCCCACTGAGCGATAGGCAAGCCCTCTCGCTGCCCATCTTAAAACATTTTATTCTTTTTGTCTTTTTGACTCAGAATGAGACTTGAGTTTTAGTTTGACTGCTTATGTGCTTTCTACTTCCTGTATTATTTTTTTATTGTTGTATGAATTATCTTTGCTCCATGTGCAGCACTTTGCATACAGTGGTAGTCGTTTTAAAGTGCTCTGTTAATACAGATTATTTTGTATTGAGCTATGTTTAGGACTTCACATATATATTGTGTGATGTGTGCTTATGGTGGGTGACTGTTGTTTTTGTTTTACTGTTGTAACTACGTCTGCTGCCCCATGGCCAGGTCTCTCTTGGAAAAATAAAGGGGAAAATGTATTATTTTTCTTCAATCAAATTATGGTCAACATTACAATGGCTGGTTGAGGAAATTTAGTTAGCCTTAAATATATAACATCAGACAACACACAGAGATAGAGATATTAAGAAAATGCCTTTATTTTTTTCTTTTTACATTTTGAAAAAAAAAAAAGCTAGTTTTAAAGCACAAAGTTTTACTTTGTGTATAAACATCTATCGGGACTAAAAAAATGGTAGCATTTGCACATTGTGCTAAGACTGGGAAGTCTGTATGACCGTTCTGGGTCTCGTGTTGTGACACAACCAAAGTAAACATTTTATTGCATAAATTATGTTGACTCAATGGCAATAATGCAAGCAGACAGTGAGTGGAAAATAACACTAAAATGAGGAAAGAGAATGCTGTGCAGTTATTATACGTTGAATAATAATAGCAGCTTTCTTAATTGTAAGTGGTGCACCTCATATCAGGGAAAGGAAAAAAATGGAAGCAAAAATAGACATTATGATGACAATTATCTTAAATAGAACTTGTGCTTTTGTCTGAAGAGCAAAACATTGAACTTTTCTGCAAAATATTCTAAATAAAAGAGGACAAACAGACCCAGGTCACCCGCATTTTAAAATGAAATTGGCAAATTAATTCCATAAATAAATGACAGCTTTTTGTCAATTTCAAAAGAGCAAGTTTTACGAAACTCTGCACACGCTGTAGTAGTTAAAGGCACAGTCACGAGGACTGGTTTTCTGAAGTTCATGAAATGCTTGAAATATTTTGCACAAAAATATATACTATGCTACTACGGTATAAACGAAACAGAAATGTTTTGCTACTATTATAACAACAACAAACTGTATGAAATGAATTTATGGAGAAAAAGCTCAAGCATTCAGAGAAAAAACAACTTTTTTTCCCATGTTGCAAACTATGTAACCCAAAAATACAATAAAAACAAAAATCAATTAAAATCTATAGAATAGTGTAACACAACATGAAACTTGAACTGATTTGCCATCCGGTGAGTCCAGTTGTCTATAGCTCAAAAGATAGTTCAGGATCATGAACAGTAATGCCTCATGACAAAAAGAGCGCCATCTTACCATTTTAGCCCAAAAAAATGTCCCTTTGGAAAATGTATTTTAAAAAAAAAAAACCCCAAGCGTAGAATTTTAAAAATAAAATATACAGTACTTCGGGACATATCGCTCACTTATTTGATTTACTATGACCACTGTCTACGTTTACTGTCAACACCTTTGTATCTTAACAACCAACAAAGTCATGTTGAGCATGTTGTGTTTTTAGCATTCTGCAACTGGCCACCACACCCCGTTCATTTTGTTCAAATCAAAACTTTGGTCAAGAATGGAGAAAATCGTCATTACTTGGCTTCAATAATCGGCGTGCTGAAAAGTTGAATTAATCCAACGATGCGAGTTAATGAGAGACGAGAGTCATTTTGCTGAACACAATCTGATGCACTAAGGTCAAAATCCGGTGAAATTTGCCAATTTTGAATGATGCAAAATTTAATGTAACATTTTCCTTTGCATCGGTTGTAGAGAACAAAAAGAGTTGAAGAGTTGCTCTGGAGCCAACTGTCAGTCCTCCCTGCATGCCTGCTTTAAAAAGACATACATATACAATGAGGTAACTGTGAAATATTAGACTGTGAAATATTAGATTTTTTCCCCCCTTAATACTGCAAAACTGTTAAACCAGATATGGTGAAATATTAGGACACATTGTTTTTCAGTCAGACAGACTGGTATTGATATCCGCGCAAAATAAAAAAATGGCAATTATTTTATTATGTATACTCTAAGGGACAATGTGTAAAAATTGGTCGATTTTTCAGAATGCATTATTTCAAAAATGCATTATGAATATCACATCATTTTTCAAAATGTAATTGTAGGTGAGGTAATCACTAATTATATTACCGCTAAATGTGGCGGGCCTACCCCGCAGGAGGTTGCCATGTTCCGCCTCCAGCTTCCTGCTACGGGAAGGCGACAAACTTAGCGAACGTAGTTCGTCAGCATCATGACGACAGCCTGTGTAACGAATGCCATGCATTTACTCCGTCACTTGAGGCAGTACGAGCACTCATTTGGCATGCCATTTTGCTTGGTGGTAGACTTGCGAAGTATGGTCTCTCTGAGGCACCGTATTGCCTTGAAAATAGCAAAATGTTTTTTGCATTGAATCAGTTCATCACTATATGGCACTAAATTCTACACACACTACCTTTTAACGTGCATCTCAGTTTCTAAAAATGTCATCTTTTTAGTAAGGTAGCTGTCGCGATAAGCCCAGCAACTATGGATGATCACATTACCACTGCTGTGTGCAATTCAGAGGCAAACAAGCACAATATTATTGTATCGCAGGTTCTGCCATGACTACCCATATTGTGCCTGGACAGGATATATGACACTTTTTTTTTTTTTTTTTGGTGCAAAGCCTGTTAATTGATTCTTGTCACAAGGAATAGATTTCTTAGTTTAATTTCAGAGTTTTAAAAAAACCACTGTCTCAGGAGTCCCTGTTGAAAGCAGAGAGCCTGATTACCTGACTACTGTGCTTTGATTGCAAATATTTGGCAAGGTCAATAGTAGCTTCGTTCGGAAAATCTTTGTTTTGCTGACTCATCGCTTACTCTGTGCAGGCGCTCCAGCCCATTAGTTGGCTGAATTGTAGGTTTCTTGGCGAGACTCAGTCTCAGACAGTGAACTTGGATACACTATATTTAAAAAGGCTAAGTTGTTTGATGAATTCTGCGCCGAGGAATAATGAGAATGCACTGGGGAGGGGAAAAAACGTTTAAGTCTGTTATTAAGTCCCCTAAGGCTTCAGGATTCTTTAGCAACATTTTTCAGAAATCTGTACTTAAAAACTGTTTGAACTAACTACATTTGGCTGCTCAATTCACAAATTGGAATGTTGAATTGTGAAGCGAGAACAACTTAAAAGATAGTCCAACCGCTCAGTGAAAATGTTGAAAACAAAACCGTCCCGGGGGGGTTGAAAACCCTTTCATACAAATAGTTGTGCAAAGTTTTCTTTGCACCTTATTTGATTGCAATGGCCTCATTAACAGGAATGAACAATATGTTGACAGTGACTTCTCCAAGGATTGACTGATTTTCATCCACTTTGCATAAGCAAAATATTAATAATAATAATAAATAAAAGAAAGCTGCAAAGTTGACCAATTTGAAACAATGCTATGGGCTTAATCGGCAGTTATTGACCATCTCGACAGCTATAGACCATTTGCATCCGTTTATACAATAGTGCAAATGCTCCAGTGTTTTCATTTCCCTTGACTCGCATCTACAGCTCATTCATAAGTTTGGGCAAAGGGGGAAAAAAAAACTGTGAAGCTAGGGCTATATGGGTATAATTATAAGAAGGTATTCTCTCTAAAGTAGATAAACTAGTACACAGATGCTTCTTTCAATGTGTGTATGTTCATTCCAGTTAAAAAAAAAAAGTAAATCAGTCTAAACACACACTTGCAAATAGGTTATGATGGGAGTCTAGCCTTTATATTTGTAGCAGCATTCTGTTAATGTTAAACATAGTTAAACAAGGTGCCACCATTTCAGTTCAAAAACAAACTGGAAATTCTACTCAGACTTATTAGTGTTCTTCAAAATGAATTGCATTTTTGAGGAACTAAGCATGAAGGAAAAATCACCAAAGTTTGCACACACATCAAAGTTTGCACACACATTACGCCTGGTGAAAAATTTGATATGTTAAAGTTGGTCTTACACAAGTAAGAAGAGAAAAAAAGGTATGTAGCGCCCCCTACAGAGGTTTAACGAAGACTTGTGCTGGTACTTACGACCTGCGACTATGAAAATTGGGAGGCACATACAGCACCCCAAGACGTGAAAAAATTACTTTGGTAGCTATACCCTAAACTGTAAAAGAAGTGAGCTACGAAGATTTGAAATGTTCAATTTTGGCAGAATTTTTGCACATTTACAGGGGTCATAGTTTCCCCCCAATGTTCAGGGGTGGGCAACTGAGTGAAATGATTCGGATTGTTATCCAGCTTCTGCAGGAACTTGCTGATGAGCTGATCATTTTGAATCCGGTGTGATGGGCGTTGGAGACATTCAAAACAGGCAGGGCTGCGGCCTTTAAGGACCGGAGTTGTCAAGTGGTTAACCCGATGGACTTCAAACACCTGGGACAACAATAAGAGGGGCGAGGGGCATTGTCGACATGCCATTTTATGGGGCGGGGCATCAAATTTTGCATTGCATAAGATCTTCTAAAGTAAACAATCTCAGTTCTACGCTTCACCGAGTTCTACGAAAATTAAGTTGGATGTCATCGCCCACGATATAATAAAAACTATTTTGGGGCCATATGTTAAACCTAACAGGAAGTATACCATTATTACTTACTTTAGAATTTGTCACCATTTTTCGGGGCTTTTATAGAGCTCATATTTTAACGAACTCCTCCGAGAGATTTTATCCAATCGTCTGTCTTTCATCTATGTTGGGCTGTTTACAGAGAAAAATCACGAGGTTTTTGAGGGTCTAAACCTGGATGAATACTCAAAACTTAGCACGCACATACGGCCTGACAAAAACATTTATATTTTAGAGCGTTATTGTCCTATTTGTGAGCGCCCCAATGTGCCAATACCTCAATGTGCGAGTACCTCGACGTGGCCAGGGTTGCGAGGGCCCTTTACAACTACTCGCGGTTCTGGTTTATACTGTGAAGTGTGGAATTCTTAATGCATACTCTGTGATAAGATTTTGCTCTCTACCAAACATCTTTGAATATATTCTATTATTTACAAGTACTTCCACGTAGGATGAAATATAAAAATACATCTGATGATACTGGTGAACGATTGTTGAAATGGGCTCACCATTTAAAGTGATTTCAAATTGGGATCTGAAGACAAGAAATGCATGCAAACAGGAACTAAGTCTGTGCATGATTACAAACACTAGCTCCTGATAAGAAGGCGTGCTACAATTGATGCTGCAGAGAACACAACACCCCTAACGGAGCCCACGCGCTCAAATGTTGAAAGCTGCAGCTACTTAAGCATCCTTGGGATTTAGAAAACACTCTACGCTGCGATGCATACCGAGTGACGCACACTAGATAAGCTTACTCTTCACATTCAGTCAACCCGCAGGTCACACACTGGATTTGGAAGTTTAGTTGTGCTTAGCACGATTCCCTTTCAAGTAGCTTTTCCAGCGCTTCACCACATCCTTGAAGATGGGAGAGTTGTCTATTGATGCCATTAGCTGGAGCTGGTTAATGTGCGTGGTGTGATAGTCCCAGCGAGCCAAGTTGGGCGCAGTGCCCAACATGAAGTGGCGCAGGTCATAGATGCTCCCCGACCCGGTGTCATAGAGCGGCAGCATGGCTTTCAGCGACTCCATGCCGCGGCTGAACAGCCGCCCGGCCTCCTTGCCCAGCTTCTCTCCAGCTGTCTCGCTCAAATCGTAGAGTCCCAGCAGGGAGTAGATGAAGCCGTTGAGGACAAAGGAACTAGGTGAGGTGGGATACTCTTCATACCAGTCGTATTTGTTCATAAATACCGCCTTGACCCCGTGCTGCGCTGATGGCACCTTATAGGGTCCGATTGCCTTCAGAGCAGCATTGAGGTAAGCGTGGTCCTTGGTGAGAAGGTAGGCTCTCACGAGGGTGGACATTGCCTGGCCTTGGGCCATTGCAGAGTACCAGCCGGGGTCGAGTGGCCGGAAGCCCTCGCCCAATTTCCGTGTGACCATGATGGGCCAGCCGCCATGTTCGTCTTGGTTGCGCCTTAGCCAGTCGCTGGCGGCAAAGAAAGCGGCCATGTGGGCAGTGGTGGAGACAGTGATATTGTCAATGAATCCCCGTCCTTGCAAGAGTAATCGCACAACTCGCTTGGGCATGATCTAAGGGAGAACCCAGGTAAGACCACAATCATTTAAAAACATAAAATGCTCAAAACTTGGTAGTTAAGTTGATCCATGTTCGTGTGTCGATAGATTTAAAATGTATGTGGCAGATTAGCTGAAGCACTTTAGAGTGGAACCTCAAAGGTCATTCAAAGAACACGGCACTGAACATTCATTTTCCTTCACTCTATTAGGCAGCAGATATTAAGAGTGCAACTATCAATGGCATCGGATTTCCAGAAAAAAAGTTTAAGCTCATGAAGTAGAAAAAATAATGACATACGCCGCACACCGCCATATTGGACATTTTTGACCTGGTTACGTCATCACTTAGACATGTCGCGTTATCTAACACACTGTTCATTTTGGACTTGTTTCCTGTTTTTTTTTTGGTGCCGTATAGCATCGTCCAGCATTGGCATAATTTAGAGGGCACTTCTAACCGTCTCAAGGTTTAATGGGATCCTTTGAGAATGGGGGGAAAAAGAAATATATAAGTAATTAATTAATGGCGGCAGTGGCTGATGAATGCAGCCAGCTCCATGGTCCATGAAACAGCTGCAACCATTCCATTACTGTTGCATAATGTACAGAAATGTGTCTATACAGAGTGTGTGTGTGTGTGTGTATATATATATATATATATATATATATATATATATATATGTATATATATACATACACACACATACATACATACATACATAGATAGATTCAGATCCAGAAAACTTTATTTATCCCCGTGATGTGTGTATTCTGCTCATATTTAGTCATGATGTATAACTTTCACATCTTTCTAATCTGCAAGTTGATTCACTGTAAATTTTTACACAGTGAATTGCACTGCTTCTGTTGCTTAATTTCCCCTCAATTCCTCAACAGCATCCCATTTCTCAAAAGTGTTGTCATGACCAAATAAAGCCCAATCAGTTATTAAATCACTCATTGTTGTTTCAAATTAGCTAATTTCTGTCCTCAAGGTACTTCATATTTACTTATTAGAAAATTTGAGGTTGATTTATTCGTTCGTATAATTTAATGCTAAGGGTGCTGCGGATTATTTTTGAACTTTGGAATGTCCCTTTTTCCCCCCCAGAGTATGATACATTTATATGTACAGGCGCTCCCCGAGTTACGAACAAACGGTACATACGAACATTTTCACGGGTCTGTCGAAAAAATATATATATATTTTGTATTGCGCGCCTTTTTCCGAGTGCCGAACGGGGCGGAGGAGGACGGCGGAGGCGACGGCGGCGGCGACGTTCAAGGCGCCGCGGGAGAGGCGTGGGGCGGGCGTGTGACGGTGGAACCGGCGGGAGGCGTCCGGCGCGCCGGTCGACGACCGTCGTCTACTCTCCCCACTGAAGCCGCTGCTAGTTTACCGGGCAGCTAACCTCGAGCCCTGAAGAACGTGACGAAAAGCTCTCTCCCGTTATATGGATGTCAATATAAGCCTTAAACATACATTCCAGACAAAATATAGCACTGAAGCAACTTACGAACAAATTCACCTTATGAACAATCGTCCGGAACGTAACTCGTTCGTAACCTGGGGAGCGTCTGTATCAATCGTTGGCAGTTGAATAAATAAAGGTTTGATGATGGAAAGAGCTCATGTCAAAAAGATTTATTCTACTGTAAATCCAAACTAAATGGAGGTCGAGGTTCCACTGTCTTCACATAAAGTGCAAATGTACTTGCCAGTTATCACCACTGCAGCTTCCTATTACTGCAATAGCCGTGTGAAAGTGTCAGTGCAACATTGTGCAGCAACAGCAGGACACCAACCTTCGTGGCTTTGACTGCCTTTGTGTTCGACAAACCGATGCCTTTCCTCAGATCTGTGAGCAGGTCACGTGTGAGGGTGCTCCAAGTGGTTCGTGGCCCGATGCCGTAGGTGATTTCACGATCTTTGAAGGCGATCAGTTGCGTATTGGTAACATAGTGGATGGTGAAGGCCGAGCCTTTCTCTGTAGTGTCGAGGATCACAGACAAGCTGCCGTTGGAGGTGAACTTAATGTCCAAGCTGAGGATGAAGTCTTTGGTGTTATCTAGAAGGAGGGACACTGCCTCCAAAGACTCTGTGTGGAGAGGGAGGGAGGGAGAGACAGAGAGCGAGAGAGAGACCAATATGTTAAAATGCAGGATAAGTAACAAGGCTCTGAAAAATGCAGACTATCCAACATTTTTTTTTTTACAGGTTCAAAAACAACTTGCATTTCCTGAGTGATCCAATATGACAACAGACTATTCTTAACCCAGTGTGATCCCAAGATAAAGCAATTAAAAAAAAAGAATAATCTTTTTCACTATTACAGTGTCTCTCGCGCAAACAGTGTCAAGCTATTTCAGGAACGCATGTGACAGATGCGTTATTGCAAGCTGCTCTTAATTAACAGGAGCAGAAGGGAAGGAAGAAATAGAGAGGAATCATGGGTAAAGTACAACACCATGTGGCAACGCGGTAATTTTTTTTTGCTCAATTTGTAGCTTGATGTTAGTCTGCCACAACCCCTCTTTGTCGAGATTATCTCTGTTCAAGCACAATTATTTCAGTATCGGTTTTGTGAATTCACTGCTATCCCTTGAAGTGCCAGCAGTTCTCAGAATAATCCTCGATGCTACTTCTCATTCTGCACAACCAAAGGAGCTCCAAAATACTTACAGAAATCACTTAAAAGTTGGTGAGAGGTGAAAGGAATAAAAAGAAGCCAAAAGGAGGATAAGTAATGGGATGATGGGCCGTAAAAGACATTGCAGGCAGTCAGGCAGGAGGGAAAAGCTAACAGAAAAGGCAGTTGACAACCACACAGACAGAGAACAAGGCGAGGACCACAGACACAAAGGGAGTCATCAGGAGGAGAAATGAAGGAGACAGACAGTCTGGCAGGGGCCTCTGGATGACGACGACTCTTTAATGCACTCATAAATCCATTAATTAAGATAATGCAGAGAGTAAATGGATTTGGACTCTGGCCCTGTGATTACCTTGCCATCAATAAAGGATGGGGAAAGAATAAAGACGAGATTCCACCTCTTCTATTCCTCCCTTAACTGTGGCTGTTTAGCAGAAGGCGACAGGGATGTCATGTAGTTAATCGACAGTATGTCTGCTCCAAATTCAGCCGAGTGGCTCACCGCGTTCAAAAGGATGCAAAAGCAGACAAAAGGATCCAAATGCACCTCAGTCAAGGCACATGACTGTGCACAAGACATACGTAGAGTAGCGCCACAACTCATAGGAAATTATAAAATGATGACGTGAAAACAGAACACCAATGAAAAAGTACATAAATGATCCGAGCAACACAAAAATTGCAGTATTTTGTAGCTATGACACTAAACGTCTAAATGAATGAAGCTTTTGTTTTAAACTATCAGCAGGGTCTTCATGGAATGCGTCAATATAAGGCAAAGTAGAACAAATATAAAGTACTGTAAATCGAAAGATATAAACCACCATCACGCTAAATCAAGAGCCGTTCGCCGCATATTATGCAGAGCGGGCTTCCTGTGTGGTTGGTTTCATTTTTGCAACCTTGTGGATTTAATGCAAGCATTACGCGATTGAGATAATGACTATAGCTTCTAGACATGTCATCGATAGACTCGGGTCACGTTCGAAATAATATATTTTTCAGCCTTGGATAATAAGTAAAACAGAAGTACCGTATATTTCCATTCTTTCATGTGTGCCGTCTGGTCCAAAGTGGCCTGCGGCCCAGTACTGTTAAATCATGTGATCTATTGATTCAAGTTTCAACAGCAGAGTCTTCTTAAACTAATACCACTCTAACATTTATATATTTTCATATTTTTATTGGTCACACAATGTAAACTGTTCCCAGTGAAGGGTGGAAAAAGCACCCCAAGGCTAATCAGGCCAGGAGGCAAGCCAACCAAGAATACAATCAATGTGTGATTTGTGGTGTAGGCCACTCTACCCTATTAAAAACACGCAGGAATTTAAGCTTGCTACTCCCCCCGCAATACAAAAATACCTGAAATGAGCCATGCCTCATAGAAAAACGGTTTCAAAAGACCCACAATTAAAAATTGTTGATTTGACATTAGCATACCCAACCTTGAAGTTTGCAAAAGAGCAACTGGATTTTCCATAGAACTACTGCCAAACTATTCTTCAGACAGATGAAAGCGAGTTCAGTTGTTTGGAAGGAACACACAATGCTATGTGTGATGAAATTGGCTTAGCACAGCACCATCAAACCTTCATACCAAATGTGAATGGTTAGCCAGGGAAATCAGAAATCTGTGAAGTGGTGCACTTGGAGACCACCGCCCACAGATTTCATGTGTCCGTGTGTGAACCCGTGTTAAGTCAATTTAGTACTTCTACAGGTAAAAGGTAGGATGTTTTGTCTGTTTATTAATTCATTAATGCAATATATATTTTCTTTGACACTTTTTTTCTCTTTTAATACTAATCTTACCATAAGATCCAAAGCAGTGCCCCACAAAATCTTCCACGACATCACGGAAACCAGCAACCTGCCGCTATAGAGACCAGGGTTTCCCACTGGTCGGGACTTGCTTTTGGGTATGTGATCACAACCTCAGGGATGAGCTGGAAATATGACGATTGGTTTGAAATGCAAAAAATTCATTTGAATACACTAACATAAGATTGGTGGTTTCTTTTATTGCACTTTTTTTTCTGCAGCAACAGAAAATGGTGCAGTGGATTTGGGACCATTCAACCAAGCACGTGGCAATACAAGGTGCTCAGTGGTGGACAGTTCAGGAATAAGCAGAACCCACATAGTGGTTAATGTCAGGGGACTGACAATTGATCCACTTGTCAGACCATTTGAGATGGTGCTCAACACTTGCACCCAAGAAACAGTAAGAACAAAAAAAATGAGAGGAGGAGAAGTGGAAGTAGGTGAAGAGGGAAAGATATATCAGTGGAAGAAACGATGCACTGAATGTAAAGATGGGCTTTCTAATAAGAAAGCAGAAGTATGATTGCTACGTACAATGCCTCGGCAGAAGGACAGAAAAGTGGGTGGAAATGAGTAAACAGTGGTCGATGATAGCCTGAAATGTGCAGCTAGACAAGAGAAATAAATGGAGGAATCAAGCGTACTGAGAAAAGACTCAGAAGTAATGATGAAGGCGCCAAGGCAAGAAAGCGATGATTGGAAGTTGAGTCGTAAAGCAAGTTGAGCAAGGACAGGAGAAGGAGGAAAACAAAGTGTAGACCTTGGCAAGTGCAAAGAAATTGTTGATGATGACAGGCTGAAAGCGGGAGGAGGAGGAGGAGGAAAATTACAGTCGAGATAGCAGCTCAGTAGAGGACAACCAGAGAGAAAAACAGCAGGTGCTCTGGACAATCCTGACAGCTCACACACTAAGCTCTGGGTGGTCACATTTTCCTTTTACCATAGCTTGAATACACCTTATACACACAAGTACATAATAAATGTATCACATATATGCTCACATGTAAACAGCGGGTAAAGAGTCAATGTTTCGATATTTTTGAAGTGTGCTGACATTTTGAACAGCAACCATCACGTCATATTTGCCGCTCCTAGTCGGGAGTCGCAGGTGAAATGTTGCTAATGTTACGAGCAGCGTTGTCATTATCGCGTTCTTTGATTGTAAAAATAGCGACATTGTAACAGTGAAGACACAAATCGTTGCTCTTGCTCACTTGGACTGCACACACACATGCATGTCAAACAAGAGCACTGCTTTAAAAACAAAAGTACCGTATCTATTTTGCTTTTTTGTTTGATTTTGTACATAGACTGGAAGGGCCAGAGACTTTAGAGGGGCAGCAAATGGCTGACGGTCTTTATTTTTCGTTTTTTTTTGCCCAAGTCTTTTCTAAAATGTATACAAATAAATAAATACGTTTGGTCTTTTGGCCATGGGATGAAAATGGCGTCAAATGAAGATGAAGCAAAAATATTTAGCTAGCAACTTGTCATTACAAAATAAAAAGAGCATGCTTTATGTAAGCTCTTTGCTGTACAATATTTTGAAGGGTACAGCAATGTTCGAAGATGCTTGTGTTTGAAATGCCACTGAACTGCTTTGGAATCATAATTTGTTGTCGATATTTAAAGTGTGGTAATATGGGTTAAACTATAAATGAAGGCAATTATAATCAGTTGAGGGTTCACAGTGCAGAGGTACCGGGTTCGATTCCAGCTCCGGCCTCCCTGTGTGGTGTTTGCATGTTCTCCCCGGGCTTGTGTGGGTTTTCTCCGGGTGCTCCGGTTTCCTCCCACATTCCAAAAACATGCATGGCAGGCTGATTGGACACTCTAAATTGTCCCTAGGTGTGAGTGTGAGCGTGGATGGTTGTTCGTCTCTGTGTGCCCTGCGATTGGCTGGCCACCGATTCGGGTGTCCCCCGCCTACTGCCCGGAGACAGCTGGGATGGGCTCCAGCACCCCCCGCGACCCTAGTGAGGATCAAGCGGTTCGGAAGATGAATGAATGAATGAATGAATGAATGAATGAATATAATCCGTTGAGCCATACAGTGGTCTATGGTTCAATGTTGGCCAGCTATAATCAGACAAAACAGGAGTTTCCCTTGAGGTCACTGACCAAGGATGGAATGTACCCTTCGGCAACGTTTTAATGCCTGAGCTTATATTTGACAAAATGACATTATGGCCCCTGAAACATGTACCTAGAAAGGTGACTGAAAACATTCTAGCTGTCTTGTCCATTTCCGGTGAGATCAACAAGAAGGAAGGCACAAATACAAATAGGTGAACACTGAAAACATCCTTACTTCAGAGCTGCAAGTAATTCTGTCCAGTTCTGTTAAAACAGTGTGTAGAAATATTAGATTTTTCAATGTTCATTCATTTTAAAAACCCACTTTGGTGGAAGGCTTTGCAGTGGCCGACTTGATTCGCAAGAGGAGATATTTGGGCGCGCCAATCTCCTTCACAGACTCCAGCGAGACTGTTATGCTTCCGCCAAGCGGACCATGTGCCACACATGCACTGAATTTAAAGAGAATGAGGGGAGCCGCTTGATTGACTGGGAATCAAGTCATCTGCGTTCACTCCCACAGCGGCGCAAACTCCTATTTCGCCTGTCCGTGAAAATGCCAAGAGAACGCCAACCATTCGCACGGTGACACTGTAGTTCGCACTAAGCTTGTGCTGGGCCCTCAGTGTTTTGGCAACACTCCATCACAAATGAGCCATGCTACCAACGTAGCACCTGTGGCTAATGTTTGCTTGTTTAAAGTACACGATTGCACAGTGCATATCTTTTGCATGTTCACGTTAGTGAGGTGTGTGGCTTTGGTCAGAGATCTGAGGGTGGAGCAATTGGTGAAGTGAGGCTACATTGTAGTTTTTTTGGGGGGGCAGGGCGTCAATTATGTTTTGTCGGCTATTTGTAGCAGGACTCAGTCCTTATTACCCGTGAATCGCGGGGAGTATACAAAAATGCTGATCTGGACTGTGATTTATAAAACTGTCAAGGTTCTCAGCCTTTCAAGTTAGTTTGGCACTAATCTCGGATACTGTCTACTATTTCCTTGAGTAATATTATTTTTAGGAATCCGTCATAACACGCTGGATCCACTGCAAACCAATGCATTCTGCTGCTATTATGACCACACATATAAATCATTCTGCCCTGAGGGTGTAACTCATATCGAACCTCCTGCAGCCGCAGTTAACAAGTGATAAATTATTTGCCTCAAGGCCATCTGGGCTCGTGGAACGCGTACATACCTGGAGCACTGAACTGGCGAACTGAGGAAGCACGGCCCTTGTCCTGGACACGGGTGAGACTGCAGCCCTTTGGCACACTCCATATTGCCGTGCTGGCTCGGCTATCTCTTTCCTCAGCTGTATCATAGACCACCAGGTGCGGTGGACGCTCTGTTAGGTTTTTGCTGTAATGACTCAGGCCGTACTGGGCAATCTGGATGGCATAAAAGTAGCCCTGAGGACCCCACTGAGTGGACAGAGGCACACCTGTGGAAGAGAAAGGAGAAAATGTTCACGAGAAAGGACAAAATGTTCACAAGCTACAAGGACATTTCTTAAGTGCTTAAGTCCCCCAAAAACAACAAGCCAGTGTCATAAAAATCACACGTACATTACACCGATACAATAAATACCTCGAGGTTCATTAGAGACACTAATGACACTCAACGCATGGAAAAAAGATTTGGAACCTTACACACTGCGCAATAGTTCAGTGGCATTCCGTCACCTGGCTCAGTCTGCAGCATGCCAAAGTAGTCAACCAGTGCACCGATATGTGGAATTAACTTATTAGCTTCCGTGGCTTTTTCTCGTTCACGAATCTTCAAACATGATGTTGCACAGGGGAATGGTGACAACTGTTAAGTGTGTTTCTGCTATCTAATTTCCTTTTATATAGCTCGAGTTTTGAAGATCCTAATACTAATTTGGCAAAGTTATGGAATCTGGGTACATGCCTGCAAGTGACATGACAACATGTACTGTGTAAAATATTTTCAAGCATTCAATACATGCAGGTAAATGAAGGCAATGTGCAACATGAGAGGTCTCTGACAAACCAGCGATTGAATTTCTATTAAGCCCTCATTTTTCAAATGGCTTTGGCAGAATAAAGTATTCATGAGTCTTTAGAGACAGATGCGCTGCAATTGTCAATCGAAAACAGTTGAAAGCAAGACAGAATCTTATTGGACTTAGAACATTCAATGTAATACACATAAAAATTGTCCAGTGTGCAGCTTTCTTGCCTACGAGCTCACAGAATCAGAATCATTCAGAATCAGGATGATTGTGATTCTGATCAAAATTATCCAGTGTGCAGCTTTCTTGCCTATGAGCTCAGACATGTTAATTAAAAAAATGCTGAATGACACAATATTTAAAACCTGTGTAGATCTCATGACCATCATTTGAAATGAAGAGGATGGTTTTTTCTGGGGGGAAAACAAAAAAAAAAAAAAAAACACGCCAAAAGAGGAAGCCCCGGAAAATAATTGCTGACTGTTTCACAGTTGGCCCAGTGTTCTTTTCTTTGTACACACAGCAGAATTGTTAGAACCCAAAGGCTTGAAAAAACTTTTTTCTGTGTGCAGCAGTTTTGCTAATTAACACCTTCATTTAAGGAGCAACTTTCCAATTTTGAAGAGAATTTCTTGCAGGCTCATCTGAGAGATCTGTACCAAGGGTTTTATTTAATAACAATAAATATACAACAACATTAAAAATGAACAATTGGTTTCCTTATTGACATGATTAAGACTTGTTTTATTTCTTAAAGCCACTTTGTGAATAGGAGAACCTTGTAGCCCAGTTTCTGACAAGAGATCAGAACATATTACTCCAAGGTCTTACATACGCCGGCTCCCAATCAGATGCAGAATACATTTTAAAATACTGTTGCTGGTCTTGAATACAGCTCAAATCTCGCCCGACGTGAGAGGTCTAAATGTTTATGCTCGTGATTGCTTTATACAAGTTAATAATAATTTGAGACTCAGCATCTATATACAGTACATTTTGGGGGGGGTTTCAACAGTAGCCCCTAAAACAGGATTTATAATTGTACCAAATGTACCAATGAAAATAGACACGCGCATAATTGCCAAAATGCAAAGCGGGTCGTGAGCGCCTCAGTGAATGGGAGCAAGATGGATGGAAAGCTGTCCTTTATAAAGCAAATAACGCTAGTTAAGTTAGATGATCGTCAACATGGCAAAGGACACATCCAACCGATATTTATTTCATTTATACAGGAAGGGTGTAAATTGACGTGCGTTCCGCCTTCTTTGTGCAGTCTGACAGGTGGACAGAGTTGGAGCGCCTTCACTGTACGTACCAGTAGGAGCATTAAAAGATAAACTCGTGCTGTGCGACCAGATGAGATTTTTACCAGCACAATTTGAAAAAAAAAAAAGAGGGCATTTGGAAGCATAATGATCGGACCTTCGAGCCCTGCAGCGTGTAAACGGAACTTCTGTCTAACACACAAAGGATATTTATTTGCTGCCACGGAGGAGACATCGAGTTTTATGTGGCGGCTTTGGGGCATTTACAGTCAATAGTAACTGTTAAATCACTGTGAGATCTATTATTAAGAGTAAAAAAAGACAGCATAACTATCATTATGAGTTACGCGAAAAGCCAATGACGGATGTATAATGCGAGAAGCACAGCACTGATCTGTCCGCACATCCATGGTGAGACGGTACATGTAACAAAACAAGTACCTAACTAGGGACATATATATGCTACAAAAATGTGTACATATACACATTTCAACCATATCACCCGGCCCTAGTTCTTGTTAATAGTAAAAGTAATAATACTAAAACATTTTTGTTTGTTTGATGTGTGTGCATATGGTGTTTCTGTCAAATTTCTAAAATTAATGTTGCCCCTGAGCCAACATGTTTGCCCACACTTGTGATAAATGGACGACAGAGAGAAAATGATCATTCTGTTAAATCTTGTGCAAAGTGACTTTTGAAATTACATATGTACTTATTGTCCAGAAAATAACTATTTAGATAAATTAAACAATTATAAATAACATAACATTAGAGAGAATCAATGTTTTATATCTAGGATATGCCTCATTATATCACCCACCTCTATAGTACACCCTTCGATTAAGCCAATTAAGAATCGAGTATTCAACAAGACCATGGTGTAGTACTATGTGCTGTCAGATAACCATTGTAGCTGTATTTCTACACATCTTTTTTAAAACATTAATAATTTATAAAAAAATACAGCTGTTGTAACTGTCCTGGAAACATTAATATTTTTTCCATACAATAGTTACCATTTGCCATACTATTTCTTATTTTCCAGACTTTTGTAGAAACGCCGTCAACCGAATTGTAGCAAACTCTTCCGCCCATGAATATAGTGTCTGAATTGAATTGTAATTTTTTTTTGGAGGGGGGGGGGGGGGTATATTGATGGGGGGGTTGCTGTTGTTGTTCACATCTCATTTTGTCTATTTTTTTCTTTACAAGCTGTCAATGGTGAACATGCACTGGGCAGTGACGCATCTTGGGAGGAGAGCACGGTGGCTGACTGCTAGCAGCTCTATTCCACTCCTAAAATTGCGAAACATAACATTGTGTAATATAAAACTAAGATATTGTGGTTC
Source organism: Hippocampus mohnikei (assembly GCA_026261675.1). Lineage (NCBI taxonomy): Eukaryota > Metazoa > Chordata > Actinopteri > Syngnathiformes > Syngnathidae > Hippocampus > Hippocampus mohnikei. Next base: position 4,908,628 of record JAKGUB010000340.1, read on the forward strand.
TATTCTGCAATATTTTTGTACACCGAGATTAATGTTGCTTGCCGAACTTTAAAGATCAAGAAAAAAAAATCTGAGCTGTTAATTGATATACTAAACAATTGAATATCATGTAATCATCGAGAGACTGCTCTTAAGATCTAATTTAACAGTGAATGAACAACTGAAGTCATGCACATGCGGTCCAGTAAGAAAACAACATCAGGCAAATAGCCTTACCTTCCACTCCACTTATGCACTTCACTCGGTCACGGACCTCCACATTGTATCCCTCAAACGACATAAAAACCCCATTTGGGTGATAGGGCTCTCGCTGCGCATAAACCTTTGAGTAACTATGCTGAAACTCAAAGCGATCATAGCCATCATACTGCACCACTTTGCCATACACCTCAAAGTATTTTTCCATCCAACTGAAGGGCAGATAGATCTCTCCACCTTCACGTCTGCCTTTGACCGTGGATTCATCATTGATCAGGCAGTCAATTTCCTCATACTTGCTTCCACCTACAACAGGTGGAGGTTCTGGAGGTTGTGGAGGGTGTTGCTGGCTGCTGAAGCTACTAGCATCCCCCTCCTTGGGGCTTGCGGCCCCCAAAGCAGTTCGAGGCAAAAAGCGCAGGGAGGTGTTACTCGAGCAGCGATTCCACAGTAACACAGTGATGAGTGTGAAAAGGGCGCAGATGACAATGAGGGTCTTATAGTTGACTCGAGCAGCCAGGCAACGCATGGTCACAACTGCCCTGAAAGAAGAACAAAAACAATGTATTACAGAAAATCGGAAATACATCTGTAGGGTCCAAATATCAAATCTTAAGGTGGAGGCTTTAAGTATGCCAACCTTCAGCCGTGTAGTCTGCTACAATAAATAAATCAGGAGCAGTAGCTGTCAAAACACAATAAACCGAATCCTTCTAAATTGAGACTAAGAATCAACATGTTGGAAAGTTACATGGTCCGTTCAGTAGAACAGAATAGATTCAGCATTGTAATGAAAACATCTTTAACTTAGCCCGGATACTGTATGTGGCTATCTGTCTTCCTCCATTATATTGCAGAGCCAATTAAAAAAAATGCATTACAAATTTCTGCCCTACAATTGGCTGGCCAACAGTTGAGGGTGTCCCCCGCCTACTACCCGAAGACGGCTGGGGTTGGGACGGCTCCTGCACCCCGCGCGTCCCTTGTGAGGATAAAGCGGGAACAGAAAATGGATGGATGGATGGATGAATTACAAATGTCATCCATCTGTCCATCTATTCTCTGTCCTGCATGTCATCACTCGGGTGGCGGGTAAGCGGGAGCCATACCCAGCTGCCTTTGGGACTTCTGGAAAGCAGAGTTCATTTTCACTGACCACACCCAAACCTGATTACCTCTTGAACGTTTCAATCAAAGATTCTGCGAAAAGATCCCAAGACGATACAACAAAATGCCATAATCAAAAGAAATTTAAGAACAGATGAGAAATAATGCAATTCGCATTTATCAGTTGGGAAAGGGTTACAATTCCATTCCTAAAGGTTCCGGAGACCAGCAAAGCACAGTGAGAGCCTTTCTCCACAAATTGAGAAAACATGGAACAGCAGTGACACTTCCCGGGAGTGGCCGCCCTTGACCTCAAGAACACAGCGAGGACTCATCCAGTTAGTCAGAAAGCAACCCACGACAACATCCACAGAACTGCTGCCCTCGTCCCATCCTTGTCACATATGCATGTTTCTGTTACCAGTAGTTCAATGTGGATGATATTTTAATGCTTACAAAGACAAAGGCAATATGAGATTTGCATGGAAGAGTGGGCCAAAATACCTGCTGCAGTGTGTGCAACCCTAGTCAAGAACTACAGGAAACGTTTGACCACTGTAATTGCCAAAGTGAACCATTGATCAAAATTGCAGTTGTCTCTCATCTCTTTAAGGGGGACTACTTGCACAACCAGTTGTAATATTTTCGTAAGGGGTTAAAAATTGCAGTACAAAGATGCTAAATATGAAATAATCACTGAAAGTTGGAAATAATCATTGAACATTTGAAACTTACATCTTGGCTCATGGTGGCTCAAAACAGTTTCATGGAATTAAAAAAAATAGGAATATATAGGAATATATATAATTACTGGGATACAGTATAAATTACAGTGGCATCTTTACTTACGAAATTAATTGGTTCTGGAAGACATTTCTTAACTAGAAAATGTAAGTAGAGGCGTGTTTTCCATGTAAATTCCCTAATTCGTTCAAACTACCCCAAAAAAATTCAGACATAAATGTTTCCTATAACATAAAAAAGCATCCAAATATGTAAAAAATACATGTTGCAATTAGATTATGGCATAATAAACGAGAGTTGTGCATTATGTAAAAAAACAAAAAACTGAGTAAAGACTAAAAATAATGGTCATTTAACTTAAGTGCATCGTCATCGTTTTTTTACCCTCTTTATTCCATGTTCTCTCGCAGAAGTGGTTTTTGCCTGGTGATTTGTAAAGAACTGATGCAAGGACGTTTGTTTTTGTCAGCTTTTTAACAGTCCTTTGAATATGTCCAAGGCAAATATCAGCATAGTTAGCGATCGCCTGACTGGTGAACTTTTTCTGGGTGATTCACATTTCCCTAACTGTCCGAACATCTCATGGCCCGAGGATCGAATGACGAGGACGCTGCATATACACATTTCTATCGATCTACACACATAGACACGCACGGTAGAAGTCCCTCTTAGCCAATGGGATGCCAGGATGATGCTCGGTAATAGCCAATGACAGAGCAGCTATCAGTATGTTGCATTCAGGAAACTCGTGAGCTGCGACTAGCCCTGTATTTTTAGCTTTCGTATCTTGAAATTTCTTTCGTAACAAGAGGCAATATTTGCCTGTTGAGATGTTTCATAACTTGAACATTTTGTATGAAGACCTTAGTAAGTAGAGGTACCACTGTACCTTTATCGTAAGATTAGGTCTTGTCCGTATCGCAAAGCCCTATGGACTATGATGTCTACCGTTGAGGAGGTTGACTCGCCAACTGGGAGAGAAAAAGGCACACATTCCGGATTTCCAGCAAGCTAGCAAGCAACACTAACTTAGACTGATACACTGTAAACAGTAATGTCTGTTCTTGTATCCAATTGTCACCGGCAAACCAATCTTGCAATCTCGTGTTCCTGTTCCTACTTGAAATGTATCAATTAAGTAAATTAACACACTTTTCAATTAGCTCTTCTAATGTACAATAACAACAATAGATGTGTGATGCTTGCATTTTAAATCAAACTAATTGCAGCGAAGCCACACAATTGTCATTTTATAATGCACAGACAAGCGGAATGTCACACTCCACCCACCACCGAAAGTCAAATCGCAACCTGTGAGAAATGCCACACACCACATTATATTTTAAAAATACAAGAATCTGCTTGATGGACACAAAATGTGAAGGTAAGTGATGTGTAAATGTTAAGACATGTTTTAGATTCTTTGCCCTCAGGGCAATTCAACCACTGAGGCGAAGTGAGCGTTGGAGTTGGAGCTAGTTGTTCATCATCATTCCAGAGAACTGCTGCATCAACCAAATAAAAGGATGGCAACATAGCTCAGGTGGTACAGGGGTCATCTCCTAACCCCAAGGTTGCGGTTTCAATCTTGAGCCCCTGTGACCATGTCAAAGTGTTTTTGAGCAAGATATTAATGATAATGACTCACGAGTTAGTCTCAGTAGGTGAATGGGACATTGTTAAAGTGCTTTGAATAACTTGACGGGAGAAAAACATATTACAAATGAAAGCCAAAAGCGCAATTGTGTATGAACACAAAGGCACAGAAGGTTCCAGTATGAGTGCTACATGACTATGCAAAAGTCAAGCCACCACGAGCATTGTTGTTTTAAAAATGTTAAACAACCAGAGCACATACAATTAACAAGGCTACACAAAACATAACAAAACAATGTTCACAAAAATAACAGGGTGGCACAGGCACCGGACCAAGAATGAGGTTTTGGCCTCCCTGTGTGGAGTTTACATGTTCTCCCCGGGCCTGCGTGGGTTTTCTGCGGATACTCAGGTTTCCTCCCGCATTCCGAAAACATACATGGCGGGCTGATTGAACACTCTAAATTGTCACTAGGTGTGAGTGTGAAAGTGGATGGTGGTCTGTCTGTGTGTGCCCTGCGATTGGCTGGCAACCGGTTCAGGGTGTCCACCCCGACTGCCCGAAGACAGCTGGGATAGGCTCCAGCACCCCCCGTGACCCTTGTGAGGATAAGCGGATCGGAATATATAGATTGATAGAGACACACACACACACACACACACACACACACACACACACACACACACACACACACACACACACACACGCACACACGCACACACGCCCTCCTTTCGCATGCTACCCACCTTCACCTTTTTACTAACCTTGCAAATGTCACTTTTTTCTGTTATGTTGCGAGCTGAAAAATGGATCCTGGGCCGCATATGCCCCCCGGGCCCTAGTTTGGACACCTTGTGCCACAGTACAGTATTACCAACATGAGAAGCCTGGCGACTGTATTAAAATGCTTACTACTGCTGTCCATTTGAATACATTTCACAAATGAATGTACGTCTGTTCTAGTATGCAATATTTTTACTTTCTACTGTTCAACTTCCAACACTAAGTCTTGTGGGGAAAGAAGTGTGTGCTGCTTTTCATACGTCTACGCGTTGTAACAAAATAAAAATGCTGTCTATTATTTTGAAAATGTACAAAGAATTCAAAGTTCCACGTTTGGCCGTCTATGACGCAATTGCTTTGACTGATGTTGAAGGGTTTTGCCATGCGTATCGCTGTGTTTTTTTTTTACAAAGGTAAAAACTCAATTAAACTAGTCGACGTCAGTGAAGTACTGTACATCGCAGTTTACAGATCAGCGAGCCGTTTTTGATTGCATTGCATTCCGTGGATTTTGCAAAAAGGACGGAATCAGGATGAGAAGAGATTAAAAGGCAACAGCCCAAACCGGGCATAATATCTGCATTCTGACCGGGAGTAAATAAAAAAGGGTACATAAGTTCACATAGTTGCTGGCATGGATCCGAAATGACAAAATGTTGAGCCTTCTTGTGTAGCCGCTTCACAACTTCAGCAATAACAAAAACGATAATTACACAACTGAACAAGGGAGCACTGTGCCCCAGCAAGTGAACCAGTTTAGATTAATCAAACGACTCGTTAGCATACAAGCTAAGGGTGACTTCGTATCCCAAGAGGACGTCGGGCTTTGAAGTTACTGCATTCTTTTTGTAGTTTCGTTTATCATGAACCGATGTGCTCGATACTGTTATATACACGGGACGGGAAAGTGATTAAGAAGAACAATGTTTTGGGAGAGGACAATTGGCGATAGGGTTTTTTCCTTTCTCTTTTTTTGTGGAGGATCTCGTTAAATACAAGAGTGATCCAGCTAGCTGTGCATAGATGTATGTAAAAAAAGGAAGCCAAAAAGACGTGCTGTTAGCGACCTTACCTGCAGCATCAATGGTGATGAAGGTGCGGACTTTAATCTTTTTCGGCCAAGCCAACAGTTGTTGTTTTCCTCTGCAGGTCAGTTCAAAAGATTCCTACTTCACGCTCGACCGAAGCAACCCGAGAGGACAAACTGAACGTAGCGCTTCCGATGCACAACAGCGACTGACACCTCACAGTGAAGGGTCTGCTTGGAGCTGCAAGGATTTGTGATATCGCGAGATAAAACGTCAACTCAACGAACCAATCAAAATGGCACATTTCTTTGCCAACTCCTCATAAACACAGGAAGAATCATCCATAAGAACCTCTTTAATCTCCCGAGGATTGCGGGCGTTCTGAAGTACAGTACTGTATACCCCATTTGATTTCGGGCAGGAGGTGGGGTACACAGTTACAAACCATTCACGCTCACAGTTACACTTTGGGACAATTCAGAGTTATCAATTAACCTAATGTGCATGTTTTTTGGGAATGTGGGAGAAAACTAACGCAGGCACGGGGAGAACATGCAAACGCCACAAAGGAAGGTCGGGTCCTAGAGTCGAACCCATGACCGCTGCACTGTGAGGCGGATATGATAGCACTCAATTACCGTGCCGGTGCAGGGAGAATCATCTGAAGCTAAATATCGTGGTAAACACCTTGAGCCGATTTTTGATTACAAAATTGTCCAAATTACCAATTTTCAGCCTCACGAAAAAAAGATTATTTGATTTCTCTAGTCATCCATAGAAAGAGAAAAATAGACATTTGAAAACATGTGCTTTTATTGTAGAAAACAATCAAGACTTCACTTTATTTTTTTAGACATTACGGACCAAACCAGTAACCAGGTCATAATCAATTTATAGAGAAAAAATATCACTGTTAGTTTAAACTATTTTAAACAATAATACACATCAACACTTTTTAAAACAAAATGTTATATCAGTAATGCAAGTAACGTGAATTGGTGTGTTTCGAGTACATTATTTTGTCACATGATGGCGTTATTAAGAGATGGAGTAGGTCTTACTGTCCCCACTGAAGGCCCAAGTCTGAAACTCATCCCCTGCCCCTGCAATTGAGCAGACAAACAAGCACACAAAAATGCAAGGATGAAAACACTGGACACTGATAACTGGTGGCAAGTCGGCAACAGTCCAGCATCTATCTCCTCTTTCTCCGATACTTAAGAGCTTAGCTCTCATGGAGATGAGGTCTCCACGCTAGGATCCGCCTATCCACACTACCAAGACGACTGAGGACACAAAAATAAAAAATAACTGGATCATGAGAGAATTTGTCTAAAGATTTGCAGATTGTGCATATGTTTTGTCAAGAGCAAGGAGGAAACTGTGTTGCTCTTTTTGGTGCTCTAATGTATTTTGCATGAGGCAGCCAAGGCCACTTTACCAAACACTTAAATAATTCAAGCCTTCTTAATGCTGATGCCAAATCTTGTGAAATAATCTGCGAGATGGAATAAACAAAAATGTCAGGTCACAGAGCACAAGACCTGTATGACACAAGATCTTGGAAAAGAATGTCGAGACACTGTTAAGTTGCCCCGCATTTCCATGGCTGACTACTTTGTAGTTATGCTAGACTTTATAATTACAATTATACTGTTCTGAAAATAAAAAGCAATACTGATAGTGGATATAAACTATCTATACCCCTTGTTGAAATGTAAGGGTTTGAGGGTATAAAAATGAAAAGCAAGATAATAAAAAAAAAAGTGAAGCTAGGTAAAATAAAAAACTAAAATAATGTGGTTGCACAAGGCAAGGCAGGTGTTTGTCTAGCACAGGGAAACTCACAGCGCTTTACAAAAAATGGGTGAAATGGAGAGAAAAAAGGTACAGCATATAACTGCTATTAAAACATAATAAATGTATTATTTTTATGATTTTTAAATACTTTTTTGTGAAAGTGAAACTGAGAGGTTGCTAAAGGTGCAGTGTGCACTAACACATAAATACAGTATAGAATATAAATTACACGCAAACAGACACATCTTTTTTTTCCATTCATTTCCCGCTAGACCCCCCCCCCGATCGACTTGGGACCAGTTCACGAACTGGTTGGGCACCCCTGCTCGAAATTGTCCTCGGGTGTGAGCACAAATGGTTGTATGTCTATGAGTGGCCTGCGATTGGCTGACAACCAGTTCAAGGTGTCCCCTGCCTACTGCCCAAAGACAGCTGGGATGGGCTCCAGCACCCTTGTGAGGATAAGCGGATCAGAAAATGGATGTATGGATGGATGTATGGATGGATGGATGGATGGATGGATGGATGGATGGATGGATGGATGGATGGATGGATGGATGGATGGATGGAGGTGCACAAGTTAAAACACTTGTCAGATTTCAGCAAGTCACGTTCTGATCACCTGTACAATATAATGAGATGCTATAAAAACGCTGCATCACATATTTTGCAGGTAGTTTGGAGATGAGTTGATTTTTGTGGTTGCAGTTTGCGATGGTGAGTGACTGAGGGCACCACATCAGCGTGAGAGCTGTCAGTAATACTTGAGTGAGCTCATGCAGGCAGTTGCAGGACAGAGCTCTCACATCAGTTGCCCTCAGCTTTTTAACTTCCAATCTACCACTCTGTAAAAGGAAGCAGTGGCTGAGTACCTTTAAGTGGTCTCGTTTCCTGGAAAGCAAAAGGATAGCATGTAATGTCTGTTTTAGATTATTTTTGATTCAGTGAGTCTGACTTGCTTTATCTTACCTAAAAGGCACTGAACTCTCTGCTTGCGATACGATGTCTAAATATAATTCATGGAAAGTAGATCATTGAAAAAAGGTTGAGAACCAGTTTTCGAGCACATATGACACTTATTATTCCAATGTCTTTCAACACACTTTGAAATAATACAAATTAATTGGAAAATTTTGAACATATTGAGGGAGCGAGAACAGAGCAATGTTTCATGTTCATGCGTGAGGGAGAAGGTTTGTCAAACGTTGAGATGAGTTGACTCAGAGGCTTTGCACATGCCTGTCCTGCACTGTACACGGCCACTCAAAGGAAGCGCATGATTGGTTCCCGACACAACATCGACCAACGAAAGCACGAGTGGATTTTATCCCGTGAGCTGCTTGGTTGTTACTGTACTGTATAAGACAAAAGCAGGGTGTGTCAAACTCAGACTAGGTCTAAAAGCGGAAATCAAAGAATAATAGTTTGTTCTGTTCCTGTAAAAAGGGTGAGCAAAGATTCTTGCAAAATCACATTATTATTTATTACACATGACAATTTGAAACTTTCAGATTTTAGCAAGGGTCACCCAAGTTAAAACATTTGATTTTTTGTTTTTGTTTTTTGTGGGCCAGATGAAATGAGGCCTGATCTGGCCCATGGGCCTTGAGTTTAACATCTGTGCTGTACAGTGTGCTGATTCCTGGCTTTCCTGAAAAACGCATTTATCAATTAACTAACAAACTAACAAATCAAGCACATAGTCTTACACATTTCCCCAGTCTTTTCTGCTACCCCTTCATCTAAGGCCCTCTTGATTTCTTCCCTTAGGGGGAAAAATAAAAGGAGCCAGGTAAGGTAAATAGATTATACGGTCCATCATCAAAAGATTCAGAGAATCTGGAGAAATCTCTGCATGTGAGCGGCAAGTCTGAAAACCAACATTGACTGCCATTCGATCCCTCGGGTGGCACTGCATCATTGTGTAAAGGATATTGCCAGGTAGCCTCAGGAACTCTTTTGAAAACCATTGTCTGTTAACAAAGTTTGTTGCTACATCTACAATATACTCTACTATGCCAAGGGAACGAAACACTGCCTTCTTCTCGCTGCCTGAGTGCATCTGAAATGGACTGACACAAAAGTGGAATCCTGTGCTGTGATCTGACGACTCCACATTGTGAATTGCTTTGGGAAATCATGGACGTTGTGTTCTCCAGGATGAAGAGGAGAAGGATCAGCTGGATTGTTATCAAAGTTTCAACGACAGCATCTGCTATGGTATGGGGGGGTGTTAGTGTCCATGGCAAGGGTACATTCCAGATCAGTGAAAGCATCATTAATAATTAAAGGTACATACAGATTTTGGAGCAACATATGCTGCTATCCAAGCAATGTCTTTTTCTCTTGCAATAAGACAAAGCCAAGCTACATCCTGCACGGCTTTGTAGTCCAGGAGTGAGAGGACCAGACTCGCCTGCAAGCAGAACAGAGACATTGAAAACGTGGAGAGCAACATCCATCCATCCATCCATCCATTTTCAACACCGCTTATCCTGAACAGGGTCACAGGAGCCTATCCCAGCTGACTTTGAACGGAAGGCAGACTACACCCTGAACTGGTCATTCGCAGGGCACATAAAGAGACAAATATATCTACACCCACATTAACACCATCACTGCCCGCACACAAGTCCGGCGGGTGTACCACTACACCATCAACAACTTGTGTGGAGCAACATGAAGAATACAAAATACAACTGAGACTTTATAGTGGTGTGCAACTTAAGTTGTACAATGTACATCAAGCAAAAAGGGAAATAATTCCACCTACAAAGCTTCAACTATTGTCCTAAGTTTCTAAATGCTTATTGAATCTTATACATTGCACTTAATTGAACGGTGTACATTGAAACTGTAACATTTATTTTGTGAATGCAAACACTTTGTTTTTCTTCTTTCTACCCACAATCTTGCTGCTGTAGACTGTAAATTTCCCCAGTGTGGGACAAATAAATGATATCTTATCTTATCTTAAAAGGAAAGGTGATGTAACACAGTGGTAAATGTCCAAGCTTTTTTTTTGGAACATGTTGCAGGCATCAAATCAAAAGGAGTGAATTAAATTTTCACATCGAGACAGATAGGTTTAAAAAAAAATTCCCTTGGCCAATGAAATCATCATTTAGAAACTGCTCATTGGGTTTTCTCAGTGTGATATTAAAACCTGTCCTGTGATTGGTGTCTGGATCAGAAAATGGATGGATGGATGGAGAGATGGATGATATTAAAACTAGTTTGATGAACTGAAACCTTTGTGTGTGATAAATATGCAAAGAACACAGGAAAATATTTTGTTACAAAAATTGTCAGTCATCAGCTGCCAGACCATAATTGCACTCCATGTAAGGCACTGCTGGGATTTGAACCCAGGATCTCCTGTTTACTAGACTTTGACCAACTAAGCTACAGCGCCCATGTGCACTCTCATCACATACTCTGTTTTGACTCACACCAGCCTCGAATCATGCCAGCCAATCACAGTATAAGCAGGTATTGATGTCTCCCAACTCCCCCACCCCACACATCGCCTGTCAGAATATTAATAAACGAGCGTCCAAGACACATACCCAGTTATCATACTTTGGTTTTCATCAAAACCATCATCCCTAACCCAGGTCCTCATAACGTGAGTTCCTGCTGTATATCGAGACAAACAACCATATCCACTCCGTCACTTTAGTGGCGACCGATCTCACGATGCCCGCACACAAGTCAGGCGAGTCTTCCACTACAGTATCAGCGACTTCTGCTGTTTGATTCGTTTTCATCTGTCATCTAATCATCTGTTACTGCGTTTGTTTTGGGCTGTGTCATCGTGACTCATTACATTCTTGCCTATTTACCGTTTACCATTTGACAAGAATCAAGCCAACCAAATGGTACCACTCTGCTTATGTCGTCTGCTGCACAAAGACAAATATTAGTCACTGTTGATATTTGAAGAGGATTATTCAGATGATTAGTAGCCTACTGTTATTGAATACAGTCAATTATTTTCAGTCGGCTGTATTTATCAAGCACCATTCTGCTGTGCAAGCACAGGAAAAAAAAAACATTACTCATGTAACATGGATTTAATCTTCCGTAGAGAATAGGAATCTTATCTGCTGCAGTAGTGTATGTACTTGAGATAATCAGATCTGTGTCAAATGCTCTGTTAGTTCATCATTAACACGAGGACTCTGCTGAAGAGTAACACACAGTGAATATGTAATTATGGATCCTGATGTTGTGAATTCTATCAAGCACCAGCATTGGCGTGTGTGTGTTTCTTTTGCACAACACAGTTGATCTACAGACGCTCTCGATCTGGCGATCTCTCTCTGTCTCTCTCTCTCTCTCTCATTTTCTCTTTCCGATTAGAATAAAACTGAACGCCAAACCCGAATGAAAATGCTCCATATAAACACACTTCAATCGGAATAACCTGTGTGCGCATGCTCAATCTTGACGCAACTGCGCAGTGACTGTTTACACACTTGAAAATGGTGGCTTCCAACTTAGAGCTGGTTGGCGATGGTAGAGCTTGTTTTAAATTACATGTAACTTGTTTTTATAATGCTGCTGCTTTAATGAGAGTTTAAAAATGGTGGCAACTGCTGAGCAAACATCCTTAACTAAGTTAATGTCTTCTGAAAATTAGCTGATCAGGATAGCATGCAGTTGGTACTGACACTGTATATAACTCTGCAACAGTTATGTCAACAAAAACCCATGATCAAGTATCAAGTATCAAATACAACTTTATTGTCAAATGTGTTGAAATTTCCTCCCTCTTAAACAGACAACAAGAGGAGCCGCTGCGGGCGCCCGCGCCGCCATCAAAAGAACACTTAACATAAAATGACAAAATAATACAACACAACACATAAAAGAGACTTTGTTGTTTGAAGCAGTAATAGATGAAAGAGGAGCGAATCAAAGTGTCCTTTTCACTAGTGGATCAAAGACATCATGCTGAAATGTGAAATGTGTCTGCTCCAAGCTAAGATTGAAAGCAACAAGAAGCTGTAGCATACATGTTAGAGGAATTTATGAACAAAATTGTATCATGTTTAAAGTTTCATTTTAAGTCGGTCACATCCAAATCGTTTGGGTGCATATACAGCACCCCCAAATGCCTGTGTACAAAGGCGCCGGCCACCTGGCCGGAGGGCCGTTGGAGTCCACAATTAGCACATCAAAGCAGGTGGGCGATCAAAAGGGAGAGGGCGACACTCGGCCACAAAAGGGGAATGAACAATTTGGGAACAGCGGTTGAACGACCAAAGACAATTTGAGAACACCCGTCGCGCCCAGGCGACATTTGGCCATCCGCGAAGTCTGCGACATGTTGATTTATCGTAGATCAGACAGAAAGGCGCCAACGTACTGGTGGTTCAAAGCTTAAACGCAGGTAACCAATCACTACCGAGGGGCCGGACCGGGGCTGCGGCATGCAAATATCGGGGCAGTGTATTTCTTGTATTTTGCATATGTCACAAATAAAAGGTCGAACTCGCGGAGGGCGGGGCTCTAAGCGTGATCACGGAGCAACTAAACCGTCGTTCGCTCTCAGAGGTCCGCTTCCGTCGACATTGAAGACAATTTCCCTGTGTGCCGAGTCGTTTCTTTAACTTTGTCCGAGAAAAATCTCTGACAGAAACTTGGCGTTGTCGGCAGGATGATGCGCTTGTTCGAACGGATTTGAGCTTGTTTGTTGGACTCTCCGATTTCCTCCGGTGGACGATTCGTGGCTGATCGCGCGTTTTGCGCCTCAAAGACCAACCAGACCCCGTGGAAACTTTTCCTGGAGGAGCCAACCGCGCACCGGACGCCGTGGGGAACGAGCAAACGCCATCATCCAGCGGACCTGGGATCGGCTCGGCATCGGGACAATTGTCGGAAAATAAGGTCAGTCGGCGTGGTGGAGTAACCGTTGCGTAGTCGGTTATCTCCACTGAGTGACGGAATTAGACGAGTTAATGCCGAAAAGTAGTAGGCTAGCTCGAGTACCGTTTTGTGGTTAGCGGTACGGGGGAAGTTCGATTCCCACGGGACACAGAGCCCAAGCGCATCTGTGAGAGCATTGGCTCATTTAGATACCGTTTCTTGCTAAGCATAAACGGTAAGGAAGCGCTGCCTTCCTGCAGAGGTTGACCACCTCGGCGTATGTTTGTCTAATTTTGTATGTTGCGCGTATTGTTTTGTGTTAGTGCGTAAGTGTGATTGGCGATCACGATATTGTTTCCTTTCGGGTAACGACCCAGAACTAGATCGCGACCTTTTTTGTGTGTAAAATACCTGTAAACGCTTCTGGCTGTTGCTAGGCAACATGGCGACACGGAAGTCATCGGGCTGCTGGCGTTTGAGCGGAACGCGACAGACGACAGCACGTCACGATGTAGGAGCGTTAGTCGAAAACACACGTTTGGCTGAAATTGACTACAGAGGGTCAACACGATTCGTGAAAAAGTGGAAAAAGAAATACGGTTTCTCGGGAGACGTTAATGATTGCGATGAGTTGGAAACAGTGTTGGGCAAACTAACGCTAAAAGACAAAGAAAAGCGAAAAAATAATGAACACGGAAAACAATGGTATAAGTGTAAAATCCTCGTTGAAAGGGCCAGACAAATACGGGTGAAAAAGGCGAAAGACAAACGTCAGAGGCTAGATGAGGATTTAATTGCAGCGGCTGCTGCGACGCGACCCTCAGCCGCTCCAGCGGCCGCCATTTCGGGAGGGCTGTACCCGGCTCTCCCCCCGCATTCGGAAACAGAGAACCGGGTCAAAACGCAGGATGGTCCAAACACTGGACACCAACACCAAACGCGCTCCAAAGGCACGGTGGGCGAGTGGAGGCGGATCCTTGACCCGTCCACCCCGCTAGAACATAATTCGCACGAACCTAGATCCGAAGAGTACCCTTTCCAAGCGTTCCCTATGGTTCAAATGCCGTCAACGAAAGATGAATCGCTGTATGTATATAGACCGTGGACGCCGGCCGAATTTCGAGACATTGCCGCGTCACTTCCAAAACCGAAAGACGACCCGGACGAGTTCGTGAAAGAATTATCGGATTTGGTCCATAGTCACAGGCTTAACGCGAGTGAACTTTTGAAATTGCTCTCATTAACTACCAGTTCTAAGTTTGGCGCAGTTGTGGGCAACTTTAATGGTAAAAAAGCTGCGGGAGGTTATCTGTGCTATGATGAACTCACGCAGCTAGGGGGACCACTTGACCAAATTATGGAACGTTGCGCCAAGGCGTACGAGCGGACGCAAGATCCAAAACAAATTGCCACATGCATTCAAAAGGCTGACGAAACTACGGACGATTTTTTCCACCGTCTGCGGACAGTGTTCAAAATACACGGCGGTATTCCAGAGACACAATCAGACTTGTTCAATTCGCATTTAAAACAGCATTTGCTGAACCAAACACATCCTGATGTTATCCAATATGTCAAAAGACATAATTTGAATTGGCCAACATGTCCGATCGATGAGGTTTTGAATTATGCACGGAATTTCGAGCGACTTGAGAATAAAAAAAAGAAGACAGGGAGTCATGTGACCAACATTTATTACGCCGCAAAAAGCCCACGCACACACATGAAAACCCCTCCTTTTGAAGGTAATAAACGAATAAGGTCGTTTGTTCCCTTCAAATTAACTCCTAGGGACCAAAAACGTTTTGTTGAGGGCCGATGTTTCCTTTGTGGGCAAAAGGGTCACATGGTAAAAGAATGTAGACAACGGCGCAAGGACAGGCGCGTGCGGGAGCGTGAGAGTAGCACGGGCACCTCCTCATCAGATGAGGAGGATTTACGAACAACACGGAATAAAACGGAGGGGGTAGCTATGACAGCAGTTAAGGCCTCTGCGCCTTTGTTTGAAACGCCCTCCTCAAGTGAGGACGAGGGTGACATCTCAGCCGATAGCAATCATGTTTTTGACACGGAAAACTACCTGCTGAGATGTCAAACCTCGTCCATGACTAAGCCAGAAATGACGTTGATGGTCGAAGGAGTCCCGACTGTTTTCCTTGTTGATACTGGCGCAGACATCACCGTTCTCGGTCGGTGGGATCGCGATACTGTGAAGCCAGGCGAGCGCAAAATTTGCATGAAAGGAGCACACGGTTCCGTGCAGCCCCTGATGTTATCGCAAACAGTAACCATCACTTCCCCCACAAACCCAGACCGGAAGGCACTCGTCGAAGCTGCGTTAAACCCTCGTTCTCCGCACAATTTATTGGGACGAGATGCTCAAACGCAACTCGAAATTTACACCATCGTAAATCACAAGGGCCAAGTCGAAGCCCGCATGGGGAATAGTCAAGATGATGCTCGCTATTTTTGGACACTCGATTTACCGAACGATGACGTAACTCGGATTTCCGAATGTCTAGTTCGATTGGCGGGTACCAAATTAAAGCCAGGAGGTAACGTGCAAACGGCGAACAACTTGCACGTGACCATAAGACGTAAGCGGACACCGGGACCAGACCCAGACTACACGAAAGTTTTTCTGGGCCTGGAACCTCAGGGTATTGTTATTGAACATGTGTATTGGAAAGATCAGTGGTGTTTCGCCACAGCGCGGGTGGGAAGGGCTGTCGAGCCCCTCCTCGCACTAGGGCAACACATTTACATACCGCTCGGCAAACCAGAGCAATGTGAGTGGAAAACCATGAATAACCTTGCCAGCTCCGTTCCAAACCACCTGTGGAGCCCCTCCCCCACCAATCCGGGGTGCGAGGAAACACAGGATGGCTGGGTGCGTCAATACATCAATTGGAATGTGATAACCACTCTGGCCGTTCATTTCAGCTAACAAATTGCAAGAATATGTGACGTACTAGCAATAGAGGCGCAGAGCACGACACATGATGATTTGAAAATTAAGACAAATTTTAGCACTTCACACAGAACGAAAATATCGGACAAATGAAAGAGCAAAACCAGACTCAGGGTTAAAGAAATTGGAAGACGGGAAGCTGCAAGGTTGACACATGGCTTGTCACATGTGTCAACAAGGGGGGATGATAGCACAGGTGCACCAATATTATAACACACATGGGTTTACGCATTTTAAAATTTTCTGTTGACGTTGTATAATCTGTGAAACGATACTGTCTTGTCTTAGTTTATGTATGGGTTGAACTGTCTTTGAGCGCTCGCGATGATTCGGGAACTCTCGTGAAAGCAGTGTGCGAATTGTTGTACATTGATTTGAAGCGACACTGTGTGTACCACCCGCAATCGGCTGGATTTGTGGAACTGTCAAAGCCAGGCTCATTAAGACAATGAGAGAGACTAAAAGACTATTTGATCAGAAAGAGATGCATAGGCACAATGACTTGCCAGAATGTTCTGCTCCACAGACTCGCCAGGTCCGGAGTGGTGATCAGAATTTCCTCAAGGTGCTGAAAAGCCTTCTCTGGGACAGTGAACGCTGGAATGGCCCCTCCCAAGTGATTGCAGCAACAAAAACTGCGGTCAAGGTCGAAGGACGCGACGGCTCGATCCACCAGTCGCAGTGCAAGCTCCTTCGGTTCGAGGTTGAGGGGCCTAGCGACGCCAGTCCCAGGAAGGAGAATCAGCACCTAAGTCCAAGTGCGCTGACCTTGCGCGCCGCCGAAAGACCACAGGAAGGGCAGTCAAGCGTTGCCTATGCATCATCTGCATCATCCTCATGTGCCTAAGAGCAGTCAAGGTGGGCACACAAGCCCACGAGAGGAGTGACTTGCCTCATGGGATTCAACGTCGGGAGGCAGGAGAGACGATTGTGTATTTTTATCTTCCTGTTTTTGTGTCGCTTGTGGGATCCCGCTGGTCAGAGGTTGGTTGTGCTGCCAAATTCATGGATGCTATCAAAGTGAAGTGGTGGCTCAGCTGACTGTGGCCATGTCGCAGTACCAACAGGTGCACACGGAGTCTGCCGAAGATTATTTTAGCACTGATTTTGACAATGATTTACTGTAACCTTATGTAAGCCCGTATGATGACTTCACAGAAAGGCATTGCAGATGTGATTGTTTGATGTTTTGGGTTGGCTTACTTTGTACATAGTTAGTTAGTTAGTAGTTAGTATACAGGTGGATTAGGTTTTTGATTTTCATTCATGAGTGCTTAGATTAGGGTTTTTGATTTTCATTTTATGTGTAATTAGATTAGGTTTTCTTTAACTTTCATTTTATGTGTGCTTAGATTAGGTTTTCTTTAACTTTATGTGTGTTTAGATTAGATTTTGATTTTCATTTTATGTGTGTTTAGATTAGATTTTAATTCCGGTTTAATGTGTAGCCATTGCCCGGGAAGGGTTTTCTGTCCTGATCTTGTTACACCCCCATCCTCCTCAGGACAGTTTTTCCTCCCACCCGTGCAATTGCATCTCAATGTCACCTGGGCGTTAGAAGAAACTTTAATTATGATACAGAGGTGGGAATGTTAGAGGAATTTATGAACAAAATTGTATCATGTTTAAAGTTTCATTTTAAGTCGGTCACATCCAAATCGTTTGGGTGCATATACAGCACCCCCAAATGCCTGTGTACAAAGGCGCCGCCACCTGGCCGGAGGGCCGTTGGAGTCCACAATTAGCACATCAAAGCAGGTGGGCGATCAAAAGGAGAGGGCGACACTCGGCCACAAAAGGGGAATGAACAATTTGGGAACAGCGGTTGAACGACCAAAGACAATTTGAGAACACCCGTCGCGCCCAGGCGACATTTGGCCATCCGCGAAGTCTGCGACATGTTGATTTATCGTAGATCAGACAGAAAGGCGCCAACGTACTGGTGGTTCAAAGCTTAAACGCAGGTAACCAATCACTACCGAGGGGCCGGACCGGGGCTGCGGCATGCAAATATCGGGGCAGTGTATTTCTTGTATTTTGCATATGTCACAAATAAAAGGTCGAACTCGCGGAGGGCGGGGCTCTAAGCGTGATCACGGAGCAACTAAACCGTCGTTCGCTCTCAGAGGTCCGCTTCCGTCGACATTGAAGACAATTTCCCTGTGTGCCGAGTCGTTTCTTTAACTTTGTCCGAGAAAAATCTCTGACAATACATTAATGAAAAAGAGAGATTGGCTCGCTTCTCCTGTCCCATGTAAATCCGCTTCAATTCCAAGCTGTGACTCCCAGTTCCACATACGCATCGGCGCTCTGCGCTGACGCTCCTTTCTTCTCATCGTCGGCTCCTCAAGCCATGCATCCAGCCGCAGACTGTCCATCAGCACCGACCTTTCCGCTGAACAAAGCGGGGCTGTGAAAATGCTGCCTATTTCAGGCGCAAGACACAAGCACCCCGGAGCTGTCCAGCAACGACAGTCAAATGATGCCGACATTCCTCCCAATCAAAATCAGTGCTGGTACACGCGTGCCGCCGAGAAGGCGCAACCACCAAGCACAGATGCTTCTTCTTTGACGAATCTCGTGGCCAAAAATGCTGAAAACAGTCCACATCAGGTCCACACGACGTAACAACAACACCATGTGACAAACAAAAGACAAAAACAACAAAAAACGCAAGGCTCTTGAAGAGCAGTTGCCGACGGCTGCCTACTCAGGCGCCATCTTGGAAAAAAAAATGGACGTTGAGGTTCCCCTATCCAGCATATTTTGGACGTCTCCCTCCTCCAACACACCTGATTCAAATGATCAATTCATCAGCAAGCTCTGAAAGCCTGATAATGATCCTTATCATTGGAATTGGATGGGTTGGGGGGGGGCATCTAAAACAGGCCCTTGAGGCCGGAAACCTCTGATATAGAGCTGCTACACCAACTGATCACCAAAGTAGCTGCTTGGACAAGGACCGGGGTTGCAATGCTATGGATTCAATGTAAAATTAAGTGACATTTGGCCCGGTGGTCGACGAGTTAGCATGTCGGCCTTACACGGTAGAGGTGCAGGGTTTGATTCTGGCTCTGGCCTTCCTCTGTGGATTTTGCATCTTGCCTGCATTGTTTTTCTCTGGGTGCTCCGGTTTCCTCCCACACCCCAAAAATATGCCTGGCAGGTTAATGGAACACTTTAAATTGTCCCGAGGTGGGAGTGTGAGCGGATGGTTGTTCGTCTATGTGTGCCATGCAATTGGCTGGCAACCAGTTCAGGGTGTCCAGCACGCCGCGCGACCCATGTGAGGATAAGCGGATCAGAAAATGGATGGATGGATGGACATTTGTACCTAGCACTCAAAAGCAGACAATTCATTCATTGGTTTGAAAAGCTTCAGGTTGATATTTAAAGAAACCGAACGATCAGGAAGCAGTTGTCGCGGATACATGATGGAGGGAGGAGACTACTGTGTGTTTATCGTCCTTCTGTCCTGGATGAGTGTTGCATTACAAGGAACTGTCTCCAACCTGACAAAATCAATTATGATGAATAATGAATGTCTTCAGATGATAATGGTTCACTGCATATTTTATCAGAGCTGCCATCGCTCTTGCACATGCACATTGGTTTAATTTTCCTGGCGGGTGAATTCTTCAGAAAAGAATGTGGATATTTCACTAAACGTTTGTGCAACACGCAAGAGGGATTTTTCTGCCCCATTTATCCGACATCAATAAATCCATGGCTAGTTTCCTGATGGAATGGCTCAGGGTGGATGACATTTCCACAATGATTTTGTCAAAGTGCCTTTAGAAATCAAGTTCATCCATTCATTACATTTTCTGTTCCACTTATGGACAAGGGTCGCGGGGGAAAAAAAATCAAGTTAAACAATGAATGGAAAAGGTAAACAGTTTCATGTTTCCATAAGTGGAAACACTTATCACTTTGTCTAATACTGAGATTAGCGCTGTTTTTGGGTCAAACAACACGGGCATACCGGTACCCTAAAACACGTTATCTGCAAAAAGGCACCATTGTGATTTTTGTGATTTTACTCAGTTTTGTTTGCATTCTTTCCATAGCCTGATCACATTTCCATCCCGTGGTGTAGAGCATGTGTCTTGATTCATATCACCCTCTTGTGGTACAATAGATTTCCAACAAGTGTATCCAGAATGCTTCTGCAGTTCTGTGAAATCTTGATGAAAAAAATGCAAGATGGAGTACTTTTGGAATGGATTCGGTCCTTGTTCAATGGTGCATTTTCATAAGACAGGTGATTTTGATCACATTTGAATTTGTTTCAATCAGACCTATTTGTTGCTATTTTCTCTAACTATATGTAAGTTGTGACAGCTACACCTTCCTTTCTAAAAACATGGATATTACATGACTTGATTGAAGACTCTAAATTGCCCATTGGTGTAAATGTGAGTGTGACTGATTGTCTGTATGACGCCCAGTCCAGGTTGTAACCCACTTCTTGCCATAAGGGGTCAGCTCCAGCACACCTGCGACCCTAATGAGGACAAGTGGTTGTGAAAAAATGATTGATGGATGTACACAACATAAATCTACATTTTCAACGCTTAACTGCTAGTGTCAGCAACCCCCCCACCAGCCTAAGAAATTGTGGTCTTCATATGAGTTCTTCCTCGAACAACCATCCATTTTCTGCAGCGCTAATCCTCATGAGGGCCATAGGTGAGCGGGAGTGTCTTGCATCTGACTTTGGATGCACACGCTGGCCTGGTCGCCAGCCAATTGCAGTGCACGTATAGACAAATAACCATTATTTACATTCATACCTTTGAACAACAAAGAGTCTAACATGCATGTTTTTGGAATGTGGGAGGCAGGAAAGTACCCATAGATAAGGCAGGCAAGCACTGGGAGAATATGTCGAATTCTGCTTTTGGGGGGTCATAAACACGCAGGGCGTACTCATGCAGGGTATCACCAATGAGTTCGGGCTACACAAGCCAAAAAATGTTGGGGACCATTGCATTAATTGACACCCTGCAAAGTAAAAACTGCGACCTCTGCTGTGTTCATCGAGGAACAACGTGTTGAGGCTCCACGTGTACCAAATGTATTGAACCACAAAACGACGCACTCGTGAAGGAAGAAGACGCTGTAGCTGTCCTATAATAATAGTGTAAATAGGCAAACGATAAAGGGAGAGTGTAGATATTTCAGTAGGTCTTGGAAATGATTGCCCGCTTTGTTGACTGGAATGTGGGAGTAAGGCCAAAGAAAATCCTCAAAAAGTATATGAAAGAAAGCAAGATTTAAACCGAATTCAGGAGAACCACAGAACTGTGAGGCAAACCACGAGGTCAATGTGCTGCCGAACTTCAGAGTTTCATTTATAAAAAAGGAATTTGCACTTTTAGCTAAGACAGGTTTTCATCAAATAGTGACTTGAATTATAACCCCAACACACACACACACAGAATATAAATTATTAAGGGCAGTAGGGTGCGCTTGTTAGCAAATCAATCAGCCTCAAAGTTGGGAGGATCTGGTCTCAATTTTGGTGAAGTCCCATTCTCACCTGTTTATTTTTTTTTTTATGAACATACAAAATCTTTATTTTTGATGTAGTACCATTGGTGTGCATCTCATCCCCATTGTTGCTGTATTTAATGATTCTTGTTTATGTACTGGTTGATTGCTGTATTTGAGTACCGTCACTTGCGGGGTCATTTTTCAGTATAACTGGAGTAAAAGAATGAAGATCAAAGAGTAAGCATCGACAGCAAACCCCACCCAGTTTGATGTTGTGCATCCCATCGGTTCGTGCGTATTAGATCAGCTCGCCCTAAATTCGGCGCCTCTCATTGGTCAACAGTGACGACAATCACAGACCCGCACCCCCGCCCACCTTAACGGATCAAGTTTGAATGAACTGCAACAGCCTTGGTCTGGATGTGCCAGGAGCATTTGTGTTAATTATTAAAAGTGTCTATCAAAGGGCGCGTTGAACCAGAATGGAGATGAAGAAGAGAATTCACCTGGAACTGCGGAACCGTACTCCGTCAGACGTAAGTTAGCATGCGTACCATCGCTTTCGCTTCTCACAGGACGGTGAACCCTTTCGGGTGCGTTCTTGAGGTGTTTGAGAAAGAGAAATGCAAAGTTTGTCAAGTGTGAGGTAGATGCGGACGTCATGCTGCGAACATGTTGACAAGTGACAGGTGCTGCCGGCGCGTCAATTCCATCTCCGTTGTGGGGCCATATAAACAAGGCAAGCGGCTCGAGAACCCATACAAGTGTAACTTTTTGATCTGTGAAGCATATTCGTTCTTGCTCGTATAATATTGACACGATCCATTTGCGCTGCCCTTGATCGAATAAAGGTTTTTGAGCCATGCCGCTACGAAAGTAATGACAAATGAATTCTGAAAACCTTGAGGTGTCGCTCTCCAGCTCCACCCAGCACCCCTGGTTAGCGCGGCTCAACACTTACTGTAGTAGTGCGATGGTGAGTCGTACTGTAGTGCACCGCAAACATTGGAGGGCAACTCTGCTTAGCTAACACCGTTTTCGTACTCGCCTTCAACCATAGTGAAAGTACTATGACATTCTCATTCCGTTAGCACGCATTAATGCTGGTGTCAGCTGGGTACGTCTTTGAAGCTGTCGTGCCATTTTCACTGGGTCGTAGCCATCCTTAGAAAACGCCTCGCTTTAACATCGACGCGTGGTGGTTTCGAGAAGCAGGACACACGCCGCCATTTTACTCCCATACAAAGCTCCGACTTTAAAACAGTCGAACGCCGGGTTTTATTCGATTCAAACGACGAGCAGTTTTATATCTGGTTATAAATAGCAACCTATAGGCGCCCATCGATGCTATCTGCTTTTGTTTGTCGTGAACAACATGAAGAAACGTTCGCCTGGGTGGCTGCGGCTCAATCCGACTGATTTGCTCCTCCTACTTACAAATGACCCAGTGGACTAGAATGTTTGGCTGCGATTTTTCGGACAAACGTGCCTCTCAGTCGTTCACACGCGTCTCTGCTCCGTATAACAAATGAAGTTCACCGATTTTCACAAGGATACGTAAATAAATTTATGTAATGATGAATGAGTCAAATAATCGCGAGAAGAATAGCTGTAGCGGAATAATATTACACAGGTCTGTGTTCCGGTTCTCGATGCTGGTTGGTGTCACATTCAAAGGTCTCATCACTCATGTGAATATCCATCCGCTCAACTCACAGTACAGTACTGTACAGTACTTTCTATATTGAACTGTATTTGATCAAGTTGTTATCATCATGCAGTGCCGTACTCAATACACGAAGCATTTAATGAAAGCAGGGGTGAGCAAAGTAGGCTTGTTTTAAAATTGGTCGATTTATTTCACACATCTTTAAAACTGCCTGGCCTTGAAGCTGACCACTATCAAGAGTTTTGTGATTTTTGTTGTTGTTTACATTTATTGAGATACTTTCTCTGTGAAATTGATTAATTCGAATGCAATAATCATTTTCTTATCATTCATCTTATAATCATTGGTTGGCTCATCATCTATTGTGAGTAACAAATAATTCTTCTTTCTTTTTGTCAATGGACGCTACAACTTTGTGTTTGCTTTCAAAACTTAGCTTGTAGCAGACGTGTGCACATTTTCGGCATGACGTTTCTGATCCACTGGTAAAAGGACACTTTGATCCTCTCCTCTTTCATCTATAACTGCTTCAGACAACAACATGGTGCTGGAGCCTATCCCAGCTGACCTTGTGCCAAAGGCGGACTACATTTGAACTGGTTGCCAGTCGGTTGCAGGGTACATATAGAGACAAAAAAACATTCATAGCCACATTCATACCGTCGCTGAGTGAGAACCGATCCCACGCTGTCCGCACAGAAGACAGACGAGTGCACCCATACACCATCAGCGACATGCGTACACTGCAGCATACACACACACACACACACACACACACACACACACACACACACACACACACACACATGTGTGTGCACACACATATGTATATGTGTGTGCAGTTATACTGTGTGCATGTTCTCCTCGGGCTTGCGTGGGTTTTCTCCGGGCACTCCGGTTTCCTCCCACATATATATATATATATATATATATATATATATATAGTATGTGTGTGTGTGTGTATATGCTGCAGTGTACGCATTTAAAGAACTACAGTCTCGAATAGGCTAGTATTTTCGCGGCGTGACAAGTTATAGGGTGGGATGATTTTTCCCCAAAATAATTTTAATGATATTCTGCAGGCAGGTCACACTGATAATGAATAATAAAATATATGATGAAAAGCATTTTGTTGAATCGTAAACTCCCTTTAAGACAAGTATATGTATATAGCATAGTAGGCCTGGGAGTTCATCAAAAATGACGTTTTGTCTTAAAAATGATATCAAATATTATAAGACCCTGTAATGTTAGAACATTTGGAAAATAAAAGGGGGGGGGCTACTTAAGTAACAATTTGATTAAAATATTTTGAAAATAGTTCAGAAAAAAATGAAGGAACAAACCCGTATTGCGCTGAAATGTTAAATACAACTGAACTGTACTAGATTCTTTCGAATACCACCAGAGGGAGCCTGCATACCACCAGTGGCACTCATACAGTACTGTACTGAGAATCACTGGATTAGAGCTATTCAAATATGCTTTGTGCTATTAATTAACACTTAATTCAGCATAGGGGGTCCCAAAAACCTTTTGTGAGGATGATTCTGCTTGAGCCTCATGTTATTTGTTTTGCTTTAATCATTGATCATTTTGGATTTGCAAATGATAACCAGACTATCATGTGTTTGCGCTGTAGGTCAAAAAGCTTGTTCTTGACAACTGTTGCTCCAATGACGGCAAGCTTGAGGGTCTAACCGATGAATTTGCGGAGCTGGTATTTCTGAGCACAATGAGGGTTGGACTGACCACAGTCGCCCACTTGCCGAAGCTAAAAAAGCTCAAGAAGGTTGGTTTCTTCTTCTTCTTCTTCTTCTTCTTCTGGTTTGGTAACATGAATAACCTGTTAAGAGTGTGTCCTTCTGGTGGTTGGAATCATGCACAGCTTGAACTCAGCAATAACGAGATCTCAGGAGGCTTGGAAGTGTTGGTAGAGAAATGCCCCAATCTCACTCATCTCAATTTAGGCGGCAACTGGATTAAAGACCTCCGCACCATTGAACCACTGGTGAGTTATAAATGGTTGAAATGGTCGTGACAAATCACTCGCTCAAACCAAAACAAATATGAATGTAATGCATGTCGATACTTATTACATTTTTATGATTTGCCTTGATTATCATTGTAATGGAAAATATGTTTCATCATTATTATTATTATTATTATCATTATTATTACTACAATTTCATTCCGTTGTTTTTCACTCATTATCTTTATAATGTTCATTGCAATGAAATTGTCTACAACCCTGCGCCCTGATGTCCACTCTTCGAATGTCTCATGTATTTCAAATACCCAACTATTTGCATACAAACGTCACAAGTCAAATATTCCATAACACATTAGTTGTAAAATGGAGCTGTTGTACGCCACAAACGTTGCTTGCATTGCTGATGAGACTCTTGCTTCCGACAGAAAGAACTGGGGACCCTGAGAAGCCTCGAGCTGTACAATTGTGAGGTGACAAACCTGTGCGAATACAGAGACAGTGTTTTCAAGCTCCTACCACAGCTCATCTATCTCGACGGATATGACAAAGACGACAAAGAGGCATCGGATTCCGATATCAAGCTTTACGCAGAAGGCTGGGAATACGGCGACGAAGATGAGGATGGTGTGTTTGACACACGATACGTTAACGTTCAAAATATTATACAGAACTGATAGACACATGTACAACTTGCTGAAAGCCCTTGGTTTTGCCCAGATGTAGACGAAGAGGATTATGATGATGATGATGATGCACCGTCGGCAGAAGAAGAGGATGATGAGGGTGATGACGATGAGGAGGAGAATGAAGAAGGGGCCCTCAGTGGAGAAGTGAGACCTGAATTATTTTTGAAAGATTTCAATATATAGAATAGTCATTTTTAGTATTCCTTGTTTACAATTCAAGCTGCTTAGGGAATTCACCAAATACAGTCAGTGTCGTGTTTTTGCTATGATAAAATCATTCTGTCATAGAAATTATTTTTTTTTAAATCCTTGTATGTATGAAAACAGGTGTACTTTTTGAAGTAATGAGACAACCTGATCTTCAGGAAGAAGATGAGGATGACCTGAATGAGAAAGAAGTAGATGATGAGGAAGAGACAGAGGAGGACGAGCGTGAGTAGGATTGCCTCACAAAAAAAAAGAAAAAAAAAGAAATGCTTTTTGAATGGGAATTTTTAAAAAAAATTATTCTGGCAATGTGACTGTTGTTCCATTAGAACAAGAGCGGGGTCAGAAGAGAAAACGAGAACTGAATGAAGAAGACGAAGACGACGACGATGATGACGATTGAGGGTCATTTTGGAGTTACATGTGAACTGTTTGCACTTGTATGTTCTAGTCTCTTCCCAATAACCAAGTGTTTTTCCCTTAAGTAGCAGAGCTTTGGTTCTTTGCCCTTTCATCACAGGCTCTGCACCTTTGTTGAGCTTTGAAGCGCTTTACAGTCCATTTTTAACTACTTTGCCAACACACATTTTGTAAACGAGGCAAGGATACACCTTTCAAGAGATATTTGGGGTGTTTTCTCACTGTTTTTATGAATCCCGTTTGTGACCACATCTCTATTTTAAGCCCCTCACATTAAAATGGATCAAACAATCCAAAAAATGCATGTCTAGATCTAAGGCGAAATCCGATAGTAGTTCAGATATGGGTGGTTCTCACAAAGTATGGTCCGAGAGTGTTACACAAGAACCGTAAAATGAATGTGTTCAAAACCAGGTCAACACGATATATCTTTTGCGTCAAACCTTCCTGCAATGTGCTCTAAATATCGTTCACTCAGCCCTTTGTTTTTAAGAGATTGTTAAATATCATGGGACTCCATTGTTTCCTCTTGAAGCACTTGGTATCTGAACACCAATAACTTAGCACTCAAGTAAAAATTGTTTTGATTATTTTTACACTTGAGCAGCTTTACTGTCATACAAAGATATTCAGCTGAAACAAACTGGGCCGTCATGTTCCATATTGTTACATTCCACGATCACATGAACACCACTTATTAGCTCTTTGCTTTGCAAAATACAAAATGTCTCCAGCTGAACTGTGTGGCCTTCAAATCCCGCTGAGTCAAGAATACACTGAAGAAAATAGCGCATAAAACTGGACATCATCCTCGAAATGTGTTCACATGATATTTTACAGTGAACCCATTGAAATTCGGATTTGACCACCAAATACGTTCTAGTCCACATACACCATCTGTTACAGTAAATTGTGCGAAGTACCTCCTGGACATAGAAGGAAACGCGTGCAATGTACGGTAATATTTTTCTGCCGACGTATTTTCACATTATGGACAGTGTGGGTCTTCGTTAAATAGCATTGTGGTGCATTCTGACATCCTCTGCCAGTTTATTGGTAACAAGCTGATGCATTTTTAAGGGTATAAAGCGCTTTTAATTACATGGGTGCTTTGGCACGTCATAAAGAGGACGTGGCCGAAGTGGCTATTTTTTCACCACTCAAAATGCATTCAAACACAAACGACAGCACAGATCTCTGTGTGGTGGTTTATTTGATCTCTGCAGTATGTTCGCAATATTGTTAGCAGTGAAATCTGGCGATTGATTGTAAGGGGGGAGTAGTGACTCTTAAAGTGGGTCAGCGTTTGAGCTTCTGGCAGGATTATACTTCCTGAGAAGCACCCATATGTGAGCTGGGCTCCAGTAATCAGAACATTTCTTTGTCCTCCCTTCATCGTATTTTTGCATTCTCGTTTTATTTCTTGGAAATAAACAATGTGTACTATGCTATCTTTGGTGTGAAATGTGCGCTGTGGGGGACTCCCTGAGGCATTATAGCAGAAGTTGACCCTTGTCAAAACCTAAGCTTTGATATTTCGGATGTTACGTGTTCTTGTAAATATTAACTAAATCTATTTTTTTGTATTCTCTTTGATGGCAGCAGACAGCGACTATATATCTTATGTGAAACTATACATTATAATAAGATATGAATGATGTATTCTTGGATTTGAACAGACCTTTTTAAGCATAATAGTTCCATAATCATAATGAACCGAGTATGAGAATTCTCCGTGTGTCTGTCCATATTCTTTTTCTGTGACAAACCTTTGCCACACTTTGGAAATGGGCTGAGAGTACAGAGAAGGCTGGTTGGTCCATGAATGTTAAAACTGCATACATTTGCAGCAAACCGTTAACTGCACTTACAGTATTTAAATTTACACATGTACACATTATACATCATGGTCAAATTGGCCTTCATCAGTCATCGTTCAAATTGTATTTTCCTCTTGCCATTTACAACAATAAAACCAGTTTATTTATATTTGGACCTTTGTGGTTTTTGCAACATGATCATTTTCTTCCTCATCTATTAAGATTAGGATTAACATGTAGCCTGGATAATGTTGACACATATTACGGAAAATTTCAATTATTGGCCATTATGTCACTGCATCCAGCTAGAAGAGGACCTGTAGTTATACCAAAGTTCAAAAAGTCACTCGTATTCAATTTGACGTTTAATTTTCTGTGCCTCTTCCAGAATGTTCACAAGTCAACTTCACAAGATGCCCATTTCCCTTCACTGTACGGTGTCTTATATTCCCATTCATACTTTCAGTATAACCTTTCTGGGATAACTGACTACACAATAAGGTACAGTCCACCCCTTGCACAATCGAACGAGGTTCAATAAAAGCTGATGATGCTCAGTTGAAACAATAATTCACACAAATGATCATACTGGATAAAAGAATCACCCTTTACTAAAACTTATTCTTGGTTCACATTTCATTTGTGTAACACACTGTATGCTGTAACCAACATATCTTTTGCTCTTTCTACGTCCACTAATGACAGGATTAGTTTGACGATGTTTATTATTCATTGCCAAGAAAAAAAAATAGCAATTTTACGGATGTTAAGTCAAAAGAGGAGAAGGGTATACAAGCTTTTCAAATATGGGGTTTAAAGTTAGCATGTCTTTCTACTGTTAGAGATGGAGAAAAATTGGACATTTCCTACTAGTGAACGTGGCTTAAATTAACTAAAGGGATTAGTGATTGAGAGTATAATACTGCCTATACATCTACCTTGTCTGTAATTATAGTGACATTGTCAAAAGCCATAAATGAGCCACTTCCATGACAATCTTGCATCATTTACATGTAAACATTCAGTGAAATCTATCAATCATCACAATCATTACTTGCTCAGCCACATAGTCGGGAACAGTAAGAGAAAAACAACAAATAAACAGTAGCAAATGTATAATACAACTCCCATCCCTGTAATTAGCCCTAAAACCAAATAAGTGCCCGCAAAAGGTCCCTTAAGGCTGAATTGTTGACCCAAGGGTTCATACCTGCTTGTTCGCCGTTGACCCTCAGAAGAAGATTGTACTTGAGCAATTGTATCAGTGTTGGGAAGAAGTAATACACATTGTACCCAAGTACATGTCGGCCATTTTGAGATGATGGTGTAGTAGCAAGCTGCAGTATTGTTTAAGGCCTTGAGGAAAAATATGTGTCAATTGTATCTTATCCACCTATTTGGCTTCAATTAAAAAAAAATGCTGTTGCTTGTCAGTACTTGCGGGGGAGAAGCTATTGGCTGTATTCGGTGCAAATGTGCAACTATTCATCACATTTTCCAATCCAATGAATTGATAACAATGTAAAATACAATTTTACTGATTGCAATCTTTCCCTCAATGTGGCAATCAATGACTGCCTACTCTTTTCTGGACCATATATTTGTCTTTATTACAATATTGTGGTACCTTGATTAATAAAAAATAAAAGAATAAAAAAAAAGATTGTTCAGTGACCATATAGTATATGTGAGGTGTGGCAGCTGGAGTTAGGCTGACATATAAGGTCAAACATGGAGGGGGTCTTCAAAGCTTTTGGGAGGTCCAAACTAGAGGCAAAGCAGGCAGCTTTATTGTCAGAGGTCAAATGTTGGGGCTGAAATTCTTCATGTTGTTGAGTTCCAGCTCCAGTTGGCGTATTCGCACATCCTTGGTGCTCAATTCCTCCCTCAGCCTCCGCAACTCGTCTTGTTGCCGGAAGAACATCTGCAAGAGCTTCATTGGGAAAAGAACAAAAAAAAGAAGATAATAGGATGGTTCATTGCAATGATATTACAAAACAATGAAAATATGATTTGTTCATTGGGTGATATTCATTCAATTTGTATGTATTACTAGTATTACCATTCTTATTTTCTTTTCTTTTTATGTTGTTATTTTGCTTTCATTGGCAGAAAAGTAATGAAAGAAACTAATTACTATATCTATATATGTATATATATATATATATATATATATATATATATATATATATATATATATATATATATATATATATATATATATATATATATATAGCAGGGGTACAGTAAATAATAAGACAAAAACAGTGTTTCGCATGTATATTTTGGGATCTAGGAATTATTATTCTTTACCTCATTTTCTGTCCTGGGTGGAATGTTCTCAAGCAAGTCGATGCCGTTCACGACCGCATTTTTTTTCTTCTTCACGGGGGCCTTGAACACTAACTTGTTTGGCCGATGGTAGCCATCCTTAAGGGACATCAAGACGGGGTCTATTTGGACAAAAGAACCCATTCCGTGATATCTTAGCTCATATACTCAGAACACGAACAGTGTCACGTGGGAGTTTTAAATCAGCTTTCAATCTTAAGTGTTCCTTACCTCTGTTGATGCCACTGAGCCACTCAGTGGCTGAGAGTGCAGGTTCTGTTCCTGCCGTCATTGGGTAAATATCTTCTTGGTATGTGTCTGACTGGAACCATACATCAAATCAAATCTGCTTTTAGTGTTATGCACTGTCAAATCAACTCCCCCCCCCGTTTGTTGAAATCTTAAATTCCAGAATCTAGACGAAGTCACTCTCCACTGTCGGTGGCGTCTCAATCTCGTACATGCCTCCGGAGTGAATTGGAGTTGGAATAGTAGCATTTGCGAAATATCTTTTTTGGATTTTCAGGTTAGTTATTGATTAGGTTAGTTGATTTTGCATAACTTGTTGTCGTACAGACGTTATTTTGGTCATAGATTGTCACTGATGCTCTCAAACACAGCCAGACCACGCCCAATCCTCTCCTCTCTCACAAGCCCAATGATCCGCAAGGCAGCCCTCTCTTTGAGCGCCTCTTTCAAATCTTAGTGAGGGGTGGAGCAAGAGTATGGTCGAATGTGAGTTACACTTGAAGTGAATTAATTTAAAAAGTCGCCATTGCTATCATTGCAGAGGATTGTCCATTAAGATTCAGGAAAAAACAAGTTTCTCACTGACCCTTCTTGGTACGATCATTGAAATCGGCTCAATCAAGCCCTTCAGTGTGACCAGCTTGTAGAAGCGGAACACTTCACAAGCTCCCACATCCAGACCACGCTTTGGCATCACGCCTGTAAAAGAGAGTGAATAATGTTACAGTATAACTAATTTTGACAGCACTGGACAAATTGAGATTTGGGGAGCTTTCGGTTGACATGAATCTGCTTTATCTTTCATTACATTCATTCATTTTTTTTTTTTTTTTTTTTTTTCCAAGATGGCGCCCGGATAGGCAGCCGTCGGCAAGTGCTCTTCAAGAGCCTTGCGTTTTTTGTTGTTTTTTTGTTGTTTTTGTCTTGTTTTGTCACATGGTGTTGTTCTTACGTCGTGTGGACCTGAAGTGGACTGTTTTCAGTATTTTTGGTCATGGCATTCGTCAAAGAAGAAGAATCTGTGCTTGGTGGTTGCGCCTTCTCGGCAGCACACGCGTACCAGCACTGATTTCTTGATTGGGAGGAATGTCGGCGCCATTTGACTGTCGCTGCTGGACATTCCCGGGGCGCTTGTGTGTTGCGCCTGAAGTAGGCAGCATTTTCACAGCCCCGCTTTGTTCAGCGAAAAGGTCGGTGCTGATGGACAGTCTGCAGCTGGATGGATGCATGGATTGAGGAGCCGACGATGAGAAGAAGGGAGCGTCAGCGCAGAGCGCCGATGCGTATGTGGAACTGGGAGTCGTGGCTTGGAATTGAAGCGGACTTACATGGGACAGGAGAAGAGAGTCAATCTCTTTTCGTTAATGGATGCTACTGCTTCTTGTTGCTTTCAAGTTTAGCTTGTAGCAGACGTGTGCACATTGCAGCATGACGTCTTTGATCCACTGGTGAAAAGGACACTTTGATTCGCTCCTCTTTCATCTATAACTGCTTCAGACAACAAAGTGTATGCAGGAAAGTGGTTAAGAGTGCACGATTGTCTGTGTCTCATGTGTTGTTTTGTATTTTGTCTTTTTTTTGTTAACTTTTCTTTTGATGGCGGCGCGGACACCCGCAGCGGCTCCTCTTGTTTCATGTTGAGAGGGAAGAAATTTCATCTGTGCTGTATGTTACACATACTGTACATTTGACAATAAAGTTTATCCAATCCAAAAATCCAATCATTCATCTTCCGAACCGCTTGATCCTCACTAGGGTCGCGGGGGGTGCTGAAGCCTATCCCAGCTGTCTCCGGGCAGTAGGCGGGGGACACCCTGAATCGGTTGCCAGCCAATCGTAGGGCACACAGAGACGAACAACCATCCACGCTCATACTCACACCTAGGGACAATTTAGAGTGCTCAATCAGCCTGCCATGCATGTCTTTGGAATGTGGGAGGAAACCGGAACACCCGGAGAAAACCCACGCAAGCCCGGGGAGAACATGCAAACTCCACACAGGGAGGCCGAAGCTGGAATCGAACCCGGTACCTCTGCACTGTGAAACCGACATGCTAACCACTGGACTACCGGGCCGCCCATCTTTCATTACATCCTGTTCAAATTTTGTTGCTGTCCAAGACCGCTTTTGTACAAAACACATTTCTATTGTGACCCACACGCCTTCTCCTGTCACAATGAACTAATAATGAAGGGGGGAGAAAGTTTAGTTTTTTTGCAGATCAGCTCCTGCCAGTGATGGTGATGATGTATAATAACACATCAGCAAATCCCTTACCTAATCCTCTCTGAGGGGCCGGGGACCGGAACTCCATTAGGTACTGGATGAATGGTTTCTCTGTAGTGAGCTCAAAGTAACGGATGTTGCCATCTCCCTAGTAAAATATGATCACATGTGTGAGCTTAGATCAACATTTTTGGATTCAGTAGTTGACATTTTGAGTCTGATCCCAAGAATAAAACAGAGATATCCAACCACTCTCTGAACACTGTTGATCATTTTCCACATTTCCTTCCTCCTTATCGAAGGTTTTGAAGGGAACCAACATGTAAGTGAAAGAAATCACTGCAGTCTTGGAAATCTTGGAGCAAGGGGTGCACACAAACATTTTAGGCATGGTTTTCAAATGACCACCAGTGGTTTTTGTTTGCTGCTCGTTTTTCCCCCAACCCACCAACCTCATGGATGAATTTATAGCATATGTGGGCAAGGTTTTTCATTCATGTGTAGATATCTCAATATGATATAGTGAAAACAAAATGCGTTTGTTTTTTTTTCTGCACTTTTCTGTATTTGTTTCCTATTTCCAAAAACATAATTATACCAGGGCTGCACAATGAAAGCTAATCAAAACAATCCAAAGTACTGCTTGATGAAAATACATGAAATTACTATTCGACACAATTCACGGCCCGTTCGAAAAATTCAATGACCACCTCTGGCTTGCATTATGAGACCCTGAAATCAGCTAGCAGACAGTTCGCTCAGGCAGCCGTGCACTGTCCACCTTTTGAAAAAATGTCTTTATTTTTTTATTTATTTTTGCACCCCCCCATTATGGACATCCAGTATTTTAAAGGACCATCGAAGCCATGGCACCAGCTCTCCGATGCGTCTTGGGCCACCGTTTCATGGCCAATGTAGTGTGAGCAGGTATCCTTTTGTTTGTTCTCATTTGTTATAGTGACAAACTATATATGATTTAATTGTCAACATGAACGTCATGTCATTTAAAAAAAAGAAGTGTCTGTGCAACGTGCTGCGAAAGCAAAACAATTAAAACTACATGGATATCAATGCCTTACTTTTATTTTCAAGTTGGCCCTGGAAGCGATTGTTGTAGCGGCTGACCTGACTTCGTATTGAAGCTGGCCTGATCTAAAAAAGCGGGATGACAAACTTGAACTGGAGCGCAATATTTAATTTCCAGTGTTCACACGTACCGTTGCGCCTTAAATGCACCCCTGCTTCTAGCTGACTATGACCATGACTGAAAGGGACTGGGGAATAGAAAAGGATAGGAATGAGTGGGGGGGGGCGACCTTTAGGTATTTTTTATATTATGAGCACTACTATTTTTTCCAGTATGATAGTTTCTTGTTGTCGTGGGTAGGGAAATTCATGAAATGTTTTCTACTGCTGTTAAAGTTGATTACATGCATTCCACTACACATTATTTGGGCAACCAAAATACCCATTTCTTTGATACAGTAAATATGACACAACAAAAACTCTCTTCAAGTGTGAGACAGAAGGGGGCATTGCTAACCTTGCCTGCCAGGTACAACATGTGAGTGTCGGAGTCGTAGAAAGGAAACAACAATCCCGAGAGACCATCAATGTCCTCTTCCATCAATGGCATGGACAAATCCTCCTGGGGGGGAGCAACATATGTATTGACGCACACACTGGCACACATGCACCCACTTGTCAGATGGAGGTTGAACAGACCTGATCCCAAAGAGCAATCTGACGTGTGTTCCAACGAGAGACGCCTGTGGTGAGCAGCCGCTTGAGGTTGCCCAGGAAAACCACTCGGTTTACCCGGTGGTTCTTGTAGCTGGCTTGCTGGAGGAGGAGCACAAAGACTTGAGTGGAGTGTCGGCATGCTCTAACTAGAAGAGCTTCAAGGGGAAGTCGAGTCCATCATTTTCATTCAAATAATTTCCATGCATTGGTGGAATCTGAATTCAGTCGCCAAATGGATGCATTTTCTCATCCATAATGACCAGTCACAGCTGAGCTTGTGAACATCACATGACCAAACCCAGAAAACAGGTGAGCTGTGATTGTGAGACAGTGAGACAGTGAGTGACAAAACGGCCGCTCCCTCACATGGATAAAAATGAGTGGATTTGCTGTTTTCATATTCCACATACTAATCAAAATGCCGTGTTTGGACGAGTGGTGCCGCATAGCGCATTATCCAAAGATAAGTTTTGGCTTGACTTCCTGTTTAACTCTCAAAAGTATTAACCAACTGGAATCAATACACTTAGAATTCAATTAGTAAGGTTTATTCAGCTTGAATGCCTGAACAATATATTTTCTTCATCAACTTTACAGTACGTACATTATTTCCTCTTTATAACCACTTAAACATGCACGTGATGATATATAATCCACATTTCTTGATGATATTTTAAATTAAAGCACAGTGGAGTGTTGATAAAAGAATACTCCGCTTCTGTCCAACCCACCTGAAGGACTCTGCCAGAGCGAGGCTCGATGACTCGCAGCTTCTTGTCTTTACAGCTGGTGGCCAGCAAGCTGCCGTCTGTGTTGAAGGACATGCTAAGGATGACGTCTGTATGGCAGTCAATCATTTTTACTGGCTCTCCGATCTCCAAGTTCCAGATCAGGATCTGACGAAAAGGGATAAGTGAGTGGAGTTGAGAACTCATTTTAGTGTGTTTGAAATTGACGGCCTCTGGCAAAAGACAAGATTCTGATTGACTAAACTTAAGGTTGGAACGTGCAAAAATGGTCACAAACTGTATTTACACACACACATACACACGCACAAATGCGGATGTTGATTGACTGACCGGGCTGAACCAGGATTGTGTCATCCAAACAAAATTACCAGGCAGTTTATTTTGCCATTTGTGGAAGTACAGTATATGTAAATGGATTATTTTAGCATGTGCAATGTGATTTACCAACCCTGTTTTTCCTTAGTGTGGCGGAAAGGCACGTGCAAACCAGCTCTGCCAGTGGCACAGGCAAAATGAGAGGAGGAGGTGGGGAGAAGTTTAGCACTCATAGTCACATTTTTTAAATGCCAGCAAGAATTATTGTGGTAATTTGTCAATTCAGCAATACTGTACAGTTTTAGAAATTCTGAATGATCCTTTTGCTTATAAAATAGTCTATACTAAAATGAACAGACATGGCCAGTTTACTATTCATGTAATGGAGCCTTGGAACCAAATATGTATGTTGTTTTAAACATGCAATAATTCCTGGAATTGGTGCATTGTAAATGAAATCACATTCGTGAAGAAGAATAACCAATTGTGTTTTTTGTTGTTGTTTTTTTGCTTTCTCATATGCATCATCAAAAAGAAATATTTTGTAGAGTGGACACACGCGAGGCTCAGAGGATGGCAGTGAGGGGACAGGAAGGACCGCCGTGTTCCATACACAGCATTTGCATGCCTTCAATATCTGGGACTTATTTCCTTCAGAGATGTTGCGAGCCCGTCATATCAATCAGGAAGTGATGCGATACCTTATAATCATAGCCAGCGCTGAATAGGATGCCATTGCTGGTGGGATGCCACTCGATCAGACCCACCCGTCTGCTGTGACCATATAGCTCCAGCGCAGCCTCGGTCATGTTGCGCCTCAGGCCGCCGTCTGGGATCTCCCATACTCGCACCTGTCACATTGAAACTGCATGATGAGACAGCCAAATAGAAACAGAAATGCATTATTATTCTTTAGGAAATGCCCCGTTTTGTTCGGTGGCCTTTATTACGATCTAACCAGAGATCCTGTGACCGGTGTACAGTAGTCCTTTGCTTTCGGATTTAAACTGGATTACAGCTCAGGATGGAAGCACTATGATGACCGAAAGGGGATTTACTATACAGCACATGCAACATTATCATTCCTTCAGTGTGGTGTAATTTTTGGAGTAATGCAAAAATGTCCAGAGTGAATCATAGCTCAAAATGTACAACGGAGATGATCCATAGGCAGGAACAATCAGATGCCCGATAGTAAGCAACTAGTAGATCTCTGTTTCTTGAATTCCTTTCAGATATAACGATTATGAAAGACAAAGGAGAACTGAACCAGTAGAAGCATAATACTGTCAAGCAACGCTAAATCAGGCAAGGATGGGAGTGAGGGGACAGGAAGGATTGTGTTCCACATACAGCATTTGCATGTCTTCAATATCTGGGACTAATTTCCTTCAGAGCTCAAATTAAGCATGCTTAATAACTATCTGCTGAAGAAGATGGAATAATAGTGGTGAGGGTCACTTGCCGAGCTGTCCTCTGAGCATGAAGCTATGACGTTTTCAAAGAAGGGGTTCCACTTGATGTCGAGTACTTTGCCATGGTGGCCGCATACCTTCGGATAGTGAGTGTCTAGACGGCCTGACTGCAAGAGAGAGAAAGGTTCATATTTGCTTTTCTCGTGTTCAAACATGTATTAGTACAATAAAACATATCACTAACGTGATCACATGATGAATGATTGAATGAATGAATACATGGCAAAAACATAATATGCACAGACGCAAAGCTTGAGGTCTTATAGAAGTTTATAAGGTGCTGCTACTAAGAAACTCAAAGTTTTCCAAGACATATTTTGAACTATTTATATGAAGCACTCTAAATAGTGAGTATGCAATACAATACAAATGGAATACAGGAGTGCCCAAGACTTGCTGTTGCAATAACACCTTGTGTCCACAGTGGGGCACTGGCCCATAAAAATAAAACACTAAAACGTAAGTTGATGTGAGTGATGTCATAAATGTTTGATGTCACTTTAGTCCACTGACCTCATTTTATTAATTCCCAAGGGATTTGTGTTACGTGACATCGCATTCGGTCAAATCAGGGCTCTGAGTCTTCCGCTTGTTAATGTGTGTGTCAATGTGTGTGTCCTCTGTGAACTCTGAGGATGAACACAACACAGTTTTTGAAAGTCTGTTTGGGACCCTCACGTATGTTATTTAATTTGATGGGAAGCAAAGAGAACCACCCTCAAACGCTATGACATATGGTCAAAGCGTATTGGAACGATCACACCAGTGAAAATGTGCAAACATAATTTCCGTGGCAATATACGAGTAGATAAAGGGATAGTGTGTAAAAAAATAGTAGATTTTTTTTCATGTTCATTATTTCAAAACCCCACTATTAGTTTAAATAATATGCAAAAAAACCCATGTTCTTTCACATCAACATCTTTTTTAATGTAATTGCAGGTTAGGTAATCACTAATTGTATTACATAGGGCGCGCCTCCCCTGCAGGAGGCTGCCATTGTTTCGCTGCCCCTTCTTCTACGGATAGACGAAGGAGACAAACTTTGCGAACGTAATTCCTCAAATCATGACAACCGCATGTGTAACAAATGCAATGCGCTTACTTTGTCACTTGAGGGACGATTGCAAGTCCTTTGCGATGGCATTTTGCTTGCTTCTAGTGTTGGTAGTGGAATTCTATTAATCGACCACGAGATGGAATTAAATTCTATGCAATGTGTGTGTGTGTGTGTGTGTGTGTGTGTGTGTGTGTGTGTGTGTGTGTCTAACGGTTTCATATTTTTACATTCTAAGTTAGTAGTTTGCATATCTTTTCAGAGCATATTATAAATACTCTTTGGCATATTCTCCCACATGGCCAACCACTTCTAATTAGACTAAAATGAATATGCTGAGTCATGCTTCTGGAGGTTAATTGCTATTCTGCTGCAGTACTTTATCAGATTGACAAAGGCCTGCTGTTGCTCCTCAGTGTGGATAAGCATCAGAGCTGCTTGTCTCCGAATCAAGACAATAGGTGGATATACTGTCGCCTTGTCGGGTGAAATTGTCTTTTTATGTTCACAGCAATCCCTGTCATAGACGAAAAACGGGTGCAGTAACGACAAATCACAAAGACTACATGTCTCAGGTGTCAGTAGTCAACATTTTGGGTCCTTCTGTGTGCCAGATGGTGCCAGCAGTATAGACCTTCCTCCTGCTGGTGGCTTTGTCTGAGAGGCAGCTGTGTGGTTATCACACTGGCTGTCATCATAATATGTCAGCCTCGATCAAGGGCATAACCTTGGTGTCGACATTAGAAAGGAAAGAGGGGAGATGTATTAAAAGCTACGTGTATCTTCTGGACCAACACATTTTGGAGACTTGAATGACTTAGAATTGCAACTCAATTTTATCACTCTAGTTCTATGCAGTATTTAACGACAGGTTTTACTAAAACAGCCTTAGGGTCACTTTCTCGCTGTCACCATTCTCATGACTTTATCAAGCGACATCTCAGGGACAGCTAACTCTGTTCAATGGATGTGATGCACTTTTTGTGTATGGCAATAGCATCACTACCTCAGCCTTGGCGTCTTTATTTTGAGCTGCAGTTGAGCTCCAGAACACTTTGCGTCTGCGTGTAGAGCAGTGGTTCTTAACCTTATTAGAGGTATCGGCCCCAACCAGTTTATATGCACATTCATCGAACCCTTCATTACTGCTAAACCAGTTTTGCTGGTGCGAGACTCGAGTTGCTCAACTTGGCATGACAAATCATGCAGGTAGGATGCTGCGTCCCATCACGTTCCGTGATGCATGTGAATCCATGTGGTACATATTCGTCCGACCACTTTGGTTTTTTTTGCTCGACATGGGCGCATATTTAGTCAATGACATGTACACACAATGACATTTACATTCATATATTTCATCACTTATTCTTTGACATTTTAGGGAAGCCAAGCTTCCCTTGCAGTCCGAGAGCAATCGCCACTGATTGAAACCCCGCCGGGCGGTGAGCGAGTTGGGTACCCAGCGGCTGGGTGTTAGAGCCTCTGCGTCCCGCGACCTAGACGGCCCGTGGTGGTCGTGGCCCGGCCTGGACTAGGTGCCGTAAGACTAAGGCGGACGGGGTCGACGTCAACGGCGCGGACGCGCTGGTCGGCGGGGTGGGCGGCGGGGAACGCCGACGGGCGCCTGACCGGGTAGTGACGGGGACGGGCGGGACGCGGAGGTGGCGCGGCGCACCGACCGACACCGTCCCCTGCCCTCGCGACGCCTCCGCCGCCGTCGCCCCGCCGCTCGCGGCGCGGCGCCGCCGCTTATTTGGGTTTCGCTCTCGCTCCGGGCTCTGAGGCAGGGTGCGCCGCCGCCTTAGCATGTATTAAAACTTTTTTTTTTTTTAACCACACGACGTCACCCGTTGACTACTGAGCGAGCTAAATTTCCCGCAGCACTGATTGGACAAGCCATGTAATGTGATCATCTGCAGCCAGTGATGGCCAAGCGGGCGTGTCATAACTAATTGACAGGGTGGGTCTTAACCTCCATGGCAGAAGCTCCGTCGAACCCCTGAGACCAATTCACTGAACCCCCCTGAGTAAATGGAAAACGCACACACGTACACACCTCCACGTGGCAAATTTATTTAATTTTATCGTCATCAAAATTTCACGATCAATGTATTCCACCTGCATATCGCTGAATTTTGTCACTAAGATTAATGTATTATTCTTTGACAATTTTTCTGTCTGGACATGCATGGGTATGTACTGTATATGCTTTTCAAGTTACTAGATCACATTCCAGTAATCACATTACTGAGCAGTCTTCATTTACATATCATAAACAGTATATATATATATATATATATATATATATATATATATATATATATATATATATATATATATATATATATATATATATATATATATATATATATATATATATATATATAACTTGGCATGAGATATATATATATATATTTTTTTTTGGGGGTGTTTTTTTTTTTTTGTTTTGTTTTGTTTAGTTTTTGTCCTCTACTGAGGACAATTGGCAATAGGAGTTATCCCACCTAATATTACATTTTATTCGGTTCAAGTTAATTTAATCATGTCGATTCCAATCCTTTTGTTCAAAAGGTGCTTAAAAGGTGACTGTCTGTAGTTGATTAACATGTATAGATGTAAATGCCATGAAAACACACACACGCACACACACACACACACACACACACACACGCGCACACGCACACACACGCGGATCGAAAGGTATACTGGATTATATGGACATTCATGCACACATTTACATGAGCATGTGTGTGCGCACGCACTAGAGAGAGATAACTTGAGTATTGTAAGGTGCTATACATTTCTGTAAGGGACACAGAAAACAGCGGACATTGTTTTGTCATTTAATTATTTGTTGTTTATGTGCAAGGGACTGCATGAAATAGCTGCCATTCTTGGGTGTCAAACTGCGGTCCTGGAGGGCCGCTGTCCTGCATTTTTACAAGTCTCCCTGTTGCAACACACCTGATTCAAATGATCAGCTCATCAGCAAGCTCTGCGGGAACCCTGACATTGAACCTGTTCATTTGGATCAGCTGTGTTGCAACAGGGAGACTTGGAAAGGACAGCGGCCCTCCAGGACCTGAGTTTGACACCCCTGGACTAGACGTTATCTTCAGTTTAGCTCGGTAACAGGATTAACTAACTCATTAACTCGTCAGAAGAACAGGCCAGGAAATGCTCAAGAGCCACTTTGACCTGCAGTCGCAGTCTTTGGTCGGTCATGGATTGGTCAGAAGAGCGTGAATCAGTGGTCAACGTTACAGTAAGTTAGAACCAGCATGACCAAAGTCTGACGAATGAATGGTATATGGGATTTAAAAACTAACAACGGCTGGAGCGGTAGACAAAGTGTTGATCTAAATGTCATTGCCCATGAAATCCTAGTGAGGTTTGGAAATAACTATCAAATGACTCATTCACATACACTGTGACCAAAACCTCCAAAATACATGCACAACTGCTGATTTTTAAGTGATGACAAGTAAGCAACCATCTGCATGCACATGCGAAAACTAAAACGTTAAATGATCTCTATAGCCTATGAACAACCAAAAACCCCACTCTACTAGCACAGGACAGAATTGTCTTGCCTCAATTATTTTGGATGAATGTATTTCACAGACATCCTACTGTATGGATCAACACAATGTGACACTGATCTCAATGTGCAAGTGAAAGGCGGGTGGACTTGGCGTAAGACTTGAGTTAAATTGGGATCTGTTGAAAAGAACGACCGCATAACTTGAATTACTGTACATCTGGTTTTCTCCACTGCAAGAAATAATTCTACACACATTGCCACACAGTGGCCCCCTTCACTGTGTTTTTGTAAGTGTTACAGTTACAGTTTTTGGCTATTATCTGGATGAAAAAAAGCCTAAAGAAGAGATTGTCAAGTAGAGTGTCAAATAGTTGCTCAAACTCAGATTATAAACATGCTGTTGTTACTTAATGAGAAAACTGTCTATATATATATATATATATATATATATATATATATATATATATATATATACGGTATATCTATTTTTTTCCCATTTCAAAATGAGAATGCATGTTTCTGCATTTTTGTAATGCATTTTTGTAATGCCGGCCGGAGCCAGTACTGAAAAAGATTCCATGATAATGCATTTCACATGTGGCATCCGACTTGAGTGTTACCTGGGAAATAGGAATGATGATGAATGAGCCCCCGCCAGCACTCTCAGTGACCACAGCCAGGAACTTGGAGTTGACAGCACAGAAGTGGTTGTCGTGGACGTTCTTGGTAATGGGGATTCCATCGTAGCAGTGCTCCCGGCTGCCTACCTTCCCATAGACATTTCGAAACTTGGAGCTTCGGTAGGACAGGCGCCATGACATCTGACGTAAAAAAGGACATAGTGGGCGTTAAACACATCCACTGTGAAATGTATGTTAGAAGCCAAATGTTTTCAAGAATAACAAAATGTCAACATTTTAATTGTGTACAAAGTTAATTCAAATTGTTTCACAATTGGCAATTGAGCAGACCTGAATATTGGAACGTGCTGCCATATCCATATACAAATCCACAAACAATTTGAGGAAGTTGAAAATACCCGGTGGTCCACATTGTGGTTGTCTACAACTGAGCACTTTTAGTTGTGTCCGATGTATGATTCTAAAACTTCTGACAAGTCTGGGGTTAAATTTATAATCCGCAAGTAGTTCAATGAATGCCCCTCACACTATCCAAGTGCCCTGTGTCAACCGTCGAGACCTTCAAGTTCCTGGGAATCACAGTCTCCCAGGACATGAAGTGGGAAGTCAACACCATCTCCATCCTGAAAAGGGCCCAGCAGAGGATGTACTTCCTGAGGCTGCTGAGGAAGCATGGCCTGCCACAGGAGGTGCTACGTCAGTTCTACACGGCAGTCATCGAATCAATCCTGTGTTCTTCCATCACGGTTTGGTTTGGGGCCGCCACAAAGAAGGACAAAATCCGACTTCAACGGACAATTAGGACGGCGGAAAAAATCATTGGCACCGCCCTACCCACTCTTGAGGACTTGCACACTTCAAGAATCAAGACAAGGGCACGGAAAATCCTCCTGGATCCCCCGCACCCTGCCCACCACCTTTTCCAGCTACTCCCCTCAGGCAGGCGCTACAGATCCATGCGCACCAAATCCAACAGACACTTAAACAGCTTCTTCCCTCTAGCCATTAACTTCCTAAACAGTCACTGACGTAGTCACTCTTGTACAACAAATATTGTTACTGGTCACTCTAAAATGGTTTAATGATTTTCTGCACCAACTGTACAAACTGTAATAGTATTGTATTCTTCTATCACACTTAGTGACAGCTTCACTCTTTTTCCAAGGATCATTTTTGAGTGAACATGACGGGCCGAGGAAATAATTTGTCACATTTCCATCAAGCAAAGGCACAGTTGCAGGGTGGGATGTCCCATCTGTGTATGTCTGATAAAAGTCACACATGAGGTGGCGAGAAATACGCAATCATTGTGAGACTGGATGGATGACATCTCACACCGTCAGATAGGAATTGATCGAATTCCTTGGTTAGCATACAAATTGAGGCACTGACTGAAAGTATCATTGGCAAGATTCATGAGCTTCACAAATTCATTATTGTATTTTTTTAACAGTTCAGAGACAGACACATTCAATATAATTGTTGTTTCATGTCTGTTTCAAGCCATACCGAAATTGCTTCAGCAATTGGATGCCATTTCGAACTTGAAACAGAGATTTGCACTCAGTGCGTGACCCGACTGCTAAAGTGAAAATGAAATCAAGTTTAACATCTGACCAGACTTAAATAACTTTCCTAAAGCCCTTTTTTCATATCCAAACTGAAGACATCAGCTCAGAAATCAG
This sequence comes from Hippocampus mohnikei, assembly GCA_026261675.1. Taxonomy (NCBI): domain Eukaryota; kingdom Metazoa; phylum Chordata; class Actinopteri; order Syngnathiformes; family Syngnathidae; genus Hippocampus; species Hippocampus mohnikei. Next base: position 4,953,040 of record JAKGUB010000340.1, read on the forward strand.
ATCCAGACAGCAGCTGGATAACACATTAAATGTATCAGCACGGAAGTTGACTGAGGAGTGGGAAATTAGAAACGGATCTGCTTTTGGCTCTCTTGACAAGAACTCATTCATTGGTCACTTGCGTACGGAATTGAGATGATGCGTCTGTCATCCCACAGAGGTTTGCATGGGCCATGCATGCTCCCACAGAAATAGAACTACACAGGCACACACACAACGCTTGTGTACAAAGTTTGAAAACCTCTTCGTCTCAAGCACAATGCTGATCAGGTCAGCAGTCTTCCTCAAATGACACTGGATAACTGTATTCACAGAGCTGCTGTGATATGCTCGGATCTCGGACATCCACCGATTCTTCAAAGTCAGCCGCAGAGATCTCCTTACTTCCTGATTTGTTTCCTTAACGTCCAATCAGACAGCTTGTACCTTCTCTGCCTCTTCTCTCATATTTTTACACTGCCTTGCTTTTAAACTCACACTTCCCACCCTCTTCTCCTTCCACTGGCACTAATCGCTGGGGAATAGCACCCCACTGGCACCAAGCCTTCCGCTTCCTAACTATCCGACTGCTCAATATAGCCCCCACCCCTACATTCCTCACTGTAGCATCAGCAGAGTCACCATTATAGGCTTGCATAGCAACGCTACTGATCGACTCGGTAGAGCGTTGTACTTCCAGAAGCTCCCCGCAGTCTTGAGCACAAGGACGGAAAACATGTCTGGTAAACGGAAACAAATCTCGCTGTCTGTCGAGGCTGAAATTGTTTCTCACTTTCGAAAGGGAGTCTCCGAGACGAAGCTCAGCCAAGATTGCAAATTGGCAAAGTTGACGATTTTGACAATCATCCGTAACGGCAACAAAATCATGGCAGAGTTCGGGGCCAACAGATTGAAAGTTGATGGTACATGGCCTGCGGGCGCGGCACATGCTGAACTGGAGAAGGCACTTTTCATTTCCTGACTAAGTGGTTTCTTCGTAATGTATAGAATGATTTGCAATTGACATGATTATAGTGTATTACATGTTCTTGTTTTTACATCTATAAATGTTCATACCATATTATACATAGGAGTTGGCAGCCATTTTAATAGAAATGATTTCAATGAAGTACCGTTATAATGTACAGATTCGTTATGTCCCTCGAGGTATGTTGTAACGAGGTTCGACTGTGATAAACATTTATTGTAATGGCCGACTGCAGCACCACTAGTTATCACCTTTGACCGAATCAACCTCCGACATTTACCGTAAATTCCGGAGTATAAGCCGCTACCGTAAATTCCGGAGTATAAGCCGCTACTTTTTTCCCAAACTTTCAACCCTGCAGCTTATTCAGTGATGCGGCCAATTTATGTAATTTTTCTAATGGCCGCCAGGGGCGCTCGAGTAGAAAAGGTAAGATTAAGACCGGTGGAATATATGCGTCAAGGAAGACTGCAACTTCTTGTCTTGTGCATCAATTAAATTAGCGTGAACATACCCTCATCATGGAAAATGCAAAAAGAAAGGCATTTACCAGACCTGTTATACTGTGTTGCTATTCTGTTGCTAGCGTGTTGTTACCATGTTGCTACCGTTTTACTGCCGCGTCACAGGCACCGTTTGGGAAGAAAGTTATATTATTATTATTGTTAAGTTATATCATTAAAACTTTGAAAACTCTCTCTGTGTACCGTCTTTCTTTGTAAATATGTTTACATGTTTTAATGTGGGCACATGCGGCTGATATACAGGTGCGGCTTGTGTATGTACAAAATAGTTTTTTCTCTAAAAATGTAGCGGGTGCGGCTTATAATCAGGTGCGCTCTATAGTGCGGAAATTACGGTAACCATTTTAAATGGTAACGTGGCATTTGTGTAGCCCTTCCCTTTAAAATTTCACATGCGCAGATACACATTCACTAATTTCTGATTTGAACCAGTATCTTTCATCTAAGTGGACCCCTGAGGAATTGCATAAAATTATGTTAAGAATGCACGGCTACAAGTATTCTGCGCCTTCATTATATTGCGGGCACATTTGAGTTAATCCTAATGACTTCTGTCCCTTGCTCCTGGGATCTTGTCACATTTCCTCCCCAAAGAGGGCTTCATATTGCGTGGTGCTTAGTTAAATCCCATGTAAAATGATTGGATTGCTGTGACCTTTGTAAAACATCTGTAAGTCCCGTCACAGGCTGGAGAGTGGAAGTCTAGCAGAGCAAATATACCCGCTCCCATAATTACTTTAAAACCCACACATTCCTTAAAATTCACGTTTCAGTGTATTTAAATATATTTGTGAAATCACCAAAAAGCAGTCAGAGTTTTTTGTGTGACAAAATAATCTCACTCCTATGTATTAATACATTTCTTACTACGATCAAATTGAGGATGGATGGGAATCAGGATGCATTGTAACTCATGTTATAAGAGTGAACACAGTTGTAGATATTTGTGTGATTGATTCCAGACCTAAAATTTTGGCATTCTTTTCACTGATCTTGAAATATGTCTTCTTTTTTGACGGAGAATAACAACAACAGCCCCAGGTCAAACGGACCTATGGACGCAACAAACAAAACAGAACAGTATCCCGTGATTATGGTCGAGAAAGTGTTTGAAATGTGTCCAGCCCCCTGAAGCCTCACTGCTTGTTTTGGCCCCAAACCAATGACAGTGAGAGAGAGTGTACATGTGCTTTTGCTATAGCATTGCTTTGCTGTAAGGCAGACAACTGGAGAGAGCAGGGTTGTTTTCATTTGTTTTTTGGCCACATTTGCCAGAGGATACACTGCTACTTTTCAAAACAGCCTCTCCTTCACATTCTTTTAAATGTCTCATTCAAACCGTTTCTTCTTGTTTGCTATGCGCGCACGCACACACACATAAATAAATGCTGGTCTCTGTAGGTCAGAATTTTGGGCATTATGTCATTATTTCAGGGAAAGTCAACGAAAAAAAAGAGAACATTTATCTGGCATGATTTAATTTTTAAAAATAGTTTTACAAAGCGATAGCAAGAAGCAGCTCTCTGAGGCACAGGAGAATGACTGACGGAGTGAAAGTAACATGACATTTTCCCTTTGTGTCTAAATGTGAGCCGCTCTGTTCATCTTAGTTCAAGTGGACTTTCTGGTAACTCTGATGCACTTGCCTGTTTCATTATGATTGTTGCCTTCTTAAAATAGCCATTTGTGCATGTCAACCTGCCTGAAAATTATCATGTAGAAAGACGTTAATAGCAAGTAATTGTATAATCCTTTTCATTTTAGCTTGTCCTCGAAAAAAAAAAAGCAAAAGTTGAGGAGTCAGGAACTTGGACAAAAATAATAACAAGAAATAAAAATGGGAAAGGAACAACCATGGGTGGAGGTGGTGTGGTGCCACAAAGGATCCGGTGTAGGGGCCGGTCTCCAATGGCCACTTCAAGGCCCCGATGTGCTTCTGCCATCTCGGGATGCGAGTGCATAACTGGCAGGCTGAAGGAAGGGAGCCGCTTTAATTTACATCGATTGAAGTCAGCTTTAACCACTTCAACAACGGCGCAGTCATCCCGCTTGTAGATATCTGTCGGCCTACGCTCATCTTCGAAGTTACTAACATTGGGTCTAACCCACCACTGCACAGTGATACGCCACGCAATACACAGGATTTATTTGGGTCACAAAAATAAACCCCTGAATGAATCTGTTGCAGCCCACAAGGGTGTAAAAAATGACTTGTTCCTAGAATACTGTTGATGTTATGTTTCTGTTTGGTTACTGCTTTGTTTCCTCATGGGCCCTTTTTGTCGCCACCTGTTCTCGTCATCAGTGTCCCTTGTGTTTAACCAATCAGCTCCCTCAACCCTTCGGGTCTTGTCCAGGTGTTTCTCGTTGTCTCGTCACTTTGCTTGTATTTTCTTCCCTGAGTTCTGTCAGTCTTTGTTGGGTCATTGTGAGTGTGATTATGTGAGTAGACGTGTGCTCCTGTCGTGTTTTGTTTCCCTTCATAGTTTTGTTTGTTACTTTGGTTCCTTGTCAATTCCAGGCATTTGTTTGAGTAAGTGTTTTTCCAGTGTACTCCTGTGTGTATTTTTGTTAAATACTTTTTTACCAATCCACCCTGCTCCTCCCCGCCACCCTGCTTTCTGGGGTCCAACCAACTACTCGACCACCATCACGCAAAACTTGACAGTTTAGGTCAGTTTATTTCTTTTAAAACCATTGCTGCATGTCCACAAAGCTCCTTTGCTGCAGTGCGCCCATACGTACAGTACAGACACACAAATGCATACATACTATAAACCAGTGGTCTACAACATTTTTTCCGCCGTAATTACCATACTTTTGCACACTGGCAACCATTCACCAATGGGGGTTGGGGCTGGGGGCTGATTAATAACATTCTTCATCAAAAACATGAATATCAAATGACGTTTTAGTCTTAGCAATGCGGTTAGCCACCAAGCATGGCGCTCTGTTGACGTGGAGGTCCTCAGTAATTGTCTCTGTCATTTGTGGTTTCTTTCAAAATACTGCAAAGACTTTTTTTTGAATGCATGATGTTTAGTATTCAAGTGATTAATCAGCTCAGAAGGCTTCATTGACCCATTGCAGAGCCGCTCGCCGCATTTTGTGCACATTGGGATTGGTGGGTGGGAATCACCTGTCACAGTAAATCCGTATTTCAAGTTGGGCTCCTGGTTTGTGAAATGCACCTTTCATTTTCTTCTCGGTCAGATAGGCTCTTGTGTTGTCTCATCATTGGGCCTTTTGATGGTTGCAAAGAAATTTCCCAAATCCACCCCGTTTTTTTCCCTCATTTTGATAGGGTGTAGTCTTTTTCAACCGCATCTCTACATGCTTCGAGAATCCGTTTCAGACTGATGGAACGGAGAAAATCTGGTCACTTTTCCCCAAAAATATATTTGTCAGCCTTAGATAACAAATACACCGGATGTACTGTTTATTTTTTCATTTGTGTGACCCGGTCAAAAGTGGCCCACGTACCGGTGGTTGAGGACAACTGGTACACACCACCCATGGTAGGAAAGTGCTTGACTTTGTGCGCAGTTGGATAGCTGCTGTATCTATTAAAAGGTCACTCATGCACATCTTTCCAGTCTGTCGCATTGATCTGTTTATTGCCAGCCTGTCAACTGGACTTCTACAGAGCAGTAACCCTGCAATCCCAATAGCCTCTTTTCGCAATATCCTTTGGGCAAATATTCAATTGGGTCTTTTATTACATCCGTGTCTCGTTAGTGGCTCTATTTATTCCCTTTTGGATGCTGATGTTTTAGACATGAGTTATAGTGTTCATTCAACAACAAATACTCCAACGCGTGAAGGCATTCACACATTTGATACTGTTTTGGATGTTCTTTAACTTCATCGGACGAAAGGATATCTTGGCAATACCAACTGTAGATGGGTATTTTCTTTGCTGATATCAAAGTCCTCATCCGATATCTACAATCTACAGTATAAATTCTCAGACAGGGAAACAAACCCACAAGGACTCACGATGCCTTTAAAGCTTTTCCTTGAGCCCTGTCGGAGACGCAGAAGTATTGCTGAGTACTCAGTGACTTCTGGTTGTGTATTAATAAACTACCAGTTAACCTCAAACAGACTTTCCTTCGGAGGCTCTGCTTTGACAAAATTCATCCAGCAAACCGCTGACATGATGCTGAAGCTGTGATTTAAAGCTGACGCAGCTGCGCAGTGTGCACCACGACTGAGCTTCAATAAAACAAATGAATAGATTTGTGTGTCCACAATAACAAATCAAATGGAATGAAGATGCAGAGCAAAGTAAAATAAACTGTACTGCGAGCTGCTTAGAAAGTAATATCTATATTTACACTGCTATCAGAGCCCACAGGCAAAATACAGGGCTGAGTTTGACCTGAGTGAACTTCAGTGTGTGTGTGCGTGTTTATGTGGGCGGTAGGATCATTCACCATCGATGTGCTCTCCTTGCACCACTCAGCACTCGCAAACGTTCACTCAGCTCTCCGGTGCTGGCAGCTCAGACCCAAAACGTATGTTAGCACGTGTTGTATCTTTCGTTTTAAATCTTGCTCCACTAAAACGAGAAAAGAACTCATGGCCAACAACCAAACCACGCGTCGCTATTGTCAGTCTCATGCATGAGCGTGTGATGTGGGATAAAATGATGTAAGCAGATTCCAAATGACCTATCAGGCAAGGCAACTACTGTTTCGGGGTGAGAAACACCCTCGTTGTCCATCAGTAACAACAACCACCATAGTTAGCAGGAACCAATCAATGCATCTTCACTGTTGCCGTAAATATACCGTACAAATTGCGGCTCTTTCACACAACAGCTGTATTTGATAAATAAACCACACATACTGTTTCCCACATACAAAAGCAAACAAAAGCGGGCAGAAACATTGCATCATTGATTCGTTTACTACAAGATCATGTGCAGTTGCTCCATTGTCTTTTTAATGAAACGACCAAGTCGATGGCTTTCAACTTGAGTGTGCGTTTGAGCAATGCAGAGCTGAATATTGATTCGAACACTTCAATTAGTGTGGATTAGATTTGAAAATGGATGCAGTTCACACTTCATGATTCATTCAAAGAATAAGTCCTAAATTCTGAATATGGTTTTGGCGGGTTAAAGGGAAGGAAAGAAAAGACGAGTGTCTGAAGCTCCTGGCATCAGGACAATCTGGAGTAGCATCATTGTTTTATAGGTTAAAGTTATTGGGCGTGTGGATTTTGGACCAATTCTGGGGCACCATAAAGAAAAGCTGTCGATTTTGTTATGTGTTTGTTTTATAAATTTCAGTTGAATTGAACACCATTCATTTGGGACCATCAAGGGATGATAATATTCGACATTGGTGTCTCTAAAAGTCTGTATTTTGATTTGATTGATTCATCTATGACTTTCTTGGGAACCCGTGCTTGGGTGTGAGTTGAATTCGAACTGCTTTCTTTCTGCGTCCTCCAGCGATTTTGTCTCTTTCACTCTGCCGGTCAACAGTCGCACATCACCCTAGAAATGCAAAAAACGCAACAAACCATTCCATTGAGAGCTTTTTACAATTAGTTCCAGTCATTCAAAGGAAAATCTGTTGCTGTCATAATGTGAATGCTTTCAGCCTGTGCTTGAATGATATTGTATACGCAGAGAAAAAACGAATTGGAGAGTTTCCCCATCTCATATGGAAACGCAATTCAGCTCTTTCATACACATTTGAAATGTTGGTTCTACAGACCCACCACATGAGCGGATTGGACATTTTCTGACAGGAGATGAGGTCATGAGATCTGAATTTCTTCCAATACGAATAGCTTTTTCTGTGGCTTTCTCAAAGCTATTTACTCGTTGACCCTCTTTTGTGTCACACTTTTTAGTCTATTCCTTTGCCCCATTTGCTCTCTCCGTGCATCTCCCTTACGTGTGTCCGTTATCTGCTGTTTTCAGGCTAACTCTGGATTTAATGTTTTTTCATCTATTCCACTGGTTATCTTTTTCAAATTCCAAGAAAGGATGTTTTGCTGGGTTACCGATTTAGCTTGCAGATTATGTGTGCCAGTGTGTGACTGCGAGTAAACTGGTTGTCAATTAACCAGGCGCCTTAATCAGGTTATATTTAGTAATGTACACGGAGCAAAAAACATTGAGAGTTTCCGGAGGAATTTTCTTATAAGCGAGCAACCAAGTTGAGACATATCAGAACTTGTATTATTTTAATGAACATATAAGAGCCTTAACCTTGTAGGATATGGCAAAGGCTTAACCGTAAAACACATTTCTAAACACTTTGATGATGTCAGACCGACACCGACCTCCTTCATAATTGGGGTGTTTGCTGATATGTAATTGCAAACACACTCAACACAGATGGAAGCCCACTGTGAATTGGACTCACATCACTAGGATGAACATGTAGCTTTGTCTGAACACAAATGGCCTTATGCTTGCAAGGGAGGACCGCATGTATTTTTTTCCCCACAAATATGAACATACTGAGGGTGTCCACTCTTCAATCGCTGTTCAAGGGTCCCGCTTCTTATTTGGGGATTAAAGCTAGACTGAGTTTCATGTTGTCCCAATTTCAGGTTAGGGTTTTAACTATTGAAGAATTAATTAGGGAACTCAAATAATAGCGTCAGTATTCCTGCACTGCCAGTTGATACCAACACATACCAAGGAACCTTTTGCAAGCATTAGTTGGTTTCAGGTCTGGCATGAAATCTTGTTATGGGGTTTTGTTGACGAGTGGGGGCAGGATAGAGCGGGAGCTTAACAGGGAGGGCGGTGAACTTCAGTGTGTGTGTGCGTGTTTATGTGGGCGGTAGGATCATTCACCATCGATGTGCTCTCCTTGCACCACTCAGCACTCGCAAACGTTCACTCAGCTCTCCGGTGCTGGCAGCTCAGACCCAAAACGTATGTTAGCACGTGTTGTATCTTTCATTTTAAATCTTGCTCCACTAAAACGAGAAAAGAACTCATGGCCAACAACCGAACCACGCGTTGAGAAAAAGCAGCTGTTAGGAGAAGTTGAGAACACAAGGCAAATCCAAGTTGATGTTGCACAAGCATGTGCAAAATGACAACGCAACAGAGTGTGCAGTGTCGCTATTGTCAGTCTCATGCATGAGCGTGTGATGTGGGATAAAATGATGTAAGCAGATTCCAAATGACCTATCAGGCAAGGCAACTACTGTTTCGGGGTGAGAAACACCCTCATTGTCTATCAGTAACAACAACCACCATAGGAACCAATCGATGCATCTTCACTGTTGCCGTAAATATACCGTACAAATTGCGGCTCTTTCACACAACAGCTGTATTTGATAAATAAACCACACATACTGTTTCCCACGTACAATTACAAAAGTGGGCCGAAACATTGCATCATTGATTCGTTTACTACAAGATCATGTGCAGTTGCTCCATTGTCTCTTTTTAATGAAACGACCAAGTCGATGGCTTTCAACTTGAGAGTGTGCGTTTGAGCAATGCAGATCTGAATATTGATTCGAACACTTCAATGAGTGTGGATTAGATTTGAAAATGGATGCAGTTCACACTTCATGATTCATTCAAAGAATAAGTCCTAAATTCTGAATATGGTTTTGGCGGGTTAAAGGGAAGGAAAGAAAAGACGAGTGTCTGAAGCTCCTGGCATCAGGACAATCTGGAGTAGCATCATTGTTTTATAGGTTAAAGTTATTGGGCGTGTGGATTTTGGACCAATTCTGGGGCACCATAAAGAAAAGCTGTCGATTTTGTTATGTGTTTGTTTTATAAATTTCAGTTGAATTGAACACCATTCATTTGGGACCATCAAGGAATGATAATATTCGACATTGGTGTCTCTAAAAGTCTTTATTTTGATTTGATTGATTCATCTATGACTTTCTTGGGAACCCGTGCTTGGGTTTGAGTTGAATTCGAGCTGCTTTCCTTCTGCGTCCTCCAGCGATTTTGTCTCTTTCACTCTGCCGGTCAACAGTCGCACATCACCCTAGAAATGCAAAAAACGCCACAAACCTTTCCATTGAGAGCTTTTTACAATTAGTTCCAGTCATTCAAAGGAAAATCTGTTGCTGTCATAATGTGAATGCTTTCAGCCTGTAGTTGAATGATATTGTATATGCAGAGAAAAAACGAATTGGAGAGTTTCCCCATCTCATATGGAAACGCAATTCAGCTCTTTCATACACATTTGAAATGTTGGTTCTACAGACCCACCACATGAGCGGATTGGACATTTTCTGACAGGAGATGAGGTCATGAGATCTGAATTTCTTCCAATACGAATAGCTTTTTCTGTGGCTTTCTCAAAGCTATTTACTCGTTGACCCTCTTTTGTGTCACACTTTTTAGTCTATTCCTTTGCCCCATTTGCTCTCTCCGTGCATCTCCCTTACGTGTGTCCGTTATCTGCTGTTTTCAGGCTAACTCTGGATTTAATGTTTTTTCATCTATTCCACTGGTTATCTTTTTCAAATTCCAAGAAAGGATGTTTTGCTGGGTTACCGATTTAGCTTGCAGATTATGTGTGCCAGTGAGTAAACTGGTTGTCAATTAACCAGGCGCCTTAATCAGGTTATATTTAGTAATGGCAGACTAGGTACACTGAGCAAAGAACATTGAGAGTTTCCGGAGGAATTTTCTTATAAACGAGCAACCAAGTTGAGACATATTAGAACTTGTATTATTTTAATGAACATATAAGAGCCTTAACCTTGTAGGATATGGCAGAGGCTTAACCGTAAACACATTTCTAAACACTTTGATGATGTCAGACCGACACCGACCTCCTTCATAATTGGGGTGTTTGCTGATATGTAATTGCAAACACACTCAACACAGATGGAAGCCCACTGTGAATTTGACTCACATCACTAGGATGAACATGTAGCTTTGTCTGAACGCAAATGGCCTTATGCTTGCAAGGGAGGACCGCATGTATTTTTTCCCCCCAAATATGAACATACTGAGGGTGTCCACTCTTCAATCGCTGTTCAAGGGTCCCGCTTCTTATTTGGGGATTAAAACTAAACTGAGTTTCATGTTGTCCCAATTTCAGGTTAGGGTTTTAACTATTGAAGAATTAATAGGGAACTCAAATAATAGTGTCAGTATTCCTCCACTGCCAGTTGATGCATTACCAACACATACCAAGGAACCTTTTGCAAGTCTTAGTTGGTTTCAGGTCTGGCATGAAATCTTGTTATCATGGGGTTTTGTTGACGAGTGGGGGCAGGATAGAGCGGGAGCTTAACAGGGAGAGCGGTGAAGCTTCAGCTGTATTGGCTCTATCGAGGAGCTGAGCTGAAAAGCATAGCTGTCAATTTACCAGCTGATCTACGTTCCTACCCTCGCCCATGGTCGTGACCAAGAATTAGATCCCAGATACAATCCACCGAACTGAGTTTCTTCCACACGGTGTCCTAGCTCTCCCTTCGAGATGGGGTGAGGTACTCAGAGTCAAGGCGCTGCTCCCACATGATGAGAGGAGTGGCTCGGGCATCTGGTTGGGATGACCCTTGGATGCCTCCCTGGTGAGGTGTTCCGGGCGTGTCCCACCACCAGGAGACCAGACCCTAGATAAGCAGTTGCAAATGGATGGATGGATGGATGATGTCACTGATTTGCATCATACCTACATTTACTGTATATCTATTTGATGTGCTATACTCAAACACTCTCATCTTAATGTATCATCTACTTGAAAGTAAAAACACACAGTTTTTTTAATTTTTATTTTATTGTTGGAAAAACAGGCTTCAAGGGGCTAATGTTTAAAGTCATCCTTTATGGACCAGGAAGAAGACCTGTAATGAACAGATGACTGATGGTTTGGTCTTGAAAGCGGATTGCATTCAAATTAGTGCAATTTTCACTGACAATAGTTTCCATACAAGCAGTTTCAGCTCGCTTTTCCCCCTGGTGCTTAAAGTAGTAAAAAGGGAAACACTGAAGCCCAGTCTCCTTACTGTCTGTCATGTTCCTTTTATTTTAGAATCCTTCTGTCCATATCCCACAACTCGCTCAGTCATAACACACTGCCTTCTCTGTAGTGCCACAAAACAGCAGGACCATTTTAGGACTTCATGTACAATTCATGGCTTTCAATGGGATGTTTGCAACCTTCCGTGACAGTAGCTGACCATGAATCTTTATGGCACTTCTGAAAAGCTGCTCAATGAATGGAAATTGGTTCACAATTCAGCCTGTTTATTCCTTCAATTCCCAAATTCTCTCACAAGAGATTTGCAGACCTACTACAGCCAGACAGCCGTCTGGAAACACTTCTGAGTTCAAAAAAAAGTGTTGATGTGGTCATTAAGCCTTTCCACTTTGAAAAAAATAATTAAACTGACATGAGGATAACTGAGTGCAACAATCAGCACGAAAGAGAGCCTTTGTTTTGAAACGATAATGGCTTCTTTCTGAAGCAATGTGAGAACACCATATGGGGTCCCTTCTTCCCACTTCTATCTTACGTAAGATAGTAGATGCAAGCCCCAGGGTTTTCTTTCGAAGCCTTGAGGATGTCCACACACACTTGCACAGATTTAGGTCATGAAACAGGATAATAGTTCTTTTGCTAGATCACAGGATCTCCAAATAGAAATTTCCCCACCTACAATTTTTACTTGCCAGCCAACTCACAGCTGTGCTCTCGTTCTCTCTCTCTCTGTCACACACACACACCAACACACTCACGCGTGCACACAAACAAAAGCAATCTACGATAGTACAGTACAGCAAAATTCTCATTCTGAGCCCTCAGGTTTAAACTGTACATACAGCATGGCACCGCATGCTGTATGCATCAGGAAGCAACACATTCAAGGAAACACATTCTCTTATTGGTGCTTCAGCAGAAAAAAAGGGAAATCAGAAATGTCATGTTCAGGAGAACGAAATGAAAATGCATTAGGTAATACCGGGAGTTGATAAAAACAGGCTGAGGTCTAAGCATACTTCTGTTTGTTTCTGTCCCTTTGTTTTGACGATCGCTAATCACTGTACTATACATTTGTTTACTATTCCGTTGCAGGGCTCAGGACCAGCGCTATTGTGTTTTATAGACATACACGATTGCTATTTTTTTCCAAAATCGACACAAAAGTGATACAAATAGTAAGAGGGTCATTTATTTCCATTTTCATTTTGTTTTTTGATCATTTTGACTACCAGTATACAGGTATCTCTTTAGTATGTCGATCACTTCATTTTTATAATTCAATACCAATAACAAGCTTGTTAGGTTTGAACAAATCAATGTTTGGTAGCAGTACATTGGCTCCAGATCCAGGCCAAAAGAAAGCGGACCAAAGCATCAGTCTTAAAAGGTTAAAGAGCTTAATTCCTGTCTGTCCCACAGACGACTCAACCAAAGGCCTTGTTTGAAGTCAAAGGGCGAGGAATTAAACAAGCAATGACCTATTTTCGTGGCACTTCCAATTTTACCACTCAAACACAAGACAGAGTGACTTTCTGTTTGTTTGGCTTTTAGATTATTTAGTCAGACTACTCTTCATTGCGAGAGCTTAAAAATAAGCAACGCATATGCAATATTATATTGTTAAATTGTTTTGGAAAAATAATTGGTGTTCTGGGGCTTTATGCCCTTGGCAGGGTTATTTAGGGCAAATGCATCCTAGGTGAGGGACCAGACAAATCAATGGCCACCTATGACCATAGAATTGACTCTGAATATTTTACTCACAATTTTTACTCTGTTTAGGCGGTCCTAACACATGCTTGTCTTGGCATAAGCATCATCTGACAATTTTAGAACACACAACACTTTGGACAAACACCACACTAATGGAACCATTGATTGCTAACATCACATGAGTTCTCATCAAATTCATCAATTTCCTCAACCACTAAAGAAGGTGAGACAGTGACATACCTGATAACAAGCAAGTTAACCATTAGCATTTTGCTCACTCTGTGTTTAAGAATAGAGCCATCAGTCTTTTTCAAGCAACTTCAGACTAGGTTACGGTGATGTTATCTCTGCATATAGGAAATGCAAATGAGCGCCCATCCTATGTGGTGCTCCAACTCCTAGTCTTCAAATAATATGATATGAAGGAAATCATCACAACAGAGCAATAAAAAGCCTGTCTGCAATATTGTCGGTATGTGCTGAGGGATGGAGGGTCATTCAGCACTGTCAGCACAGTAGCACTTGTCCTGCATCCTATCCCAAGGTGACTTCTCTGCTGTTGGCAGGCAGAGCCTTGAAAACAGTTCATTTTCATCTCTGCCTGCTTCTCCCACGCATCAACATTTTGACAACAATACCCCCCACACCCCCCACGCCCCCTACCCCAACCACCAACCCATGGCCTTTTTTTCCACCTCTAAATTTTGGACAACTACATGATTGTTTTGCAAAATGGATGAGAACAATTCAACGCACGTCCTGTCTGGAGTCAGATTTTGACATGCTGCTTTCTCAGAAAGGAGCACATGGCCTTTTTCTATTTCAGTTGTCATAGTGGCGAAACCTACGCAGCAGCAGCTCTTACACTTCCCACACAATCACACACAGGAAGATAATTTGTAGTTTGAGAACGGAGGGTATTTGTCTACGCGCTTATCTGTATAAGATGAACTAAAGACACAATTCCATATTAAAGGGAACATTTCTGGACAACTTGTGGGTGTGAGACACAAAAATGAGCAAATGAGGCCATTGTCCTGTGTCTCCACGAGGGCATCTATTTTGGTTCAGTTTAATTCTCCTCCTGGGTGTAGGTGTGCTCATTCCCTTTAACCGTCTTCCTGTCTTGGATTTCTCTCCCTTGGTTAATTGATTAAGAGGATTCCACCTGCTGTTGCAGTCCTAAGCACAAAACACAATCTTGAGTCAACGTAAACACTCAGATCAAACTTATGACTGCGCGCACACTTGTTGACCAGAGATGGTGCAACGGTGTGGGCTACGCGAGCATGTGCCTTGGGCCTCGGGCCAAGCGAGATGGCTGGCACTGGCCTATATCCATGACAAATCAAAGGCACCGCTTTAGACACTGTCACATTTCAACATGGTACCCTGACTAACCATTGCTGGCTGGTGGCTTATAGGAGGCCCGAGAGATGCTTGATAATGGTTGACATCAATGTTTCTTTTGGGCGGGTCTCAATCCTTCTTGCCTGGGCTGGAGGCCCCACCTTCAACTTCAGACTATAACCCCAAACTTGTTTGGATTGCATCACAGAATGGATGGGAGAACCTTCAGCCCAAGGGCCAAAAACGGTTCACAAGAGCATTTGAACCAGCCATTCAATTCTAAATAAACACAACCTCAGACAAAATGTTTTTAAAAGCTCAAAGTAACACTTAACCCCTAAATGCTCTTAATAATTTTCAAAAACCATTCGTAGCGGTTATAATTTCTGAAATTTTGTACGTACCTGAGAATGTTCCATGAAAACCCAAATAGCCTTTTATCAGCAAAAGGACTCATGCCTCTGCCTTTCAGTTATCAATCATCCTCCATTAAGCATTGCGTTCTAATTATAATTAAATCCAATAATTTCAGCCTCAGGTAGTGTAGTTTGTATTAGAAAAGTGGAATGTTTGCATGCAAAACAAATAAGGTTGCTTCCGTGTTGCATATAAATAATACCCGGACTTTGCAGTCTTTAAAATGTATCTTTACCAATTGAAAGGAAAACGGTTTGTGGAGATGAAAACCTGTGGTAAAAGTGACACATTGCAGATGAGAAACTGCCACCCAGTTGTATCATAACCACAGTGTCTGCTATGTCAACAGTAACCATGTTGGCAACTCATCTTCATGCACTTGGTTTAAATCAATCGCAGAACAGAGAATCGACCTTCCTCACCCTCCCGAAACAATAATGTCACAGGAGTCATCCCGAAGCGCAACGAAGCCATACAGCGCCTCTTACCTTTGTGACAGTCATGCAGAATCAGTGAGTGAGCTGCAGGCCAGTGTCCCGTTCAAACAGAGATCAATGCTGCAGGAGTGGCAGAGTGATGAGGAGGAGAGGAGGGCAGCTCCGGTTGCTGGATATGCAGAGAGATGGGGGAGAGAGAGAGAGAGAGAGAGAGAGAGAGAGAGAGAGAGAGGAGGGGAGGGGGACAGAGAGGTTTGTGCGTCTAGCCCACTAAGTACCGAGAGGCTGATGGCTGCTGCAGTGAAGTCACGGCTGGCGCTCTGAGTGCAGTTGGCTCCCAACAGAAGGAAACGCTTTCCCGCACTCTGCAGGACACACCCCTCTCCTCCTACCTCATTACATGTACTCAAGATAACAACACACACTGGGGATGATGCACACACAGTCTGCTTGACCTGCTTTCTCACTCAGTATCGCAGTACTGTCTGGTTGGAGGTGGGCTAATACAGTTTATTGAGCTCTGCAGGGCGAGTGACTGTGCAAAAACATGACGATTGGCCGGAAGAAGGGGAATGTTGGACACTGTCTGTGTGTGTGTGTCGCACTTTGCCATCCTGCCCACTGCACACTGCTGTATGCACCGCCTGACTGATTGAAGGTTTTCTGTACAAAAATGAGAATTAATGTCATTAATACCAGCGCATGTTTGTGTCCTGAGGTGTCTATGTTCTACACTTATGCGACTTTCACGCTTCGGAGCAGGAAAAAGCACTTGATATTTTATTTTTACACATTCCCAATTTACATTGTTCTCTTAACAGCTGCAAGATGTCATTTGCTGTCCAAATCAGGACAATTGGTACAGACAATTTCATTACAGATTACTTAAAATGGCTACCAATGACACCTGATTTTGAATTTTAAACGTCTGGGAAAAATTTGGGATTAAATGGGTTAATGCATGGGCCAATTACAATCATTCCAAGCCTTTAAAATAAAGATTTTACTGTGATTAAGTGTTGTGGAGTTACCATTGTACACCGTGAACCTTGTATACATTATGCTTCATAATTCATTGGACGGCGGTTCACAGTGCACATGACCAAAGCCCTGTAGCATACTGCGGAAAGCAATTACCGTAAATTCCGGACTATAAGCCGCTACTTTTTCCCCAAACTTTCAACCCTGCGGCTTATACAGTGATGCGGCCAATATGTGTCATTTTTCTAACGGCCGCCAGGGGCGCTCGCGTAGAAAAGGTCAGATTAAGACCGGTCTTTATGACACTGTTTAATTCCGACACTGAGGACGGTGACTTCGATGGCTTCAGTTCACAGGAGGAAGATGAAGACGGCTCACCGTGATTTTCTTTCTTTGTAAATATGTTGACATGTTTTAATGTGGGCACATGCGGCTTATATACAGGTGCGGCTTGTGTATGTACAAAATTGGTTTTCCTCTAAAAATGTAGTGGGTGCGGCTTATAATCAGGTGCGCTCTATAGTGCGGAAATTACGGTAGTTTTTTTTAAGGCAAACATGCGATGGCCTGAATAAAGTTGAGAATACATTTCACTTGCTAAAGACAAAATGGAAAGGAACATTCCCACAACAAACGGCAATACAGAAAAGTATTTATCGACAGAAAAACAAAGGAACGCAAAAGTATAAACAGAAAGCGCTGGCGACACAAAACCAGGAAAAGCCAGTACGAACAAAAAAAAAAAAATGCTTGATAAAATATACGACACGAATGGCAACAATTCAATGACAATAAACTTTAATAAGTGTTTTGGGATTTCTTTTTAGTCTTATTTAACAAGAAAACTATCGAAATGACAGCGACTAGAACCATGAATAAGTAATCTAGAAAATTTCTCATGAGCAAAGTCAATCATCGGACATTGACTCAGCACCTTGTCAGTCCTTAAATCATGGCAAGGCCTGATTGGTAACAAGAAATAGGTGCACCACTGAAGAGTCACGCCCTCCACTCCAGCTGGTGCTGAAAACAAAAACGGAGCAGAACATAACAACTATGTTACAACACCTTGACTTTTAACACCCTCAAAAAGTGTTTGGGAACTGAGTCCACTCATTGTTGAAGCTTTGTAAGTGAAATTCTCGATGTACAACTTCAGTTGTGCAACAGCCCGGATCTCTGTTGTAGTATTTTGAACTTCATAATGCGCAATGGATTTTCGAAGGGAGACAAGTATGGACTACTGGCAGGCCAATGTACTACTCGCACTCTTATTACGAAGCCACACCATTGTGAAACGCTAAAATACGTAACATGCAACATGCGCAGAATGTGGCTTGGAATTGTCTTGCTGAAATAGATGGGGACAACCTTGAAAAAGTCATTGCAATATACGTGCTAGTCCAGTGGTTAGCACGTCGGCTTCACAGTGCAGAGGTACCGGGTTCGATTCCAGCTCTGGCCTCCCTGTGTGGAGTTTGCATATTCTCCCCGGGCTTGCGTGGGTTTTCTCCGGGTGCTCCGGTTTCCTCCCAAATTCCCAAAACATGCATGGCAGGCTGATTGAGCACTCTAAATTGTCCCTAGGTGTGAGTGTGGGCGTGGATGGTTGTTCGTCTCTGTGTGCCCTGCGATTGGCTGGCAACCGATTCAGGGTGTCCCCCGCCTGCTGCCCGGAGACAGCTGGGATAGGCTCCAGCACCCCCCGCGACCCTAGTGAGGATCAAGCGGTTCGGAAGATGAATGAATGAATATACCGTCTGTTGCTCCAAACACAAATGTTGCCTTCACTGATGTGCAAGTTCCCCACGCCATCACAGATGCTGTATTTTGAAATTACTGTACACTAATAACAATCCAAATGGTCCTTTATGTATTCATTCAGATTAGTATGGCAAACGTGACTCTGGCAGTCATTCACCTGAATATACTCGTAGGTCGAAAAGGTATTCTGTTTTTATTTACTTGTATCACGTCGCAACTTCTTTGGAATTGATGCTTGTAAATACCCTCAAATTGAAGCCGAAAGTTTGCAGTGAATGAACATCTTGTTTGTTTTGTTTCTAACCTACTGCAGTGTTGTCTATTTTACTTTGAAACCCATTGGTGTGATAATACTGTTTTGTGCTTTGCAAAGAAAAGCTGTCATCATTCCATGGTGTTGCACAAAGGCAGCCTTTGGCCAGTCTCCCAGAGTCACGTTTGCCATACTAATCTGTTTTCATGGAGCGATGATCGAGACAGGCCAAGATTCCAACCGTGTCTCCATGGTGTAACTTTATTCTGCAGTGGGACTTGTTTCTTTGAGTTATAGAATAAACAGCACTGTCTCTGTTTGTGTTTTTTTTTTTTTTTTTAATTACTGTAGTTCGATCGTCACATACATTATCATTCTCTCTTTGTTTTGCGGCAACATTCTTAAGTGTTTCCTGTTTAGAACAATAGTATTTCCCGAGTGAAATGTTATTTGGAAAACAAATGACTTAATTTATCGAAACAGACCATGAGCTTTATTTCACTGAGGCACACCGGATATCCAGTCCAACACTTCGATCCATTTTCTATGGCTCATCCTCTTCCAGGTCACGGATGAGCTGGAGTCTATAAACGCTGACTTTGGGTGGGAAGTGGAGTACATCCTCGAGTGGTCGCTGGCAAATTGCAGGGCACATATTGGCCAACACCCATTCACACTCACATTCAGACCTGGACCATTGAGAGTCTTCAATTAACCGAACAGGAAGTGTGACAACCCCACACAAGTTTGGTGAGGTCAGGCAAACTCCACACTGGAAACCTCAGAACTGTCATGCTAACCACTACTTCAATAGGCGTCATCAACTGGGTGGGGGTGTTAGATACCTGAATGTCTGACTCTGAAGTAGTACACCTCTCGCATATGTTCCACCAGTTGTCTGCAAAAATGTAAATGAGAGGAAAGACCTGCTTGAAATTTATTATGTATTGATGTCATCATGGTTAGTTTTCAGCAGAATAGATTACTCCGATCATTTCTATCTGGGTGAACTTCAGTAATCCACTCATCCATCCATTATTTGAACCATTTTAGCCTCACGAGATTTGCGGGCATGCTGGAGTCGATCACAGCTGACTTTGGACAGTAAGTAGGGTACACCCTGAACTGTGTCAAGCAATTGCAGGGCACAAACAACCATTCTCCCTCACAATCACACCGAAGGACAACTTAGAGTGTTCCATAAACCTATCGTGCATGTTTTTTGACCGTGAGAGGAAACCGGACTACCCGGCACGGTCAGACCACGCAAACTCAACATAGAAAGGTAAAGGCTGGGAATCAAACCCAGAACCTCTACACCAGGGGTCTCAAACTCAATTTAGCTGGGGGCCACTGGAGGCAGAGTCTGGGTGAGGCTGGGCCGCATCAGGGTTTCCACAAGAAAAGCGCTGATAAATCATTCCAATGTTCTCAAATATCTTTATTTTTAACACAAAATAATGAATTCAATCAAATAATTTGAAAAAGAAGCCACCCCGTCCTTCTCCATGAAGTATTTTACTTCTGCTCTCAACTCCAAAAAAATCTCTTCAATACGTTTCCCCTGCTGAGCCAACGTACCCCAGTGAAGTAGAGCACATCCCCGTATTCTGATTTTATTTCCTCTAAAAAAAATGGGCGGGGCGGAATAGGGTCAATACCTCACCGTGATTGGTTCGTTCAGCTCCGCACACAACAAGAGTCATTCGTATCAATCTTGCCGCGCTAATATGAATCTTTCATATTAAGACGGGGGGCCGCAAATGATCATCCTGGGGGCCGCAGTTGGCCCGCGGGCCGCACGTTTGAGACCCCTGCTCTACACTCTGAGGTGAATGTACTGACCAGTATACACCGTGTCGCCTTAAGTAATCCAGTAACTCTGCTGTATATTACGTTACGTTAATCATTTCCTCCACGGTGCAGAGGACAAACAACATCCGGCCTGATCATACTGTGTAGTTTGATATGCGGTACTTATTGGATGTACTGTAATGTATGTCATCAGTGTAAATCACTGTCAATAATAATTTACTATCTACGTATCTATTTGGGAGTCCTAACTCGGAACGGCTAATATGAGTTTGGGGTTGGTGAACAAAATTAAAGTTATAAATTATTAACAAAGTGTAAAGTTCTTATGTTAATGACTACTTATAACTGTTATGTTTCTGTTTAGGTCACGTTTGGTTTTGTTTCCTCATGGGCCCTTTTTGTCGCCACCTGTTCTCGTTATCAGTGTCCCTTGTGTTTAGCCAATCAGCTCCCTCAACCCTTCGGGTCTTGTCCAGGTGTTTCTCGTTGTCTCGTCACTTTGCTTGTATTTTGTTCCCTGAGTTCTATCAGTCTTAGTTGCGAGTTGTGAGTATGTGTCTGTGTGCTCCGCTCCTGGCACGTTTTGTCACAGGTTTCTTTTGTTACTTTGGCTCCTTGTGATTCCCAGGACTTTGTTTGAGCACTTGTAGTAAATAATTTTCCAGTGTACTCCTGTTTGTATTTTTTGTTAAATACATCTTTGTCAGTTCCACCCTGCTTTTTCTTGCCTCCCTTCTTTTTGGGGTCCTCCAACTACTCCACCATCACGCAAAACGTGACAATAACTTTGTTTAAATTGTGTATTTCCAAATTATAACATTATATACCTTATCTATCACCATTTAAAAGGATGCGTCAACAATAGAAACAAAGAAAAAATATATAAAAAATGGGTCAGCCCAATGCTCGGGTCAATTTAACCCAACTTTTTGTTAAATCACAGCATGATATTTTGGGTTATTTTGTATAAATAACCCTCTTTTTGTACAAAATAAGCCAGAAAATTGGATCAAACCCACTCAAGTACTAGATCAGTCCATTTTTTGCTCAAAATGTTGTTGTTTTTCAACCAGCAATTTCAGGAGTGCACACGTAGTAATATATTGAAGAGTGGGGATGAAAAAGAAAATACTTTTTCTAAATACATTCAAAATAATATAGAGAATGATTATCATGTTGACGTGTTCCAGTTTCTCATATGGCCCTATGCAAAATTAATTGCACACCCCTGCTCTGTACACTTTGTCAAGGGCAGTAACCATTTTACCAGCAGAATTACCTCCATAACTAACCATTTGCTGTCCTCTTGTGGTAAAGTTGCAATATTACCTTGAAACGTTTAATACTGTACCCCCTGCCCTCCCTTTGGCTGCTTTTTTTTCTTGGCATCCACGCCGTACAATTGGGTTGCGTTGGGTGAAACAGTGTGTGAGTGTATGTGTGTGTATGTGTGTAGTCTGTTTGCGTGTTCTTAATATTATACGGTATATTGCTCTGTTAGTGTACATTGCATCCTATCTGTTTCACTTTCACCACAAAGTACTGGTAATTAAATATAATTAAAAGAAGGTCATCTTTAAACTACATTTGTGCATGACCTGCATGCTTTACAGGAAATTGTTAGCTAGACACACATTGAACACAGCTGTGTCTTTATTAAACGGTTCCAATGAAAAATGGTGAAATGACAGCTTGGTGTGAAAAATGAAACTTGATTTTTATTTATTTATTTTTTTGCTGAATGTCAATAATTACTAGATTAATATTCATGTTATATAAAACTGCCATGTGTTTTATGTTCATTTAACAATAACAGAGGGAGCTACCGTAAAAAGGAAGTGGCCTGGCATTAGCCTTATTTCTCTTAAAATTACGCAGTAAAGGTGGATGAAAGGATGAAACAGGACTGACTTTTTAAAACCGAGGTAGCGAGAACTTAGACGAGCCCCTCTAATACCGGCTTAGGAAAATTCCCCATCCCCTCCGGTGACCGCGTTAGAGCGGGTGAGGGATTAGAGGAATTTTAACCCTTAGAACGGAGAGTCGGCTGACGGGGAGAGTTACTGCAACACAGGGGGCATGCCAGAGATTTGAATGATTTCCAAAGATCTCAACGGTGATGGGACATAGTGATTTCCTAGTGTAGTTGCAAAAGTGCTCATCAAAATATGAACATTGGCATAGATCTATCTATTGAGAGGGGGGATTACTAATTGGGTTGCTCGGTGGTTCAGTGGTTAGCGTGATCGATGGATGGATGTTTCCCAATTATTGTGAGAAATCATTCACATAAATTAGTGTTCTTAATCATTAAAAATAATAAGTACCGGTAGGTATTGTAGGTCCGGATTTTTTTATTCTATTAGCTACCATTTGGTTTTATTATCGTATTATCTTATGAACTATTTATCTATCTCAGTATGCTATCCTCCGAATCAGGTAACTTTTTAATGAGGATAAAACCCAGATGTCAATTATAAATCTTTCAATGTACAGTATGAGATCAGACATAGCCTCAATGAATAACTGATGAGGGTTGTCAATATTTTTATAGCTACATACTATATTTATCTCTATCCTATATGTTCCTAAAGAAATCAGCAAGTTCCAGTAAGGTGAGCAATATTTTCCATTAATTTGAGTGACTAAGTTGCCTTGAATAATGTGTGTCTATTGCAAACTCTCATCACACCACACATCTAATAATGTTTAATTCAATTTAATGAATGAAATCAAAACAAATCTGTGAACTCTTCCACAAAATCCAATTTCTTAGGTGGTAAACAGACTATGAATCAAAGGTTCTCCTTGGGCTGTACGTGGCTCTAAAATACGCATACATTAGAAGATATAGCATGCCCGCCAACATCAAAAAGAGGTCTGAAAAATTCTGAAATGCTGCAGGCCCCTAGTCTAAATCCCTGGCAGAGTTTTCCTCAGCTATTTGAAATATGCTTTTTATCAAAGCTAATATGCTGGAGCCACTTTGCTTAATACCCTTAAAGGCGGTGTACACAAACACACACCGGTATTTTTCATCATCGTGCAAACTGCTGTGTTTTGTTTATCAAGAATGGAGCGATAGAAATCAAGAAAGGAAAACAAGAAAGCTTTGTTCTCCGATTTGAAAAGCACAATCAGAGTTTCTAAATGCTTCCTGCAGGTCGCACCGAGACCACCAGAGGGGCCATTTTCATGGCTGTAAGAAAGAGCAGCAATACCCCTCCTCTTCTCACTCTTCTTCCAACCCTAAATCCCTGGAGCCCCCCTTCGCCGCCTCCCCACTATTTCCCCTCAGAGAAACTGTTGCTCTATTGGAACATTTAATGTACAGCTCCTCGAATTTCAGCTTCTGGAGCTCATGGCACTGAGTTCCAGTCAGCCACAGTCTGCACACAAAAACACTTCCTCTAGCCTCAGCAAAATGGAGAAAAAGAGGGGAGGGGAGTGAGCAGGACTGTGAAAAGAACAGGTAGCGGAAAATATGTGACATAAGTTGACAGAAGCAGGAAGTACGCCAGACAGTAGTATTGAGCGTCCTTGGGATTAACGTCATTTTTTTTCTCATATTTTGCTCACAGCTGCCTTGACCCTTGCATTAGTTATGGATTTATTGTATCACTGAAATCTCAGCATCTCTTTCCACAGTTTCCTGACGTATTCATGGCTCCTCTCTCAACTTTTCCCTTTCCAGAGCAACTTCTCCTACCCTCTTGTTTTTTCACCTGGCTGTCATTTATGCTGATTTGTCATCTAATGGGGGGAAAAAAAATCATATGCCTCACGACCCTTACTAGTCAGTACACCCTGAATTATTGAGAAGGTCCCCTTGTCGTTATTGAAAGTTCCGTGCATGCATATGACATAAATAGAGCCTTGAATATGTCACCAAACCGCAGGAACAGAATTGTATTTCATGCCTGTTTTTTCTGTAATGGCCATTTTAAAAACATGTGACATCAAACATATTTGTCCCAAATTGGGTTGCGCTTTGAGGTGTGACAACTTTTTCACTTTTGAATTTTTTTTCACTTTCAACTTTCAAAATGTTCAGTGGCATCAGGCCAAGACATACATATAATTATTTATTTATTTATTTATATTTGGCGCCCTCTATGAGCCGCAGCAGCAGGAGTGTGTCAATCACATAGTCACTATGCTGCATATGTAAATAAAAAACCCACCCAGTCCAAATCTTGCATATGACATAAATAGAGCCTTGAATATGTCACCAAACCGCAGGAACAGAATTGTATTTCATGCCTGTTTTTTTCTGTAATGGCCATTTAAAAAAAATGTGACATCAAACATATTTGTCCCAAATTGGGTTGTGCTTTGAGGTGTGACAACTTTTTCACTTTTGAATTTTTTCACTTTCAAAATATTCAGTGGCATTAGATCTAGCCATACATATATAGTTTGCATTACTTTTTTTCTTGAATAACAAAATGAGTATTGGGTTATGACTCTATATAAGTAACTCTAACTCTATGTGTCCAATATTGTGTATAGCGTTTATATAGATATCAGAGTGAAAAAATGTTGTACATGGTAATTAGAACCTTGAAAAAGTATAAAAGTCACAAAAACTATGAAAAATGTTGAAGTAACATACTTTCTAACAAACAAACAAAACAACCAGCAACTAATATGCAAACTTGATAACAAAACGAAAAACAAACACAAAACTTTTTTTTTTTTTTTTACAATCAGAACAAATGGTTGTAGTGTGTTTGTGGCGGATTGGCCTTTCCACATCTGCCACAATAATTCAAGCATGAAGCGGTTTTCGCAAAAAGCTATACGTATTGCTTTCTTTTTCGCATGTCCTCTTCCTGCAGCTGCTGCAGGGCTGCTGTGCAGCTGCAGTTGCAGTGTTGGTGTGTTTACGTGCATAAACAAATGTAAAACTCATTCATTCATTCATCTTCTGAACCGCTCGATAAATGTAAAAGTCGATTCTCAAAAAATAACACTTGATTTTCAAAACAACGTCCAGCCAGTAACTATCGTTACGCGTTGAGTTTGCTTGCGTGCTGCACCCTCAAACAAGCCAATCATGCCAATCAATCAGGGCACTGGGCATGCCCGTGCACAAATGCACATTGTGAGTGCGCGATCTACTGGCGTGAAGACGAGAAAAAAGACTGATGAGCCCATCATTTCAAATGGCCGTAAGTACACTCCTAAAACGTGGCTGTTTCGCCTGTGCTGAGCGCGTTCACGTGAACGCGCGTAGCGCGTCACGTTCATTACGAGCCCACACGGCCGGGCGTGCATTGCATAACAGTTTGACCAATTCAAAAGTCGATTTTCAAAAATAACACCTGATTTTCCAAAAACACCCAGCTAGCAATGCTCTACAAACTGCATTACATTGTTTTGCGCGTGCGCGAGCGCGCACGTGAAAACCAATGTAATTTATGTGCAACATACGCGGGTGGGACATCTTAAGAGGTGACACCAGGAAGTTGAGTCTGTCTGGGTGACGTCTCTGCAAGAGACGCGTGCACGACCTCACATTCAAATGTGCACAAAATGGCGGAAAAATACTGCTTCGATGTCTTTGCTCAGTACTGTTCTATGTGACGTGCACAAACGATCATATCCACACACATAGATGCAAATAGACCTCTCGCAACAAACTACACCGTTTATTCGACTGAAAATGACGAACTGGAAGTACTCTCAATGACGTAAAGAGTCGGCACGAAGATGATATCTTAGGCTAAAGCGCCATCTCGTGGAGAATGAGGTAAAAACTCACTACCACAATTCTCAAGCTTTGATAGTATTGGTGAGCCGCGGTGATGTGATTTGTGCAGAAATTGAGAAAATGCGCGATAAAACACCAGTTTTACATTAAGCTAATTAGGAGGGATGTGCATATATGTCGAGTGCCTACATAGGTCTCAAATTAGTCACCAAACGTGGAATTCCTGTTCATTTAGACTTGGTTTTATGTCCCGCACTATTTATTTTCACAACCATTAGTTACTTTGTGCTAGTGACCAGTCGAGAATGTACTCGACCTCTAGGCCAAAGACAGCTGGGATCGGGATCACCCGCGACTGACAAGAGCTGAAGAAATTGGATGGACAGCTGGATGGTTACTTTGAATATTTGACTTTGTCTTACGTGGAAACACTCATGGAGATGCATTTTTTTTTTGGGACGCTGAGTTTGTTTTCACCGTCGACAACTAAGCCTGATTACCGTTAGACCTGTTCAATTAAGAAATCATTTAAAGTGAACCTGTCTCAAAAAAAAAAGAAAAGAAGTCAGCCAAAATATCTCAAAAAACTGTGAGAAAATGCAAGAATCAACAACAATGAGAAATACAGTAGCTGACATCGATAAGTTTGGAAAGAGCCACAAAGTTAAACCTTCAGGATTCCAATGAGCCACGGTGAGCGCCATGATCCATAAATGGAGAAAACATGGAGCTGTGGTGAACCTTCCCAGGAGTGGCTAGCCAGCAAAACTTACCTCAAAAGCGCAGCAACGGCTCATCCAGGAGGTCACAAAGGAAGTCTCCTGGGCGACGTCTAAAGCATCGCTGGCCTCCCTCGTCTCAGTTACGTTCAGTGTTCGGTGATCATCACCCCACACCACACACACACACACACACACACCTTTAATCATAAAAAGAACATATTTATGTGTTTGATTACCGTACCATTCAAGTGGGTAAACCATATAATATAATGTATTAATTTACAAAAAACGTTTATTTTGCTGCTGTAGACGGCAAATTTCCCCAGTGTGGGACAAATAAAGGTTATCTTATTTAAAAAAAAAAAAACAATTTGAGAGGAAGGCAACTATTTTTTTCACCGCACTGTACCTGTACTCAACGTGTCAGTTAACAATATTTAATCTTCAGTCTTTATTTTAAATAACTCCAGGCCAGACCAAAGTGTTTTTGTGTTAGCATTTCTGTTGATTCGTTTTACAATTTGATACAATTATACTCTTGCTTCGGTGATGTATTGTTCGTCTCACAATACAATACTTTTTTCTGTAAATCACAAATTGGATTATGTGCCCACTTCTTTCTGTTTCCACAATGCTGAATTCACAACATCTTTTGTTTGGGGTCCCTCATTTTGATGTAATCTAAGGAAGTAGTTTTGGCCTGTTGAGCTAATGGTGTCACAGAAACAGCCGCACTGTGTATATTGTTGTGTGGTCCTCTTTTTTTTTTCAGAGTGCAGATAAAAGACAGGCTATCATCTGGTTCAGTACTAAATCCAAAACTCTTTCTTCAATTAGTGAAGCTCCCGCCATTGCTTACACAGCTTGTTGGCAAGTCTGATATTTTCACTCCCTCGCTCAACACGAACAGACTCGGGATTACGAAAAAAGCAATGGAATGCTCCCGAACCTTTAGATCCAGAGCTGTAAATGCGTAGGAAGTGGTCACAAACAAATCCAAACATGTTTGAATTGTCTTTAAATCCTCCTTGGGTGTGACATGATCGTCAATAACTTCATCTGGGTGATTGATTAATCAAAGTTCCTGAGCGATTTAAAAAGAAATGTGCATTTTTGTTTTTGTTTTATCATCTAAATGTGTCGCTTTGACCTCACTATCTCCTCTATGGAATTGTTCGAATCAAGCAAATAATCTGAATCGAAACTGCTTGGCTTTGATTACATTGCAATTTCTCATCTTGATTGCGCCTGGTAATCAAAGTGGGAGCACATGATTACTGCCAGCCGCCTGAAACCAGTGGCATATTTCCACCACATGGAACAAGTGACAGCAGAATTGTGGAAGCAGTTCGCAACCCTCTGTGTGGACTTTTGGAGTTTTCCCTGCCCCCTGACTCGGCGTGCTCTCATATTCCAAAAGCATGCATGCGTCTTAGGTTAGTTGACGACACAAACTCGTCCATAGGTGTGAATGGTCGTTTGTCCATATGTGCCCTGGGATTGGATGGAACCCTCTGGCATATTTTCCTTACTGAATTCAATGAGCCTTTTGGGAGTGAGGGGACAAAAAGACCAGCCTGATGTAGCAACTGATCAGTCACAGTTACCCGTATTTTCCGGATTATAATTCACTCCGGATTATCAATCACACCGGCCATAAAAACATATACCTGTAAATCACACTGGAATATAAGAATATATTTAATAAAATCCAAGACCAGGCACAGACATGTCATCTTGATAGGCAATTTCATTCATTCATTTTCCGACCTGCTTATCTATCCTCTGTTAGGTTGATTGTTTTTGGTTATCATACATTTGCATATTATTAATGATAAATTGATTATGCTTGCAATGAAGAACGCTTATGCTTTTAATAAAGATATAATGCTTTCAATCATTATATACTCACATTTATACCGTAATTTCCGGACTATAGAGCGCACCCGATTATAAGCCGCACCCACTACATTTTTAAAGGGAAAACATTTTGTACAAGGTATAAGCCGCACCTGTCTATAAGCCCATATTGTGTAACATATTTACATAGAAAGACGGTACACAGGCGGCCGTGAGAAAAATCTTGATATCGCCTGTGAGAAAAATCTTTATATAAGCCGCTTCATTAAATAAGCCGCAGAGTTGAAAGTGTGTGACAAAAGCTGCGGCTTATAGTCCGGAAATTACGGTAATCAAGAATCTTTAGTGCACTGTGTGGCAGTTTAGGGACGCAACCAACTTTCCGAGGACGTGGTTGGGAAGAGATAAGTATTAAGACTGAACAGGAGCAAGGTTGGACAGTGAATGGAGCCATCAACACCAGCTGCAACGTGATGTTTTTGGAACAATTGCATACATGTACGTAACTTATACTCCCATACACACACATAGTCAAACTAGTTCAGTGTGTCTTCAACAGCCCTCACCCTTTAGGTTGGACACACCTATGTAGTAGATTTCTCAAAATGGAGTCTCCTGTCTCCCCCTTATGTTTTATGTCTAGATGGGATGCGATGATGGGTAGCACACCACCTGAGACAGGGCTGCCCCTGAAATGAGGCAATTGCACCATGGCAAGACATATGCTGGAGAATACATTAGAATAGAACTTTTTTGTCACTTCCACAGAAACTCACTGAAACTCTGTTAGGAATCTCACAACTTGTGGGATTGAATTAAAAGAAATATAAGTCAGTGAGAGCAACAGGCTGAATGACGTGTGCTCCTGTGTTTAATAAACGGTTTACTTTACCTCAAGTGTCTCTGTTATGGACCCAGAACCCTGTAACCCCGAGAGCTAGCCCAAAAGCAAGAACTCGTGGGATATATTTGTGCGGTTCAAACAGGCAGAGATGTGTCAGTGTAGTTAATTCTAGAATGCATTTGAGTGACAGGTGAAAACCAAGCGGGGAATGTTTTCAGCACATTCAGCAGGCACACCCACAGAGAGGATATTGAGGATGAGGAAGCGAGATTTCAGTTATTCTTTTCGCGAACTGCTTGTCCTCACTAGGGTCACGGGGCTTCATTTCGAAAAATTCTGGGTGAATTTTCACCTGTTTTTTTTTTTTTAATCTTTAATGCTCACAATACTTAAAGTACGTAGCTCTCAGAAGACGGAATATTCTCAGTTGAACTATTGAATAATAGTAAGAACATGTTTATTCATTGACATTTGGCACAATTATTGACAACACTCTTCTCTGAGGTGTGTCAAATTTCTAAGACTTGTTTGTTGTGAATTTTACAGGGATTTTAAGATTAAATACTATTTTTGACCGTTTATGTAAATTCTAAATTCATTTTATTTTTAGATGAGAGCTAACCATATGATTTTACTTGGAGCATTGTGGTGAATGATTTTCTTGGGGGAGGGGGAAGCTCCAACCGCTGAGTTATTTTTTTTAACTTACATCATTTCTTGTTAAAGGTATTGTTCAGTATGTAAGCCTACAGGCTGGAATTCTTCATTATACGTACCACAACAGACCAAAGTCACTGCTTTGTTCTGACAAAATGCATTTTATGCTCTTTGTATGTGGTTATACATTTTCATTCTGTTTTGAAGGACAGCCAGAAGAGACCACTGTTTTCAATTCCATGTTATTGCTGCATTTTGTGGCTGCATTGTTCGGTGTTGAATTTCATGTATTCTACTGCAGGTACCTTGTTGATCAGCAAAGGTTGTTGGTTTCTTTTTATATGAAAGTCTGTCTTGTGTTCGTCATGAAGATATCTGTATATATATATATATATATATATATATATATATATATATATATATATATTATTTTTTTTTAACAAAACTTATACAGTATACTGCAGCAAAAACAGCTGTCGCTCTTGATCTGGCCTTATAAGGTTTAGAAATGAGAAAATGCGGCTTCTTAAAACATCCCCAGCGACAAGCGATATGAAGGTAAATAGAGAATTTCAAGAACCGACACATTTCGTGAACATAAGGGAGCTTGAAAGTGCAACGTTGAACAGGCTCCCCAGCTGTCCACAACCGCAGGGGGCAGATTGACCTGCAACTGGCAAAGGGAAGATACTTAGCAGTCTGCTAACGCTAAACCACAGTAGCAGTAGTAGGTAGTCTTCAAAAAGCTGAAGTCTGAGTCGGTATTTCCAGCTAAAACTCTCATTCCTGGACACCAGCTGTTTGGCTGAGGAAACTGGGGCACCAGCCAGCTGTTTCAGTGGTTTTGGTATAGGTACACTCCGTGTCCTTTTTTCCATAGACGTCTTTCTGACGTTCTTTTGCTGGTTGTGTGTTCAAGTCTAGCGTGTCCGTGCTGAATGGCTCAGCCTTTCTCACGACAACTCCAGGATGTCTGATGAAATCTAATCCACTGTAATTCATCAGATTTAGGGTTACTTGGAAAAAAGAAAAAGTTGAAAACGTTTGCTCTAACCCTTTCACCCACATGATTGATTGACAGATAAAGTCAGTAAGTAAAAGTATAAAGTTAAAAAAAAAAAAGTTGTATACTGTATTGAAGTTTCTTTGAGTTTAGGGTTGTTGGCGTCATATGTTCTCCTGTCACTGAACTTTTTGTCCAATGAATGTTTTTTTCCCCTCTGTCCCTGTTTCCCAGAAGAGAGTAATAATAGTGCTGTAATAAAATGGTTTGTCGAGTAGGTTTGCTATCGTTGTATAAAAAGTATCACTGAAAGGTAGCCCTTCCCTTACAAAGTACAATAATATCTTATTCCTAGTCAAACAAGCTACTGAATAGAACTGTTGGTTGGCATTTTCGCATTTGAGGTCTGTGTTTTTGTGACACTCGCATTTTTGTTTTGAACACTCCCCTGGGTTCAGGGGCCTCTCACAATGGGGCCTTCGCTGACAAGAGGTGATCGCTGGTAATAAGATGCCCCGGCGGGGACCTTTTACCCATTCCAAACATATGTCCCACAAATGCTCAACTTTCATTTTTCACAGCTCTGTGTCATGTTCAAATGTATATGGACCCCAGTAAAAGCACAATGTCTAGGTGTTTGCATTGAACATGGATGTGTGTGCTGGATGTACAATATGTGTTTTCTGAGCGGTAAAGATGACCTTCAACGAAGTCCTACGGACTCGGTATCTGGCCGCAGTGAGATCAGCTCTGCTGATATCAAATAAAATGCTGGAGGGGCGAAAGGATCCCGCACATTCCACTCCTCCCGACACACCCCTAGCCCCGGTGTAGTGCCATCTGTGACGTCTTTTGGTGACTTCATGGTGTTTGTTGTTATGACGTGTGTACTTGATTTGGACTTTTCTCAGCGTTTTTTGGCCACGACATTCATCAAAGGAGAAGTATCCGTGCTTGGTGGTTGCGCCTTCTCGGCAGCACGTGTGTACCAGCTTTTGATTGGGAGGAATGTCGGCGCCATTTGATCGTCGGTGCCGGACAGCCCCGGGGCGCTTGTTTGTTTCGCCTGTAATGGGCAGCACTTTTCACTGCCCCATCTTGTTCAGTGGAGATGTCGGCGCTGTTGGACAGTCTGCGTTGGTGCGGGTGCATGGATGGCTGCTGAAGTTGAGGAGGAGGAGAGAGGAGCGTCGGCGCGAAGCACCGATGTGTATTTGGAACTGAGAGTCGCCGCTTGGAATTGAAGTGGATTTACATGGGACAGGAGAAATGAACCAATCTCTTTTTTCATCAATGGACGCTACAGATTCTTGTTTACTTTGAAACTTAGCTTGGAGCCGACGTGTGCAAATTTTGAGCATGGTGTCTCTGATTCACTGGTAAAAGGACACTGATTCTTTCCTCTTTGCTCTAGAACTGCTTCAAACAACAAAGCCGATGAGGGAAAAGTGGTTAAGATTGCACGACTGTCCGTGTTTTACGTTGTGTGTTGTATTTATAATTTTACTTTGTTAACTGTTTTGTTAAGTGCTTTGTTACAGCTGCAGCTGTTGTGAAAGCACTATATAAATCAGGATGTATTGTATTGTATCGTATTATATCTTTTCCTTGACTAATGTCCAGTCTTCTCACCCTGATTCAAAAGTGGTGCTGGTAAACAATGAAGTCAGACTTTGTTCCTCCCACCTGTATTGTTGCAGCCAACCCACACACAGTACGGTAATTATCCCTTTTTTTGTGTGCGCTGTCAAATGGATCATTCAAACACTCGATAAGCACGGGAAGGCAAATAATTGACCATCATCATGGCAGCCGCAGACATGTCCAAAGGCGGGTGGCACCACAGGAAAATGTTTAATATCAGCACAATAGTGCACATACAATTTAGACTGCATTATGATTTCCTTTGCTTGCCAAATTACACGTTTATTCGAAAAATACAGTTTGCAAAGCTGTCTCCTCCATCCCGAGCAAACTATCGAGCCGGGTCGAAAAACAAACCTTAAATCTCAAGTTTGAACAGTGCCAGCTGTGAGGGTGTAGAGCAACAGAGACTATTGGCTCACACACACATTCCCATTGGAGGAGAGACTTGTTGTCCTAAGTATTCCATTTAAAAAGTCTAGCATTGGAGCATAATCTTTGTGTGCAGAATATTGTAGACTGTTTGGTTTTCCACTGAAATCCAACAGGACAAAAACCCTGTTACAACTTTTCCATCTGTCCGGTCAAAATGCAAGCGCAACGAGAGAAGATAGAGTGCTCCCAACGATGAAGGCATGACGGAAGCATACGTTTATGTTAAACCACATGACGGCATGACCTAGGCATCTGTTATGAGCAGCATAATTGGATAAATGAATGTGGTGACATTTCTTTTTTTCTTTTCAACATTTTTGCCCTGGAAAGCAAGAAGACAAGAGAAGGGCTTTTGTAAGATCCATTTGGACATATGTTTCATATTTCGTTTTATAGTATGTCTGTTAAACTGAAGCCCAGGATAGGATTCATACTAAAATGAACATACATATTTCATATAATGAAAATCACAAGAGGAATTTCTTCTATTTACAAACAGCATCACATTAAAAAAAACCTGTGAAAGAATATTGATTACTTGTACCTTATGTGTTTTGCTTCCTTCTAAATCTGGTGCAAGCATCTCTTCATGTCTTGTGATATTGATTAATGTATCTGCATGTTGTTCACAGACCTCATTTAAAAAAAAAGTGAAATGCTTTTGACATGGATGTTATTACGGTATTTTGAATTTCGGTTTCAACCTGGTAAATGCTTGAGCTCTGTTGCATTCTGTTGTTGTTCATCTTGAGGCGCGTGGCTTTACATTTCCATAAAAGTCGAGTTGCCCACCATTTCTGTTGGCACAATTCAACCGGGGAGAGATCTGGAAACATTCAAATGACTCACTCAAACTCCGAAAGAAACATTTATCTTTCTCATTCTTTGAATGTTGCTTCTTATTGTTTTCACAGAATATGTCTTGCATGTATGGACTTCCAAGAATCTGACAGCTACTGAGATTGAAGTGGCTGAGGAGAAATGTATGTCTGTTTCTCTTGGTGGGAGATTCACCCAGGCAACATTGTGAAATACAGTTGTGGTTAGCACAGCCTGACAGTTCTGAGATTTGGGATTTGAATTTCGAGTACTTTTTCATGCTTAAGTTTTAATGTTCTTCCTGCCCTTGTATGGGTTTTCTCTGGGAACTCTCAGGCCCTACAGCTAGTTGATGATAAGTCCAGTGTGTGCCCACCTGCAACCCAAATGAGGGGGAAAAAAAACTATGAATGGATGAAAATGTGTCCAAACGTACAAAGTACATCAAGTTAGATATCATATTTGTGTCTGATCCCATGGTTCATCCAGTGACCTATATACCTCACTCCAAAATGCATTTAGATTTCACTTCGGTATATTCCGATCACCAATTGTTCATCAGTTTTTCAAAACCACAAGGTTTTGATTTTATGATAGTTATAAAGAGTATAGTGGGAGTAATTCGGGGGGTTTGACGTCAGTCTCTAGTTGTGTGTGTGACACACATGAGCCCAAATTATTCAATGGCCTTTTAAGCCCGAGTCCTCTGAACTCAAATGGCAAATGTGGCCAGGCAAATGCTTGGCTTGAAGAGAAAGTCAAATGGAGAAACAAATTCACAGAGAAAATGTTTGTAACTACAGTGTAAATGTAAATTGTAATATAACCACAGTTACTGTATGAGCAAAAATGATTCATACTACAGTCAAATGTCCGAGTTAAAATGCCATAAAATGTCCAAACTTTTTGCAGAAATAATTATTATTAAAACAGGCATAGGCCAATATACGTTCTTTTTATAGATTATAATATCTGAATTTACAGTTTATTAAAATGCCAACATATTGCATGTTAAGATCCAGACTTAACGTATATTGGACAGCAGAGATGGGTGGTCATTGGATTTTGTTTTTAAACTTTCATTGAAAAACTGCCTTTAGTGTTTACTTGTCTTATCTTTGACCAATATTTAAATTTCTTTGATGATCTGAAACATTGAAGTGTGACAAACATGCAAAAAAATAAGAAATCAGGAAGGGGTGGGAGGCAAACACTTTTTCACACCACTGTAGATTCAACAATGTTTTGTTCAATTACAGTCCACATGATGCAGAAGTGAAATATGCCTGCATGGTGGCCATGAGACCACTGAATTCCTCTCAGCCTGCACACTGTCAGTCATATTTCCCTTACCCACTTCCACTCTCCATGCTCTGATTTGCGTTAACCTCAACAGTGGTCAACTACTTCATCCCATTCCCGAAAGATGATCTCATATTCATTTCTTTAGTTCGGCCAGAGCAGTGATGCTAATCTGCTTTTTATGTGAATGTCAGGATACATACTTGCAGTTGACGATAAAATAGGATACTTGGGAACATAACACACGATGTTCTCGCCTTCTACAGTACAGTATTGTCTCTGTGGAATTAATAGCATGTTGTTTCTGTCATTTTATTCAGATACTTAAGCATTTTTTTTTTTGTAACTATTGGCTCTTTCCACATTTCAAGTCTTTTTCAGAATTAGAATCCTCTTGTTTGGCCCAGGATGAATTACACACAAGGAATTTGTCTCCGGTAAGTACAGGCTACAGTAGTATTGCAATAACAAGCAACTACGATAAACAAAGACATGACATATAAGTATCAAAAGACTTTCCGTAATGTCAGGGTACCATTGTGCAGTTGTACCTACCACCCAATGACAGCTGTGCGACAATGTACAGTCGTTGAGCAGAGATAAAGTGATCAGTGGTGCAGTACAATATTATGATGGCTATGCAGTTGATGCATATAATCTTTGCACCATTCTTAAATGACCAGTAGCAGTAATTGGAGTACAATTTTAGGTGTACCATAATGCAGTAAGTCCTTGAGCACTTTAAAGTGCCTGATGCTGGAATATTGATCAACGACAATTGTTCAAGAATGTGGACAGCGGGTGCTACAATGGTCATTGCAATAATACTGTTCAACAGGGGTGTGCAAAAATGCAGAGCCAAAATAGATTTGAGGTACTGTTTAGGGAGTTAATGGCTTGTTTTGGTGCGCATGGTTCAATAGCGTTGAAGGGTGTCGCTGGAAGAGGTGGTGGGCAGGGTGTAGCGGGTCCAGTAGGATTTTCCATGCCCTTGTCTTGGTTTTTGTGGTGTGCAAGTCCTCAAAAGTGTGTAGTGCGGTGCCAATGATTTTTTTCCGCAGTCCTAACTGTCCATTGCAGTTGGACTTTGTCCAGACTGTGATTGAGGAACACAGGACTGCTGTGTAGAACAGTCTCAGCAGCTCATGTGGCAGACTCTGCTTCCTCAGCAGCCTCAGGAAGTACTGTACATCCTCTGCTGGATGGAGTTAATGTTGGCCTCCCACTTTATTTCCTGAGAGACTGTGATTTCCAGGAACTTGTAGGTCTCGACGGTTGACACAGGGCCGTTGGAGTCCACGATCATCTCTACAGCCTTGAGCGTGTTCAGCTCCAGGTGGTGTTGGCTGCACCAGAGTGCCTGCTGCTCCACTTTTTGTTGGCACGTCGCCGTCTTTGATGAGGCCGATGGCTGTGGTGTCTGTGAACTTTATGAGTTTGACGGCTGGGTGTGTTGAGATGCAGTCATTCGTGTAGAGGGAGAAGAGCAGCGGAGCGAAGACGCATCCTTGGGGGGCCCCAGTGTCGATGGTGCGTGTTGATGATGTTGTCCTTCCCACAAACCTTTATTCAAGGTCTTTACTGTATTTACTGAAAACATTCAAACAAATACAAAACAGTGGTTTGTTTCCATGTCAAAACACATAACCACTATGGTACTGTAGCTCTTACATCCTCAGTAATTCTATTTTTCACTTGCCTTCCTCCTCTTGCTTCTTCACCTAGGCGTCTTCTTCCTCAGCCTCCACTAATTCTCACACTTGCTGCTCCCTCCATTGGACTCCACACCAAAAGCTTATCTGTGGCTTATTTATAATTCTCAGGCTGATTGCAAAGTCAACTAATGATCTAAAACAGTTTTATCCTGTGACAGTTGGCAGAATCAGGTAAATATTAGCCATAAATGTGTCTAGTTTTGCAAAGGGTGTGTTGCTCTTTTGAAAACTGAGTGGAAACCAGTGGGTTGTGTGTTGCAAACTCAGTATAAAGCAGTGTTTGTTTTTCGTTCTGCAAACTCTGTGAGTGGTTTTGTGATTGGTAATATTAGATTTAGAAATTGTGCTAAAATAATCACACTCCGAAAAAAATGAAATGTGAATACATACCTAGCTGTGGAATAAATGCTTCTTCCTGCAGATGCCTTTACACACACTCGAAACACTTTCTCCAGATGAATATTCAAGGCCACTTGCTGAATCTGTAATCTCTTCCTGATGTCTTCACAAACCTTGTTTGTTAGTGCTCCATAAAATAAATCATTGTTACATCCAGCCTTACTTGGCTGTGATTTGTCGAAAGTGGCAACCCCACTGGCGGCAATATGCTCCGGTGTGTTGTCACTGTGTATGTGTGAAGAATGATTTTCTGAGTTTCTATCACTGACAGAACAAATTGGACATAATTCAGACAAACATCCATTCATCCATTTTCTAATCCGCTGATTCTCACAAGGGCCGCCGGCTTGCTGGAGCCTATCCCAGCTGTCTTCGGTCAGTTGGCAGGATACACCCTGAACTGGTTGCCAGCCAATCGCAGGGCACACAGAGACGATCAACTATCCACGCTTACAATCACACCGAGGGACAATTTCTACTGTTCCATTAATCTCACATGCATTTTTTTGGAACGTGGGAGGACATTGGAGTACCCAGAGAAAACCCATGTGGGCACGGGCAGAACATGCAAACTCCACACAGTAAGACCGGGGCGGAATCAAATCCCGGATCTCTGCGCTGTGAGGATGATGTGCTGACCAGCTGCCTACCAATGTCACCTCAGACAAACATGCTGATACCAATATGAGTCAGATAGTTGGTAGAGGGATGTAAGTCTGTGTCTGCTCATCAGTGAATTGAAGTACACATTCTCTTCCATTCTGATTGGTTGAATTAGGTTCCATCTACTATAGATGTTATCAGTAATAGAATTTGTAATGGGGTATTATTGTTGTACTCAATCAGGATACACAATGTTTCTCTTTGTAATTGTGGAGGCGGATAATGTTTTTTTTCTTTGTTCTGTGACATTGTGACACAGTTACATTGTCATGTGCAACACTTCTCAGATCACCAATCTGAATTTCAACAACAATGGCAGCAAAAAAAAAAAAAAAAGATTCGTGTTTTTGTTAGTGCTCTATACCCATGCATTCATTTTGACGGTCTTGTGTGCTCTTTTCTTCCAAGATTAGACTCGCATTAAGAAGACTGCTTCTTGTTTAAAAACTTCAAAAAGCAAACTCGTCATCCAGGAATGAATGTAATTCCTGACACACTGAAAATTCTAAAACTACAAAGTGCACACACACGTTAAGGATCCACATGGCTCAAACCCTTACCTATTCCAAACTGTTGAACTTATGCTTGAGTGAAAATAGATAGATAGATATATAAAGCAGTCAGAAGTATATGAGTCGAAACTACTGAGACCAGAAGTTCTCCGACGTGACAACATTATAAGTAATATATGCTGAGCCTCAACATGAGGCAGGTATCCAGCCTGAATTCTGATGGGGATTAGCACTTTGCTTCTTTGCATTTGATCCCCGAGGTCTTGTTTTATGTCTGGATAAACTACCGTTCTCGCCTGAGGAGACGGTCAGATAATCCAGGGTGATTGAGGTAATTGCTTGCAGTTGTGGTTTGGCGTTGTGGAGGGTCAAGAAAGGTGAGTTAAGTACCATTCCGTTTCAGTTTGAGAACATCCGCATTGGTACTTGTTTGCAATTCTATATGGATAGAGTGTGTGTGTGTGGGGGGCACTAGCAGCCATCTCTGAGCAATAACCTAACAATCTTCATGCAAATGTTGTTTTTTTTCAGAAAGACGAGAGTGAGAATTGCTTACTCGTCTGTCTGATCAGTGACAGATGAACAGTGACAAATGTGCTGGCAC
The DNA here is from genome assembly GCA_026261675.1 of Hippocampus mohnikei. NCBI lineage: Eukaryota > Metazoa > Chordata > Actinopteri > Syngnathiformes > Syngnathidae > Hippocampus > Hippocampus mohnikei. The sequence continues at coordinate 4,992,106 of JAKGUB010000340.1, forward strand.
ATGGCCTTTTATTCACAGCACTTGGCTTTAAAAGTGTTGATACGATTCATCATTTGTCTTGCAAGCTCTGGGAAACTCTTAAGCGAGTTTTCTTTGTACCCACAAAAGATGACAACAATCTTTATTATGAAACTTTTGTTTTTCATGAAGAATGATTTTATATTGTGACTACAAACAATCCATGTAACCCCTTAAGCCCCCAATTTAGGAATATTTCATTTTAATGACAGTTGCGATTATCTTCAGCCGTGTCGTTACTGTCGGGACTTCAGAAGACAAGTGTAATGGCCATGTCAATTTTACATTACAAAGTGTTTTAACAGTGGCAATAAGCTAAAGATGTTCGGATCTCAGTCTTACTAAAGTTGACACATTGCTCTTGAGTCACTGTTTAATTTCAAAGAATCTGGTCAGTGTTATTTTATTAAACGTCAGAGCGAGCGTAGGCCTCGTACGTGCCGTTAAAGTTTCTGCCGGTTTGATTTTCACGTTGTTAATTCGAGTGATAAAATTTGACTTGAGTGACGTGTACTTTCTGTCTTCCAAATAAACCGACAACCATGACAGAAACGTTTTGCCGTCCTCACGATGATAAAAGATGATTCTGGGTTCGAATTGGTGGCATAATTGTCTCGAAGATTGTCCCAACATCGAAATCGTTTCATTAGTCTACGAGGCATTGACATTCAATTCCATATGATGGAGGCCTTTAGCACAAGACCGTTGCAAGAAAGAATGTACATGAACACATGACGATATAGAAAGTGACCACAAATTGATTTCAGGGAAACTAATGTACACAGACTATTCATAATTACCCAAGTACTCTCGCTCTGCATTCTGTAGTTAGGACTGGATGGTCTAACTGCTAGGGTATGAGGTAACATACAAAGCCCGTGTTTGTATTCCACTGTTAATACTCTGATTCGCCTGTGGTTGAAACATGATGACTAGTTTGAGTCAGCCAAAGGATTTAACATTTGCGATGAGAGAGGCAATGCTGATCTACTAATATTTTCACTTATACACTCAAATCTTTGGAAAGTTCAGCGACCCTGGAAATGCATGCACGCTGCGCGCTCTATTCTCGAGACCAGTGGCCCTCAAACTTGTTTTTGAACTTGGGACCATTTTAACATAAGGCAATTTTCCCATTTGTATGGTAAAATGGCGGCGTGAGGGTGCACTACCTGAAAAGTTATAATACCGGTACGCAGAATCAGTGATGTTTAAATCCTCTCTAATTATTGTGCTTCAACATCATCTGCTGCAATCGTGTTGTGGTGCTGGAGAAAGTGGAACATTTGCTACTTTTTTCACTGCAGCCTCTTCCCGATGATCACAGAAAATAGCCATAGTAGCAGGCGGAATCACTCCCAGCAGTAAAAGGGCTTTTTAGCTGTAGCACCGTGTTCAGCCACTTAAAACGATGCTTTCAGCTCATATTTGTTGTATGGCGGCCCTCAGGAAAACTGTTTCTGTCCTTTGTTTTCATGATGTTTTTACGCCATTTGGTGATGCAGGGCTCTATATTGCCATCAGCACAAGTGCACAAGAGCGTAAAAAAAAAACAGGACATCATAATTTGGTGGCTGAAAATAGTTCACTTAAACTTGTAGCCTGCTGGAACGACTAAGTATTGCTGCACAGAATAGAAAAAAATGGTGTTCAATGTTTTCGAGGTGCAGACTGCCAGTTTATGCCCTCCGTGGACATGTATGGTGCACGCCATTGCATGTTATTCAGAAATACGACAACAGTGTGCAGCGAAAACTCTGAATTAGTGTAGAAATCAAATCACTGAACACGTAATTATAATAATGATATTTATTATACCGTAATTTCCGCAATATAAGCCGCACCTGATTATAAGCCGCACCCACTACATTTTTAGAGGAAAACCAATTTTGTACATACACAAGCCGCACCTGTATATAAGCCGCAGGTGCCCACATTAAAATATGTAAACATATTTACAAAGAAACATGGTACACAGAGATAATTTTCAAAGTTTCAATAATATAACTTAACAATAATAATAATATAACTTTCTTCCCAAACGGTGCCTGTGATGCGGCAGTAAAACTGTAGCAACATGGTAACAACACACTAGCAACAGAATAGCAACACAGTATAACAGGTCTGGTAAAAGAACATACCGGTACTTGTAAAAATCACGGTGAGCCGTCTTCATCTTCCTCCTGTGAACTGAAGCCATCGAAGTCACCGTCCTCAGTGTCGGAATTAAACAGTGTCATAAAGACCGGTCTTAATCTTACCACTGAATTCCTCTCAGCCTGCACACTGTCAGTCATATTTCCCTTACCCACTTCCACTCTCCATGCTCTGATTTGCGTTAACCTCAACAGTGGTCGACTACTTCATCCCATTCCTGAAAGATGATCTCATATTCATTTCTTTAGTTCGGCCAGAGCAGTGATGCTAATCTGCTTTTTATGTGAATGTCAGCATACATACTTGCAGTTGACGATAAAATAGGATACTTGGGAACATAACACACGATGTTCTCGCCTTCTACAGTACAGTATTGTCTCTGTGGAATTAATAGCATGTTGTTTCTGTCATTTTATTCAGATACTTACCGTAATTTCCGCACTATAGAGCGCACCTGATTATAAGCCGCACCCACTACATTTTTAGAGGAAAACCAATTTTGTACATACACAAGCCGCACCTGTATATAAGCCGCACGTGCCCACATTAAAACATGTCAACATATTGCGTCACATGCCTTTCTTTTTGCATTTTCCATGATGAGGGTATGTTCACGCTAATTTAATTGATGCACAAGACAAGAAGTTGCAGTCTTCCTCGACGCATATATTCCACCGGTCTTAATCTTACCTTTTCTACTCGAGCGCTCCTGGCGGCCGTTAGAAAAATTACACAAATAAGCCGCATCACTGTATAAGCCGCAGGGTTGAAAGTTTGGGAAAAAAGTAGCGGCTTATAGTCCGGAATTTACGGTATATTTAAAATCAACCCCTGCACACAGCGCAGCAGGGGAACGAGGGGGAGGGTCTGCGAAAATAGCTGAAAGTTGGTGTAGCCCGCCCCTTTTCAGAGCTAGACCACAGTATGCACCAGATCTGAGCTGGCCATGAATATAGAGCAGGGGTTCTTAACCTGGGCTCGGTGAATCGGTCTCAGGGGTTTGACGCAGCCTCTGCCATGGAGGTTAAAATGCTTCTCTCGGCCCTCCAGATGCCCATTCTTTGCCCGTGCCCTCGGTGAATTGTACATGAAACAAACTCTGAATGTGAATAATGATAGCGATAAAAGATGTATCGCGACAGCTCTGATCACAGACTGCAATTGCAGACTGCTGAGCACTAACAACTTCCGGTGACGCATCACGCGCCACCGTATGTTAAAGATGACCTGCGTTGTTTTCCATCCATCCATCCATCCATCCATCTTCTACCGCATCACGCGACTTCCCTCTCCCCAGCACCGTATGTTAAAGATGACCTGCGTTGTTTTATTTAATTTAATTTATTTAATACTTTTTGTGAACGTGAGACTGATAGGATGATTAAGGTAAAGTGTGCATTAACACAAAAATATATTACTAACATGCACAGAGACACACAAATGTTTGGGTTTTTTTCCTCTCCTGCCCCCGCAAGCTACTGGTCGATTGCGACGACGTAATGGGCAACCCCTGATAAACAGTACCGGTACATATAAAACTCCAAATCTACAATCTATTCCAATTCAAGACATCGTTACGTCACCCCTTTTCAGATATCTTTTTCAAAATGTTGTAAATATTTCAAATGGGAATTGAGGTATCTAAATCAGTCGCAGATATCTGTAACTCATGAGCAGATGTTTGCGACTGAATTGTAGATATGTATGATGAGAAACCCCATACGCATGAATGGTAAAAGTGTCATTTGTAAAAAACGCTGTTGAAAACATTTTTTTTTCTGACGAGGCAAAACTGAATTACAGATACCGAGTCCTATTTCGATTTTACTAGTCAAAGCAAAACTCAATTACAGATATCTCTATATTTTGTTTTGATGAGTTAATATTACGGTACTGATAATTTGAATGAAATTCATGCTATTTAAAATGCAATTAATTATCAGCAGTCAGAAAGACGCTGTTGATACCTACACTTTTCATTCTGGATATTCAAACACAGCGTTTGATGACCAAACCGCTTGCCATAGTGACCAGATGGTTAATGGAGGTATGAAACAGACAACACTGCAGGCTCTATCCATTTCAGTGGTTCTTTACCTTGTTGGAGGTACTGAACCCAACCAGTTCAAATGAACGTTCATTGAACACTTCATTAGTGAAAAATACAAATATTTTTAACAAATTCAAGACATAAAAAAACACATTTATTAAAAACAGAAAAAAGTAAATACAATTTCAAGACATAAGTAAACGTTTTTTGAATTTTAATTGAATAAACCGTGCATGACGTACGATTAAGACAGTCACGCGTTGACTACTGTGCGAACTAAATTTCCCACACCAGTGATTGGACAAGCAATGTCATGTGATCATCTGCAGCCAGTGATGGCCAAGCAGTCGTGTCATAACTACCTAATTGAAATGTTGAGTCGGGTGTGTCTTAAAACGGTACGCATACGCTACGGTAGTTCACGGGCTGCAAAAGTGCGTCGCACGCCTCCGCGTCAGACTGTTGCTCATCGTGGCGTGCGGATGTAAGTGCGTGCGTATGCCTGGGTGTCATCCTCGATAGCTCACTATCTTTCCATTCTCCTATTAATAACATAACCTGGTCCGCATATTTCCACCTACGCAATATCAACCGTCTCCGTCCCTCTCTCACCCCTCACTCCACTGCCATCCTTGTCCAGTCTCGTCACCTCCCGTATTGACTATTGCAATTCACTTCTCTTCGGTGTCCACAACAAATTCCTCCATAAACTTCAATTGGTCCAGAATTCTTCGGCCCGTATCATCACTGGAACCCCCTCCTTCCATCACATCACCCCCATCCTCCAACAGCTCCACTGGCTCCCTGTCAAACTGAGGATCAACTTCAAAATATTCCTCTTCACATTCAAAGCCATTAATTAATTTTTTTATTAATTAATTGCATTGTCGATATCCATAATTCACAGTGTCCTTGAGTATTTTGAAAGGCGCTTATAAATAAAATGTATTATTATTATTACACACACACAATTAATTGCATTGTAGATATCCATAATTCACAGGTGTACTTTACATATCTGATGACAAAGCCCATAATATAAATGAAAAAGTGTTGTCATTTGTGCAAAATGACATTTCTGAAAGGTTCTTCAACTGGACTTGACTTGAAACTGAATGACTGCACCACATATCCAATCTCGCTGTTCAATGTTAAAATGACTTGCCATCTTTCACGCTCACAGTGGCTGGGAATTGCTGACTTATATTGAAACAAAGCAATGCTCTTCATACATGAAAAAAAAATCTATATTTAGCACAGCCGTTGTCACAATACTTCTTTTTCCATGCCTTCATTGTAGTAAAATGTTGAATGACTATTCCTGCCTGTCGTCTGCAGATGTGGACCTCCTCCTTCTGGAGCCCCCTCCTACTTCTCTGAGACACAGGGAGTGCTTTAACTAAGAGTTGGAGTCAATCAGAGTGGGATCTTTAACAGGGCTTTCCACTGGATTTCTTTGCCTCAGTCCACCCCATTCACACTCACAGCAGTCATGCATGCGTGCACCAGCCAACATATGGAGTACTCCTACTTACTTCTGTTCTGGATCTGCAGTCAGCTGTTAGGTGAGTCAAAGTTTGCTAGATGTGTCATAGCTTCTCACCAATATCATAGATTTTAAGAATTTAATAATGGTGCTATTGTTCCTGTAGATGACATATTTTTGGCCTGGTCCATTCGAACTAGATTGAGTAACTTTTACACCATTTTGTTTCTGAAGTTGACATGAAGATACACTGAATAACTTTTTAAAACTACAGTTGGCAACGTCAAATTCCTCTTCTCCTGAATAAAAAGAGCTGTGAATCTTGGTCTCCAGTGTATTTTAAAAATAACATTTACTATCTTCTGTCAACCAATGGCTGTTAATGTGAATAGCATCCTTTCCTGACATCTTGACCTTGTAGCCCGGGTACAGGAGGGAGGAGATTGCAGAGACTACTGAGACTATATCGAGTCAACAGGGGTACCCCGTGTCTCATTGGAAACAGACGTCTCTGCTTAAAAAGAAAGTTGATGCTCTTCTCACAGTCAAGTTTCCAGTGACAGTGTAGGTTCTGGTTCCCAGCCAGAGCTGCGGTCAATTACCAGTGAAATCACTATGGCAGGAAAATCTTGACATCATAAGAGAGACAGATATTAAATACTTGATCACATAGAAGAAAGACATCTATAAACGTATTCTTTTTTTTCAAACACAAATAATGTCTGAATTTGTACCACAGCCATAGTGTTTAAATCTACACAACGCTAGCCATGCACTCTCGCTGTTTCCTTGCTGACTCCCATTCAAGTATTATCCAATTTCCTTCAAGCAAAGTCCCTCCAATGTTGATCCAGATTTACATCAACAGCATTTGTTAAAAGTTAAGAATTATGGCTGCCAACAGTAGTAAATAATACTTAAACTTTTTAAAGTTTTAAGAGGGAAAAAAAAAAAGAAGGAATGTCTTTTGCAAATATTTAGCTTGATTTTGGAATTTGCGGGAAGTAGGAAATGGAATTGTGCCATCAGACCTTCCTCAGTATGTGAATAGGGAGAGAACGCTGGATGTGGTGGGAGGATGGCTGCTTTGTCAAACATATTTCATCAAGCGAGAACGATGCTCTGTTTTTGACCACAGTTTGTGTATATTGGGGCTGTGGGATGATCCCATTAGATGACATCAAGTCAGAACATTCAAGTATCATCCGAGGGAGGAGACAAGTTCTCAGGGCTCAGGCGACAGTTTCCCTTCCGAAAGTCATGGACCCTTTTAATGTGACGTCAGTCTTTTTGGAGCTGTCTTACCTTCCTTTCTGTTAGCTCGTAGTCTGGTTAGCAATGCTTCAACCTCCGTTAGCATCTTCCAACCTCTCAGCCAGTGTGTTTTCCTGTTTGTTTCCAATCTGTCAACCACAACTTTTCAGTAACAATTAATCGCCATTCAAGACTTGCTTAATTGCGAGTGGTGGGGTGAACTGTATTTCACCACACACTTTTCTTTGAGAGATAATAAATCTTTCTTTCACCAGGACCTAGCCTATTTCTGCATTTTTTTAGACGGCAAACGTTAAATTTGAAAACATAAATCACGATGTATAGGCCATGAAAAATACAAGTCTTATTACAGTGGCGAGTAAATGAATATAACATATCCTTCCAAGCTTATATAAGCTGTGATCTTAATTTGCAATATTTTACAATATTTTGTTTTTAACTCGTGTATAACCATGCCAACAAAGTCATTATCAGAGATGCAAGTAAACTTTTCTAGATGATTTCTTTTGGTGCACTGAATCTGCCCTTGTTTTTACTCTAGCACAAAATGAAATATCTAATGAGAGTTGTATCCAGGTCAAGTCCTTGCACAACCCGCATTGTTAAATTAAGCATTGCTTGTAAACAATGTGATTTGCTTTGATTTGCCTGACAGGTTCCTAGAATGACGTTATCAACAAATGCCGTTATATACTGAGCATTTACGGACACAAGGATATTGTGTAGATTCACAGACTGGGTCATAAATAATGGGACCAGTGTCACTTCTGTCCAACTGTTTAGAGTAGATAAAGTAAAAAAATAAATAAATAAAGCAACTAACATCAGCTATTTGGCCGATTATTTTGCCCCGATGTTTGAAGGGCTATAATCGGATGATTTAATCGTTAGGCCGATTAATTGGTCAATAGAATATATTAATGATGTTTATTAAATAAGGGTTAGGTTCAGCTCTGGTGGAACTTATTTTCCGAAATGTCATAGCTACAACGCATGGTAAAATCCCTACTGGGGGGGAAAAAAAAGATTATGTCTGCAGTGCATGATTTCTGTTATGCATATTTTCCCATAATGCCATGGGCTATGTGCATGTGAAAGTCAATATCCTATGGCATTATGGGGGGGAAAAAATACAGTTTTTAGTCTTCAGTCTAGAAGTACGTTTGAATGTACTTGAATTTCAGACACGTTCAAACAGTTTGCCAGTCAAAATGGCAGTTGCACGCTTCCGGCTGTTGAGAGATGTTCATACTCCTTGTGTTGTGATAGTGTAAATGGAAAATTGCATTTGACCTATTTGTTCATTTGGGTTTGATGATGTGTTATGATGAAACCTAGGCTGAAATGGCTGGAGAGTCTTTTTCTGGTTCACAAGGTTAATAGCCTGTTAAGCAGAGCACAGTTGGCTGTTGTGTGTCAGGAACATCTGGTTTCAGATACTCAGTATTTACGTTGGCGTAGATCAAGAGTAATCTAAGTTGCCAAAATGCTTCATACAAAGTATTGTCCGCTGCTTTTTTTTTTCCAGAGAAAACCATTGAAATAGAAGACCCAATGGATCAATAGAAAAACAGAGCACCCCATAGATTTTGGAAATTCAGCTACCATAGAGAATGATCTGATTATATTTTAGCCTTATGTCCGCAGTATGCACACCCACATCGACATCCCAGGACAGGAAGTAAACATGCAGTGAACAGCAGAAAGAAGCTGTGAACCATCTGCATAATGTTCAACAATAATTACCTGCATCACAATCGTGCATGCCTGATGTAAGGGGCTAACATGATGAACTCCAGCGGCTGCTTTGCCTCACTGGGTCTGCGGTAGAGCTCCTACAGCTTGATGTTGGGCCAAACGCAGCGTTGAACTAATGTCGGTCACACCGACAGCCACCGGCTTTAGGTTTATTTGTTTGGGCAGGGAAGCAGGTACACAGGAAATCCAGCAAGACCTTGCATTTAACACATGCTGACATTTCTTGGAATATTCAATTGCGCTGCCACTTTAGCAGCTTGAAATGGAAACTGGAATCCTCACCCATTCTCATATTTTCACATGCACTTACTTTTTCCTGTCCGTGTCTAAGCTTTCACTCGGTTCATGGTAGCACATTATAGTTCCTCTGGAAATTCCAGTCTTTTTTGCCTGAAGTACTCATTGGTCTTTCTGCCAAAAGAAAAAAAAAATCTCAAAGAGCGGTTATGACATAAAATTGATTGAATCGACACAAAACTGACTGTGCTGATTTCCCTTGATTTTTTTTTTATAAACATTTATTGTTCCTCAATAAACACCAATTAAGGTTTTGGAGTGGGATCAAACGCCGGTTTTGACATGGGAAGCATTCATCCGACAGGAAATGAGTGTGTGGAGAATGTGTCAATATTTACATGAAGAGATCACAGTGGTGGCGGGGTGATAATCGTGCTTATTTATTTTAGTGGAGATTTTTTTTCATTTCAACCAAGTAAACTAAACTGACTTAATTTGTGCTGTTTTTGATAGCCACGACTGACTTTGATTGACACACATCAATGGTCTATTGACTCAGTGTGGCTGCCAATCGTATCGTGTGCAGAGAATGAGGTTTCCAAACACTTCCGAGGGTACCAGGGAAATAGATGTTTGGTTTTCTGTTTGTTTATAATACTAACATGCCTAAATCTTGTCTATCTAAGGAATGCACGTTGTGTCAAACATCTGTTCAGATGTAGCGGTCCTTAAAAACTGTGAACAGCTGCACAGCTTTCCCGATGAGAAACAGCAGAGACTGGGAGTCCTTTCACCCACTCATGTTAAACAGGATTATACTGTACACTGTGCCATTTCCAAAACTGTTTATCGTCAGTCAGCTGGGAAAACTCAATTATTATATATTATCACTTCATAATGTGAGGTTCACCTTCATCCACTTAAAGCAAAAATAAATAACCAAAATAAAAGCAACGTTTTAACAAAATAGACTAGAGTGTGTGTGAGTATTGACTGCAGACGTGTTGTGCTGGTGTGAGCGTGTGCCCTGAGTGCCGGCCAGGTGTTATGCGTAACCAAACAAGTATTCCTGATATATTCTGACAGATTACATGCACCATAGAGAGAGATGTCATGCATTTAGACCGTCTGACAGACCACACGCTAACAATTTCATCCAGTCTCGACTCGTCAAAGAAAAGTCACAGACGTCACGTCATATTTTAGTCATCAAAGAGCCACATTTAGCTCCTCATTGTCATGAAAAAAGGGGCATTACCGGTAATGAAATGATTTCGGCCTCGTCGTCGTTGATGAAAACAACACTGCTTTCATCTAACAACAATAACTAATGATTTCTTCTACAGACCACGTCGACATAGACTGGGATAGAAAACGAGACACATCACACAGCCCAACCCGTGGTGTTTTACTATGGACAAAAATTGTGGAGCACCCACCAACTACTTAAGTACGGGTACCGTATTTTCCGCACTATAAGGCGCTTCGGATTACAAGGCAGTACTGAATGGCCTATTTTAAAAATGTTTTCATATATAGGGCGCACTGCATTACAAGGCACTTAAAATAGATGCTACAATAGAGGTTGTGGCCATGCTATGCAACCACTAGATGGAGCTACGCTAAAGGGAATACAATACAATACAGCTTTCTTTTTATAGTGGTTCTTAACCTTGTTAGAGGTACTGAACCCAAACGGTTCATATGCAGATTCACCAAACCCTTAGTGAAAAATAAAAATATTTTCACTTCGACAAGTGTTCCTTCAGTTTTGCGAGACAAGAGTTGCGAGACAAGAGTTGCTCAACTTGGCATGACAAATCATGCAGATAAGACGCTGAGTCCCATTGCGTTCCGTGATGCATGTGAATTCATCTTGTACATACTTGTCTGACTACTTTCTTTTTTTGCTCGACATAGCATGTGTTAAAACCTTTAAAAAAAATTACACGACATACTATTACAACAGTCACACGTTGACTACTGAGCAAACTAAATTTCCCGCAGCACTGATTGGACAAGCAATGTACCGGTAATGTGATCATCTGCAGCCAGTGAAGTGGGCGGGTCATAACTAATTTACATGTTGAGTCGGGTGTGTCTTACCCTCCATGGCAGAGTCTCCGTCAAACCCCTGAGACTGATTTACCAAACCCCTGGGGTTCGATTGAACCCATCTTAAGAACCACAGATATCGAGCCTTCACAACTGCTGCAACTTGAACAGAGCCATGAGAATTGGTCACAAACACGGATATGAAACATATCAATACAAATGGCATGACAAAACAGGAAATGAAGGACTCAAGTTATGAAGACAATTCATTCATTAAAAAGACACACAAACCTCGTGTGCTCACATTCACAAGGGGCCCGATATCCTTCGCAGTCTTGCTTGTCTCCTTCGACCTTCATTTAGTCAGTATTTAACTATGCTTTTGGTATTATTTTCGTAGTTTTTTTTTTTTAATTGCACTTTCTCTGACAGTGACAATGGACAATGGACAATTGTAAATATCTATTTGTTGCAGCAACACAGATCAACAGATTTACTCTGAATCTTTTTGTCTTATCACATCATAGATCCAAAGCAAAGCTCCAAGCCCAGGGCAATTCAAATAGCAAACAAGGGTCTAAATGCAATGTATCTTTAGACAGCGAGAGAAACAGAAACAGGAAGTTCGACATACAGTACAGGACATACTTAACATGCACAAAAGCAAGTGCTGTATATTTAGACATATTCATTTCACAATTGTAGAACTGCTCTGCCTTAAATATCACATTAAGCAAAAAGTTGACACGTTTGGGTTTAGTAGATCACGTCCCCGTTTTACCTTTGCTTCTTGCTAATGCACATTTTACGTCACACCTATACTTTATACAGTTGGAAAGCCATTTGAATTATCTTGTAAATGATACCCCGTTTGTAAAAACAGTTGATGCAAAATGCATTTGAGAGCTGAGCAGCACAAGTGCCTACGCTGAAGAACCTTCTGGCGCTATTTTAAACTTCAGAAACCTCTAGCGCAATGGTTCTTAACCATTTTAGAGGTACCGAACCCAACCAGTTAATATGCACATTCACCAAACCCTTCATGAGTGAAAATGAATAAAAAATTTTTTATGAATTCAAGATACCTATTTAAAAAAAACACTTATTAAAAACAGAAAAAAGTCAATAGAATTTCAAGAGATAAGTATACTTTTTTAAATTGTACGACGTAACATCACAACAGTCACACGTTGACTACTAAGCGAACTAAATTTCCCACAGCACCAATTGGAGAAGCAATGTCATGTGATCATCTGCAGCCAGTGATGGCCAAGTGGGCGTGTTATAACTAATTGACATGTTGAGTCGCGTGTGTCCGTGGCAAAGGCTCCGTCGAACCCCTGAGACCGACTCACCGAATCGATCGAACCCAGGTTAAGAACGACTGCTCTAGTGGCTTGTTGGCAACACCTGCATCTCTATCACTGGAAAGATGTGGCCAGTGTTTTCACAGGGTTGACTTACAAAGTCGCTGTTAGAACTGAGTAGCTTTCTACCAACACAAATTTCAAAACGTTTAAAACTAGAAAGGGCAATTTGGTGCATCAATATGTATACTAACAAGAGACTCTGACTTTAGCATCATGACTTCAGAGAAAATTGACACAAAAAGTGGACGTACACAAAAAATATGCGTCCACATATTTTTTATTACGGTAATCAATAATTGGTTAGACTAAAACAAAATATCCTCGTCTCAACTGTTCTTCCCGCTCTGTCGCTCAATTTGACTTGCACACTTTCATTCCTTCCCCTTGTTGTTTGCATTCAACTTGAAGACCTCCTAGCAGGGAAAAAGGCACACTTGACTTGACTTGACCCTGAATACTCCCATCTGGGGAGAGAGATCTGAGAGGATGTTTAGCATGTGGGTGAGTGATTGATTAAGCCTCACAGTGTGTGGACGACGACTGTAACAAGGGAGAGTTTCTGGGGGTTAGGTCAGATGAGAAACTTTTGTGTCCTCTTCTCAACTATGCCACTGAACAATGAGAAAATGTTAAGACTAAACAACCCTCGCCTTCACAGCTTCATCAACAATCGTAGTCAGCATCACAAGATTCCCTTTTTATACACATAGAACATGCTTGTCCAAGTGGTTTGACTCAATGTGCTGAAAACGGTGCCCAGTCTGGGTTGATACGGTATCTTGTCATTTAAAAGTCAGTCGGGTCCGTAAGGTCGTTGACCTTTTTCAAGCACTGTAGACAGAAAGTTTCTGGCAGCCAGTGAAAAGACAGTCAGCAGATTAAATCGATGACAGATGAGTGGTGAGAGCTGGACTGAGAGCAGCACACAATGGTTGCTGGTTCTGTGTTCCACCTCTTCACAGACCAACGTAAAGTCTCGATTCTTCAAAAAATCCACTCGTGCTCGGATGCAAATGCAAATGGCTCTTATGCGTGTGTGTCATGGCAAATCTTTCAAGCGTGTTTTTATCTTATGTTTGGACTTTGGATGAAAAACAGGCCCACTGCTCTTCTTAGTACCACCCGCAAAGCTGTCAGTTGATGTGAGTGACAGCACACAATGGAGAAAACACATTTGCCCGGATCTGCAATCACACCAGGAAAACCAAAGTGCCTTTGAGATTTCGACAATTTCTCTTGGGTTGTGTTTCCACACATTGCTGACGGAAACTGAGCACATCACGACAATTACTATAGCATTGTAAAGAGCATTGTAGGACAGCATGGAAACCATTGTATGAATGTGTACCGAGAAAGAGATTAGTCCCAGTAGTTCCGGACTGCACACCAGGACATGGAGTTATAACACCAGTTACCCCAGTACGGTATATGCCATTTTATTTATATAATCTATCAATCAAGTCAAGTACAACTTTATTGTCAAATGTGCAGTATGTGCAACATACCACACAGTTGAAATTTCTTCCCTCTCAAACAGACAACAGGACAACAAGAGGAGCCGCTGCGGTGCCCATTAAATTCAGTTCATCTCCGGCCTGTATATCTTTATTCTGCTGAGTCACCAATTTGGCTCCTGGCTCACCACCACGGCATCTTCGGTTGACATGGCAATGAAATATCCTCACGCTTTCACAGTCACTCTGCCCTCGAAAGCTCAGACTGAAGTGATGGTTAAAACAGATCCGCCGAAAATCTGTTTATATCCACACTGGACACGCTCTAAGTTGACATGTAACTCCTACTGAAGGCTATATATTTCTTGTTCTCTTAACAACCTGCTTGAGACTTGTTCTTGTGGCATTGGTGCTGTAAAAATACCCCCAAAGCGATTTTGTTGAATGTCATCGAGGTGCAGGCAGACAGATTCTGCGCTCTGTGGACATGTGTGGTGCATGTCATTATATTTAATTCAGAAATATGACAACGGTGTGCATTGAAACGTCAGAATTATTGTAGAAATCAAATCACTGAACACGCAATTATTATAATAGTCCAGTGGTTAGCACGTCGGCTTCACAGTGCAGAGGTACCGGGTTCGATTCCAGCTCCGGCCTCCCTGTGTGGAGTTTGCATGTTCTCGGGCTTGCGTGGGTTTTTCCGGTGCTCCGGTTTCCTCCCACATTCCAAGACATGCATGGCAGGCTGATTGAGCACTCTAAATTGTCCCTAGGTGTGAGTGTGAGCATGGATGGTTGTTCGTCTCTGTGTGCCCTGCGATTGGCAGGCAACCAGTTCAGGGTGTCCCCCGCCTACTGCCCGGAGACGGCTGGGATAGGCTCCAGCACCCCCCGCGACCCTAGTGAGGATCAAGCGGTTCGGAAGATGAATGAATGAATATTTATTATATTTTTGAAATCAACCCCCTGCACGCGGCGCATAGGGGAACGAGGGGAGGGGCTGCGAAAATAGTAAGTTGGTGTAGCCCGCCCTTTCTCAGAGCTAAATCACGGTTATGCTAACAGTTATGCCATTCAATGTCACCACATATTTCAAAGAAATGAACAAAAGTGCAACGTTAATCATTTGCTCACTGAACTGCTCTCAAGTGAGGTCTTTTGTGATATGCTGCCATCTCCCGTAAAGATTTCGTGGCTGTGAAAATACAACCTTCCTGAAATAAGACAAATGCAACAAGTCATTTCAGAAGTAGTCGTTTTGCGATGGACGGACAGACAGAGAATGTGAGTTTACCAAAAAAATGCAGTACAACCACTGTCTAAAAGTGAGATTATTGCACTGTTCAATCTGAAAATGATCAATGAGATGGTAATATCACCCTTTTGTTTAATCATGAGTCTGTGTGGTAATAGGTGTCTGAAGAATGAGCAGACTTATTGCGGTTCAATATCCCTGACACTTTCATTCTTTAATTTGCTGTGTTCGGTTCCTGAAAGTAAGGCGTTTTCATTTTGTCTCACTCTAGGATGCCACGACTGCTTTAATATTGACACAACAAAACACAGGATCATCAAAGGCCCAAAGCAAGCACAGTTTGGATACACTGTTCAGCAACATGTGGCGTCTGGGGGAGAGAAATGGTAAGCTACTCATTCTTTCGAAACATTTGCCTTCTAAGATCCTGAGCAGATCATTCATTCAGTTATCAAGATTCCGAAAGTTTTCTTTGTGTCTAATGTTTTGATTTTGTGTCTCGATTTGCTCAACTCATTTCTGCCCTTTCTCCACTGCATTTGGGTCAGATGCCTCATGTTCATCATCGTACCTCTTGAAGCATACCCCTGAATCACACACACATCACTTAGCCAATTGGCACAGAGGGATGGCCAAAATTAGTTTCTTGCAACCTCAAACTTTGTCCAAAAAGCAGTCTGCTCTTGATGAGTTGTGAATCTGTGTGTGTGTAAAACACATTAGTACTGTTATTAGATTTTTATGGCTCTACATCTTCACTATTTTTGTCCCCAGTGACACACTGGCTTTTCGAATACAACCTCCACCAGTCTCAGAGGATGCATATTCAGTTTAATTTTGTCGGAAAAAAAAAGCAGATCACAGACGGGACACAAAACTAAAGTCATTTCAAATGACAACTTTCTGGCTTGAAGAAACACTAAAAGAAATGAAAGGGGAAGGGGCTGGTCGTCAGTGACAGTTGCTTGTTTAGACCAAGCAGAGGGGGGAAAAAAATATGGAATCGCTCATTTCAGAGGAAAAAAAAAGAATCATGAAGAAAAAAACAACAACAAAAGAAAACTTCACCTGGTCACAATCTCAGAGACGTGGACTGAATGATAAAAAAGTACTCTTCATCAATCTGGCTCCAGATTTTTCTGATTGCTTTTGTCAGATCAGCTTTGCAGGTTGGAGCCTTGTCATGGATCATTTTCTTCAGTTTCCACCAAATATTTTCACTCGTATAGAGATCCGGACCATTTGCAGGCCATGACCTTATGTGTCTTTCATGAAGAGAGAAGCCAGATGAGGTGGCTCGAGGATCTGATTTGGATGCCTCCTAGACGCCTCCCCGCTGAGGTGTTCCGGGCATGTCCCACCGGCAGGTTGACCCTCTGGAGAGATTTCGTCTCCCGACTGGTCTGGGAACCCCTTTTGGTCCCCTAGGAAGAGCTGGAAGTGGTTGGGGAGAGGGAAGTCTGAGCTTCCCTGCTAAAGCAGTTGCCCCCGCGATCCGACCCTGGATAAGCAGAACAGAACGGATGGATGGATTTCATCGTCCCCAAACGTACTTTCAATTGATGGGATACAAAGTGTCTAAAATCTTGCACATTTATTGAGGATGTAATGACAGCCATATCCCCGGCGCCTTTACGTGACATGCGGCCCCATATCATGAATGACTGTGGAAAGTTACATGTTAACTTCAGCCAGCCGTCTTCATAAATCTCAGTGGAATGACACCAAACCAAAGTTCCGTCGTCATTGCCTTTCCCAATGCAGATTTACCTATCATCACTGAATGTGACTTTCATACAGTCATACAAAGTCCACGATTGCTTTTTCTCATCCCATTGCAACCTTGTTTTTTGGTGTCAGTGATGGCTTTCGTTTAGCTTTTCTGTATGTTAATCTCATTTCCTTTTGGTGGTTTGTTATCGTTTGGTTACAGACATTGACTCCAATTTCCTCCCATTTGTTCCTCATTTGTTTTAGTGTGCGAATTTTGTTTTCGAGACATATTGCTTTCAGGTTTGTGTCTTGACGCTTTGATGTCTTCCTTGGTCTCCCAGTGTGCTTGCCTTGAACAACCCTTCCGGGTTGTTTGTACTTGGTCCAGATTTTAGGCATGACTGGCTGTGAAGAACCACAATCTTTTGCAAAATTCCGTAGTTTACCTTCGTTATGAAATTTAGTCATCCCCTCCTTTGTTTCAAATGACATCTCTTGTGTCGCAGCCATGTTTCATGTCAATTCGCTTGGTGCAACATTTCTCCAAGGTGTGATCACTACTGATTAACTGCAGACTAATGAGCAGATCTAATATGACACCGGTGTTAGTTTTGGGAATGGAAATTTAGTTTAATTGCATCATTTTTGTTTGTTTTTGCCCTCTGTTTGGTTAAAAAATGTAACTGTTACCTGACTACCACTTTTTTGTCTCCATTTTTTCCATGCTTGATAGTCAAAAAATTAGCATTTGAAATGGCTTTGATCTCCTTTTTTCTTTTTTGCTACAAATTTAAATAACTAAATGAATATCATCTGAGACTGGTGATTCCATTTTTGCCAAGGGTTGTAGAAGGATTATTTGTATTTCTGCTTTAAAGTCCCTTTGCCAAATGATATATCACCAACATTGGGAAGGAAGATTGCTTGCTCTCTTCTCTTGACGATGCAGTGTTAACGGTTCAACCAAAATGCCGTTTTTTGGTTTGTTTGATTTTGGTCTCTTGAAAAGTGGCGATTTTGGAGGTAAGAGGATTCTGCCCGTCGGCAGCGATATGCTCTTGTTGTTTACTGAGTCTTGGCAAACAGTATAACATTACACTACATACAGTACTGATGAATTTACAAGCTTGTAAACGTATAAACTCTGTATATCTGATATTATTGGGACACCTGGCCATAACACCGAGAGAAAGATAAGCATAATAACGAATTAGGTCAGCATGAAGAATTTGGTCGCTTGTATGGAATCGATGATTTATTGCGTATTGAAAAAAAATTGGCAAACACACAGTACACTACTTGGCGAAAACAAAAGAACAATATGATGTTGAGTGTTGTCCACATAGATTCCCACTAGTCTGCTCATTACAACACTGGCATTCAGACAGGATTTTAGAAAATTAAGATTGAGATTGAGGAAGGAATTGAAACTAGCAATCAGAGGATTGTTAATTTTACTAATGGACAAAGGATGTTTATGTCATGTTTCGGTTTGGGACCAACAGGTGGCACTGCAGGGCTCTCCCTGCAGCTGCACACCTGTTGATCGTTATGCAATTAGTCGTATAAAAGGACTCCCTCCCAACCACTCAGTGTCGGGTCATTGTTGTTGCTGCTTGCAAATGTCATGTTTGTTTCTGTCATGGTTCTGTTCTTGTTAGCGTTTTGCCACAGTCATGGTTTTGTTTTGCTACTTTGGATTCGTTTTGTTCTTTGGACTTTGTTTGTTTAGGATTTAGTTTTCTCTGTTTTAATACAATTCGTCAATTACACCCTGCTCCTCTCTCCTGCCTGCTTTTTGGGGTCCATCACCACCTTGCATCGTGACAGTTTAGGTCAATGCCTTTCCCTAACAGAAAGTGAAAATGGAGTTGTGGAAAAAAATAAACGCTGTTAAAGATCTAGGCTGAGTTGAGGCTGCCTGGGCTAATCTAGTTCTTAACCAAACTCCTTTGCACTTTTTTGTCCTGAGAAACTGTCTGTTGGCTAATGTTGCAAGCAAAAAGGGCCTTCCCAGAGCTGTTTCCAAAAAGTTGGGAGTAAAGTAATCTTGGTAAAATGGATAATTGAGATTCAAGGGAACCTGAGGTCCACTTCTACCACTTATTCATGAACTAATTAACCATGAAGAAAAAAAGTAGATTTTTGATCAGTACTGGAATTAAAGTTCACATATGAGTGTTTTACATATATTTCTCAAAAACGTAATTACTGTCGTCAGTCAGTCACTTTTAAGTGTTCAATCATAGTCGAAATAACAGAGGACGACCTTCACATGTTGCAAAACTATGAATGCATTATACATCAAAAGTGGTATTTTATTGCACTCTTGGCCAAACGGTCAAATAATGGCAAAGGTATTCATGGAAAAAAAACAGACTTCTTTGTGCTGTGCTATTCTGATGTGTTTGACAGTTTCTTGTGTTATTAATCATCTTTCACCCTGGGACAGCTTGGGCTAGTCATGGCTTTTGCTTGTGTTAATATTGAAATGAAAGAGAGGATTGTATGCAAGAGGCTTCAGCTGCCAATAAAATCAACCTCAAACCTCAAGGCTTGCCTGACAAAATGCTGAGAGGTTTTTAGTGTGTGCATGTGTGCGAATGTGTGTGCTTTTTTCACCAGTTTATGATTGTTTATTGTATGTCACCACCGTTTAAATAGCTCTGAGAGCTTATGCTAATTCAAATGCCAGCTAGGCGACACTAAGAGAACCCCATGGCTCCATAGCTCCCTACAATCCATGCACCCGAAGGCATTGTATGTGGTCGCAGGTGATGTTGAAAACATAAAATTGATGGACACTCAATCAAATTTTCACCAACACGTCACCATTCATGTGCTTGAATGCGTGTAGAAGAATATACGCGGTGCATAAAGAAAGATCCCTCCTCATCCCCACCTCGGCTCCTCCGACCACACCTCCACACTGCTGGCCCCATGCCCATAAACCAATGGGGAAACGATCTAAGACCATCACTATCTATCCCGGAAGGACTGACTGAATGCAGAGGTGTTAGTACTGCTGAAGGCTAAGCGATGTGTGTAGTCTTCATTTCACACGAAGCATCAGCACTCAGGGCAGCAAGAAGAGATCTGGATGCTGGCATCAAGAATGCAAAATCCTCCTATTTTCAGAAAACCTATGGCCTGTTCAACTCCAGTAACCCTCAAAGCATGTAGAATGTCATTATGTGCATTACAAACTACAACACGAAGGATGCACAATGCTTAAAAGACCTATCCCTGCCAGATGCCCTCAACCAGTACTTGGTCTGCTTTGAGAACCCCAACAACAACAGCCCTGACGTCAGACTCAGACCAGCACCCGATCACATGCCCCTCAGCTTATCCCCAGCAGATGTGAGGTGAACCCTCCAAAGCATTTACCCCCCCAAAGCTGCACACCCTGACAATTTCTCCGGGCACAAAGTGAAGGACTGTGACCACCTGCTGACTGACGTGCTTACAGACAGATTTTCAACACCTTGCTCCAGCTAGCATCTGTGCAACTGGCCTAAACACTGCTTCTATCATTCTCGTACCCAAGACCTCCACAGTGAGTTGTCTGAATGACATTTGGCCAGTAGCCCTCACTTCTAGTCTTAAAGGGCTTTGATAAGCTGATGGCACAGATCCAAAACTTAATTTACATCTCACTGGATCCTCTTCAGTATGCCTACAGGAGGAATCCGTTCCACAGGTGATGCCATCTCATCATTGGTTCCACACAGCCCTCACCCACCTAGACAGCAGGAACGTCTAAGTACGCCTGTTCTTCCTGGATTTGTTTTCCGCCTACAACACCATTATCATATCACAGAACCTGGTGCAAAAGTGGAACATTTTTGGCCTGGGTCCATGATTGGGGAACTGGTTCCCTGACTTCCTGACCAACAGACCACAGACAGTCAGGATCCACAACTCTGTCTCCTCCTCCATCACCCTCAGCACTTGATCCTCTCAGGGCTGTCTGCTGAGCCCCCTCCTGTCCACTCTACTGACCTGTAACTGTTCTGTGAAAATTGCCGAGCTTCAGTGGGATGAACAGTGATAAGCCTGAGGACAAAAAGAGAGTAGAACATCAGGTGGAAAGGTGCAAAGACAACCTTTGCATCAATGTGAAGAATACCAAGTAGGTGGTGGTTGACTTCTCAAAGTACAGACACCCCCTTGTTGTTGTAGAACACATTCTTTTTGTCAAGTACAAAATGACCTTACTGATTTCATGTGCAATTCAAGCCTTTAGCGTTTGCTGCCTGTCATCTTTGCACAAACCTTGAATAAGCATCTCCATTATCTCTTTTTTATATTAGTTTTTCTTATTTTTGCGACCCTATTTTTATCTTCACAAGTTGTGGGAATTACGAAGATAACCAAGGACAGACTGGTATTTTGTGCCATAGCTTGCGGAAATCAAAAGAGAAGTCTGAGCTTGATTCTAAAAAGTGATGTGATACACACCTTAGTACCCGTCCCTTTCACTACTCGACTGGTGCCCAATCCCACCCAGTTGCATAGTTCTCATGTCAGAAAAAACTGCTTGTGGCTCCTAAAATCTTTCACCATTGAGTGTATTATCCTAACCGCTTATCTTCATGAGGGGTGTGCGCTTCATGGAGCCTCTTCCAGCTGTCTTCTGGCAGTAGGTGTAGTACACCGTGAACTGGTTGCTCGCCCAACAGAAAAAAAAAAAAAAGAACATTTGTGTCACTTTGAATGTTCTACTGACCTAGAAGCCCAGAAAAAGCTGGTCATGGTTTGCTTTTGCAATTAAGTGGTATCAAGTTTCATTCCTGTGGAGCACTTTGGTGCTTCAGTGCTTTTCCTGCTTTTCTGGTCTTTCTCTTTGGACTACTTAATTGTTTGAATCTTAAATCTTATAATTTTTTTAAAGCATTTCCTGGAATTTAAAACACATTTATGGAACCTAGCCATTATATTCATTCATTCATCATCTTCCGAACCGCTTGATCCTCACTAGGGTCGCGGGGGGTGCTGGAGCCCATCCCAGCTGTCTCCGGGCAGTAGGCGGGGGACACCCTGAATCGGTTGCCAGCCAATCGCAGGGCACACAGAGATGAACAACCAACCACGCTCACACTCACACCTAGGGACAATTTAGAGTGCTCAATCAGCCTGCCATGCATGTCTTTGGAATGTGGGAGGAAACCGGAGCACCCGGAGAAAACCCACGCAATCCCGGGGAGAACATGCAAACTCCACACAGGGAGGCCGGAGCTGGAATTGAACCCGGTACCTCTGCACTGTGAAGCCGACGTGCTAACCCTAGCCATTATAATTGATCCAAAAATATAAATAAACACGGTATACATCCAAAAATGCATAAATCACCAACAAGCCACAATATAATCACTTGAACAATACAACCTCTCCAGTGCTCAGACATTCTACCTTGATGAAGATAACATTATTCACTCTTTAATTAATGTTGCACTCAGGTTATTATGGTGAATGGCTCTAGGCTGGGATTGTGTTGCATCAGTACTGTAACCAATTGTGGTAACCAAAATATTTGAGATTTGCACACGTGGGAACTACAACAATCATAATAAACTAGTTGGGCTTCACAGTCTGGATGGCTAGTTTATCTGCATCTGACAGATATGAAAGTCATCGTCACAGATGTTGTACCTCTTTCCTTCGGGTTTCAAACCTTGTCTCCATCCATTATCCGATCCGCTTATCCTCACAACGTCCACGGGGCGCGCTGGAGCCTATACCAGCCGTCTTCGGGCAGTAGGCGGGGAAAACCCTGAACTTGTTGCCAGGGCACACACAGAGACGAACAACCATCCCCGCTCATACTCACACCTAGGGACAATTTAAAGTGTTTCATCACCTGCCACGCATGTGTGGAATGTGGGAGGAACCCAGAGAAAAACCCACGCAGGCACGGGGAGAACTTGCAAACTCCACACAGGGAGGCCGGAGCCGGCATCGAACCCTGCACCTTTAGGCTTTGAGACCGCCGCGCTAACCAGTTGCTTTATTTGATTATTGCTCCTAACTTGTTGAGTATGAACATGAAGACGAAATCCAGAACCAAGGAAGAAGTGTAGTTTTCTCCTGGCACAAAAAGACTTTGACATTGCAGCTTATAACTTCTGCAGTACACTGACACTGACACTTAAAGCTTAATAGCCACTTCTCTCAGAAAACAACTCATTATAAGACACGCTATGGTGCAGTACTGTTGATCAATTCGTCTGTGTTTTGATGTCAAAATGGGAACACCATGATGAAAAAGGCTGTTTAAGTACCAATTCTAACTGAACATACATGTTCAATAAGGTAATTTATTGGTTCAGTGGCTCAAGTATCTGATTTTGCTGTTGCTTGTTAGAGAGGTTGTGCAAAAAATACTGAAAAAATGAACATTTAAGAAAAGGTCAAATTTGTTTGTTTTAGCAGACGTTAAATAATTTCAATCCAACTATTAAAACCCATCCATTGGTTTAAAAAAAAAAAAAGATTCTTGAAGAGTAAAATAAAAAGAGGTAAAGTTTTGCATTGCCAAGCTCTGTTTTACTTGTTTTCAAGCTGTAGTGTTCAGTGTGTTTTACCATTCATCACCATATCCTTCAAAATGTACATTTTACCAAGCAATCCGGATGTTGCCACTCTCATATGTGACGCACTGAAAATTAATGATGACTTTTTGCGACGCTGTGTTTTTTGCAGGTTATTAGTCGGAGCACCATATGAAATGAACGGTGCTTACCAGACAGGGGATGTATACAAATGTTCACTGACCAAACGAACCAATGGAAATGGTTGCACCAAGCTTAACCTAGGTAAAGTGACGCATGATCCGTAAGGTACAACGCAGTCCAAATAGCTTGCATGTGCTCCTGCATGTGACTCATTAAAGGTCACGGTGGCACGTGTGAAACAGATATTGGTACCAAAGCAGTCATTCCTCATTGTACAGTTGAACGGGTTCTTTACATTTCCATGTGTTTTGCACCACTAATGTCCCCCATGGCATGCCAACTCATGCAGACTTCACATCTTGGCCCTGTTAATTTAAACATGTGCATTTTCGTTAGTCTGCGTGTGGCCAGGGCGACACTCAAGTCCAATGAAATGAAAGTACTCTGTGTATGTTTGGTTTGGAAATGAGCATTTGAGATCATTTCTTGTTTTCCATCAAGGAAGGATATCTCTGACCAATGTATCTGAGCGGAAAGACAAGATGAGGTTGGGAATGACACTTACGACCAATCCTAAAGACAACAGTTTTGTGGTGAGACCATCTTAATACATATCGAATTGATCGTCATATTAAGGATATGGACAAACAATAAATTGTATGAATGAGAGCGTCTTTCCTTGAAGAAAACCTCAAATTACTGAGGTTGTTGATGTTTATATATGTTGCACATATGATCAAGCTTATGCTCAAAACTGCACTCTGTCCCTTGAGCTCTAATTTACGATTTCAAGCTACTGCCTGAGCTTGCTCAGCATCCAGTTTACCACAACCCTGCTCCGGACACAAAGCATGAATAATGGATTGTGAAAATCGATATTTCCTGTTCTTGTTCTCGATGCTCTCACATCTATCAATTGGTTTTGTTGAGACAACTCGGTCAGAACTAATCATTAAGATTCCAGTGGTTGACTCTGCTTGCTTTGTGAAAGTCCAAAGAGTTCTCTGCTTAAAATTGCGGTTCCATCATCACCATCAAACCAGTTCTGAAAGTTGATTGTATCAAAGGTATATACCGGTAGTCATTCCCGAATCAGAGTTAACGAATGCTGGGAAATGCCTATGCTCCCTTTTCTGCAGTCAAAATGTTTGGGGGGGGGAGAAACTAATATAAAATACTAACACAACAAAACCCCCAATCAATGTCAATTTCAATGTCTCTCCTCTTTATTACAATAAGAGCATTCCCGATATGATTCTAATATGATTCTTTCATGTTTCAGGCCTGTGGCCCACTTTGGTCTTATGAGTGTGGCAGCTCTTACTACAGCACTGGTATATGCTCCAGAGTCAATGCGAGCTTCAAGTTCTCCCGAACGATTGCGCCTGCCTTTCAGAGTAAGCTTTAAAGCTGACACATCCTGGCCCAAAGAGGGCTATTTATTTGTGAATGTGCTGAACCACACCATTTTTACCTTTTGTCATCTCGAAATGTTTTCAAGGATGTGAGACCTATATGGACATAGTGATCGTTCTGGATGGGTCAAACTCCATCTACCCTTGGTATGAAGTGCAGGCCTTTCTCATCAACATTCTTCAGAAGTTCTATATTGGACCAGGTCAAATTCAGGTGTTTCATTTTTTATTTTCCACCACGTGTTGTTTAGCTGGAGCCGTACTAATTGTGGTTTGCTATCGTGTCGCTTTAACCAGGTTGGAGTTGTTCAGTACGGCGAGAAAGTTGTGCACGAGTTCAAACTCAACGATTTCAAATCTGTTGAGGAAGTCGTAAAGAGAGCACGCAGTATCGACCAGCGAGGCGGCGAGGAGACCAACACGGCCCTTGGCATCAACATTGCGCGGTACGTGCCACCGTTCCGTATGTATCTACTGTTAGCTCATTTTCAGAATGTCATTTGGTTCAAATAAGGTGCACGTTTGCCGTCACAGATCTGAGGCTTTCAAACAAGGAGGTCGGCGCGGGGCCAAGAAAGTGATGATTGTGATAACTGACGGAGAGTCCCATGATAGCGCTGACCTCCAGCCAGCCATAGAGGAGAGTGAGAAGGATGGTATCACCCGTTACGCCATTGCTGTGAGTCTGCTAGACCCATAATTCACCCTGGTTTGGGCTTCCATTTTATGAGGTTACTTTTCTGCTGGCGACTGAGTTTCAAGTGCAGCTTAAAAGCAGTAATGGCATGTGAACAGTAATGACCTCAGCAGCTGATGTGGGAATCTCATGTTAACAGTGGAGCTGAAAACAATCAACCCAAAAACTCTACTTAGAGGATGTGGAATTAAAGGTGTAAATGAGCTTGTCCAGACCACATAAGACTGTGGTTTGGGCCTCTGCTGCTTGTTGCTGATAACATCCTTTCATCTTTGAATGAATTACCATGAACTAAGTGGAGCTGGTCAGAACAAAATCATTATAAGATATCATTCTTTGAGACTTGAAATCTAGAAGAATTAAATTGCGAATTTGGCAACATTACCTGATTAGATGTGTTTTTTTCTTGATGCCGATGCTGAACATTGGTTTCATCTTCACAGGTTCTTGGCTACTACAACAGGAGAGGCATTAACCCTGAGGCATTCCTCAATGAGATCAAATACATTGCCAGTGACCCAGATGATAAACACTTTTTTAATGTGACGGACGAGTCGGCACTGAAGGATATTGTGGACGCGCTGGGCGAGCGCATCTTCAGTTTAGAAGGTGATAATCCTTTCGTGATTTCAAAAAATGTGTGGAAGAAGTTGAGTTCTTTTGATGCTCTTATGTCAGGCCAGTGTCAAACTCACTACAGCTCCCTTCTCCCTTCCTTTCTGAACACAAGAAACTCCTCAGTGACGCTCAATGTCTCATTAACTCCACCAATGAAGCCAGTTGAGCAAAGTGTCATCACTTGCAACAGAAAATGCAACACATGACCTTGACTTTGTGTTTTCGCTGGCTGGCCAAAATGTGTCGCTAGTTGCAAAATCCTCTCTCCCACAGCATTGCTCATCGGACTAATGTTGGCAGAAGCTTGTTCAGATGGCAAAACATTATTATTTGTTCATTGCCATTTAGCTAGACTGTGTTATCGTACGAATGATACATTCAAAATGAGATATTCAAAATCCTCTCTCCATCCGTATGGTATAAAGGGTTCATTCTGTGCACGTTTAAAGGCCTTCAAGACGTATTTGTTTACACAGGAACCAGTAAAAATGGAACGGCGTTTGGTCTCCAGATGTCTCAAGCTGGATTCTCCGCCCACAATGTTGAGGTTAGTTGCACTTATACTATCACATTGTCTCATCCCGTCTGTCATCATACGGAGCAACACATTGTCTCAATTTTGATGACATCAGAACGCCTCCTCATAACCCGGCATTTATCACTTTTCACTCCCCCTGCAGAGGTGCCAGGGGGGGACCCAGAGGTCTAGGTGATCTTGATTTAGGGGCCCCTGGCAGAAAATACAGATTTTCTTTTCCACTCGAGCCATCCAGGGATGGGAAATAAAACTGCTTCTCTCTGGGGACACACATTAAGTGAAGTTGAGACAGTCAGTTATCCTGCAGTTTGGCTTTTTGCTTTGCAATCTTTTTCTGGGTGACACCGCAGAAAGGGGTGGGGGCGGGGGGGGGGGGTATGTTTCACAACTTGGACACCATACAGGTACCTATGGTTCATGAAACTCTATGCTCACTCAATGGGTTCATGCTCGGCTTTTAAGTTTGCCTTCACAGTGGGATTTGTCAGGAGACAAATCCATCAATCCCACTTAATGCTGAAAATAGCTAAGAATTTGCAAATGGGTGACAGAAAAGGTCGGAAATTCTGTCCACAAGGCCAGATTCCATAGATGCTCCACAGCAGTCAACCTGAGGGTTGAAAGTAGGATAACTTCTCGGAAGGAATGTAGGCATTTAAAAGAGGAAGAATGTCCTGAAGGCCCAGATGTTTTTGTTGAGACTGCAAGCTGCTTATGTCATATACCAGACATTTTATACATCAGCATTTATAGTTTATCCAGCTGTTGTTTGTTTAGCATGCTTAATCATGGCATTAAAAAAGTATTGTTTGTTTACATTCTATAAGCATCAGCTCTCCACAGGACTACGGTTGTCGAAAATGGATGTTTCGGGATTGCACGTGATTTTTTTTTTCTTCATGGTTAATCTTAAAAATCAAAAGTAATCAATCGTTTTGATCATAAAAGTCAAAAGAGAATGAAGAAACCCGTGAAGATGTCATTGAACGGGGGATATGGAAGACAGACAAGGCGACTTCAATAGCCTTATTTAGCCCAAGCAAAGTCAGACACATTGGCGCAAAATGAGATGGTTTTGGATCTCTTGCTTTCTTTTTACACGAAACACAACTCAAACCCAGTGAGGGTTCGCAGTGCAGTGAATATCTCTGTCAAGTTTTTGAAATCTGTTTTGACAACAATGTGGCATGTTTATCACCTCTAGGATGGAACTTTGGTGGGAGCTGTTGGGGCTTATGATTGGAACGGGGCAGTGTTAAAAGAAACACGGCAAGGGAAAGTGGTCCCTCCAAAAGCTTCCTACACGCAGGAGTTTCCAGAAGAGCTCAAAAACCATGGTGCCTACTTGGGTCAGTATCCCTCCAAATTTTTCAACAACATCGACAGTGTTTTATGTTAGAAACAAACTCTGCCATTGATATGAATGATTGTACCATGATGCAGTTTGGTCGTATGTTCGTCGACACTCCATGGACTTTGTCTTTAAGTTTGTAAGCTTCTGTCTCCATCATTTACATCCATAGGAAGGGTAATTCACGATGAATATCCATGCCAATCTCAAACTTACTCATGAAATAGAATAAGGTTTTTGCCAATTTTTGTAGAGGCCAGTAGGGTTTCAGTTTTAAACGATACACTAAATCAGGA
Source organism: Hippocampus mohnikei (assembly GCA_026261675.1). Taxonomy (NCBI): domain Eukaryota; kingdom Metazoa; phylum Chordata; class Actinopteri; order Syngnathiformes; family Syngnathidae; genus Hippocampus; species Hippocampus mohnikei. The sequence continues at coordinate 5,020,529 of JAKGUB010000340.1, forward strand.
GACACCGGGGTGGGTGGGGGGGGGTCTTCGTTACAGACCCCAGTGCCCCACTCAGTCTTTTCCATCGCATCCAGCACCATCTATCTCCTCCACCACAAAAGCTGTGTTTTTACCATCAGTGGTTTGTTTGACTAAGTTTATCCAGCAGGCTGCCAGCTAAAGTAGCTCGAGTCGTAATATGAGGTGGAAGTAAAATTCTAGACAAGGGGTATTACGGAGGTGGAAAAGTACATGTTGATCAAGCGGAATTTTCAGTGGGAATTCACACACACAAAAAAAAATACTGGCAAAAGCAGAGTATTGGTTGCGTTTCAGCTTCTGCACGTTGCTGTAGTGATATTTCTATGGACAATTGTTTAAATTGACCCTCAAAGCTATTGTTCTGTATCTTTATGAATGTCGAAACATTATTTTTTTTTCAATCAACACGTTTGCTTTAACAATGTCTCTTCATTTGCAGAGGGACGGAGTCAAAGTGTGGGAGATATTGAACATTCACAGGTTATCTAAAAGTAGATATTTTGTTTTTGTTGTTTTTTTTGATCAGGTTATACAGTGACATCAGTGGTGTCAGCCAAAAATGGGCGTCTGCTTGTTGCCGGAGCGCCACGCTTTAATCATACCGGTAAAGTGATCATTTTCACTTTGAAGAGCCCCGGTAACCTCACCATCCTCCATTCCCTCAAAGGCCAGCAGGTAATAAACATAAAGTACTTGTGTTATTACACAGAATTGAGTAAGATGAATCACCCTCAATGTTTAATTCCACTCACGATATATAATATCAAAAACAATAGAAATTCCTTCCAAAGTTCGTCTTTGGTTAATGTTACTCTTACTTTAACACGCCTGCTTGTGTGTCTTCTTTGTGGAATAGGCAAGTCAAACTAAATTCTAGTTTCAAGACTTTTTGGTGGCCAATGAAAAAAAAAAACATCCACAAATCACATTTATTTTATTAACTATACATAAAGATGTGCAACTCTGCTGATGGGTGTGATTAAAGTCACATAATCTCACTCAACCAGTAATAATAATCATAATGTTATGTTTTTGGAAATTTAAATTACTGAAACATTTAACCGGGGAGTGTCACCACTTGATGTAAATTTAAAAAAAAATTTAAGTGGCACCCTTGCACTTTTTAATTCACAAGTGATTTTTGTTGCTTTTATTTGGTGTCTCCTCACATCTTGAATTTAATGTGTTGAATAAAAACATGAATATATAAAAGGCATTTGTTAACAGGTTGACCAAAGTTAGAAAAAAAATAAGCAAACCCCAAAAAATGTGTGTGTGTGTGTGTATGTATATATATACATACACACACACACACACACCTCACTTTAATTGTACAATTGATTGTTGGAATGGTCCTTAAACACATACTGTATGAAATGATCAGTATGACAATATCTGTCTCAATGACTTTTTTACAGAGACTGTGGCAATGTCTTCTTGACCACTACGCTCACCACTGGAAAATGGCATGTTGCCGTGAGCCTGTAGCAATTTACATTTGACCTCGGCAGCAGCAACTCAACACAAACAGCAGATATTTTCCGGAAAAACCTTGTTAATTCCTCATCTCTTCTGATTTTTTCATTTTATTTATTTTCTTCGGGCAGATGTTTCTCATAAAAAGCCAGATAGATGGTGATCCATGCAGTGACTGATCCAGTACTGTTCCCACAGTCGGAACATAGACAAATATGTCATAACGGTTGACTTCACAAAACACAAACCCACATTTGCTTGGAATATTGAAGATTTTGAGCCAACGTAGATTATCAGACAACAAAGTCGCCAGGCGACACGATAGAAATATGAAGATCGATTGGAAAAAAAGATTGTTATGCATCTTGAAATATGATTTTTGAACATGTGGTCTATTTTCAGATTGGCTCCTACTACGGGAGTGAGATTGCACCAATGGATATTGACGGAGACGGTGTAACTGACAACCTTTTGGTGGCGGCGCCGATGTTTTTCAGTGGAGGCATGGAGAAGGGAAAAGTATACATCTACAGAGTGTCAGAGCTGGTAGGTGGATCCAGTCTTAAAGCGGCAGACCACAGACTCTACTGGCATTGATCTAGTTGAGGCCAAGTAAACTGTTTTAGTAAATTGGGTCAACAACTGTTCCGACTCCAGACATGCCCCGGTTATTTTCACAACACACCTCAGCAAAGGTGCCCGGTAACGCACAAAGAAACAGATTGTTGCATTCCAGCACGGCAGTTTAACTGCAGACAGGCATTTGACCCATGACTTTAACCAGATCAAAAAGGAAACACATTGCGACGGCAGTATAGCGGATTTTAATAGACGCTCTATAATGAACTCGACAGGAAAATATTCTAAACGTGTTGCAGACTAATCGTTGAGGGCGAGAACCTGATGTAATTGACGGGAATTCCAGTTCCAGGTCTGCCTTGCTCGTTGGAAAAATAAATGGAAAAGGACACTCATGGTATGGACCAACCACATCGAACAGACTGCGTATGAACAGAGAAATCTACGTGGATGTCCGTTGGCAAGCCACTAACTTTTCAGTTGTTTAGTCATGCTTGAAGTATTATTTACGTTTTCAAAGAACATATTAAGCAAAGGATGAACGATCCGTGACTTCGAACTTTATTGTCCCTGCGAGGTTGAAGTCATCAATCGGTAGGAATTGGCAACCACTGCAAAAGCTCGAATTGAAACCTGGCAGCTGATCAAATATAACATTCTATTCCGTGTGTAAACACTTTTAAAGTCATTTTTACCACCCTGGACTAAACCGATGTCTTAACCAGCGCAGAATGATTAGCTTTCACTCTGACTTTGCATACTCATCAGGTAGCTGAGAAGGAAAACCTGCCCTCTTAAATCAACTTCATTCGCAATTATTCAACTGAAAAAAATGGTCATCTCATGTTTCGTCTGCTCTAAATTTTATTATGAACCGAAAAGCCAAGTAGAGCAATGACACGCATGACTACTGGTAGAGTTGCATTTTTTTTTCCTCCCATGCAACCAGAAGGCTTTATTAGAAACATTTTCCAGTCAGTTAATTACTTCCATAAACTTGGATATTTTCCATCTGACCTTCTACTCATTTTTCCCCCCCAAGGGTTTTACAGCCCCTTGGTTTAGTCAGCAAATTTTATCTAGATTTTGCAAAAGTCCATTTGTGACTGTTTAACTCATGGGCTACCTACATTCCTTCATGATGTGGTCACTAAAGAGCCAAGAATAAATAACTGGATTATGCCAATAGTAAAAACTGTTGACCCATCTTGTTTCGGAAAAGTTGAGCAAGCAGTGAAGTAGAACCGTACTAGACAGATATTATTGTCTTTTCAGGCATTTTATCATTTGAAGTCCCTTGGTCATTCCTCATCCCCGTCATGATCGGTTGCTGTAATTCATTAAGCAGACTATGACATGCAAACCCCAGACGCTGACAAAGTATAATGTGACTTTTTCCCCATGTGTCTTATTTCCTCTTGCTCTGTTTTGATGTTTTAGGAGCTTTTTTTGCTGATAGACAATAAGAATGGTCTATGATTAAGTTGTCTCTAGGTCAGGGGTGCCCAAACTTTTTGGACCGAAGATCGACTTTTCGATCAACCAACCTCCCACGATCGACCCGTTATCGCACACGCGCATGCACACACACACGCACACCATGATGAGCAACAGCCTGACAAGGAGACATGCGGCGCACTATTGCAGCCTGTTAACTATCGTAGCTCACCCGTACCGTTTTAGATTCCCTCGGTGAATTGTACACGAAACAAACTCTGAATGTGAATCATGATAACGATAAAAGATATAGCGCAACAGCTCTGATCACAAACTGCAATTGACAAACTGCAAAACTTCCGGTGATGCAGGTCACACGCCACCGTTGGTTAAAGATTTACCTGCTTTATTTTATTTTATTTATTTCATACTTTTTGTGAAAATGAGACTGATGGGATGGTTAAGGTGCAGTGTGCATTAACACAAAAATATATTCTTAACATGCACAAAGACACACAAATGTTTTTTTTCTCCTCTACACCCCTCACGATCGACTTGGGACCAGTCCGCAATCTACCGGTTAATCGCGATCGACATAATTGGCACCCCTGCTCAACGTTCATGCCATACAATCACACATACAATCATACAATCTTTAATTATTTTTTTTAATGAGTTTGAGATAAAATTCCTTGTTTACTTCTCTTCACTTGTTCCCAGATGTTAGAAAAAATCCAGTTCAAGATCAAACAGACATCATAGATTATGCGTTAAGTAGAGCAATGCCCAAGATTTGATTATTATTATTTTCATGTTTTTGTTCTTGTCCTGAATGAATTTACATGAAGTCCCTGGGCATAAAGATGGAAAAGATTTTGAATGAGTTCAGATCAACACCATTTACCAATGTCCGCTTTCATGATGGAAAACTAGATTTGAGACTATTGTCCCTACAATGAGGGCATATGCCTTCAAAGTCCAATGAATGTAAAGCCCGAAACATACAAACTCAAATTGCTTCATCAATCCCTGATGTGCAGTTGAAATGTGCAGTTGAAACGTCGATAGTGAATAGCCACTCAGGCTAGGTTGGGTTTGTTTTGTTTTGTTGTCATTTTCTTATTGACTGAAAGGTATACCGAAAGATCTAACAAATGTCTTTTCATTTCCAAATCTTTCAGAACCGTTTCATTTTTGAGGGCGCATTAGAGATCCACAACGGTGGCCAGAATGCTCGCTTTGGCTCGTCCCTTGCACCCGTCCCCGATTTAAATGGGGATGGCTTCAATGACCTGGTGGTCGGGGCTCCATTAGAAGACGATCACAAAGGGGCAATCTATGTTTTCTTCAGTCAGCAGAACAGAATACTGCGCAAATACAAACAGGTATGTTGTAAAGTGAACTGTATTTAAATCATGTCGCTGTAGTCAGGCGAAATCTTCAAAGTTCCAAACCCTCACTTTTCAGGAAAAACACACAAAAAAAGATCTTGACATTTAAGATTGATTGAGAAGGCCAACGGTGACAATAATGTGGCGCATTTGATGTGGGTGATGGATCATTTAATGCTCTGTTAATTTTCATACGTTTTGAGTAAAGATATACGGTATGTTGAACAATCATAAGCTATCCCCGCTGACTTTGTACAAGAAGCGAGGTACACTCTGGACCGGTTGCGAGTAAACACCCGTTAGAATCCCACAAAAAGAATAACAACTGGCTGTCGAAAGAGCCGTGCCAAGAATCTAATCCAGAATCTTTGACTGTGAAGCAGGCACGCTGGCCACATGCCCAACCGTGTCGTGCCAGGAAATACAAAATGTAAAAATACGATATTACTTTGTATTATGACATTAATGTCCGTGCCTTGTGTTCATATATATATTTTTAGCTTGCGGCTATTGAAGTTGGCCTGTTTTCATGAAATTATTGATGTCTGGTCCTTCATAAAAAAGATTTTCTGAGAGATATAAAATCACAATCATAAGGGTGAGTGTATTCCTTTATTTCAAAAGTTTGGTGAGTGTTCAAAAGACAAGCTCAAGTGCAGACTGGAAAAGTGGAGGGAACTGTTGAGAGTCATCAAGAAACAGACTCAGGTCAAATATCCAAAACTAACCTCGTAAAGATCAATGATGTAATGTTATCAAAGCTATCATACGCATAAAGAAATGTTAAACAATGGTGCAAGAGCAGCCGATTTAGAATCCTTCAACCATCTGTACAAAAATATATATATATATATATTTGTTTTTCTCCACGGATATTTTGACTTTTCTCCCACTGGACTTGGCAAGAGTATGTGGCTGCGTTGTTTACTGTGGCAACACATGCCACATTAGCTCAAATATATAGCTCATGCTTTTGACAGGCAATAGACAGTTGCCTGGCCTTAACTAATTTTTGGAGGGTTTCTCATGATGATTTTTTGAATTTAAAAAAAAAAAAAAGGTTTGGAAATAAAATACCTGGATTGTCTGGCAATCATTGTGGAGTGTGAGTCAGAGCGAGCACGACGTCAAGCCATTCACTTAATTGTGTGACAGGTGTCATTGAAAGGACGTCTCTGCATAAAAGGTAACAGGCAAATAAAATCTAGGTCGTGAAAGGGGTTTGCGTCAAATACAAGCACATGGAATCAAGCACAACCCGCAAAAGAAAGAAAGTAAACAAACTCAACCATAATTAAATGAAAACCAACACAAAAATGCCATTCCAGATGGGATTGTGACAATAGAAGTAGTATTTGCACAAATTGTTGCTGTGTCTGAAAAACCCACAATGCTTAATGAAATTACTTGAATCTGACGGGAGTGGAATTTGCCAAACTGCATATTGACTAGCCACAGAGCTTCTGGGATGTCCTTTGGACAAATGAAACAACACTTTGGCCTTTTGTAAACTTACATCAGCTCTGTTTCCAGAGGGGGAAAAAAAAGGAAGGACGCAAAGAAAATAACACTACTTTCTGTTTAACATTGAGGTGTCTTGTTTACATGCCCCGCGACTGACTGGCAACCAGTTCAGGGTGTAGTCCGCCTTCCGCCTAAAGTCAGTTGGGCTAGGCTCCAAGCACCCCCTGTGACGCAGTTCAGAGTAAGCGGTGTTGAAAATGGGTGGACGGATGGTGTTTTGGATATGTTCTGGAGCTCCCTTGCCGCATCCAGCACGGGATGTCATGGAGCTGTGCAAGATATGATCAAATCTTCGGACAAGCATGGAACTGCCAATTTGCAGTTAACATTTGACTGGCAATTGAGTTATAACGTATTTGCAACTACGTTTATAAAACGTGTTTGCAAGTACATTCAAAACTTGAATAAGTTTGAATGTATTTGTGTGTACGTTCAAATAACGTTCAAATGCACTTGCAAGCGAAATGCATCAGTCGGGAGCATCAGTCTTATTGAGGGCCACAGAAATTGTTTGATTGCTGCGAGTGTCTCAAAAGCTTGTGCGATTGATGTTTGGAGATTAAGTTAAGGGCACCATCATTTTTTTTGTTCAGGTTATTATTTATGTATTAGTTTGTTTGTTTTACATAGTATTAATTGGAGACCAATTCAAAAATATTGCAAGATTTTCATGTCTGAATTTTCAGTACATCTCTTTATTATTCCTTTTGTCAGTTCAGTTCTGAGAAAGGCTACCAACAATTTTGCCAACGTGTGTATCAGAGGAAAACAATGCACAACATCCTGTTGTGTGTGTATATCTGTCTTTCTTTCTCCTTTTTTAGAGGATAGCAGCAGCAGACTTGGCACCTGGCCTGCAGTACTTCGGCCGCAGTATCCATGGAATGATGGATATGAACAACGATGGTTTAGTGGACCTGGCAGTGGGATCGCTTGGTGCAGCTGTTCTCCTCTGGTTCGTGTTTTCCTCGACTGTACATACCCTGATGCAAAAAATATTTAAAATAAAGATATGACTTGATATTTTTATGCTCTCACCAATTCAAAATACATTATCCAGTAAGCAACAAATTTCAGTATTGATATTTTCTCGATTGCCATGGACACATGCTGTTCGTGGTCCTGATCGTTTTTCCTCACAAAGAAATATTAAAATCATCATTGCAATTGTCCATTCAATGATTGCTTAATGTATAAGTGCTCAGTGTTTTCTCCCTCAAAATCTAGAAAACGCTGAACCACTCCCCCTTCTCGCTTTAGTGTGCTCAATCCTTCATGATTAGTATCTGCAAAAGATACCCCTTTATAAAATGTAATGCTCACAATCAGCTCACAAAATAGAAATTCGCAAATGATAATCGACCTTTGGGTCCAGCAAAGCATTCTTTGTTGGCTTAAATGCTATAAGGGGCACTCGTCTCCATTCATGGTGGAAATCCAATATTTGGTTCATGAAAGTATATTAATTCAACCCCCAAAACTAAAATGTCTTCATTTTGTAGTCTTTTTCTTGGCTCAAATGATTGCAGGATGCAGGATTTTTTTTTTTTTTTGGTCTCGCCAGGGTCTTCAAAATCAGTAGTGCTGGCCCTCATCTCATCAACTTTGTGAGCAAAGACTGTTGTTTAACCAAGCAGATTTCACATTCACTTCAGTGGACCAGCTGCTATTGAGCAAAATTGCTATTGAAAAAAGTAAACACAATTAATTGTAGTCTGAAGTATATAGTTTTAAAATTGTGCACAAAATGAACTAGCCAGTGAAGGCCAAGCGGGCGTATCTTAACTAATTGACATGTTGAGTTGGGTGTGTCTTAACATCTAGTTGGTGGGGGTTCGACAGAGACTGATTCACCGAACCCCTAGGGTTCGATCGAACCCAGGTTAAGAACCACTGAATTAGACAAATATCGATTCTCAAATGATGTTAGCATTTGTTTTGTATCGTACTGGTGGTTTCTAAATTGACTCATGATAGAGGTGGTAAGGGTGGCCTGGTGGCCGAATGCTTAGCACAATCTGCCTCACAATACAGAGTTTGTGGCTACAAATTCGGACTCTGACCTTCTTGTGTGAAAGAAAAGTTTGCAGTTCTCCTGGTGACTGTGTGAGTTTTCTCCCGGGACTCAATTTTTCCTCCCCCATTCCAATAAGATCCATGGCAGGTTCATTGAAGATTCGTCCTTAGGAGTGAATGTGAGTGTGAGTGGTTGCTTATTTTTCCTCTGTGTTTGGCTGGCAACCAGTTCAGGGCGTACCTCGCCTCTCGCTCAAAGTCAGCTACGATACGCTCATGACACTAGTGTGGATAAGCGGTCCAGAACACAGATGGATGGATGAACAGTGGCAGTATTAGGGTGGATGAAGTCCTCCCCGAAGGCCTTCGAATGCAATCAGACACAATCACGTTATTGTAGAAGAGTGCATTGTCTCTGATCAAGAAGGTCACATGATATTTACAAAAAGCCAAAGATTATTTTGACTGCTGTTCTGCAGGAGAAGGTTTTTTGTTATTTTATTATATTGACATTTCCAACCTGAAGTAGTCTGGAAACATTTGGTCTTGGCTACTTAAAGATATTTTCTGTATGTGTTTACAGGTCAAAGAGTGTCATCCGCATATATACCACCATCAGGTTTGAACCCAGTAAGATCAACATCTTTGTGAAAGACTGTCAAAGGGGTGGCAAAGACGTGACTTGCATGTCAGCCATCGTTTGCTTCAACATCACCGCTAGAACAGCAATTGCTGCCACGGAGGAAATTGGTAAGCCAGTGCAAATAATCAACTGCTTTTTTTCCATTTGTGTGGATGGTTTGGTTTCATTTAAAACTGTTCAAAACTCAGGAACATCTTTTAAGGTCTAGAACAAAAATCGCACACTGCCTCTGAGAGAAAACTAAAATGCTGACAAGTGTTGTGTTGTCACGTTGCAATATCACATTGGTCAGCTTTTATTTTGGACTCGTTGAAGCACGACAGGAAGAAAAATGGATGGTTTCAAGCGGAAAAGGCCGTAAATCCCAGCACGGTGTATATCCTTTATGTCCTGCCTGAATCTTTATTGTCAGGGTGTGCTTTCCTGTGCAGTGTGTCCTGGTTGCAAGTCGCGCCAAAAGATATGTAGCTACCCTTACAGGCAATCTCACTGCTGATTACAGGTCTGATGTTGCTGCATCACCACCTTCTGAACCACATGCTTGCATCCAAATGTCATGTTTTTTTTCAGCTTTGTTACCAAGGTATCTGCAAGTCAGTCTGGTTCGCTCAAATGTAAACTGATGGCTCAATCTGTCAGATGGCTGATGGTTGGCCACCTACATACATACCCAGCCTCTTTCCGTGAAGTTTATTTAAAGAGATATAATCTCAGGTTCCTGTTTCTTTATGTAAACAATCGCAAGGAAGCTGAGGTCAAGGCGAAGTGCGTTCTTCGTTAACCTCTGTACCCCATAGATCTATACCAAATAAATCAGGCATGCCAAAAACAAGGTTGAAGGAGAATAGAGAGAGTTGTCTTGTCTTTCCTGCTTGCGAACAGTGAAACACGTTTATTTCATTTTCTGTTCATTGTTATGTCTGGCGAGTAATGATCGGCAGATGTGGTGTATTGGTTCTAAAGTCAACCAGTAGTGAAATTTTCATGCAAAATTGTATTATTTCAACGTGGTGTTGCAAACACAGCGTCCTACGTGCCCCTTCCAGTCCAAAATAGCATTGGCAATGGAAAATGCTCGAAAAGTCAAGGTCTGTGTACGTCTTTTAATTTTTGGGTCGTGCCTAGTTGAAACTAGCAGCAGTCACTATTTCCATTCCCAAAGAAGATTTAAGGCGATACATGGAATTCTGTCAAAACAATGTGGCTTGGAAAGGACTCAGTTCTGGAGTTGAGGATTTGGATTCTTGTATAAATTGGTCTCACAATCATCTCGTGTTAAACTAAAATTGCAGTGGACCACCACAGTGATGTCATTAGACATTGCCACACTTGGGCTATTTTTAAAAGTCAGGTTTCCTAATGAAAACGCGTCTACAGCAGAAACATTGATATCAGTCTTGAACAGAGTTCCTTCTTCTTCCTTCGTATGGAGGCGTGCTAACGTCGGGTCGCGAATCGAACGGATTGCGATGGCATCAAACTCTTTCAAATCTAATTACAATTTGCTGAAATTACGTCAAGTTTTGATAATGACAATGGAAATAGTAATAATCTTATTTTTCACTCTAATTATCCAAGTATCAGCGAAGCAACCAAAACACCATATCACATTTAAATGAGCCATTTACTGTATCAAAGTACATGCATGCAGGTCCATGCGAAAACCTGCATGGCTTATTTTGACATGCTCAACCCAACTTTGTTTAGAGGACCCAAAAACCACCCAAAAAAAGAAGAGAAATCTTCATGATGACGTTCTATGGTGCAGATGCCACAAATTTAATCTTATGAAGACATAAAAGACAACCAATAACAAATACAGTAATGACAAGCATATGCAGTACTGTATTACCAACTGCAGGATGAGGACAAATGTTCCCACGAAGCTCCGTGACGGGGCGGCTGACGTATCCTCTCTATAGCTGCGTACCTCGCATTGACGGCGAGGGAGAGAGGGAGTGAGAGAACGCAGTTTCGTGACTCACCGGGGAGCCGAGCAAGAAAGAGAAAGCCACAAAGACTGTTGCAATACTGTGGTTAAATTGTCGAATTTACAACAAAATTGCATATACAGTGTGTGTATATATATATATATATATATAAGAGAGAGAGATACGTGTGTATATACCGCGCGTGTGTGTGTGTGTGTGTGTGTGTGTGTATTAAAAGAAAAACTTTGCAATGTTATGAGAATCAGGTCACATTTTTGCATCATACAGAGTAGTCTCTTTCTATCCATCTATATAAGCTTCTGACTTTTTCTCGTTATTTTCCAAAAACCTATTTTTTTCTGGCCTTAATGATAGTTCATAACCTCAAAACTTGCCTAATTTAATGAATTTCTCTTGTGACCCGTTAGGGATTAAATACAATGTCTCCATTGCGGAGCGACGTTTCAATCCCCGAGCCGTTCTGGACAATCCAAGCAAGGCCCAGCCTCAAAACCTGACCCTGCTTCCTGGAGATGAAACGTGTGAGCACATTTACTTCCATGTCATGGTAAGGCAAATTTATTGCGAGTCCAAATGTCAGACATTAGCGTGGTACTCATGTGTTGTTTCATTATTTAAAGATTTACATTTCGCTGTTGATGAGCATGTCAAATATTCTGGAAAGCGTCCGTTGATGCCATGGTGGTACACTCGCCCGGCTTGTGTGTCTGTTCCCATTCAGTGACGGTGCGGATGTGGCTGTGAATGGTTGTTTGTTTGTGCCCTGCGACTGACTGGCGACCAGTTCAGAATGTAATCTGCCTGCCGCCCCATGTCAGCTGGGATATGCTCCATATTTGTTACAATATCAATTTATAAGAAAATGTGCATTGTGAAAATGGTGTTCTTTCTTGTTTCCCAAAAATATTGAAAAATAACTTCAGCAACTATAAATGCGGTAATATCCGTCCGTTCATCCTTCCATCCATCCATCCAACACGCGTATCGCTCATCCTTGCCGGACAGCGACTCTCAAACCATATGACTCATTTGACTTTTTAGGTAGTACTAGATTTATCTATAGCCGCATGCATCCATTATCCAAACCGCTTCATTCTCACAAGGGTCGCCGGCGTGTTCGAGCCGTTAAATGTTTTTGGAACGGGTGAGGAAACCAGAGGACCTGGAGAAAATAATATTGTAATGTTTTCAGTCATATTTATGAATAAAGGGCGAGATTCGGCACCAGATGGATTTTTTTTCTGAAATGTCAGCTATAAGTTACAACGCATGGTACAATCTGTATTATGCAAGCCTTTGTAGGTCAAACTTGAAACCAAAAAATAAAATCAATCCAAAACCAGATGTGCTCAAAATAAAAAGTAAAGACAGTCTTGAAGTCAGTGTCAAAATATATTTAAGGACACCTAACGCCACTTCTGATTAAAGATTTCTGTTGACGAGTCTAAAAAAAAAAAAAAAGACATGAAGACATGCAGTAAAAACACTGAGATAAATGCACACATGGTTAATGAGATTTTTTGTTCATAAAACATTTATTTGGCAAGACATACTGAATACATAAGATGGGTGAATAGATGAAAGTCAGCTTCAAGTGCCTCAGGTAGAGAGTTGAGCATTGATTGTGCAAATCTATAAAAGCCTGCAGGGTGCACAAGCGGGATTCCAAAATATGTTTTGAATCCAGGTAGTGATGCCAAACATATTCGTCATAATGTCATAATAAAATATCAAAGGTGAGTTATCTTTCTTTATACATGGCTCCCTGGACGCTGGTCAACACACCGTTGATAGCATTTCAATTAAAGATGTCAGAATTTGTCAATGAAGTGCTTCTCCAACTTTTTCCTCACACGTGCCGTCTTTTGGATAAAGAAATCGGTCTCTTTCCCCACTGACCTCACATACGCAACGAGGGTCAGGAGTAACTCTCAAGAAAAAAAAAGAGAAGAAAACTCAAGATAACTTTTTTTTCACCCGCAGACACGTCAAGGATATACCAAGTTTTAGACTGCACATTAGACTGCTAGACATTGAAAGTAGGGCCCTCGGTCTCAGGCATGCCCAAACTGCAAAAAAATAACGTGATTGTGTTAGTTGTTGTCACACTACACAAAATCATTAGTTCTGGATGCCATATTTAAAACGGACAAAAATCCTCTTTTCAAAATAATATTCTGTGTCATAGGAGACAACTGACTATGCGAGGCCCATCGTGTTTGCTGTACAAGTCGGGCTGTGGAATCAAGACAACGGACCAGTTTTGGATGACAGCTGGCCAACTGTGTCAAGAACTGAGGTCAGAAGCACACGATAGTCATAAAACAAACCTGAAGACTCTCTCACTCTCGCTTTTTTTTGTTGTTTTTTCCAATTAACATTTACCTTTCTGTTTCTAGTTGCCTTTCTGGAACGGCTGTGATGAGGATGACCGGTGTATGCCAGACCTTGGACTGCATAGTATGACAGACCTGATGACTCAAAAGTAAGTACACTCATGCAGTGGAGGGAATAATCCCCCAATACCCCGCTGATTTTCTGACTTAGCGCTGCAAATGGATCGTCTCAGAAATTTTAAATTGCATTTGGGGCTCCAACGATCTACCCGCTTGAAAGAAACCTGTGCACAGAATCAATATCTTCCGAGACACTTTTTCTGCCACCATTGGCAACACAATCACAACAGAATTGTAATGGGCTGCAAATCCATAAGAAACAACGAGGCGAGAAGAAAGAAACCCATGTTGGCGTGACTGTAAATGAAAGAGTAAAAAATAGCCGTCAATGGCTCTCGGCTTGGAGCTGGGGTTGATGGGGTTGGCTTTTGTCAAATCTTGCAGACGATGGCTTGTCAATGGATTTTCGAGTCTGACAAAAGCATACAGCCAAGGCAACAAAATATTTTTTGATCGACCTTGTGGTTCTATCGTGAATGGAGATCAAGGTTTGATATTCCAAGTGGCAGCTTCAAAATAGTCAGTATTTGGAAAGGATAGCAGACATCATTTATTTGTCACTGGGTAAACTTCCAAAGCCTAGAATGTTATGATTATTTGCCCCGCTTGATCCCTCACAATATACATATGGTATCAATGGATATTCATACTGTACACATGATTTATTTCGAGTATGATTTCCATTTTCTTTTTTTTCCCACCTTCCTGCCTCGCAGGCAGTTCTGTTTACAGGCTGTTCATTCTCGTGGTGCTTTCTGCCGGCATCTAAATGAAGGCGGCTCGGAGGGATCTCTACGGGTCGTAGAGGCAAACAGGAGAAGACTGGTTGTGGATGTACGACTGGAAAACAAAGGAGAAAACGCTTACAATGCTCGCCTCAATATCAGCTACTCCCCCAACCTGCGTTTCTCAAGCCTCATTTTGAAGGTCTGTGCTCCTTCTGAAAGGTTCCGGTTCTTTTGTGAGGAAAGATGCTCATATTTTGGAACCTGTGGTGTTCTTTATCCAAGGACAACGCGGAAATCAAAATTGATTGTTACCTTGAGGACAAACTGAAACGTGAGAAGATCTGCAATGTCAGTTCTCCATTCATGAAGTCAAAAGCGCAGGTGAGCTATTGTTGTTCTCATGCGGGACAAATAAGAAAAATACAGTCATTTATGAAGATCTTATTACCAATTTTGACAATTGCCAGTTATCTTAATTATGTTGGCACTCCATTATATCGTAAATTCCGGACTATAAGCCGCTACTTTTTTCCCAAACTTTCAACCCTGCGGCTTATACAGTGATGAGGCCAATATGTGTAATTTTTCTAACGGCCGCCAGGGGCACTCGCGTAGAAAAGATAAGATTAAGACCGGTCTTTATGACACTGTTTAATTCCGACACTGAGGACGGTGACTTCGATGGCTTCAGTTCACAGGAGGAAGATGAAGACGGCTCACCGTGATTTTCTTTCTTTGTAAATATGTTGACATGTTTTAATGTGGGCACATGCGGCTTATATACAGGTGCGGCTTGTGTATGTACAAAATTGGTTTTCCTCTAAAAATGTAGTGGGTGCGGCTTATAATCAGGTGCGCTCTATAGTGCGGAAATTACGGTACATAATTATTGTACGTTGTTGAGTGTTTTTCTTTTTTAATATGTCATGGAGAAAAACAAACTACAGTATTCAAACGTGTTCGACAACACGGCTGGTTGATTTGATTAAATGGCATCCATTATCGGCTCCGCTTTTACTCACGACGGTCGCCGGCGCGCTGAAGCCGATCGCAGCTGTCTTCGGGCAGTTGGCGGGCTACACCCTGAACTGGTTGCCAACCAATCGCAGGTCGCACACAGACGAACAACCATCCACGCCTAGGGGCAATTTGGAATGTTTTTGGAACGTGGGAGAAAACCTGAATACCCTGAGAAAACCCACGCAGGCACGGGGAGAACATGCTGTGAGGCTGGCTTGCTAAATAGTCGACCACCGTGGCATCGGAAAGTAAACCGTTATTTTCACTCCCGTTCTGTGCCCAAGATAAAAAATCATTCACATTGAAAATTAGCACAAATCAAGCCAAACCACAGGCCAGACTCGAAGATATAAATTGTGATGTTCTCTGACATCAGTCCCATTGTCACTGCTTAATGACATCTGCCAACGAGTAGAAAAGCATAAATTATACTCGGTAGCATTTTTTAATGAAATGATGACTGGCCATTATTTCGCTCATCCCGAAGGAGCCGGTTCGGATAGCTCCGACTGCTTCAAACCCGCACCATCTGCAAAATATTTGTATACATAAATGTATTCTTAAGATCGCGAATAGAATCCATTGCAAATACGTTGGCTGTCGTGTGATAATTTTCATCCAGTCGTTCCAAAAGTACTTGGTAAACATTTTTCTATAAAAGAAATCTTTTTGGCCCTGTGCCCTGCCATCAATTACTCACCATAATTTACCGTGTTGCATCAGTTAAAGTGAGACGAAGTACTGCAATGTACAGTACATGAATACGCGTGTCCACTTGGGAGCAAGTACTATTCATGAAAGATGGAATACAAGTATGTATTAAAGCTGTCGGTTGGTAAAAAAAAGGGATTTGTGTTACACAGGTCAAAGGTGAACATCATTGGTGGCGTCTTTGCTGCCATGTTTATTATTTATCGCAAAAGACATGATCTGTGGCAACGAGAAAAAAGTTTGAGCATAACTTCAAACTTACTTCATGTAACTTCAAGAATTTCTGGGAAACGTGCCATAACGTCATGTTGCCATCATTTCGCGCACAACGGCACGTGAGTGCGACTGGCTTTTTGAATTTCCGTGCCAAAGATATTTCCATCGATACCATCTTTTTTATAGCATCACATTCATGTACATCAAACCCGACTGGAACTCTTTTTCCAACCCCCTTTCTCTCATCTGTAGCCTGCAGGTGAGAGTGAATGAAATCGACTCTTTGTCATCTGTTTCTGATTCTCACATTCAAATTTTTTTTTTGGGGTGCTTTTTCCAAGTCTTTCGGAAGGCTCGTAGCCTCTGATATATTTATGAGGCACTGCTCTCTCTTGCGCCCTTTCCAGCGAGGCGTCGGGTTTCACTTTCAAGAAGGCGATGTTTGAATAGGCTTAGATAAGGATGACATTGATGGCGCTCCAAATGGGGCAATTAAAGATATTAAACTGAAAGCAGATTACACATAAGCCATCGACCCCATTGATGTTTGGACATGGTCGCCGTGTGTTGACAAAGACGCTCGGAATGAAGTGCAGACAGCGAATGAAAAAGTTTACGCAATGTCCTAACCACACTATTATCACAAACAGCAGTCATCCCCCTGGGTAACCAAACTATCGCATTTCTCTGGAAGCACTCCCCAGCAAACTCGACCAAGTGGGCTCCCGTCACCGTTAAAGTCCCCGGTGATTCATATCCTCTCAGTCACAATAGTCTTCAGCTCGGAGAGCCTTTTCCAGAATGCAACAACAGAGTCAAACGAGGCTTATTGTCAAAATCTTTGCTCTTGCTCTGCCCAACCCCGCAAATCGTTGCTCTGCCCAAGTCAAAATGGCAAGACTGTTTGGACTTTGGACTAGTTCTCCTGACTTTCGAAACTGCTAAAACGTTACCGCTTGCTTTGTCAGTACGGCGTCATCATATGTGCACGCTCCAAACATGACTATTGCTGGATAAACGATTCAAATTATGGCTAGCGTTTAACAGACGTAGGCACGCGGCAGCTAAATTTTGTTTAATCTGTTTATAGAAAAAAAAGATGATTTGTTGTTTATTTAGCTACAAAAGTGTCTTTCGTGTTTTCTGTGTGTTTTCTTGGTGCCTTGCTTCTTTTGTGCCCAACACACACACTCATTCCAGTCTTTTGAAAGAGGCCATGAAAAGGAAAAGATAAGCCTTCTTTTTCCAGGCTATCGTGGGTCATTTTCCACAGCATAGACGGGTTGGGGGGGAAAAGAGTTCTTCATTTGTTTATGTACTTTGTCTGTGGTCTGTCAGGGATGAGTCATGCTATGTGGAGGAGGGACGCAACAGTAAATATTGTTTTACATTCCTTTTTGCTCAAATGGAACTGGTCAGCGTTTCGTTACGGCGTGGAGGACCGTGAACAATGCACAGCTTTGCTCCCTGCTGCCATTCGACCGCCCTTTTCCTCATCCCTCCTCCGCTGCGCTGTCTCCTCAACTTTGCATGCGCGCTCCGGAGCTCATTTTGTTTTTCTTTAGGATTCCTCGAGGAGTTTCCTTTTCATATCTGACTCCCGTCTTTTTCTGCCCTACCTAAAGTCTGCATCTTCAGTCAATGCCGAATGGTCATTTGTTATGCGACATTTTCGTCAATTATCATCTTAGGCCAAGCAACAGTAGGTTACGTTTGTTTTGTCAAAATTTGGAGAATCTTAAAAAGATTTGATTCCTGCAAGCCACCGCTGGAGAGGCTGTCCGATGGGTTAAGTTGCGGTTAGCTAACAATCAAGGCCGCCTCTCCCAAATGTGTTCCGGAGAGTGCCTCGTTTTTGCAAGAAAGGACCCATTCCTGCTTATGCGTCATCAATGTGCAGAATGTGCTACCATGAGGCGTCGAAAACCAAATAAATCTTGACGAAAGAGAGAAGGAATGATTGCAGCGATGACAGCACTTGACAGTTCTGACCAACCAGAGGGATGCGTACAGGCTGAAATATGTGCCACCAGAAACTGAATCGGAATAGTTTATATTTGCATTTGAATCGCTAAGCCTGAATAAGTGCATCGAAATCTGAATCTGAATTACATGAACTGAATTTGCACTCATTCATCTTCCGAACCGCATGATCCTCACTAGGGTCGCGGGGGGTGCTGGAGCCTATCCCAGCTGTCTCCGGGCAGTAGGCGGGGGACACCCTGAATCAGTAGCCAGCCAATCGCAGGGCACACAGAGACGAACAACCATCCACACCCACACTCACACCTAGGGACAATTTAGAGCGCTCAATCAGCCTGCCATGCATGTCTTTGGAATGTGGGAGGAAACCGGAGCACCCGGAGAAAACCCACACAAGCCCGGGGAGAACATGCAAACTCCATACAGGGAGGCCGGAGCTGGATTCGAACCCGGTACCTCTGAACTGTGAAGCCGACGTGCTAACCACTGGACTACCGGGCCGCCTGAATTTGCACTCTTTAATGGAAATCTTTACTTTTAAAAACTGGATGTGAATTCTACAATTGTACAACACCCCACTAAATATGCACCGTCCTCCCGTAAAATTGAAAGGAAGCATCTTTTCATCCCTCCCCAAGATGATGGCTTGAACCACAAAGGTTAAAAAGCCTCTTAGGAGATCACATTTTTTTTTCCGGAAAGCTTCTGTCAGGTGCTCAAAGGGAAGATGCTGATTGGACAAAGAGGAAAATGGGGTTCTGGATTTGATCGCTCAGCCTCCAGTACCCAGATGTTTGTCACACGAACTCAATTTGTGCATTGAAAATTTGAATTTTAACTCGTAAAACTGAACGTGAACAACCAAGCAAACTGAATCTGTGTGGGAAAAGATTTGTATTTGTTGAACTCAATGTAAACAAATATGCAGCATTTAATTTTCATGGAGGAATCCAAATTTCAATGTCAGATTCAGTTTTTAGAAAAATTCAAACTAAGCGAGGCAAATTCAATTTATGTAATTCAGATTCCGTTTTTCAATGCCCTTATTCGGATCGCGATCCACATTCACAAATAAGCGATTCCAATTGAGTTTCTGGTGGCATGTATTTCAGCCCAGGGATGCGCTAGCTGGCACTTGCAGAGGAAAGAGTGAGTTAACATGTAATCCAGAAGACAACCATGAGTCTGGAGCAAGTTAGTGGCAAAAAGCCCCTATACTTTACTTGAAGGTGGAACAAAACTCCATAGCATAAACGTCCCCAAAAATTTCAGCTCATAATTTGGTCAGGGCCATTGTATTTCTGGTTTGTGTTTGTCCTTGAACGAGCCTGACATTTTTCTGATGTTTTTTTTTGTGTGTTGGTTCCAACACAATTGTATTTTTGTTAAGCTGGAGAGTTACTAACAATGTGTTTGTTTTGAAAGGTATTATTTCGTTTGGAGTTTGAGTTCAGTCGCAGTGTCTTCCTCGATCATCTTCGAGTCATCCTGGAGGCAAGCAGGTGTGAACATTCACGTCATAAACCGCACTTGTATCGAAATTAATATCACTTCCCGTCCGTAGTGCTTTCAACAACATTTTCTCCCAACAGCAACGGCGAGGAAATGAGTACAGCCGATAACTTCAATGATATATATTACTCGCTGAAATACGAGGCAGACCTTCTCTTCACAAGGTTCCTTATGACTGTTTTTTTTTTTTCAAATGGTGCATGCAATCGACATACAGTACATATTGAAAAACTACCAGCAAGTTATATACGTGTCACACATTGCATTCTGAACGCGTTTGTTCTTCACTTCAAAAAAGAGATTCAAATCCAACTCGATATGAGATCAAATCTGAGCTATCGCTGGAGGAGCCTGGGGTAATTGGTCCTCCTTTCAACTTCACTTTTCAGGTGAGCCTACTGCGCGGTCAACACGTCATTATCGTGCCTGAGAACCTTGCGTGCAAACAGCCAATTTGCTCCGTGTGTCATCCCTCAGATCCAGAATCTTGGCTACTTTCCCGTGAAAGCTCTACAGCTGAATATTGAGGTCCCAGAAATGACCAAAAATGGCAACCAGCTCCTGCAGATATCCAATTTGCACATTGACCAGGTGAATTCATCAATCAAGCAATTGTTTGAAATTGGAATTTGAAATCGTGCTTGGCTAACAAATGAAAAATTGGTTCCATTGTTGCAGAAACAGGAATAGCGGGGAATTTTCAGGTGTCTAATTGTAACCAACTTTCTCCCTCATATATCCGACAGAGAGATGGTACGCACTGTGTACCACCTCAGCATGTAGCACAGAGCAGGGCGTCACCTGAGGACCTCACCCGCTTCTCTCGCTTGGTAGAGTACAGCCCCAAAACTCATTCACCAAAGATGAAGATGTAACATGAGACTTATTCCCTAATTCTAAACGTCTGGTGCCACAGAATCGAACCAACACCCTGATTCTGCCAATACAGTGCACAGTCAACGTGGCCTCCTACAGAGATATCTCCGTTAGAATCATGGGAGCGCTACGTGTAGATACTTTACATGCAGTGAGTACACTACCCCATTTAAATCACCAATTCAACACATCAAAGTCTTCTATTAATTTGTTTGGGGGAGCTAATTTGATTCATCGTTGGTGTGGCTTGCGTCTTGCAGACACGAATGACAGCACATTTTGCATTTTTTGTTCCGCTGTCTAGCTGAAGTTTAAAATCCTTGAACTGGTCACCAGCGCATCGGTGGAGCTGCCCGCCTCCAGTCATATGTTTCTACACGAAGAGAGGCCTGTCAGACAAGTGAGTCCACAAAAATGTTGCCTAAACAATAGGTGCCTTTATTTTTCGTACGCTAATATTATTTCTAGATTCTATTTGCCACACAGTTCACAAACTCTAAGATCACAAGAGAAGACCCAGATAGAGGGAGAGAGAGATTGAGAGAGAGAGAAACCCACACACGTACACACACACACACACACACATACACACACACATGAAAAGTACATGGAATCATTTCATCAAATGCAAGACGGCTATTTAACACCTGAATAGGTTATTAGCACACTTACAATGTTATCAATCACATGATTGGGTACACATGAGCATCTCCTGATATGTCACACATTGCACACATTACAGGACATCGACATATCAGCATCTTCCTTAAATGGTAAGTCATAAGGTGTCAGTAAACTGGTCTTTGCTTGATATTTAGACAGCAAAACTGGCTGGGTGGTCACAGTCAACGTTTATATATCATTTAAAAAGGATATCAATGGAGGCTGTCAGTTAAATAAAATATACATTCAGTCAATTACGGAATGTCAACGAACAAGTATCAAAAAGACACGTGAATGAGAAGGATTAATGTCGAAGCATTACTGAAAATTGCTCGGCACAAATTGAGTGTCTGAAAAGGCACTAAAATGCTAGTGCAAGGCTTTCTAATGCTCGCTGACTAAGAGCCTCGCGTCAGCAATCCAAAGACAGCTACTGTCGGATTTGCTTGCACAATGTCTCAGAGAAAAGCCACGGTCCATCAATAACCATTTCATTGTCAAAAAAATAACAATTCATATGTCAAAGAAACCACTGACAGCCGTCTTTCCCCAAATGCCGAGCAGTTGTGAAGGGCGTATCGATACCATGATATCAATACATCGATACTCTCACGAGTACCAATCGGAATCAACTCTGCTCATTAAGTATCATTACTAAGGGTGCCTTTGGAAATGCACTCCGAGCATGCCCGCTCTGCCTCATGGAGCACTCGCTGTCTCAGGTTAGAGTTCGGGAGATTGAATTTCCGAATGCATCCTAATTAATGAATGAATGAAAACCGTGCACGTGTCATTTCCACAATTGTTAGGATGAAATAAAACATAAGGTACAGGATGGATGACCAATGTGAATACGATGCTGAACATGAACACCAAATTTTGCATTGTAAAAGTAAAAACTTTTTTTTTTAATGAATGCGCGCGCCCAGCACATGTTCACTATTTATCTTTGTTCGTGTAATTCACAATTACTCTATTTTGCAAGTTTATTGATCATGGTGAAGTGATCAAACAGAAGTGCACTGCTGCTGTGTGAACGCTGGTACACGAATAAATGAGTGCGGTGTGGTGCTCAGGGACCGAAAGGACCAGCAGCACAACGCGTCAAAAGTCTGTACTCACATGCTAAAGTCTGTGCTGCCATCTATTGGGCGATAGACACGTTAAAAAAACACACAACAACAACAATGCTTCATTTGCCTACCCTCATTTGTGTCGACTGCTCATTTATGAAATGACTCTTTTAAGAGTGATTTTGAGATGGCTCACCTCATTCAGGGGAAATGATGAATTATTTCATGATTTCTCGCATGCAAATTTGCAGTCTGTGTATTTGATCACACGTTATTGCACAGGTCATTGTGGCTGTATTTAGAACAGATTGTTAGCATACCAACCAATTTACCAAATGACTAACTAAGTCTTTTCTTCTGTGCAAAATCCATAGATAATACTGGAAGTCAGAAAAGAGGGAGATTACAGAATCCCAACCTGGATAATCCTTGGTAGCACGCTGGGAGGACTTTTACTGTTAGCCCTGCTCATTTTGGCCCTCTGGAAGGTAAGTGCTGTTCGACTGGCAGGGAGAAAAATACAGCAATTTCACCACAAGTACACCACAATTCAACATGGCCTTTGTCACTGCTCGTAAATTATTATGAATCATTTGTTTATTGTTCGTAGAATAACACATTCTGTTGAGAAGAAAAGGGGGTCGTTTTTTATCATATTTGTTGAAACAGCCATTATGTCTTGACAGTCGTCCATGATAAATACGAACTGAAAAAAATCCGTTGTCTTTATCTTATCACGGGCCTCTAATTTGTAATACAGGAAACCACTGCTCCCGAGAAAAAAAACAACCAATCAGAAACAGAAGGCATCGCTGATGATGTCTCAATCATTTGTGGCACGTGCTTGCAGGCACAGTCATCCATTTTCAAACTGAAATCTTTTGTCTTATAATATCACTCCATTAAAAATATTGTGCTTTTCTGGAATACCACCTTAACAGGTCAGTGTGAGAGGCACGAGATAATGACGGCTTTAACAAAAAGGACAAAAAGTGATTTATGTTATTTATTAATCATAATAATAATAATAATAATATTATTAGTAGTAGTATTTTATTTATTTATTTTAAATTGCAAAGTGTCCGTTGAATGTTTGAAGTGTAAACTTTCAGCTTGAAGAGCTTTTCATAAAATAAAATATCTGGTTACGAATTACATAACTGGAATGAGAACCATCATTTTTAAGACTTGGACTTTCATGTGATGCAATACGGTGGAGGATGTGTCACTACTTCTGCCTCCAAGTTGAAAGGTCCCTGCTTTGAATCTGGCACAAGCCCTGATATGTGAGCTGTGTTTAAGTTATAAGACTGAGGATTTTAACCAGAGGAAAGATTGCAAGTAGCCCCCAATACTTTGCAAAATGCCCTTCAGACCTGGAAGATGAACTGTATTACCCGTCTTAGACCAGGTCAGAAGGGATGCCATGGATTAGTTTAATGAGAAGATTTGCCGTATCCAGGGAAAAAAAGGTATTTAGGAATGAACATCATTGAGCCATTTTTAAAAAACCAGAGGATTGAAGAGTTCCCATCAGCAGCCAAATCCTTTAATCTTATCGCGCAACAAACTATCACCAACCACATAATGGCTTTGCATTGGACAGAGGCAACTTGAGACGAAGGTGCAGGGATAAAGCTTCTGGTCGACGGGGGATCGCTGGGATAGGGCCGCCTTCGTCCTAGTATCCAATGCAATGCCTTACCTCGTGGAAAATGAGGAGTGGCGGGGGGTCAGGGGGCTGTCACAAAGGATGGGGCCCTATGCGCTATGTGTGTTCTGCGTTTAAGGAGGGGCGGCATGGAAGTAAGCAATAAACAATAATCTGGTGCTGTTCTCCCACTACAGTGGGGCTTAAATACCCAGACGACCGGAACAATAAGCAGGTGCATTGTTGGAAACTCCACCCACCAGCAATGCCAAACGAGACTGAGGAAACCATGAACAAACACAAAAAAACAGTGAAACAGGCAGACAGCGAAATCGGAGCATGACAATTGGTGGTAGAAGATAGATTACAGTTTCATTACCAAATACTTTTGAACCAAGTCAAATGGCTGTTATTCCTAAATGGTAAATGAATCATCAATTCTAATCCCATTTTGGCTACGGAGGTGCATAAAGGCATAGTTGTAAACATTTTTTTTTCTCAAATACTTGTGATCCCACAGCATTTTGGCCGCACGTATGAACATATCTTAATTCTCCACCCAGTTGGGCTTCTTCCAGAGGCAGAAACGGAGAGATGAGGACGAGCGGGAAATGAATGGAAAAGTGGCTGAAGAACGATAACGCAGGCTAGGTGCCCCCAGCAGACGCCTTTCCCACTGGGGAGCCGACACTCAGGGACCACTCCTCCTCCCTCCCCGTCTCTCCCTCTTTCTCCAACGCCCACAGCGGCGCCACCGAAACAGTTCCGTGTGATCGCTGGGGCAAGGCACCATCAGCGTAAATGATGTGTCCCACGCCACAAAGTCAGCACTGCCACACTCGGTTTGACTGCACTGTTCCGACACGAGGACCTTCTTGGTCTATTTAACCCACCGTCCTCAGTGTTACTCTTTCACATGTCTTGGGGCTCTTCTTTCTTCGGAGCTTTCTCTGGTCTTGTCTAAGGAACAAGAGAGAAAGTGTTGACTGCTTTTTTTTTGGGGGGGGGGGGGATTTCTCGCAAAATCTTCTTTTTTTTGTTGTTGTAATATTTATTTAACTCTTATGGTAAATGTATAATAATACATGAAAAACCTCAAGGGTAACGCGTCACCCGAAAAGCTGCCAAAAATGTCAAGACATCTTGTTGTATTTTGAATTTGATATTTCAAAGCAGCAGTGTACCAAAATCATGAAGTTGAAAGTTAATTATGTTAACGTAAGAGAGAGAGAGAGTTCTATTTAATCCGAAAGTCCAGTTTTTATTCCCTTCCTCTTCGAAAACATGCAGAATAATTTTATATTTGATGCACTTTTATTTTGTACAAATTTA
The DNA here is from genome assembly GCA_026261675.1 of Hippocampus mohnikei. Taxonomy (NCBI): domain Eukaryota; kingdom Metazoa; phylum Chordata; class Actinopteri; order Syngnathiformes; family Syngnathidae; genus Hippocampus; species Hippocampus mohnikei. The sequence goes on from JAKGUB010000340.1 coordinate 5,045,789, forward strand.
ACTTGAATTTGTAAATACATTTTTATACCCTTTCAAATATTACGAAATGTTATTATTCTCCACATGGCATCATGTGTAAAAAGAAAAAGGAAAACGAGAGCGTCATTGTTTCGCACCTTTTGCCTCGCCTCGCATAAGGACAAAACACTGCAGCAACATTTTTTCTCGTCGTGAGAAAATGTATTATGATGATATAGATGAAGACAGTGTGCCACATTTCTTCTGGTATTGCCGATGAATGTCACTCTGTCCTCTTGGACAGGGCGCAAAGAGCTGTAATACGTCAATGAATAAAACTTGTATTTAAATGTACGTTTGTCTCTGAAATGTCTTATGAATTAAGTGGCTCAGTCCAGTCCGCAGAATGAATTTCCAGCCTGAAACATTGTGTTGCGTCCTTGAAGTTATGTGTTTGGAGTTCTAGGAATCCGCATGATGTCAAAGAACCTCTTATTTTGGATCGAACGAAACACTTGAGGGGAAGTGAACAAACGCAAAATCAGAGAGGACATAGCGTTTTTCTCGCAAGTGTCTTCACAATGATAAACACACATCGTAATGTGAAAAGAAGCTCAATTGGAATATTTTTTTTGTCTGACACCATGAATGTGAACGAAAAAAAAAACAATTTAGTGAGCGGAGAAGAAGCGCATGGATTCCAAGGATAAAACCAAAAGATTTCCAACTGACAAAATATATCCAATTAGTCCAATCCTCGACCAATTAATTTGATTCCAGGACCTGTTCTTTCCCAAATACTCCGAATCCACTTTGCGATTGAGTCTGAGTGTTAATCAGCCGCCCTGCCCATCCAGAAATGCCGGCAACTTGTTCCCTTCTAATGAAGCTGCTCCCGCCGGCTGAATTTTGAAATAGATCAGCAAACTGACAACTCCAAACAGCAGGAAACCTGTCAACAGAATACCAATATCGTAGATGTCATCCACATTCTCTACAGACAATATGTCAGGCAAACCAAACTCCACTTCTGCCAAGGATCTCAGGTGTGCCCAGCAGCAAATGTCCCAGGGGGGCAGGAAGGCTTTCCACCGCCTGCTTTTTTTCATTGAAAAAAAAATATATATATCCATCATGCTGAGTCCAGCTGACTAATTCCAAAGTTTGTTTTCGGAAGAAAAAAAAATACTCCTGGAGGCTATATCAAGGCAGAATACAGCACATCTTGACAAATTTAGCAAGCAAAGGAGTAAGAGTGTCGTTTTATGCTTAAGTTGAGTTTTACATTGTTGCCCGGCGTGCCCGTCTAAACGCAACGTCCTCGGCTCTCGTTATTTACAAATATATACCGGTACATGTTTTACAGACATGTTTTGCCGCATTATATAATGCCACACCAAAAACTTTGTGATCATTCATAAATAAATTCTCCAAACAATAAATGGAGACCCATAGCTCTAAATATGGCCGATATGCTCATGACGTTCCCAAGTTGTTGATGTTCCCTAACCCTATTGCGATGCTGAAATGGACAAGGTGCATCGCGTCCATGACGAGATGTACTTCAGATCTCGCCAGTGATCACCAAATCAGTTTCCGGTAAACTTCAAGTTTCAATGAAAATGGGGAAATGGACCGTCAGAAAAACTTCAGCCCATCAACAGCCTCAGAAATTAGTAGAAATAATGGCGGGGATAATTTTACATCTCATAAAAAGATGTGAGGCTCAAATTTGTCCCTGTTTGGATAATATACCAAAATTAGCTTCCACAGTTTGCACAGTGGAGGTTTTTTTTTTTCTGTCTGTTCATCTTCCTGCTGTTGTGAATGGGGCAGCAAGACGTCCGGAAACTAATTTGATGATAACTGGAATTTTTTTTTAAAAAGACGTCACATTCCTGTTGTATTTGGTCTATAAAAGAAATGACTCAAACACTACAAATGAAATGAGAAATGTGACGTCCACAAGATGGATGGATTTTTTTTCTCTGAATGCACTACTTTATTTCTTAATAATAGCATGACTGAATACAGCCATTTGCAAAAGTCCAGTAGAGCTGCACAGACGCAGACAATACTCACATTGTTCCCTCCAGCATTACGATCCCGTCAACATTTTCAAAATTCAGTGGATGGAACAGACTACAGATAGTTTGTAAGGATTGTGTTGAATGGGGGTCCTTCACAGGGCCCTGTGCATGGGGGCCCCAGGTCGATGCCAAACATGCACGCCACACATAGAACCTCGTCTCACCCCTCGGGTGGTGTCCGTCCCCCATTCAGCTCGGGTCCTCTACCAGAGGCCAGGAAGCTTGAGGGTTCTGCGCAGTATCCTTGCTTGTCAGTCTGGATTTGGAAGTCCCACAGGATCTTCGCTCGGTCATTCTCCACCACCTTCGGAGGTGTTTCCCATTTTGACCTCGGGGTTTCCAGTCCATACTCGGCACAGATGTTTCGGCAGACTATGCCAGCCACCTGGTTATGGCGTTCCATGTAAGCTTTCCCTGCCAGCATCTTACACCCTGCAGTTATGTGTTGGATCGTCTCGGGTGCCTCTTTGCACAACCTACACCTTGGGTCTTGTCTGGTGTGGTATATCTGGGCCTCAATGGCTCTGGTGCTCAGGGTCTGCTCCTGAGCAGCCAGGATGAGTGTCTCTGTGCTGTCCTTCAGGCCAGCCCTCTTTAGCCACTGATAGGACTTCTTGAGATCAGCCACTTCAGTTATGGTCCGGTGGTACATCCCGTGTAGGGGCTTGTCCTCCCATGATGGTCCCTCTTCCAGCATCTCATCCTCTGTTCCCCATTGTTTGAGACATTCTCTGAGTATGTCATCTGTTGGAGCCTTCTCCTTGATGTATTCATGGAGCTTGGATGTTTCATCCTGGACAGTGGCTCTCACACTCACTAGTCCCGGCCTCCTTCCTTTAGACTGCGTACAGTCTCAGGGTGCTGGATTTGGGAGGGAACCCTCCATGCATGGTTAGGAGCTTCCGGGTCTTAACATCCGTGGTCTGAATCTCTTCCTTTGGCCACCTGATTATTCCTGCAGGGCATAGCTGTTTATTGCCCGGGTCTTATTCTTGCCATTGAGCTGGCTTCTTAGGACTTGCCTCACCCGCTGGAGGTATTTGGCCGTAGCCGCTTTCCTTGTTGCCAGTTCGAGGTTGCCATTGGCTTGTGGTATACCGAGGTACTTGTAACTGTCCTCAATGTCTGCTATTGTTCCTTCAGGGAGTGAGACCCCTTCAGTGCGGACTACCTTGCCTCTCTAAGTCACCATCCGACTACATTTCTCAAGCCCGAACGACATCCCGATGTCGCTGCTGTAGATCCTGGTTGTGTGGATCAGGGAGTCTATGTCCCTTTCGCTCTTAGCATACAGCTTTATGTCATCCATGTAGAGGAGGTGACTGATCGTAGCTCCATTTTTGAGGCGGTATCCATAGCCTGTCTTGGTGATTACTTGGCTTAGGGGTTCAGTCCTATGCAGAACAGCAGTGGGAGAGTGCATCACCTTGGTATATGCCACATTTGATGGACACTTGGGTAAGTGGCTTGCCATTGGCTTCAAGTGTGGTTTTCCACATCCTCATCGAGTTTGCAACGAAGGCTCTTAGGGTCCTGTTCACCTTATACAACTCCAAGCATTCAGTGATCCATGTATGTGGCATCGAGTCGTAGGCTTTCTTGTAATCAATCCAGGCTGTGCACAGGTTGGTATGTCGGGATCTGCAGTCTTGTGCGACTGTTCTGTCAACCAGGAGCTGATGTTTGGCTCCTCTGGTATCTCTACCAATGCCCTTCTGCGCTTTGCTCATGTATTGATCCATGTGTCCACGTATCTTAGCCGCAATCATGCCTGACATGAGCTTCCATTCTGTGGAGAGACAGGTTATTGGCCGATAGTTGGATGGGTCTGTACCCTTTGAGGGATCCTTCATGATCAGGATCGCTCGCCCTTCGGTTAGCCATCCTGGGTGAGTCCCATCCTTCAGCAACTGGTTCATTTGTGTTGCCTCAAGCTAGCTTGTCAAAGCAAGTAACCGTATGGTGACGCTGAAGTGCAAATCACAAATACAAATAACTCTAAATCCTTCCATCCATCCATCCGTTTTCTTATCCACTTTATCCTCTCAAGGGTCATATAGGCGTGCAGCAGCCTATCCCAGCTGTCTTCAGGCAGTAGGTGGGGGACACAATGAGCTGGTTGCCAGGTGTAGGGAGTCTTGAATGACGTATCTTCTAATTCTATTTTGTGTACTCCATGTCTGAACTTAAAAGAGCATCTACCGTACCCAAACCAGCTAATGAGTTGTGGAGAGCCTGGTGAGTCGCCCAGCTGACTCCATTCAGTCTAAAGAGTATCATTAGTCAGCTGCTTGACAAACAATATGCTTATTCTCCAAAATGGAACATGGAAATGGGATGATATGAAAAGCCGAGTGTCCTTGAAGAATTTGATTGCATTGAAGTGGTCGTGTGAAAAGTTGTTTATCTCTAATTACCTTGCGATTGGCTGGCGACCAATTCAGGGTGTACTCTGCCTCTTGCCCAAAGTCGCCTTGTGAGGATAGGCGGCACAGAAATTGAGGGTTGAGTCTGCAATGGGCTACGGTTTGAATTCCCTGATGCTTAATCCTAGATCGTCGTAAAATAATTGACATGTTATGCACATTTAAATGTTAATTTATTTTCATAATGTTTGATTGACAAGGGACTTCAGTTGCAGATTTTTATTACAATATTTTACCAGAGTCCATAGGCTGAAAATGGATGCAAAGAGTATGAAGGTCTGGATTGTCCTACAAGAGATAAACTCAAAATCTTGGTGGCAAATATGACTGAGAGTGATCGGTAAGTTGCGATAAGAACCCGACTTCAATTTTACAGACTTTGCACACGCTCAATTATCTGTCAACTTAAATTAAAATGTTTAATTACTGATCTGCTGATCTGTAGGACGGTCTTCAGTAAATAATCGCATTGTCTATGTCTGTGGAATTGTCACTCTCATCTTTAATCTGGACGACGAGGCCTCACCAACGAGTTACTTAGTATGAATAATGAATGAGTTGCACAAACCTTGTGGGCTTCTCATTTGGCCATGTCGCCCGACACAAAATGGACTTGAGGATGCAATGTTCATTGTTTTGTGCCCATATTCTTCTTTCTGTTTTGCCTCCATGTGCTTTTGACTCAAAGGCGCTACAAGACCACTCAACATCTGAACAGACATCAACTGATGAATCCATGCCCACAATCAAAAGTTTGATGAAGTGTCAAATTGAAGGTAACCAGAGGTGGGGGGGCCATTGGGGATTTGGGGAAATATGTTAATTTTTTCCAAACGGTTAGTGTATTCATGGACCAGTCCTGGCCATCACGGCTGCCAGCAGCCATTCACCTCCCTACCCCCACCCCCTTCCCCGACACACACAAACACACACACACACACACACACACACACACACACACACACAAACACACACACACACTTTTCCCACCCAACACCCCCATCATTGATTCAGCGCACGACAGCCAAAACCTAAGAACACATAATTAAAATTCTAACTCATAATGGCCACCGTTCGAATGGCTGCAGCACTTTCAGACAAACTCCAAGCCATTAGTACAAGTCAGCAGCCGCTTGGTCACGCGGCCGTCACCATGCAGTGATGCACGGAAGCAGTTGATTGAATCAAAACGTGCAACGTGATGATTCACCTTCAAATGTTGCTCGTCCTTAACAGCCTCCTGAGTATGGAGGAGGAACAATGTCGAAGCCTGTTCCTCCCGCCACTACTCTATCCACGTGTCAAATGGACACAACAGGAAGGATTTCTAGATTTTTTTCGATTGTGTCTCTATAGTTCACTACGAAGAACCTGTGGCTTGCTAGCACTTGCTTAGAAATTAATACTTTTCACTACGCTGTGTGTAGGTCCCATATTTCTCCTTTTTTATTTATCATTTACACTTCCTTCAATTCCAGGCGCATTTTGCCTCCAACAAGCAACAAAAACAAAGTTGCTTTTGACTTGTGAAGGTAGCTCCACTACCCTTTTACAACCGCATGGAATATTGAAGGTCTTTCCATCCAGCAACTCTTGTTGAGGGACGCAACGTATGTAAGCCTTTATCTCACCGAGCGATGGTGGTCGGTTGGTCAAGCCTGCATCTCACTCCGAGGCGAACGTTTGCGAATATTGGCAAAGGTAGTGGGACACAGGCTTAAGTGTTTGCGCATGGCCCGAGTGGTGATTTTTCATCAGGGTTCATTCAAAATCGCAAACGGTCGCAAAGACCTTCGCCAGACATTCGCCAAGAGTTGCAATGGTCGCAAATTATTTTTCAGTTTGCCTGAATGGGTCTGGCCTTGATGTGGCGAGGTGGCTTGTGTGTTCCAGTGACCCTGGAGAGCGATACTGTCGGGAGCTTGCTCCTGGTAGGGTCACCCATGGCAGGCCGGTCTCCAGGGTAGGTTCCAGACAAACAAAGACCCCAGCGTGTTGGTGCGCTGTGGCGGCAGCCCGCCAACCCGACTATCCTGCGGAGGGCTAACAACCCACCCAGGAGAAACCCCTTTGTTCTGAAACTGACCAGAGAAAGAAGCCGGACTGACCAACACGGTGCGGACCCCAGCCTGCCCCGACCAGCGAGTGCGGATCGACCTTCGTCGAAAGACCCGTGTCGCCACCTGGAATGTCCAGACACTCCTTCGCCCGGAGCTGCCACCCTGCTGTCCCGAGAGCTCTGCCGTTATAACATCAGCCTGGCAGGGCTCTGTGAAGCCCGATGGCAAGGCAATGGCGAAACAACAGCAGGCAACCATTGCTACATCTGGAGTGGCCCGAGAGTCGGACCGGCCTTTACGGTGTGGCTCTTGCCATTCAAAAGCCCTCCGGAGGGCCCTCATCAGCTGGGCGCCCATAAGCGACAGACTACTGTCTGCGCTTTCTCCACCATCACGGCAAGATGACTGTTATAGTCGCCTACGCCCCCACTGGCGTCGCTGATGAGAAGCGAAGGGCGCGTTCTACGACCAACTCCACCAGGCTGTCTACCAAGCCCCACCACACGACATCACCATCATCCTCACTGGCGCCAACGCCACCCTATCCATCAGTGATCGGCCCCTGGATCACCTGTCGGCACCACCTTTGTTGACAATACAACAAGCGACAATGGCAACCGCCTCCTCCTCCTCTGCCACCAAAACAACCTCTGTGTTGCTGACACCTGGTTTCCCGGAAGCGCGTCCATCACTGGACGTGGTACAGCCCAGATGGCAGAACAAGGAAGGCGTTGGACCACATCCTCATCTCACGACGCTGGAAGTCGTTTGTCACCAACTGCCGGGTGTTCAGAGGAGCACAGCTTGGCAACACAGACCATCGTCTGCTGGTGGCCCAGCTTAAGCTAAAGCTCCGAGCCATCCAGCACAAGACTCTGCCTCGCCCCGACTCCTCCCGACTCAGCGACCCCAACATCGCCACAGACTTCAGTTGCTCCATTCACCGCACTCTCGATGCCTGGCCCTGACAAACTGACAGACTGGGTGGCCTTCAAGAAAGTGTCCTCCAGTCTGCTCACAATGTCCTCGGACGCTCACGATCCTTCCGAAAGCCCTGGATATCAGAGAGGACACTAAACATCATCGACCAGCGGCGTGTGGCCCGGCTCGAGGCAACCTCCCGGAGTATCGGAGACTGAACCGCCTGCGCAATGTGGCCATCGCTGAAGATAGGGAGAAGTTTTGGCAGGCAGAAGCCCAACAGCTTGAGTCCGCGGCCAACAACAACAACATGAGCCGCGTATTCAGTCTACTGCGCCAAGCCCGCAGCGGCCCACACATAAAGACAGCCCTGGTAAAAGACTCCGACGGCAATCTCATTACAACAGAAGCCAACTGCCTCTCGCGCTGGAAGGAGCACTTTAGCCTCCTCTTGCAGCATCGCACCATCCCGGCTGATCCCACCCTCCTAGAGGCTGCAAACACTGCACCCCTAGCTCCACCTGCTGCACAGACCCTGTCACACCCGAGAAGTGAGCTGCTCTGAAGAAGCTAAACATCAAGAAAGCCCCGGTATCTGTGCCATTACCGGCGAGATGCTGAAAGCTGGCGGTGATGGCATGGTGGAGTGGCTAACCCACCTCTTCAATCAGGTGTGGAAAGCGGAGCAGCTGCCCACCGACTGGACCAGAGGGTCATCCTGCCCTTCTGGAAGCGCAAGGGTGACAGGCTTGTCTCACGGAAACCACCGAGGAATCACGTTACTCTCCATCCCGGGCAAGGTCTTCACCAGGATCTTGCTCAGTCGTGCCCTTCCAGCGATCAGAAGCCGCCGCCGTCCCAGCAGGCTGGCTTTATGCCCAACCGCTCCACAACTGACCACATCTCTGCCGTTCGTTTGCTGATCGAGAAGACCCGTGAATTCGTAAGACCGCCATCTCTACATCAGTTCATCGATCTGAAGGCCGCCTTTGACACCGTCTGCCACTCCTCATTATGGAACATCCTCCAAGCCCTCGGAGCACCACCCAAGATCATAGCCCTGTTTAAGCTGCTCTACAGCAACGCAGAGAGCTGTGTCCGTATCAACGGCATTGATTCCGACTGGTTTACCATCTCCAGTGGCGTTCGCCAGGGCTGTGTGGCTGCTCTGACCTTTTCAATTGCATCATTGACCATCTGATGCTCAGGGTTTGTGGCGCATCCCGGAGTGTCTCTCGGCAATTACCACCTGACTGACCTGGAGTATGCTGGCGACACCATCCTGCTCAGCACTTCCTACAGCCAGCTGAGAGACGCTCTGGGCATTTACAGTGAAGAGGCAGCGCGCTAGGCCTCAAGTGAGTTGGACTAAAACTAAGTTCATGTATGTCGGTGATGGACCAGATCCACCTTCCATCCACATTGGTAGCGACATCGTGGAGCCTGTTAAGAGCTTTGTGTATCTGGGGTCCATGGTGACAGACAATGGGGACCTAAAACCAGAGATTCTTCGCAGACGAGCCCTGGCAGCATCTGCTCTGCAGTCTCTCTGGAAACCACTCTGGCGGCACCAGACCATCTCGCGCAAGACGAAGCTCGGTTTACAACTCTGCCGTACTCTCGATCCTGCTTTATGGCTCAGAAACATGGCCCTGAGCGACACCCTGGCCAAAAGAATCAATGGCTTTGATAGCAGAGCTCTCAGAACCATCGAGAACTTCAGGTGGCCCCAGCGAGTCTCAATGAAGAGCTCAGAGCCCGCGCGTGCCAGCCCGAGCATCTTCCTTGGTGCGCTGCGCCGCACCGCTGGTTCGGCCATGTCATCGCCTACCACCAGACCATCCGACACGAGCCATTCTTCAGTTCGACCCAAAGGCGCAGGCTGGAGGCGACCACGAGGAAGCCCGCGCTCGATGGCTCGGCGTCGTTACGGGCGACCTCCAACAACAGGGAGTTGCTGTGGAGGATGCAGAACAGCTGGCACAAGACCGCCGGCACTGGAAAAACCTGGCTCATCTGGTCGGCTCAACGCACAGGGACGGGACCCCCGGACCTTCGCTGGAGCACTAACTAACTAACTAACTAACTAAACTTTTCCAACAATTTTCAACCTTTTACGGAAACCCTACTGACCAATCAACATTCCCATACGTGCGCAAACACTCGCAGCTTAGTAAAATATGGGCTTGAACAAGTGTTGTTTTGCAAGAAGAATATGATTCGTGTTTGGAGCGCGCCTCCAACTTGGAGCATAACTAGTTGGGTTTTCACAGCAACTTGGGCTGTAGTAGACTCTTGCACAACGGGAAATCCTTGTTTTGGCGATTTAAGACACAGCATTGGCACTGCAATGACATTTTGTTTGTTGCTAAATGAAAACGGGAGTTTTGCAATGCCAACTCTGATCTTATTTTTTTTTTTTTTTTCATTTTCACAGCAGCAAGCTGAGCTGCCTAAATTACCTCGGAGCACAGCTGAGTTTTGTCTGATCTTGTCTGCTGCCTCTAATGTCTGTCTCGCTCTGAAATCAATAAATTTGTTCCTTTACCATTGCATGGGTTTAAAAGAAATGTTGCACCACAGGGGAGGTGTGTTTCACATTTACCAAAAGAAGTCTGTGAATAATAAATACAGGCATATCATGGAGATGAAGGTCTGAAATATGCTGCTGGTACAAAATGGGTTTATTCTGCTTGTTTTTGCGGAGGGGCGCCCACCATTGTGCGTGATTTTGTGTCAGTTACAAAGACGGTCTATTACTGTACTTTGATTTTCACAAAACTAGCCACAGATTGGTGACAAAGAATGTCGAGGTCTGGGAAGAACCGGAGAAAGACATCATTAGCAAACATACCTGGCAGCAGTCCGAGCTTCTGCTTGGCTCAACGTGCATTTTGTTTGCAGTGTGGGTTGCTGCTGGATACTAAATGAAAAGTAGAAGCAATGTTCAGCCCTTTTCTCAGAGCAGAAAGCCTGTTTAGCTTTTAGTTAACCTGAAAAGCACTACTTTCCAAATGTGTATCCAAAATGATCGTACTACAATTAAGTACGGGAAATATGGCCCCATTTTAACTTGCAAAAATCGTGTTTGACTGTGAGACATATTTGGGATTGGTTAATTGGTGTCAAAAAGCCAATTGATTAGTAAACAGAGCCGGACACTGTGAACACTAATGCATGCAAGTTGAGGGCACAGCAGCATTCCCTGAAGCACTCTGTTGAGAAAAGCTTGTATGAGGAATTCATATGTGTGCAGTTGAAGCCAAAGGTGGCAACACTACAGCAAACACTGAAATGTCTTTTTCTGTCGATTAAATACAATTCAATGTTGTTTTGTTCGCTCACTGATGGTGTAGTGGTACATTTGTCTGTCTTGTTTGCAGGCAGTGAGGGTTTAGTTCGCACGCACTGATGGTGTGAATTGCGAGTGTGAAAGATTGTTCGTCTCTATGGGTGCCCTGCCAATAACTGGTGACCAATCCAGGGTGGAGTCTGCTTTAAGAAGGAAGTCAGCTGGGATAGGTTACAGCAACCCACGGGCCTGAACAGGATAAGCAATCATGAAGATGGATGGATGGACAGTCACAGTTGATAAAAATCAATTGTTTGTCGGGTGATTAGGGTTATTTTTATTGATTTTTTACAACACATATGGAAAAGTGTGGGGACCAATGCAACATTTGCAATCATTTCAAAACTACAGCAAATAGATACAAATCCAAATACCCTTGTGTCAAAACCTACTTGAGAAATATATGAAAGGTTAAAAGATACATGTTTAAAATTACAAACATATAGCAAAACAACAAGCTCCTGGGCATGACATTCAGTGTTTATATACTGTAGCATGCACATTTGATTTTGGATTATATTTTATCCATCCATCCATCCATTTCCTAATCCGCTTATCTTCACAAGGGGCGCGGGAGTGCCTGATCTTATCCCAGCTGTCTTCAGGCAGAAGGCTGGGACACCCTGAAGTGATTGCCAGCCAATCGCAGGGCACACATAGACGAACAACCATCCACGCTCACACTCATGCACGTTTTTGGAATGTGGGAGAAAACCGGGCTACCCGGAGTAAAGCCACCCAGGCACGAGGGGGGGGAAATGCAAACTCCACACAGGAAGGCTAGAGGCGGGATTGAACTCTGCACCTCTGCACTGTGAGGCCGACGTGCTAACCAGTCAATCACCATGTCGCCGGATTACATTTTAGAATAAATGTAATGTGTTTTTGTATAGTATCATGTTGGTACCATCGCCTCATAGTGGCATGCATAAATCCGTATTGAATACTCACTAAAATGATCAAATGTGGTTCCTGACCTTCTTAAAACCCTTGTGTTTAAAATTTGTACAATTTTTGTAGATTTTTATGGGTGCTGTCATCTTTAAATCAAAGACAAAGCATAAAAATTGTGTGATATGAAATATTCCAATTCATGTTTTATATATATATATTTCAAGTTTTGGTCATAGCACAGTACCGCTTTTATTGTCCATAGAGGGCAAAAATACAAAGTAAAAAATAATAATTATATATGTATGTATAGTGCTGATGCCACTGAACATGTCGAGTGGTTGAAAGTAAAATAAATATTCAGGAATAATAGTTTTACAATCTTTGTAAAATTGTATGTTGCGTCACATAAGATTATTTTCATCGACCGTCGCACAAGGGTATTGCCATTGTTTTGCTGCTGCGAGGCGAATGCCATCCTGCTTTGGCAAGTCCTTGAGCAAAAGAGATACTGTAAGTGAGTGGAGATCACCAAATGGGAGGGGTGTTCGGCACAGATTCAGGCAAATGTCGGGTGAAAAAAAAGACGCAAAGAAATCGAGTGTTTGTTATTCAGCAGCGATGGTTAACAAGACAAAGAAAGCAGGGAGAGAACATGGTGAAGGTCAGAGCTAGCAGATGAGAAGAACCCACCTCGTTTCAAATGACTGAAGAAATTGCAAAGGGAATTTTCAGCCTGACTTTGAGCTTGAGTTTATGATATCATATGCACAAGCGGAGAATGTAATAATGAACTCTACTTCTGTCAAAATGAAACATGGATGTAGATTAATGTATTCAGGGAAGAAGTGTTAGTGAGTGGCTTAATAATGGTCCGAGTTATAAGATACAGTCTAAGACCTTCAAAGTCAGCCGATTCCAATACGATTGTAGATTGTAAAACCTCTTGAAGTCTCCTTGAAGCTTTGAAGCTTCCAAATGAAGCTGTAACATTGGTCTTTATAGAGATGAACGCCTCGGGTGGTGAAGTACTGAAAGGAGCACCACTGTCTGCCTTGAATATTGTTGTAAATACAACATATATGGATTTAGTCTATAAATAAGAAACAGTCAATAAAAAGCCTCAAAAGCACGGGCGCATACATTGTAAATCTTTGAATTTGCAAGTAAACATAATATCTGATACGTCTGCTGCACAATTTGCAGTGTGGGTTGCTGCTGGATACTAAATGAAAAGTAGAAGCAATGTTCAGCCCTTTTCTCAGAGCAGAAAGCCTGTTTAGCTTTTAGTTAACCTGAAAAGCACTACTTTCCAAATGTGTATCCAAAATGATGGTACAGTACTACAATTAAGTACGGGAAATATGGCCCCATTTTAACTTGCAAAAATCGTGTTTGACTGTGAGACATATTTGGGATTGGTTAATTGGTGTCAAAAAGCCAATTGATTAGTAAACAGAGCCGGACACTTTGAACACTAATGCATGCAAGTTGAGAGCACAGCAGCATTCCCTGAAGCAATCTGTTGAGAAAAGCTTGTATGAGGAATTCATATGTGTGCAGTTGAAGCCAAAGGTGGCAACACTACAGCAAACTCTGAAATGTCTTTTTCTGTCGATTAAATACAATTCAATGTTGTTTTGTTCGCTCACTGATGGTGTAGTGGTACATTTGTCTGACTTGTTTGCAGGCAGTGAGGGTTTAGTTCGCACGCACTGATGGTGTGAATTGCGAGTGTGAAAGATTGTTCGTCTCTATGGGTGCCCTGCCAATAACTGGTGACCATTCCAGGGTGGAGTCTGCTTTAAGAAGGAAGTCAGCTGGGATAGGTTACAGCAACCCATGGGCCTGAACAGGATAAGCAATCATGAAGATGGATGGATGGACAGTCACAGTTGATAAAAATCAATTGTTTGTCGGGTGATTAGGGTTATTTTTATTGATTTTTTACGACACATATGGAAAAGTGTGGGGACCAATGCAACATTTGCAATCATTTCAAAGCTACAGCAAATAGATACAAATCCAAATACCCTTGTGTCAAAACCTACTTGAGAAATATATGAAAGGTTAAAAGATACATGTTTAAAATTACAAACATATAGCAAAACAACAAGCTCCTGGGCATGACATTCAGTGTTTATATACTGTAGCATGCACATTTGATTTTGGATTATATTTTATCCATCCATCCATCCATTTCCTAATCCGCTTATCTTCACAAGGGGCGCGGGAGTGCCTGATCTTATCCCAGCTGTCTTCAGGCAGAAGGCTGGGACACCCTGAAGTGATTGCCAGCCAATCGCTGGGCACACATAGACGAACAACCATCCACGCTCACACTCATGCACGTTTTTGGAATGTGGGAGAAAACCGGGCTACCCGGAGTAAAGCCACCCAGGCGCGAGGGGGGGAAATGCAAACTCCACACAGGAAGGCTGGAGGCGGGATCGAACCCTGTACCTCTGCACTGTGAGGCTGACGTGCTAACCAGTCAATCACAATGTCACCGGATTACATTTTAGAGCTCCGGCCTCCCTGTGTGGAGTTTGCATGTTCTCCCCGGGCTTGCGTGGGTTTTCTCCGGGTGCTCCGGTTTCCTCCCACATTCCAAAGACATGCATGGCAGGCTGATTGAGCACTCTAAATTGTCCCTAGGTATGAGTGTGGGCGTGGATGGTTGTTCGTCTCTGTGTGCCCTGCGATTGGCTGGCAACCAATTCAGGGTGTCCCCCGCCTACTGCCCAGAGACAGCTCGGATAGGCTCCAGCATCCCCCGCGACCCTCGTGAGGATCAAGCGGCTCGGAAGATGAATGAATGAATGTTTTTGTACAGTATCATGTTGGTACCATCGCCTCATAGTGGCATGCATAAATCCATATTGAATACTCACTAAAATGATCAAATGTGGTTCCTGACCTTCTTAAGTATTGCCATTGTTTTGCTGCTGCGAGGCGAATGCCATCCTGCTTTGGCAAGTCCTTGAGCAAAAGAGATACTGTAAGTGAGTGGAGATCACCAAATGGGAGGGGTGTTCGGCACAGATTCAGGCAAATGTCGGGTGAAAAAAAAGATGCAAAGAAATCGAGTGTTTGTTATTCAGCAGCGATGGTTAACAAGACAAAGAAAGCAGGGAGAGAACATGGTGAAGGTCAGAGCTAGCAGATGAGAAGAACCCACCTCGTTTCAAATGACTGAAGAAATTGCAAAGGGAATTTTCAGCCTGACTTTGAGCTTGAGTTTATGATATCATATGCACAAGCGGAGAATGTAATAATGAACTCTACTTCTGTCAAAATGAAACATGGATGTAGATTAATGTATTCAGGGAAAAAGTGTTAGTGAGTGGCTTAATAATGGTCCGAGTTATAAGATACAGTCTAAGACCTTCAAAGTCAGCCGATTCCAATACGATTGTAGATTGTAAAACCTCTTGAAGTCTCCTTGAAGCTTTGAAGCTTCCAAATGAAGCTGTAACATTGGTCTTTATAGAGATGAACGCCTCGGGTGGTGAAGTACTGAAAGGAGCACCACTGTCTGCCTGGAATATTGTTGTAAATACAACGTATATGGATTTAGTCTATAAATAAGAAACAGTCAGTAAAAAGCCTCAAAAGCATGGCCGCATACATCGTAAATCTTTGAATTTGCAAGTAAACATAATATCTGATACGTCTGCTGCACAAAGCCCTGTTTTGCATGGCTTGAGAGTCGCTGCATTTTAATGTGTTTCATAAATTCTGATCTGAAGATAAACATTCAGGTACCACGAGGTAGTTTTGCTCATCGAATGCTAACTAATTAATGGAAGAGCTGTGCAAATATTCTGCCCCTACAAAAATATTGATGTCGTGTTTCTGTTGGATCTTTTAGAGAGGATTGAAATTCACAATGTTTATTATGTGTTTGTGGTTTGTTGAACATGTCTCCTATACTGTATTTCTCCATTGTGAGACAAATAAAGGTTTTTTTTTTTCATCTTATCTTATATTTGACCCTCTCCTGTCGCTAAATGATCTGTTGTGATGATCTATTTCAGTTCTGCATGACAGAAAACTACAAATGCACATTTTAAAATTAATATCTATTGAGGTAATTTATAATATAATATAATATAATATAATATAATATAATATAATATAATATAATATAATATATAATATAATATAATATAATATAATATAATATAATATAATATAATATAATATAATATAATATAATATAGTACAGTATAATATATCTTACGGTCTGTAAAAGAATATGTCTCTCATGACCTGTGTTTAGATAGATTCAGATAGATAGATTCCAACATATTCTTTTGGTAATGAAAAACACTGCAAATTTCACAGATGAAAAAAATGCATTTATTTTTACATACAGTATTTACAACGTGTACATGAATAGAAATGTGACGGTTTGCTTTCCTACACATTCAAAATATAAGATGCCCTGATTCCCCTTACAATCCCTCTCACTCCCTGACAAATTCCAGTTTTTGGAGCAATAGTTCGCTGAAATGACGCGGGTTTTCTCGGTTTGACATGATCATGAACGTCGCTCGTATGTGCTCTGTGATTACAAATTCACTTGCAAAAGCATTTACGCACGATGACCACATTCACAGTGTGAAAACGAGGATTTAAAGTGAACTTTAAAATCGTGAATTAAAGGGATCCATTCATTCCGGAGCTTGCAAATCCCCTGTGATCGACGACGGACAAATTGAACTCAACATTGTCAGTCGTGCGAACTGCTTGCGCGCGCCCGTGCGTCAGAGAGCGCGCCGCGCACCCCTTTCTGTTGTCGCTGGCGCACGGACTGGGTGACCTCCAGAATAAAGCGCGAAGCATCTTTCTGATCTCCGGCCTCATGAGACAGTAGAGCAAGGGGTTCAAGCAGCTGTTGGCGTGCGCCAAGCACACGGTGACTGGGAATACGTACACGTGCACCATGTAGTAGGACCGATCCCAGTTGACTGCGTTCAGTTTGACCAAAACGCCCCAGAAGGTGATGGCGTGGTTTGGCACCCAACAGCAGAAAAAGGATAACACAACAATGGCAACAGATTTGGTGACTTTCGACCTCCTATTTCGGTTGCTGGTGCACATGCTCTTGCGTTTAATGAAGCGCAGAAGCAGCAGGTAGTTGACGGACACGATAAACAGGGGGATAATGAAAGCTATGAGTATTTTCTGGATGTGATAAAGTGCGAGCCAGTCGTGTCCTTCCGGAAATTTCAAGAGACACAGTTTCTCGCCGGCGACCACGGTGACCGCGGAGAAGACCGTCGTGGGAGCGGTGGCAACCGTGGCCGCCACCCACAGCACGGCGCACACCCACTTCACGCACCTCGGCCAACTGAGCGCGGAACTCTTGAGCGCCGAAGTGATGGACAGGTATCTGGTGACGCTCATGGCCGTGAGGAAAAAGACGCTGGCGTACATGTTCATCACCGTGACGGACAGCACCACTTTGCACATGGCGTCGCCAAAGGGCCAGCTGAAGTCCAGCGCCGTGTCCACGGCCCAGAATGGCAGCGTCAGCACGAACTGGAAGTCGGTCACGGCCAGGTTGATGATGAAAAAGTTGATGGCCGACTTCTTTCGACCTTGTCGTAGCCTCATGAGGTAGAAGACGAGCAGATTGCCCACCAGTCCCACGGCGCAGACCACCGAGTAGACCACCGAGATGAGGATCCTCAGGAAAGGACTCCCGTCCTCGACCACTTCGTTCTCATTGAAGTGGAACGGCTCCTCGCCGGGCGCGCTTTGGTTCAGGACGTCAGTCTGGTTTAATATGACATCCATCCTCAACACAACACGGCACCAAGCTTGCCTCTGGATCAGAACGTGTCAGAATTGTTGTCCATCGTCACTCCTCTTTGAGAGACAGCTGACGGCGGCGGCGCTTTTATTGGGTCGGGTGTCTCTGCTGTGCCACGATTGGCTGGGAAAGGAACTTGTGGCTTTCATAAACAAGTGAGCAGCAACCCCACGTCACGTCAGGATGGATTATTATACTGTATATGGGAAAGAGGAGGCAAACATCACCGAAAGGATGTGCGTAAAAGGCGCACGGAGAGCTGGAACGTAAAACAAAACCGAACTGAATTAAATAAATAACCGAATTAATGGAGATAGATTTAAACAAATGGAAAACATTCTAACCCAGAATTCTACGTTTATTATATAATCAACATCATCCATCCATCCATACATTTTCTATCCTCATGTCGGTCCTGGGCGTGCTGGAGCCTATCCCAGCCGTCTTCGGGCAACAGGTGGGGGACACCCTGAACTGGTCAACCAGCCAATCGCAGGGCACACATAGACAACCAACTATTCACATGCACTCACAATCACACTCAGGGACAAATTAGTGTTCCATTAACAATGCACTCGACTACCATGTCATCCTATTATTATTATTATTATTTTTGTTATTATTATAATATTTTAAGTCGACTGGTCAGCGTGTCCGCCTCACAGTGCGGAAATCCGGGATTCGGGCTTTGGCCCCTCTGTGTGGAGTTTGCATGCTCTCCCCGTGCCTGTATGGGTTTTCTCCGGGTACTCCGGTTTCCTCACACATTCTAAAAGCATGCACGGCAGGTTAATTGATCATTGATCTAAATTGTCCCTATAGCACCTGAGTGTGAAAGGTTGGCTGGCAATCAGTTCAGTTTGTACCCCTCTTATCTTGCCTGGAGTCAGATAGGATGGGCTCCAAGCACACCCATGACCCTCGTGACGATAAAGCGGTCCATATAATGAATGGATGGATGGATGTAACTATTGATATACATATACTGTACAGCACTACTAATTTGACCCTCTCCTGTCGCTAAATGATCTAATGTGATGATCTATTTCAGTTCTGCATGACAGAAAACTACAAATGCACATTTTAAAATTAATATCTATTGAGGTAATTTATAATATAATATAATATAATATAATATAATATAATATAATATAATATAATATAATATAATATAATATAATATAATATAATGTAATATAATATAGTACAGTATAATATATCTTACCAGTCTGTAAAAGAATATGCCTCTCATGACCTGTGTTTTTGATGTGATGCGGTTTCAATTGGTTTTAATTTTGTCCTCCGTGAGATGCCCATCCAGAGAGATGCTTCTATCCAAACGAAAGCAACAAACACTGGACGGACAGATAGATAGATTCCAACATATTCTTTTGGTAATGAAAAACACTGCAAATTTCACAGATGAAAAAATGCATTTATTTTTACATACAGTATTTACAACGTGTACATGAATAGAAATGTGACGGTTTGCTTTCCTACACATTCAAAATATAAGATGCCCTGATTCCCCTTACAATCCCTCTCACTCCCTGACAAATTCCAGTTTTTGGAGCTATAGTGCGCTGAAATGACGCGGGTTTTCTCGGTTTGACATGATCATGAACGTCGCTCGTATGTGCTCTGTGATTACAAATTCACTTGCAAAAGCATTTACGCACGATGACCACATTCACAGTGTGAAAACGAGGATTTAAAGTGAACTTTAAAATCGTGAATTAAAGGGATCCATTCATTCCGGAGCTTGCAAATCCCCTGTGATCGACGACAGACAAATTGAACTCAACATTGTCAGTCGTGCGAACTGCTTGCGCGCGCCCGTGCGTCAGAGAGCGCGCCGCGCACCCCTTTCTGTTGTCGCTGGCGCACGGGCTGGGTGACCTCCAGAATAAAGCGCGAAGCATCTTTCTGATCTCCGGCCTCATGAGACAGTAGAGCAAGGGGTTCAAGCAGCTGTTGGCGTGCGCCAAGCACACGGTGACTGGGAATACGTACACGTGCACCATGTAGTAGGACCGATCCCAGTTGACTGCGTTCAGTTTGACCAAAACGCCCCAGAAGGTGATGGCGTGGTTTGGCACCCAACAGCAGAAAAAGGATAACACAACAATGGCAACAGATTTGGTGACTTTCGACCTCCTATTTCGGTTGCTGGTGCACATGCTCTTGCGTTTAATGAAGCGCAGAAGCAGCAGGTAGTTGACGGACACGATAAACAGGGGGATAATGAAAGCTATGAGTATTTTCTGGATGTGGTAAAGTGCGAGCCAGTCGTGTCCTTCCGGAAATTTCAAGAGACACAGTTTCTCGCCGGCGACCACGGTGACCGCGGAGAAGACCGTCGTGGGAGCGGTGGCAACCGTGGCCGCCACCCACAGCACGGCGCACACCCACTTCACGCACCTCGGCCAACTGAGCGCGGAACTCTTGAGCGCCGAAGTGATGGACAGGTATCTGGTGACGCTCATGGCCGTGAGGAAAAGACGCTGGCGTACATGTTCATCACCGTGACGGACAGCACCACTTTGCACATGGCGTCGCCAAAGGGCCAGCTGAAGTCCAGCGCCGTGTCCACGGCCCAGAATGGCAGCGTCAGCACGAACTGGAAGTCGGTCACGGCCAGGTTGATGATGAAAAAGTTGATGGCCGACTTCTTTCGACCTTGTCGTAGCCTCATGAGGTAGAAGACGAGCAGATTGCCCACCAGTCCCACGGCACAGACCACCGAGTAGACCACCGAGATGAGGATCCTCAGGAAAGGACTCCCGTCCTCGACCACTTCGTTCTCATTGAAGTGGAACGGCTCCTCGCCGGGCGCGCTTTGGTTCAGGACGTCAGTCTGGTTTAATATGACATCCATCCTCAACACAACACGGCACCAAGCTTGCCTCTGGATCAGAACGTGTCAGAATTGTTGTCCATCGTCACTCCTCTTTGAGAGACAGCTGACGGCGGCGGCGCTTTTATTGGGTCGGGTGTCTCTGCTGTGCCACGATTGGCTGGGAAAGGAACTTGTGGCTTTCATAAACAAGTGAGCAGCAACCCCACGTCACTTCAGGATGGATTATTACACTGTATATGGGAAAGACCGTTCCGGAGGAGGCAAACATCACCGAAAGGATGTGCGTAAAAGGCGCACGGAGAGCTGGAACGTAAAACAAAACCGAACTGAATTAAATACATAACCGAATTAATGGAGATAGATTTAAACAAATGGAAAACATTCTAACAAACCCAGAATTCTACGTTTATTATATAATCAACATCATCCATCCATCCATCCATTTTCTATCCTCATGTCGGTCCTGGGCGTGCTGGAGCCTATCCCAGCCGTCTTCGGGCAACAGGTGGGGGACACCCTGAACTGGTCAACCAGCCAATCGCAGGGCACACATAGACAACCAACTATTCACATGCACTCACAATCACACATAGGGACAAATTAGTGTTCCATTAACAATGCAGTCGACTACCATGTCATCCTATTATTATTATTATTATTGTTGTTGTTAATATTATAATATTTTAAGTCTACTGGTCAGCATGTCCGCCTCACAGTGCAGCAATCCGGGATTCGGGCTTTGGCCCCTCTGTGTGGAGTTTGCATGCTCTCCCCGTGCCTGTATGGGTTTTCTCCGGGTACTCCGGTTTCCTCACACATTCTAAAAGCATGCACGGCAGGTTAATTGATCATTGATCTAAATTGTCCCTATAGCACCTGAGTGTGAAAGGTTGGCTGGCAATCAGTTCAGTTTGTACCCCTCTTATCTTGCCTGGAGTCAGATAGGATGGGCTCCAAGCACACCCATGACCCTCGTGACGATAAAGCGGTCCATATATAATGGATGGATGGATGGATGTAACTATTGATATACATATACTGTACAGCACTACTAACTACAAGGTGTAGCGAGTCATATGTTTTGAGAGTCACTTTCTGGCTCACTAAAAATGAGAACTCTTTCATATAAATGTGAAATCTATTCTACGGCACGTTCGTTGCCGCCTTATAGTATAGCCCTGTGAAATACCACATGTCTGTCAAATTATAGATACATTAAAAAAGATGAAAACATGCGAAGACTATTCACATTGGCATGAGTCTTAATTTAGCCCTGCCTTGAGATACCACGTGTTTCCATCACCTGTGTAATCAACAGACATTTGGAGAGATAGATAGATAGATGGATGGATAGTACCTCCTTTGTTCCACTAGATGGCAGACGAATACAGTTGGTGTCTAAGGTTTTTTCTTTGGTTTTTTTTTTTTTTTTTTTTTTTTTAAATAAGAATGCCGTTTTGGTGGCTGGTTTTGTGCAGAACTGCAGATTAAACACTTCCTGACATGTTACTGCAATGCCACTGCTGTGCGTCGAACGGAAAGTTGTATTAGTTGCATAAACCTGGGAGTCCTTAAGTGACCCACATGAATCCTAAAGCACTTGTCCGACGTGCATCTGGGTCGGCTCCGATTACGAGGAGTCCCTCTTAAAACTCCTTGCAGCCGATGTGAAGAGAAAGCCCATTGTTTTGGGTCCACCCATCTGTGGGGGTGGTTCTGCTGCGAAAGTTAGCAAAGTTTTCAAGCTGTCACTGGCGAGAGGCGGATGGAGGCACGGGCGTTTGTAAGCAAAGGCGAAGGCCGACAAACAGCAAGCCTAGCACGGGGAATACATAAACAGCAGCAGATAACGATGAGGCTTGAATTGCAGAAAGTAGTTTAAGTGCGCGCTCGAACGCTGGGGGCCACGATGGAGCTCATTTGAATGATCATTTGGCACCGTGTAAACTGTGTCATGTAAACTTCAGCTTTCTGTGCTGGCAAAATGACCCGTTTGGACTGCAGGCTTCACATTGCACATGGAGCTTCTCCCATCCACTTTTTCATGGTACTTGTGACCGTGCTGGACAACTGCAAGTCTGGGCTGGGACTACAAAGACAACCAGGTCAGTCAAGTTCTCCAAACAGCGCTTGCACGTGAATTGTGAGCGCAGCAATTAAGTACTGTATTGAGAAAAAAATAAAATAAAAAGCATTTCATTCTAATGTGCCCTCGAGCTCCAATGCTCACATCGACATCTCAGTCTAGGATCAAAAGATAGTTCCCGTAAATTTTTTGTTGCTATAAATTGCATAATTGAATTGTTCATAGGATTAATTAATTTTTGCCTTGCATATTCAAATCCTGGCCAAAATGTGGAAATGCAGGATCTTGAGATTTGAGCGAGCCATACACCACAGTAAATTCAATTCCCTGTTCAATGATCAGCCTCACATCTAGCACATTGGATGCATAGTGGTTAGTACGTTTGACTCACTGTTCTGAGGTTCTGTGTTCGAATGTTTGCTTTGGTCTACCTTTGTGAATTTTGCATCATGTCACCATGTTTTCGTTGTGTTCGCTGCCTTTCGCCCACATTCCAAATCCATACTAGTTAGGCTAATTAAAGACTAAATTCACACTAATTAGGTTTCTTTGTATGCAATAGTGGAAGAAGGACTTTTTGCACATAGGCCCAGAATTGTTTTTTTCTCCCCAAGGGCAAATACTGTTTCAAAACACTATACAGTCTACCGCAGCTGTTAAAAATGACAGCAAAACTGACATATAAGACACACTAATGATTGTTCACATAGCTAAATGGATTGATCTGTCTGCCGGTTGCCCGAGAAACCAAAAGGACAGTACTGGTATTCTTCCCGTGCCTTGATTGAATAGCTCAAGTTTTCCATGTTCTCTTCCCACCATCGCTCCAACAGAGAGATTCCTCCAGGACCTTCCTCCGTATGAAGTGGTTCACCCCACTAGAGTGAGTGTCACAGGTCACTTCCTGTCCAACTTCCTGTCTCATCGTGCTCGCCGCATACAGCGTCGCCATGTCTCAGGGGAGTCCATGGACCAGGAGAGAGTCTTCTATCGATTGTGGCATGCTGGCCACAGTTTACACTTTAACTTGACTCTCAACCCACATCTGCTGGCCCCGGGCTTCTTGACAGAGCGTCGGTACGGCGGCCTCAAAGGGGGAAAGATCCGCCCACCTGGATTTGCTCGGTGCCATTTCCTGGGGGAAGTGTGGGATGGATCGGCTGTCAAAGGGAATGCAGCGATAAGCACCTGTGATGGACTGGTGAGTTGTACTCCAGTGCCTAATATAACACGATACCGGGCAAAAATTGCCAGCTTGCAACGGAAGACTGTAACTTAAGCAATCATTGGGCATGTTAAATGTTCAAAATCATTTCATATTTGGGAATACTGTAGTTACATTTTATGCTTGATTTAATATGCTTTGTTAATCAATGATGGAAAATCTCTTTCCAATCTCAGACCTTTACATTTCATTTACATTTCATGCATTACACCACAAATAAAACCATGTCACACACACAGAGGCATAGGGCAGCTGAGAGTGAGGGGCCCGCTAAGCCTGAACATTTTCTACTGATGAAGAATCAGGAGCAAGTGGGGTACAGTATCTTGCTCAAGGGCACTTCGATGTGGTCACAAGGGCCGAGGATAGAACGCAGTGACCTCTCGACCACAGACACATGCCTCCTTTATAAAAACAAAATATAAAATATAACGTAGTGTGCAATGTATGCACAGAGTAACAGCATTAAAAAAAACAATCAATCACCCCCCTTATCCCTATTGCACATTTGAGAAAAACAGAGCTAACACAAGAACCCAAACATTAAAAATCTGATGTAAATAAAAGAGGGGGCGACCCGGTGGTCGACTGGTTAGCGTGTCAGCCTCAGAGAGCAAAGCTATAGGGTTTGATTCCGGCTCTGGCCTTAATGTCTGGAGTTTGCATGTTCTCCCCATGCCTGCGTGGGTTTTCTCCGGGTGTGCCGGTTTCATCCCACATGGCAGGTTAATGGAACACTCTAGATCAGGGGTAGGGAACTCCAGTTCCTCGAGAGCCATATCCTGCCTGTTTTAGGTCCTTCCCTACTCCAACACACATGATTCAATTGTGCAGGCCTCGACAGAGCTTGCTGATGAGCTCATTGTTTGAATCAGGTGTGTTGGAGTAGGGAGGGACCTAAAACAGGCAGGATATGGCTCTCGAAGAACCGGAGTTCCCTACCCCTGCTCTAGATTGTCCTTTGGTGTGATTGTGAGCGCGAATGGTTGTTCATCTCTGTGTACTCTGCGATTGGCTGGCAACCAGTTCAGGGTGTCCCCCGCCTACTGCCCGAAGACAGCTGGGATAGGCTCCAGCACGCCCCTCGACCTTTGTGAGGATGAGCGGATCAGAAAATGGGTGGATGGATTGATGGATGAAAAAGGGTTACCTCATACAGTACTCATTTTTATATAGTCTTACAATGTTGATACATGTTGGAAAAGTTCAGTCCCAAAATACACTTGTGCGTGTGCATTTCCGACATGAGACAAACTGATTAGTAGAATTATCAGGCAAGCAAACAAAATGATTCCAAGTGATATGGTCAGAATTGACAGCGGAAGCCAGGCAGTGTCGAGAATCTTTTTCTAGGACTGGCTATGGATTCAAAATTCCAAAATTGATTAGATTCCATTTGTAAGGGGCTGCCACGTTGTTGAAAGTGATTTAAATATTTATTGCAGTGTAACTTTAGTGGAGAAACACTCTGTAAACTCATGACATTCTCATTCCTGTGACTGTCTCACAACAATTTTGAGTTCAATGGTGTCTTCTTGTTTTTTCATTTTTTTTTTTAAACCAGACATCTGCCTTCAAGCTTGTTGGCGCCGATTTCGCTGCTTCGGCCATGTTGTTTTGTTACGCTACTCTCACTTGACACGAGAAGTCGCATGAATTTATAGGAAAGGACGTATTAAAAAAATTAATATACAGACACTCCCCGAGTTACGAACATCCGAGTTATGAACAAACGGTACATACGAACATTTTCACGGGTCTGTCGAAAAAAAAAAAACAAGTTAGATTTTGTATTGCGCGCCTTTTTCCGAGTGCCGAACGGGGCGGAGGAGGACGGCGGAGGCGACGTTCGAAGGCGGCCGCGGGGAGAGGCGTGGGGGGCGGGCGTGTGACGGTGGAACGGGCGGGGAGGCGTCCGGCGCGCCAGTCGACGACCGGTCGTCTACTCTCCCCCGCTGAAGCCGCTGCTAGTTTAGCGGGCAGCTAACCCTCGAGCCCTGAAGAACGTGACGAAAAGCTCTCTCCCCGTTATATGGATGTCAATATAAGCCTTAAACATACATTCCAGACAAAATATAGCACTGAAGCAACTTACGAACGAATTCACCTTATGAACAATCGTCTGGAACGTAACTCGTTCGTAACCTGGGGAGCGTCTGTATGGTTTTATGAATCGATGACACGCAGGTGCAGCACAAGCGTACATACAGCCAAATTAAGTTAAAGCACACACACAGTGTGGTGAAATAAAAACAATGTGGGATAGTTTCATTGTGATCTGTGGGTCCAAGTGGTATACAACACAGCCAGCTTCCTGTACGTGCCAGGACATTCTAAAAAAGGAGCAGTCTTTGAGACTGGGGACTAACACAACCACAGCATCACCAAATTGACCATTGATGTTCAAACGTTTTTTTTTTTCTGTTGAAGGAGGCAGACGCCTCCTCCTCTTCGTTCTTTGCAACCCCATTGCAATCATCACCCCCACGAACTAACACACGAAACACTCGTCACGATGTTTCATGTTCGGTCTGAACCTAGTATTGGAATCATGTTACTAAGAACAGGTTCAAACAAAACAAAAAAGTGTTTTCGATTCCCATTTCTACTGTTGAATTTGACGAAATTACAAGATGACTTGCATCAGGGCAAATGAATCGTATGAGTTGGTATTATTGTTGTGGGAAACCAGTTCCTTTGGGTTGGATAGATTATCTGAATTGCGAAGATGCCTGCGTATGTTCATAAGTGAAGAGTGCTCAACATTCCTGATGCTGCAAAATGAGATACGGGTTAGTTCTGGATACTTGTGAAATTACATTGAAGGAAATGAACAGATGGTCAAATATGGTTTAGCCCGGTTAGACCAGAACTAAAGGCGAGATTCGGGTTTGGCTGTTGGAGTGGGTAAGGAAGTTGATGAATTGTTGCAGTGGAAAGCTGTTAAAGGTCCAGACATAATTTTCCATAATTTTTTTTGAACACTGTCCATACGCATGTTAAAATCCATCCACTAAAATGACAGCAAACACACTAGCAAAGGATTTTTTTAGGAATAATGGACAATATGTGACCAGAGCGACACATGAACAAGGACATATTTTGGACCTTATCTTGCTTATGGTCTTTTGGTGTCAAACTGGGAAGTCTTGGACAATGTGATTTTTGATCACATGACCGTTTTCTTTGATGTTGTTTGATCGCGTGCTGCTGTGAAATCTGCCGCTCCAGAGTGCAAGCGGCGAATTTTTAACCGTCTCACTGCTGGTCAGTTGTCTGATGCATTTAATAACCTTGATGTGCCCTCTTCAAACACCGAGGAACTCACCTTTTGGTTCAACTCATCCTGCCATGCTATACTGGATTCGGTGGATCCATTAAAAACTGTGCTGTCAAAAACCTAAATCTGAACCTTGGTTTAGTGACAGAACTGGCGCAGCTAAGCAGGAGTGCCGTAAAACCGAACGCTTGTGGAAAAAAGACAAGTTGCATGTCTCTTATCAAATCTGGAAACGCTGCTAGTGTTTTATCAGATCACAGTTAAAGAGGCCAAAATAGAACATTAATCAAACCTGATTCAGGCTAACCGTCAAAACCCACATGTACTATTTAAAACCATTGACTCTGTAGTTAAACCAACTCAGGCTACTTGCTTAGACTCTTCACTTCTTCGGAAATGTGCAACGGATTCCTTCAGTTTTTCATTGATAAGGTTTCTACAACTAGGACTTTTGTTTCAAATACCATATTTGACCCCTCTATCCATGTTCCGTGTTCAGCTGTGTTAAATTCTTTTGAAGCTATTTTATTTCCTTGACGTTTTTAGTGGATGTGGTTTTTCAGACGAAGCCATCTGGCTTCCTTTGTCACTCTGTTCCTCCACATTTCTTTAAGAAGGTTCTCCCAAGTATTGGTACATCCGTCTTGGCCATTACCAACAGCAGACTCTCTTCTGGTACCCTTCCTCAACAGTTTAAACATGCTATGGTGCAACCCTTGCTCAAGAAACTTGACCTAGATCATGATGTACTGTCAAATTTTAGGCCCATTTCCAAGCTACCTTTCATTTTAAAAAGTCTTGAAAAAGTGGTGCACATGCAGTTAAAATCATTCTTGGAGGTCTTCCGGTCTGGTTTCAAGATGATGCATAGCACAGAGTCAGCCCTGTTACGTGTTTTTTAATAACATCCTCATCACAAATGACACTGGTGGCTATGTGTGTCTGGTTTTATTGGATTCAACTGCAGCATTTGATATAGTGGATCACAGTATTCTGTTGCCTCTTTTGCAGCACCCAGTGGGAATTGGGGGTAGCATAAGGGTGGTTCAGATCTTATTTAGCTGACAGAACCTTTTAGCCTTGGTTTCTGTGAGTCACGAACTGCCCCACTGTCGTTTGGTGTTCCGCAGGGCTTAATTCTGGAGCCTCTGCTGCTCTCACTGTCTCTGCTCCCATTGGGTTACAACTTAAGGAAATGTGGTATTTCTTTTATGCGGATGACTGTCAGATCTATGTCCCGCTGAGTAAAAAGGACACTTGTTTTATGCACCCATGATCCACACCGCTAATCCTCACAAGGGACGCGGGCGTGCTGGAGCCAATCCCAACTGATTTTGTATTAGGTGGGGTACACTCTGAATTGGTTGCCAGCCAATCACAGTAGGCTACTTTAATTACTGTATTTTTACTCTAAAATCCTCAATATATCAGTGACATGGAAAAAAAGGGGACTATTGTTTATCGTGATAGTTTATGGGGAAAATATAGTGGCCTGAAAAAAAAACAGTGACAGCCTTAACGGTGAGTGACTTCTTTGTTAAAATATCCCGGTTCCATCATGTACTGTATGGGGACAATGAACACAGTAATGGTCGAAGGGCAGGTATTTTGTTTTATTTTTTAAACTATGTCCTCTGTTAGTGTCATAGATAGTGATAGTTGAGGTTTATGAATTCAATTGCAGGGCAACTGATTTACATGAAGAATAAAGAAGCAGCATCAGAGTGGATGCTTTGCATTATTCATCCAAACAATGCCCCCATCTCTACCCCACATACCTGCCAGAGGCATGTAAGCGACATTTGTAAACAAAGCCAGTGGGATTGGTCTGGTTAATTTATAAACATTCAATTTGTCGTTACTGTCCATCCCTAGCAGGGGAAACCACCACCTGCAGGCCAACTGATTCACATTAAGAATAAAGAAGCAACATCAGAGTGGATGCTCTGCATTATTCATCCAACGAATGCCCCCACCTCTTAAAAAAAAAAAAAAAAAAAAAAAGCCAGTGGGATTGGTCTGGTTAATTTATGAACATTTAATTTTTTGTTACCAGGTCCATCCCTAGCAGGGGAAACCACCACCTTCAGAGGTTTTAGGCACGGGTTTGCTCTGATACCCAGTTTTCAAATTTGAATCAACATCCAATTTCGTTATGATAATATCTCGGGGTTTTGTGTTCCTCGAGCCGGTTTCTATAGCTGGGGATCCGACCACCAAGATCCCTGCCTTTTGGCTACTGCCCAGCTCACAGAGGCCCCTCCCACAAGTGGTGAGCCCTTTTCAGGCTGTGTCTGGCTGGGCCCCATGGGTTCAGACCTGCATTCAAGCGTGAGAAATTGTAAATCGATTTTTTGGACTCATCATAAGGGGACTATGAGCCATGCTTGTCTGGTCCTTCACCTGAATCCTGTTTGCCATGGGTGACCCTGCCAGATGCATGAAGCCTCAGATAACTTTGCTCTTAGACTCATTCGGACCCACAAAGACCTCCACTAGGTTAAGATGATGGCAGGCGGAGGGGTACAATGTAAATTTGAATTGGCAGGCTAAAGCTATCACACTAAACATGTATTTTAGTCATTTTAGCCCTTTTATAGTTTTTCTTCTCATATTTTTGAATTGTAATAAAGACTCGTTATACTGTATATGGCCCTTATAACCTTGTTGATAATAATAGTAATTTGATTTAGATTGGATTGTAATTGAAAGTCCCATTTCGAACATTCATTTATTAAGGGATGTAAATGAAACAACCCTGTGTTGCGACTTGTATATTTTAGCATTGTCAAAAGCATTGCCAGCCACAAACAGCCCCCCCTCACCCCCAAAACTGTTCAGGGGCTTTCCCTCCACAGAGTGAAAACACAATTTCCCTTGTTGCATTAAAAAAAGGAGACAAACAGGCATGGATGAGACCATTTTTTTGGAGACACGTTTAAGCAGTTACTGACCCTCTTGAGTCTTTATTCTTTTGGCCGAATGTGATGAAGTGATTGATAGTAAAGTCTCCAAGCTTTCATGTGTCTGGCTCTCGTTTCTTTTTTTTCTCCAACGAGAGAATTCCTGCCAGAGTGCATGCAACGCAGGATGTGTTTTCCATATGGATATCCATGGGCATTTGAGAGTTTTTACTGTATAAAGTCACACTGTACAGTACAGTACACAAAACAATTTTCTGAGAGAAGACCAATGCAATTTGTTGAGAGATTAGACAAAGTATATGAAATCATTAGTTGAAATGTGTTCTACTAGAACAGGGGTCGGCAACCCAAAATGTTGAAAGAGCCATATAGGACAAAAAAACAAAACCCAAAAACAAATATGTCTGGAGCCGCAAAAAAATAAAAGCCTTCTATAAAATTTACAATGAAGGAAACACATGCTCTATGTATGTAGGAGTCTGGACTGTCTTGTTTATGTTATTCATTCCTTTGTTTCTTCACAAAGGCCCCCATAGAATTTATTTTGTGATATCTATATCTATTTGAGCTATATTAGCTTACTATCAAAATCTTTTTCCATTTTCAAACATGTTTTATAAAGCTCCAGGGAGCCACTAGATGTTGCTAAAGAGCCAAATGCGGCTCTGGAGCCGCGTGTTGCCAACCCCCGTACTCGAAGAAAATGTAATCAGCCTTTATAGTCCACAATTTGATCATTGGCTTTTGTTAAGGAGTGGACAATTGCTTTCAGTGTACAGTTTACGACAAGAGTGTTCCAATGAGATCGAAAATACAGATCACATGGACTAGCTTTGCAGTTTTTAAATTTTAGAACTCCTCAGTCACGATTATTCTAATAATCAATTCATGTCTCAATTATTTTTTTGATTAAATGATGAATCACATTTCTTAAAAATCGATCTAGATTTACATCCCTTCATTATACACAAACAGGACATTGTTTCAAATTAACATTGCAGAAAATGCACAAATATATGATTCGGGAAAGGGGGAGTGGATGCCACATTGCGCCAAAGTCTTGTTGGTTGCCGGCTGCAAAATATGTTCTGTGGATGATCCTTTTTTGTGATTGGTATTAAAAGGCATTGGTCCACATATGCCAATCACATACTTTTCCATGGAAATCGGACAATTACAATCAGTGGGCGACCGATTGGAGCATCACTATTTTACAATACATGATGGCATCGCCGTGACAGATGCATGTGTCATGTGACGGCCACACTAACTTAACCAAGACGCTGATCTCAAAGTACACCAATGAAGTCAACGAAAAGAAAAAAAAATTAAAAACACAATAAAAATTCCATCCACTTACTTTAACAATATATGATATATTGAAATTAATCTCTCCGTTACGCAAACTTGAATTTGCAGGTTTTGATAAGGGCTGTATCATATCTTCTCTTCATTGAAGCTGCTCAATACTGATGGCTGAGATTGAAAAGTAACAGAAACAAATGTTGAGGCTCATTTGCAGATGTGCATCCTCCGCAGTTGGCTGAGGGTTGTTGCATGTACTTAGTGTCATCTGCGATTAGTTGAACACATTTTCTTGCATAGGTGGAGACACTTTCCACAGAAAACGCAACTCTATATTTAATAGTCACATAAGTCTGGAAATAAACATGTCTGATAATTTCCTCTGCGCATTACAGTTGTGATGTCCAGGCTGGTCCACCATGATATGGACCATTATTAATGATCTGGGATTGCCATGCTGACACTATTGTACTTTTTTCACACTGTGTTACATTCGGACAGAATGGTGGGAAAAGTATTTGTACATTTGCCTTGCAGTTCTGAGGGTTGTAAGCGGGTTTCCGCTGTGTGGCGTTTGCGTGTTCTCCCCTTGCATGGGTTTTCTTCAAGGACTCTTGCATCCTCTCACAGACAAAAGGCATGCTTCTTAGGTTATGTGATGACTCGAAACTGTCCTCACTGCGAGTGGAAACGGTTGTCTCCGTGTGCCCTGCCATTGATCGGTGAACAATCCGGGTGTACCCTGCCTCACACCCAGAGTAAGCTGAGGATAAGTGGGATAGTAGATGGATGGAAAAAGGCTTTTGATATATCATGATATCTGGCTGAATATCTGATCGTTGCTGTTTTGTAGACACACATTATCATGCATATTTGTCCTTCGAAGGGATGATGCACAAGGAGAGCATTTGTTTAGAATTCTTTGTTTCTGTGACATGTCTGGCTGTCTTGTCCTATTTATTTATTTAGCATGACATATCTTTGACTCTGTGCATCTATCAGTGGTGGGTGGTGCATTTGGGGCCCGAGCCTGTCAGGGGGACTGAAGTGACCTTATGCTCCTCTTAATACCTCCACTATCACTTCGCACATGTGCGGCACCATGCCGGGGTGGCAATAAGGATTCCCTCACCCGCCTGGCGCCTCTCGACATGGGCACCTTCACAGTGGATGAGTGCCCAACGCCTCTTAAGAGCACTGCTACTGGAGTCCAAGCTATGTCGAAGCTAGTCTGACTGTCTAGTCGGAACTTCTCGACCTTGCATGCCGGCTCAAGGTCCTTCCCTGCCAGAGAGTCGGCGATTGGACTGTCAAGGCCCCTGTCTTCGGCCTCCGCCCAGCTCACTTTACACCCGACCCCTATGATCACTCTCTCAGGTGGTGAGCCTATGAGAAGGGGGAACCACATTGTCCTTTCGGGCTGAGCCTGTTCAGGCCCCATTGAGTGCAGGCCCACCCAGCAAACGCTTGTCTTTTAGCCTCACCTCCAGGCCTGGCTCCAGAAGGCGGCCCCGATGACCTGTGCCTTGGCAAAGAAAAATAAAATCCCATAACACAGGAAAGGTGTATTCGTCTGTTGTATTGTCTATATACAGGCACTGACCACAAAATTAAGTCCACCAATATTCACTTATGTATTTGGTTACATGAAGAGCGTTAAATATTGTGAATATATTTGAATATATGTCAGTGTGGTTGTACACTAATACGAGCTACAACCTCAATATTCGGCTATTAGGTGAAACCCCCTCTGATAGTGTCAATTCAAATTGAACATGATTATTATTATAAAGGCAGACCATTTGATACTGTTATGTGACGACCCAAAAACCAAATTAGTCACTGAGATTGCAATAACAGGGCTCTGTCCATCCATCCATTCATTCGTCCAGCCATCTTCTTATCCATTTATCCTCACAAGGGTCGCAGGGCATGCTGGAGCCTGTCCCAGCTGTCTTTGGACAGTAGGCGGGGTACACCCTGAATTGATTGCCAGCCAATCGCAGGGCACACACAGACAAACAACCATCTGCGCTGACACTCACAACTAGGGACAATTCAGAGTGTTCCATTAACCTGCCGTGCATGTTTTTGGAATGTGGGAGGAAACCGGAGTACTCGGAGAAAACCCATACAGGCAGGAGAAGAACATGCAAACTCCACACAGGAAGGCCTGAGCCGGAATCGAACCCAAGGCCTCTGCACTGTGAGGTTGACGCACTAACCAGTCAACCACCAGGCCGCTCCAGGGCTCTGTCTGATGATACACTTAATCCATCATGTAGTCATTGTATTTTGTTTGTGTGTCTTTGGCTGTTTCAATAAATATTTTTAAAATCCCTCAATTAAGGAGGTGGCCCGGTGGACCAGTGGTTAGCGCGTCGACCTCACAATGCAGAGGTACCGGGTTCAATTCCAGCTCCTGCCTCCCGGTATGGAGTTTGCATGTTCTCCCCGGGCCTGCGTGGGTTTTCTCCGGGTACCCCGGTTTACTCCCACATTCCAAAAACATGCATGGCAGGTTAATAGAACACTCTAAATTGTCCCTGGGTGTGAGTGTGAGCGCGAATGGTTATTCGTTTCTGTGTGCCCTCGTGATTGGCTGCCAACCAGTTCAGAGTCTCCCCCGCCTACCGCCCGAAGACAGCGGGGACAGGCCCCAGCACGGCCCGCGACCCTTGTGAGGATAAAGCGGATCGGAAAATGGATGGTTGGATGCATTTAATGAAGGTAGACTTGCACTGCTGATGGCAAAAACACAGCAATTAACAGAAACAAAAGCACCCTGCCTCCTCTTTCCCTGTACCAAGCAAACAAACATTTCCAGGTAGACACATGGTTTTCATT
Source organism: Hippocampus mohnikei (assembly GCA_026261675.1). Lineage (NCBI taxonomy): Eukaryota > Metazoa > Chordata > Actinopteri > Syngnathiformes > Syngnathidae > Hippocampus > Hippocampus mohnikei. The sequence goes on from JAKGUB010000340.1 coordinate 5,079,838, forward strand.
AGGCAGTCACTCTGTCACACACACACACACACACACGCCTCTGTACAGTTGTGGTTGCTGGTTTTAAAAATTACATCTCTAGATTAAATGCAAATTAAACCGACCAAGAAATGTAAATTTAAACGATTTATATTTTGAATTGTACCATAATTACCATTTTAGGTTTGATTTAAAAGTCAGAAAATGTAGCTGCTTTACTTAGAGAGCTGATTTTTCACCCTTCACTCTTCAGACAGGACTGTTCAAATTGTCAAATGAAGAGTTCTTCATCCAGCCTCTGGAAAAGCCACATGATGAGCCCTCGGCACTTCAGGCCCATGCCATCTTTAAACGCCATGCTTCCGTCCCGTCATCCTGGAGTCCACTTTTGAAGCCCATCTCAGGCAAACAAGCAGTTAACGGTTCCTGTGGAGTCAAACGTAAGTGTCCTTCTTACATTGCACATACATAACTGCAAATGACAGCACTTTTTACAGCACTTGAAATATGGCAACGCAGTTGGATCAGTAAGTTAACACGTTAGTGTCATTCCAAATGCACGATTGTTAAGTCTATTTTACAGCAAGATTCCCCCCCCGTCCCCTTTTTTACAAACGCTGCAAATTCACCTTTTGGCATTTGCACGTAATAATACATGTTCGGACATTCAGGCAAATTGTAAATGCAAACAAGACTACAGCTACTAGGTGCTGCATTAAGAGATCAGTTTTAAAGCAATGGTCCTGACAACAAAGATAGTTAAAGAGTAATGAAACAGTTGGATTCAATAGTACAACAAATCTAGAATATTACAAAAAAAATCATACCGTGTTTTGCATATACATTTTATTTATTTATTTATTTTTACTGTTACCATTACTTTCATACTGCCTTAGTGTAGATACTAGTAGGCTATACAAGATTGCATATGTTACTAGAGAGTGTGTAGCAATTTAAGTCATCTCTCACATTTGCTATCTAGATACGCATCACAGTTTGGAAGCGATTGAGAGAAAGCGGGAATACTGGGAGCAGCGCCAGGACAGAAAGAAGAGAAGGATCCATCGGCGCTCCATCAGCAAAGAGAAGTGGGTGGAAACACTGGTGGTGGCTGACCCGAAAATGGTGGAATACCACGGCAGCAAAGGTGTCGAAAGCTACATTCTTGCTGTAATGAACATTGTAAGTATGAAATCAAAATGCAATCAAATGTTAGCTTTGTGTTTCTAACATCAGTTAAGCTGCATCCATCAACATTCGACCAAGGTTATAATGTTCAGCATCACACGGAAGCTTGATTCTATCACCTGCTAATTTTAGTATCAGAGGTGGTCTTATCACTTGTCAATCACAAGGCTGAGATAAACTTAAAATGCAGCTTGCAAGTGAGAGTCAGTTTGACTTGGAACTGTTGCAAGCAGTCATTTGCCTGAATGAATGTGCAGACTCTTGGCATTCATACAAGACAGACATTTGTCGCCACAGGTGAGCCAGCGTATGTTAACGCTATGCCCAAAAGGAAAAGGAATATTTTAGCATTTGCATTTAAATGTCATATGTGCATCTTAATCATCTTTGGCCCCTTGTGCAACTGTGTTGTGTAAAGCAAACATACCTACACAATATTAAATCAAAATCAACTCCAATTTTAGTTGTATAGCACTTTTCATACATTAAAAATTGCAACACAAAGTGCTTTACAGAAATAAAAACAATTGAAAGAAAAAACTAAATATACACAGTAGCATACCTCTCCCATTCCCACATGTAAACACAACACACACACACACACACACACACACACACACACAGACACGCCCACATACGTATTGGCCCGAATACAAGACGGCCCTGAATATAAGACGGACCCCTCTTTTTCAAGACTCAAGTTTGAAAAAAAAACTTTTGGACACCAAATTAATTTTTATACAGAAAATAATTACAGTACATCTGAAACAAATGATTATAACAATATATTTGAGAGAAAAAAAGCATTCAAATCTTAATATCTGAACATTTAAATATGTAAACTAAAGTGCAATCACATTCGTAAATGAATGGCTTCTGATTTTTGAAATGTAAATTACATCATAACTTCTCAGCTGCCGGTTAACCTGGCCGATCTTTGACCCACTTTTCTCCATATTGTCGCTACATTTCTCCATTTTCTGTTATCTCTTCTATTATTTTCTTCTCTTTTCTTTCTTACCGCTACTTTTTATTTTTCTTCTTCGTGACAGGGTTCACTTCGGCCTGGGGAGTCAAGTTCAGCATTCGCTTCAATTATATCTGGCGCCATCTAGCGTCGTAAATGGGTATAATGTCTAGACCCCGAATATTAGACGACCCCCACTTTTTCAGTCTCATTTCAATGCAAAAAACACCGTCTTATATCCGAGCCAATACGGTATATTTAGTGAATGTGTGGAGACATGACAAGGCAGCGAGGATCCAGAAAACATTCTGTGGGAGCAATCCACACTGAGAGGTGACTCGTGTCCAACCAGCACAACCATCAGTGTTAGCTTGAGAGAGAAACAGGCGGACTCTGGCTTTATTCTTAAAATGGTAAGATCCTGTTTTGGGTCTGTTCCTGATGTTTGGGATAAAATTAATGGTCAACTGTGAAGTAATTTTAGAAAATCCCAAATTAAATATTTTTATGTTACAACTAATGTACTTAAACAAAATGCAATAAAAAAACAAACTTACATTTCGTAAATTTGACAAAGCAATTGTCTTTCCCGAAGTGAGCTCCTGACGAGCATCAAACCCAGAAGTGTGACATCACTTTAAGACACCAATAGCGGTGCTCACTATGGCACGCGTACAAAGCCAGTCCAAAATCGATTCGGAAAGTGATGTTTTAAACTGATCTGAGGGGATCCAGGTGTATGAAGAGTTGGAGGAAGAGGAGGTTGTTAGCAAGATGTATATTGGGCCATACACGTACGAGCCAGATGCTCAGGATGCGGAAAATGTTGTGCCTGAACGGCTGTACATGGAGTGGAGACGAAACACATCGGGATTGAAAGAATATATAGGCCGCGGTTATGAGCCTAGCGTTATTGTTTGCAATTTGATACTGTGCCGTACTGTAAATTGCACGCGATGGGATAACCTACTTGGTCCATGGATTCCTGCTAGCGCTGAGCGCACACAAAATAGCATGTTGATGTCCTACATTGTCATTGCGAAGGTAGTTTTGTTGCATTGTCGGCAACTCCGCACATTATATCGGCAGCATTGTTAGTTGCAAACCATTACATATGATTCCAATCATGCACTCAGATAGTTCCTCTCAGGAACTAATGGGTCAATCTTAACAAAACAGGTATTGTTGGAAAAGGGAATTCAACCATGCCTGAGACGTAGTGTTGTGCCATCACTATCAACAAATGATACCACATTTCATTCAAATTAAAATCGACTTGGTTCATGTTAGAGGAATTTATGAACAAAATTGTATCATGTTTAAAGTTTCATTTTAAGTCGGTCACATCCAAATCGTTTGGGTGCGTATACAGCACCCCCAAATGCCTGTGAACAAAAGGCGCGCCACCTGGCGGAGGGCGTTGAGTCCACAATTAGCACATCAAAGCAGGTGGGCATCCAAGGGAGAGGCGACACTCGGCCACAAAGGGGAATGAACAATTTGGGAACAGCGGTTGAGCGATAAAAGACAATTTGAGAACACCCGTCGCGCCCAGGCGACCGAAGTCTGCGACATGTTGATATATCGTAGATCAGACAGAAAGGCGCCAACGTACTGGTGGTTCAAAGCTTAAACGCAGGTAACCAATCACTACCGAGGGCGAACCGGGCTGCGGCATGCAAATATCGGGGCAGTGTATTTCTTGTATTTTGCATATGTCACAAATAAAAGGTCGAACTCGCGGAGGGCGGGGCTGAAAGCGTGATCACGGAGCAACTAAACCGTCGTTCGCTCTCAGAGGTCCGCTTCCGTCGACATTGAAGACAATTTCCCTGTGTGCCGAGTCGTTTCTTTAACTTTGTCCGAGAAAAATCTCTGACAGTTCAACCCACTGGGCAAGGGATACGCCCATGCAGCTTGCAAAGTCCTCGCAAAGGGCCCCTGATGGTGTCATCAAGGGAATGTTTTTAAAATGGTTCCTGCTTAAATGATTAATGGTGGAGAAAGGACATTTTGGGATTGTTTTTGCTGTCTATGATGAGTTGTGAAACATGGTTAATTCTTACCTGTTTGACTGCATTGTTGTAGGCTTTGAGTTGAGCAATTATGTCTTGGTGAACAGTCAGCTTGTATTTTCTATATCTCTTTTTTGCACTCCTGCATTTTTTTTTTAATTTGGGGATTATTTTGTCATTTGCCCGCGGTGGTGCAGGTTTTGCTTTTGTTAAAATTGGAGCCAATAGGTCTACTGTACGCAGGTAGAATATCAACAAGGGTGCGTTTTTTATGAGCAAGTGTGTGTGATTTTATAAAACACACACACTTGTGTGTGTAAAATGTGCCGCCGCTTTTGAATTCAGGTAGAGTTTTCTCACCGTTCCCACCGGAGCCTTTGGAGGGTTCAAACTGGCGATGTTAAAAAAAAAACCTACAGTCGCGGTCAGACAGAGACAGCTCAACAGCAGAGGGCGCACCAGATGATTGGCCGCAGGTCACAATGAGTTCCACAGCGAGCCCTCTGTTTTTGCTAGCCTGTGTGACAAGCTGTTCATGTAGCCGAGCAGTTTTTAAACCTCTCTAAGCATTTTGTCCGATGCGTTAATATGCTGATTAAGCCAACCATTCTTAAAAGCTTATTGCAGATGGTATGTATGATTAATAATGATGTGTAACTGTTAAAAGAAACCACATTTGAGTTTAGCGTTTCCTGAATCAATATCATAAAACCAATATGGTAGCATTTACGCTGAAGCTGTACAAATACACACATATCCATGTAAAAGTAATGCTGAGTGATCGATGTGGATTTATCAGTGTCTTCACTATTGAGATTCTGGTGTATTAGTAACTGCAATACAGCTTCCTGTTTCTAATACTTTATGTTCATTGACTTTGGGTATATGAAAGGCACAAAACATTGGAAAAAGTTCTCAATCTGATGTCGTGCTTTTCACAAGTTGAACTTATTGTTAAATCATTACCTCCCAAAGAGAGTGGAACTAAAAACTAAAATAAAAATCGTTGTTCAGTCAGTAATCAAAGTTTTAGCTACTTGAGTTGTTAGTTCCGTCGTTTTTCCTTCCTCACACTTGCTATCCTTTTATAGTCACAGTAATTACTACCTCCATGTTTGGAGTTCAGTAAACTGACGTGCATTACAGATGAACACCGAAATGATTTTGCCAAATACAGTACTGTGTGTCTGCTCTGACCACAGCTAATTAAACTACTGTCAGGAGTCAGAATGTCAGGGAAGGAAAGAGAGTACGCTGACAGAGTAGCTTGTGGTTTTTGGAGACAATAATAGATCGAGGAAGCTGTCATTATCCCACATATCCTCTGATGCTTTGAACCGCCAAGCTGCAAATGGTTTGCATTTATAAAAACAATCTTGCACAGCGTCCAGACTCCCCACCTTTGTCCCTGTCCTTTCAATAAGTAATGACTTCCTCAGTGAGCAGATGTTCAATTGTCTACCTACTGACACAGTGTTGAGGTTGTCGGCTTCAGAGGTTTGTTGTGTTCCTGCAGCTCAGCTGTACGCTGTGAGTCATTGCACACATGCAACAGCCGGGACACTAAACCTCTACTGTAAAAAGTAAATGGAGGCCAGACCAGAAGCCAATGAATAGAAGAATGATGCTGGTTGAATTCAAAGGGCACATTTAAACCTCAGGATGTCATGCAGATGCAGAGCATGTGGCCCAGAGGCTGACGAAGCTGGAATTCGTATTTGTTTTGGAGAGGGTACTAAAGAAAAGAAAATAATACTGATTCTAACAATGAGAAAACTGTACTGATTATTACAGTGGGGTGGGAGTAGCCGTTCAGCCACTTCAACGGGAGCCGCATAGCTCTGCACGTACAAATTGGTGCGTAAGCATCTGTTATACAGTACTTTAAATTCAGATCTGATCCATATAACCATTCAACAATCTTGCGTGGATTGCAGTCATTAGGGTGTCTGTTCTCCTGTGGCCCTGATGTGCAAATTCAAAAACAAACAATTAAACAATCCCCACGGCCCAAAAACTGATTTTTTTTCCTTTTTTTGTGATAACCGTATTTTCCGCACTAAAAGGCACACTGGATTATGAGGCGCACCTTCAATGAATGGCCTATTTTGTCATTTTTTTCATATATTGGACGCACTGTATTATAAGGTGCAATCTACAGTGCATCCACTAGATGGAGCTACGCTCCTTCCGTTCGACGAGAGAGGCGTTCATGACCGCCTCCGAAAAACGTGAATTAACGTTTACTTCAATGAAACTACGAAAATTGAAAATAATGCATCAAAACAGAAAAGCAAGCGAGGAAATCACAAAATAAATTCTATAGCCCCTCTCCAGAATTTATTTTGGCATTTCTTTGAGTGATCAGATGCCAGTAAAATGTAGAAGACTGGACTGTCTCAGAAGTGTTTGTTTGTTATTCCTTTGTTGTGTACTGTATTCCCAAACGAGGAAATCGCAAAATAAATTCTGTAGTGGGGCTATAGAATTTATTTTGTGATTTCCTATCTTGACTTTCTGTTTTGATGCATTGTCTTAAATTTTCGTAGTCTCATTGAATTAATGTTAAGTTTTTTCGGAGGGGCTGTCATGAACGCCTCTCGAGTCGAACGGAAGGAGAGAAGGCACGGAGACGGACAAAGACGTACCTGTATTTGTTGAGACTGTGAAAACCATAAATAAAGTGTGCAGTATGCAACCCTACAGCTCTCCTTTTTTCGGAGCTGCAACAAAAACGTATTTAATAAATCAGCGACACAGTTCACTGAACCAACAGCAAGTTATAACATTGCCAGCATGTCTCCAGCAAGGAGCCATCTTGGGTCGTCATATTACCGTAATGACCATAAACAAGGCGCACCGGATTTTAAGGCGCGCTGTGAGCTTTTAAGAAAATGGACGACTTTTCGGTGCGCCTTATAGTGATGAAAATACGGTACCTTTTTTATGTTTTAGTTATTTGTAGGGTAGCCCGGTGGTCGACTGGTTGGCACGCCAGCCTCACAGTGCAGAGGTGCAGGCCTTCCTGTATGGAGTTTGCACGTTCTCCCCATGCCTGCGTGGGTTTTCTCCGGGTGCTCCGGTTTCCTCCCACATTCCAAAATCAAGCATGGCAGGTTAATGGAACACTCTAAATTGTCCTAAGTGGTGAATGTGAGTGCGGATGGTTGTTCGTCTCTGTGTGCCTTGTGATTGCCTGGCAACCCGCCTACTGCCCGAAGACAGCTGCGATAGGCTCCAGAACCGCCGCGACCCTTGTGAGGATGAATGGAAGGTTACATGACGCAAGTTCGAGTTTGTGGTGATTGTTTGGATTGCAAAGTGACCTTCATTTCAAGATTCGCTATTCAAGCTTCGGTATATACTATGTTGAAAGCAATATGAATCTTCAAGTAATATATTTGAGTTGTATTGCAGAAGAAACATTTTCAGAATCGAAGCAGTGATCGTCAAGATATGTTTGAACGTGGTACGCCATAATCATGTCCCTCTTTTAGAAGGCTTCACTTGGAGCAGGTTTCAAGGCCATCATAGCAGTCTTCACTTCAACTCGTAAGTGTAGTTAGGCAAATAAGACATTGCAGAGTCTGAGTTTCCAAAATGCAAACCACTTCATATTCCCTCACTGCTGAAGGATTCTTGTTGTATGTCATTCTGACCTTGCTTGATTATTATGCTTTCCTACACAGTGCACCAGCGTTGAGGCTTTCTGCTTTTCAGACCAATTTGGTTTTCAGCTTTGATTTCGCCAGCCTTATTTTTATGTAGAAAACAGTACTTATTAGCAAAAAGTGTAAAAGGCAGGTGCAAGGAGGACGACTTCCAATAATTATACATTGGCTGCGTGTCTGCTCTGACCACAGCTAATTAAACTACTGTCAGGAGTCAGAATGTCAGGGAAGGAAAGAGAGTACGCTGACTGAGTAGCTTGTGGTTTTTGGAGACAATAATAGATCGAGGAAGCTGTCATTATCCCACATATCCTCTGATGCTTTGAACCGCCAAGCTGCAAATGGTTTGCATTTATAAAAACAATCTTGCACAGCGTCCAGACTCCCCACCTTTGTCCCTGTCCTTTCAATAAGTAATGACTTCCTCAGTGAGCAGATGTTCAATTGTCTACCTACTGACACAGTGTTGAGGTTGTCGGCTTCAGAGGTTTGTTGTGTTCCTGCAGCTCAGCTGTACGCTGTGAGTCATTGCACACATGCAACAGCCGGGACACTAAACCTCTACTGTAAAACGTAAATGGAGGCCAGACCAGAAGCCAATGAATAGAAGAATGATGCTGGTTGAATTCAAAGGGCACATTTAAACCTCAGGATGTCATGCAGATGCAGAGCATGTGGCCCAGAGGCTGACGAAGCTGGAATTCGTATTTGTTTTGGAGATGGTACTAAAGAAAAGAAAATAATACTGATTCTAACAATGAGAAAACTGTACTGATTATTACAGTGGGGTGGGAGTAGCCGTTCAGCCACTTCAACGGGAGCCGCATAGCTCTGCACGTACAAATTGGTGCGTAAGCATCTGTTATACAGTACTTTAAATTCAGATCTGATCCATATATCCATTCAACAATCTTGCGTGGATTGCAGTCATTAGGGTGTCTGTTCTGTGGCCCTGATGTGCAAATTCAAAAACAAACAATTAAACAATCCCCACGGCCCAAAAACTGATTTTTTTTCCTTTTTCTGTGATAACCGTATTTTCCGCACTAAAAGGCACACTGGATTATGAGGCGCACCTTCAATGAATGGCCTATTTTGTCATTGTTTTCATATATTGGACGCACTGTATTATAAGGTGCAATCTACAATGCATCCACTAGATGGAGCTACGCTCCTTCCGTTCGACGAGAGAGGCGTTCATGACCGCCTCCGAAAAACGTGAATTAACGTTTACTTCAATGAAACTATGAAAATTGAAAATAATGCATCAAAACAGAAAAGCAAGCGAGGAAATCACGGAATTCTATAGCCCTTCTCCAGAATTTATTTTGGCATTTCCTTGAGTGATCAGATGCCAGTAAAATGTAGAAGACTGGACTGTCTCAGAAGTGTTTGTTATTTATTCCTTTGTTGTGTACTGTATTCCCAAACGAGGAAATCGCAAAATAAATTCTGTAGTGGGGCTATAGAATTTATTTTGTGATTTCCTATCTTGATATTCTGTTTTTATGCGTTGTTTTCAATTTTCGTAGTCTCATTGAATTAATGTTAAGTTTTTTCGGAGGGGCTGTCATGAACGCCTCTCGAGTCGAACGGAAGGAGAGAAGGCACGGAGATGGACAAAGACATCTCTGTATTTGTTGAGACTGTGAAAACCATAAAAAAGTGTGCAGTATGCAACACCAAAGCTCTCCTTTTTTCGGAGCTGCAACAAAAACGTATTTAAGCAGCGACACAGTTCACTGAACCAACAGCAAGTTATAACATTGCCAGCATGTCTCCAGCAAGAAGCCATCTTGGGGGTCGTCATATTACCGTAATGGCCATAAACAAGGCGCACCGGATTTTAAGGCGCGCTGTGAGCTTTTAAGAAAATGGACGACTTTTCGGTGCGCCTTATAGTGATGAAAATACGGTACCTTTTTTATGTTTTAGTTATTTGTAGGGTAGCCCGGTGGTCGACTGGTTAGCACGCCAGCCTCACAGTGCAGAGGTGCAGGCCTTCCTGTATTGAGTTTGCACGTTCTCCCTATGCCTGTGTGGGTTTTCTCCGGGTGCTCCGGTTTCCTCCCACATTCCAAAATCAAGCATGGCAGGTTAATGGAACACTCTAAATTGTCCCAAGTGGTGAATGTGAGTGCGGATGGTTGTTCGTCTCTGTGTGCCTTGTGATTGCCTGGCAACCCGCCTACTGCCCGAAGACAGCTGCGATAGGCTCCAGAACCGCCGCGACCCTTGTGAGGATGAATGGAAGGTTACATGACGCAAGTTCGAGTTTGTGGTGATTGTTTGGATTGCAAAGTGACCTTCATTTCAAGATTCGCTATTCAAGCTTGGTATATACTATGTTGAAAGCAATATGAATCTTCAAGTAATATATTTGAGTTGTATTGCAGAAGAAACATTTTCAGAATCGAAGCAGTGATCGTCAAGATATGTTTGAACGTGGTACGCCATAATCATGTCCCTCTTTTAGAAGGCTTCACTCGGAGCAGGTTTCAAGGCCATCATAGCAGTCTTCACTTCAACTCGTAAGTGTAGTTAGGCAAATAAGACATTGCAGAGTCTGAGTTTCCAAAATGCAAACCACTTCATATTCCCTCACTGCTGAAGGATTCTTGTTGTATGTCATTCTGACCTAGCTTGATTATTATGCTTTCCTACACAGTGCACCAGCGTTGAGGCTTTCTGCTTTTCAGACCAATTTGGTTTTCAGCTTTGATTTCGCCAGCCTTATTTTTATGTAGAAAACAGTACTTATTAGCAAAAAGTGTAAAAGGCAGGTGCAAGGAGGACGACTTCCAATAATTATGTTAAAGCTATGTCCAATATTTATACTAATGTTATTCGTACTCTATGTTACACCTACATATTCCAGTTTTGGGGCACCGTTAGCTTTGTTGGTTTTGTGTCTGTTTCCTCAGGATTTGTTTTGTTTTGTTTTATGGGGGGTGGGCGCTACAACGGTATTGCATTTCGGTCTTCTTTGCATTTGTTTCTTCCACCACACTTGCCGAATATACTTTTCAGTTTCTTTTTATGAGGAGAATATGAAAATGCAAATATAGCTCAGCTTCAATATTTTTTTTTTTATACGCTGCATACATTGGCTGCGCGCTGAGAGAGTGAGAACAGTGTGCAATTGCCTCCAGCCAATGCTGTGGCGTGCCGCAAAATTCAGCGTGAACTTTGTTTTGAGGTTCAACTTGTTTTCCATGTTGTTGCTGTTGGTTTACATGCAGACTGAAGTTAACACGCCGCCTCACAATAAATGAAATGCTGTGCTCGTGGAGTACATTGTCAATCGTTTTTGGCAAAAGTGAATTACAGATCATTTCAAATGTCGTCTTGAAGGGTGGCAGTCACGCCACGAATGGAAATTGTAACTATTCATTTATGTATTGAGCATAAACAAAAAAAAAAATTCAAAAGATTAAGATTACAGATGAAAGAATTCCAAATGTAATTACGACTCGTCGGAGAGATGATCTTGGTATCTCTAATGTTAATTCTGGATTGTCAAACTTGTCTGGGAAATGTTAAATCCGCTTTCCATACATGTTTCAGGCACTTCCATCCACAATCCATGTGAACTGGGCCGCTTGAATATCAAAAATACACAAATAATAAATGCATGAGCCACCTACAGAGATGAACGTAATTTTCCAAACAATAAATGACTTGGAGGCGGGGGGAGGCTGCTCTACAGGTGTTATTTATTTTAGGCATGGAGAAAAATCAATGTCTACACGTGCTGACGGATTTTGTTTTTAATTTGGACATACCTGCCGTGCAAGAAACATCCAGCCTGCCATTAGCGCAGATTTAAATGGTCAAAACAGCATGAAATAATCCCATTTTAAATGGGGATCAATTCCTCGCCAAGAAGGCATCCGTAATGGCATATACATGCAGATGGGGATTCATAAGTCAGTGGAACACTGAAATTGAGCACACACTATACGTGCCATGCAAATATGATCAGGATTTTGACAAAATCCCTCAAACAAACTGGACACATGATTTTCTATTCTTTTTCGTTCAGGATTACTTTGCATGGTTAATCTTGAATAAAACTAATTGAGTAACATGAACGACAATTCGATTTTCTGTATTCCGTCCTTCCCAATGTTCCACGAAATGTGAAAATATATACTGCCATCTCTGATGTCTCTTTGTATTTATTTTTTGGGGTTCCAGGTCGCAGGTCTTTTTCAAGATCCGAGTATTGGAAACGCCATCAACATTGTTGTGGTTCGACTTATCTTACTGGAGCAGGATGAGGTAAAATACATTGTCCTAATTTTGGTTTTATTGCAATGCAAAATCCAATTCCACTGACTGCTAATGTCCCTGCTCATTTGAGAGACCTTGATTCTAGGCTGCCTCAAGGTGAAAAACAAATGACATTTATTCTTCGCTTTTTTTAAAACCCAACACAGCAGGTAAAATGATTGGCTTCCCACAGCTTCGTGATCAAAGCCAGTCATCAAAAAGGTGTCTTGGGCTTGATTTGCACCGGAGGCCCAAGCAGCCATTTCCAATTTAATGGCATTGATGTTCTGACCCTCCGTTTGCAAGTGACCCATCCAGTGGAGCTGTTTTTCCATTCATAGAACACAAAACATCGCAAGAAAGCAATGAAGTGACGAAACAATACTTAAATATATATGAGTGGCCTGCAATTGGTTGGCAACCAGTTGAGGGTGTAGCCCACCTACTGCCCAAAGGGGAAACATCAATACATTATCCAAAACAAAAAAAGAATCAAGCAAAGAAGTATATCTGTAAATCGATGTTACTCTGGAATAAGTTTGAAACTGACCTGAACATGAGTGACTCTCTTTGCTGAATTCAAAAACAAATTCAATAGAATAGTACAAAAAAAACGACATCAATCAGAATGAAGCCGATTAATTTGATACTATTATTAAATATAGTAATAAATCAGAATTACATTGATAAATTTCAATTCAATTCAATGTAGTAATGAAATGCAATATCCATTATGAATACGAGAAAATCGACATGAAAATGTGCTCGAATGTGTATGTATATACAAACCGAAAGTTGTAATAATAGATAAGTATAGCACACATCAGGGTAAAAGCATTTAAAAGCTAACCGCTTCCCATTCACCCGTGAACCACTCCAGTGAGATTTGGATATCGCTGCATGATGAAGCCAACAGAACCAGATCATCTGCAAAAAGCAGAGCAAAGCCAGCATGGAACAGTAGCAGTTTGTACACTTTCTGTCCAGGTCCATTTTGACTTTGGACAAAAGGTCCGGAACGCCTTCAAAGAGCTGTCAGCCAATTTGAGGGTGCTTAGAAGTAAACAACTATTCACACTGGTAGTCACACCTACGGATGAAGTCGAGCCTTCAATTAACCTAAGAATGTGTTGTCTATATGTTTTAGACCGGGGGTCTCAAACGTGCGGCCCGCGGGCCAACTGCGGCCCCCCGCAAGATAATTTGCGGCCCCCGTCTTAATATGAAAGATTAATGTTAGTGCGGCCCGCAAGATTGATATGAATGACTCTTGTTGTGTGCGGAGCTGAACCAACCAATCACTGTGAGGTATTGACCCTATTCCGCCACGCCCATTTTTTAGAGGAAATAAAATCAGAATATGGGGATGTGCTCTACTTCACTGGGGTACGTTGGCTCAGCAGGGGAAATGTATTGAAGAGATTTTTGGAGTTGAGAGCAGAAGTAAAAGACTTCATGGAGAAGGACAGACATGGTGGCTGTTCCTGTGCTAAGAACGGTTCATGTTTAATGTTTCATTCATCTTCATAAAGTTAAAAGTTGAACTGTTAAATCAGACATTCATTTTTAAATTATTTTATTTAATTCATTATTTTGTGTTAAAAATAAAGATATTTGAGAACATTGGAATGATTTATCAGCGCTTTTCTTGTGGAAATCCTGATGTGGCCCAGCCTCACCCAGATTCTGCCTCCAGTGGCCCCCAGCTAAATTGAGTTTGAGACCCCTGTTTTAGACGTACTGGGAGAAAAGCCACACAAGCACATTCACATGCGAACTTTATACCTTAAAGGGTGGAGTCAAAAAACATTTTACCCCTGAACCACAGAACTGTGACGCAGAAATCCTAACCGCAACCGTGCTGCCTGTGTTTTATTGTTTGTATTCATTTAATTGTGAGCTGCGAATAGCTTGCGGGATGGATCTGTATTGCAAGCAACAAATGTTGAAATGCAATATGTTAGCTATTTTGCAATTGCTCGAATGCATTTATTGGGAGGACCTGTAGAAGAAAAGTTCGAACAACCATTTTGTCCATCGCTATATCACAAAAGTTCGGTATTGCCAGAACCTTTGAGCTGTTTATTTTTAATGCATGAAGTTAACAATTTCTATTGAGATAACCATTTTCATTTTGTCCACCCCATATCTCAGTCGACACATCTGTTCTTTTTGTGTTGATAGTTTTGAACAATTACCCAAAAAGAATTCTTTTATCTCCTCGTAGCAGCATGGATTCAGCTATAAACGCTAAAGGTACTTCATCTTTCTGATGTTATGACACCCTGTTTGCATGTTCGGGACAGGGATTCAAACATTATGGTCTAATGTGGCTGAAACTAACACAAGTGCATCAGAATTTTTTTCACTGCGGTGACCAACTACACATTTTGCTCAATTATGGTACATTTCCTTTGGAGCTTTGACCTTTTCCCAAGTTATATGTTGTAGTGTATCTTACGTTGTGATATTTGCTCTACAGGTCGACTTAAAGATTAGTCACCATGCCGACAACAGCTTGAGTAGCTTTTGCAAATGGCAGAAACGACTCAACATGAAGGGAGACGAGCATCCTCTGCACCACGACGTAGCCGTTCTCCTCACCAGGTAAATATCAGCCTTGCTCGATAAGAGGGTGAACTTTACTGGCGGGGAAATGACCAGAAGCACGTTTTGTGCAATAGGATGCCCTTGTCGAAGTAGTGATGAAAGTGAAAAGTTACGCAGTAAAGAGTGTAAGAGGGGGTGGGTATAGACGATGCTGTTGTAGCTGATGGATGAAAGGGGCGATAACACTCGGGCACTTTGTTAAAGGTCAAAGTTGTTGCTCCCATGTCCATTTGAAGTATTCCACTACTCTTCTCGCCACAAATCTCCTTGTGTTACTTTTTTAGTGGGACCATGTGTCCACCGATTTTTTTTTCCCCTCCTCTTTTAGCGCTTTTGCCACTTCATTGCTAGCATCCATCCATCCATCCATCTATCCATCCATCCATCCATCCAACCATTTTCTAATCTACGGTACTTATACTCAAGAGGGTCGCGGGTGTGCTGGAGCCCACAGGCAGTCGGTGGGGTACACCCTGAATTGGTTGCCAGCCAATCGCAGGGCACACAGAGACAAGCATTCACACCTAGGGACAATTTGGAGTGTTCCATTTACCTACCAAAGATGTTTTTGAAATGAGGGAGGAAACTGGAGTACCCGGAGAAAAGCCACACAGGCACCTGGAAAAAATGCAAACACCACACAGGAAGACCGGAGCCAGAATCGAACCCTGCACGCCCGTACTGTGAGGCCGATGCTAACCGGTGCGCCAGTGCGCAAAGCGCTCTATTAATATTTTTGAATTTTAAAAACACCCAAAACATATTCATATGTTTTGGCACTAAATTATAGTGTTTTTGCAAACATAGTTTTACGTTTTGGCATTGGATGAGTTAACTGGCAGAAAAATAGATTTTCTGCTTCCAACATGCTGCTGATGGTTTGGAGTTGTTTTTCAAGAGCAGGGCTCACTAATACAAGCACAGCGATCATCGTAATGGCCCAGTGGAAGGTTAAATATTGAATCATTAGTTAGTATTTGCTTCCTTGTTGGTCGTCAAACGACAAATGTTGAAGTGACTTGCTTGGTCTGTGGCGCAAGAAAGGTTGCCGGGTACCGATGATCGATTAGAATGCGAGAGTTTTTACCGATGGACCTAATTTTCAGTCACAAACACAGTGGCCCGATTAAATTATGCTTATTGGATTCTGATCTCCTTCAAAGTGCACCATGTTAGACGGAACATGCGCAAGTCTCACTGGCAATGACACATCGACTATGGAAAGTATTTTCATAATCAAAGTACATTACATTTTTCAAATGGATCTTCATGACATCAACAAATCTCAGAAAAACATCATGTTCAGCGAGTAACAGCCAACCTCAGACGTCAGTGAGTCACACCTCTTTGGTGGTTGTGCACACAATGCCAGGTTCCGCACAGTGGGTGTATTGAAAGCTAAAGCTGAAAGGTGTGCCACCCAGGCGATGTAAAAATGATTCATATAACAGGAGAAATTGGCTCCTACTGACTAGAAAAATGAGGGCAGCCAGACCCTCAAAAAACAAAAACAAAAACAGGTGGCTGCAAACAAGCATCGCCAGAATGGGAAGCTTCCTGAGGTCCATAGGCAAGCAGGATTTTTTCCTTCCAATTATGTGACTTTGGCCAAATGGTTCAAAGCCCCTGCAATGAAAAGGAGCACTGCATAAATGTTTGTAAATCTTTTTTTTTTTTTCAATTAAAGACGAACGTTTCTTCTTCATTCACGTCTTCCATCCATCCACTCATTCGTTTTTAAATCCGCTTTATCCTCACAAGGGTCGCGGGGGTTGCTGGAGCTTATCCTAGCTGTCTTCGGGCAGTAGGCGGAGGACACCGTGAACTGGTTGCCAGCCAATCACAGTCATTCACATCTTAATTCTTTCATTTATGTCACATTGTGATGGTGGATGTAGGAACCGGGTCCAAATACAACTGTCTATTTTCCTTCTGTTTTCTTCACACACCTTTAACATTGTGATTCCAGACAGACAGTATGAGAAACAAATTGACACACATCGCTGGGGTCTGGCAGAATCGTCGTGCCACCAGATCACTTTTCAGGCGACCCCAAAAAACCTATAATAATCTTGTTCTCTGCACTTTAGATTGTTCAAAATATGTGTGGACTGACCAGTATGATAGATTTGTGAAAAAAATGTGAACTGAACCAAATGTTGACAAAGGAGCAGCATTATGTCGATTTTTCAAACACTTTGGAGCATAACTTTTAGATTGTTCTTAAATGATAAATGATAGACTTTTGTGAAACCTCTTGATTAAAGTTGACTCTCTATAGAATCACATATTGTTTGTTTCATTTCAAATCACTGTTGTTGCTAATTAAAAGTTGCCTGGCCACATAAAGAATTGTGCTCGAAAGATATTGCCAGTAAATGCGTTTTAATACAGTTCTCTCAATGGAGTAAGCGAAGAGTGTTTGTACATACTAAACAGGTATGTATGGCATTGGTTGTTCAAATTGATTTTCCTTTTGGACATCTGAGATTGCATCCTCTATTTCCACAGGAAGGACATCTGCGCATCCATCAACATGCCGTGTGAAACGCTGGGGTTGTCCCATGTGGTAGGGATGTGTCAATCACATCGCAGCTGCAGTATTAGTGAGGATACCGGCCTGCCGCTAGCCTTCACTGTTGCACATGAGCTGGGTCACAAGTAAGCTTCAAGAGACACACGTTAGACACAGTTTTATTTGTTTATTTATTTATGTATTTTTTTTACACTGGTACACTTAAGGTATAATTTCGAATAGGGGTGTGCAAAGATCTTTGGAAAGGGCAGCTGCTCATGGAAGTTGAAAAGGGGGCACATGGTACACTTAAAAAAAAAAAAAATCCATTATTATTGCAAATTTGTAGCTCCCTACTGGACAGTTGGTGAAATAAATTAAAAGTGTCTCTTATGGAAATGGTAAGGTAGAAGGCAGGTTTTAGGACCATAAACTGGGATATATTAATGAGATTGAATTTTCTTTTTTGGGGTGAGCAAGCTACAAAGACATTCAGGAAAAACGAACAAACGTATAAATACGATATTGGGAAAAACATGCGATATGCAATATGGCTGTTGAATATTGCAGTATCAATGTGATTGAGATATTTAACTTCTACCTAAGAAATGACATTCCTATCATCTAATGAAACATTTTTTCCAGACCTGTGGCACATTATGAAGGGTACAATATGACAACAGAAACCCCTGACTGTCAAGCAATAATTGGAACGAATTCCACCTATAAAACCTCAACAATGCGTGCCCTCGCTTCACCGACATTTATTGAATGTTGTTAAAAGAAAAGTTGACGTAAGCCAGTGGTAAACATGACCCTGTCCCAGCTTTTCTGAAAAGTGTTGCAGCCGAAAATGTCAAAGCTCATGAGTATTTGCTAAAAACAAGAAAGGTTATCATTTTGAACATTACCGGTAAATATATTGTCTTTATTGTTGTATTCACTAATGTAGAGGTTGAACAAGATTTGCACATCATTGCATTCTGTTTGTATTCATGTTGATTTAACACAATGCAATTGGGTTTGTATTTTGTGCACACATGATGCCTATTTCAACGCAACAAATGACCATTTTGTGTGTGGTGTGACGGATCATGTCTCATAGATGGTTGTGGATCATTTTTTTCCCTTTTCTTTCAATGAAATACCGTATTTTCACCACCATAAGGCGCCATTAAAAGTCTAGTGTATGAGCCGAGTTCCAAAGCCTGACTGAGAGCACTTCTGGCCGACACGCTGTTTATATAGAGAAAAGGCGGGCGTAAGTGACGTCAGGCATGCGGAAGTCTGCCAATGAGTGATGGGTGGGCGTGCCCAACAACACGGTGCGCCGAATGGTCGTGAAAATACGGTACACTGTTGAGAAAATCCTGATGTGAAAAAGAGGCTCACAACACTTTATCCATCCAAGACATATGATTGCCTCTCGGCCCTCAGTAACTCTCGTAATATTTTTGTTTATATTGTGCAAAGTGAGACAGTTAACATGCATAATAATGGAAAATCACATCACTCCTAATCTCGGCTGACTTTATTGAACTCATTCACTGCCTTTGACGAATATATTCGTCAAACAAAAAAGTCGCCAAAGCATTTTTTATTTTTAACTGAGATGAGTGGTTCAAACCCTGGGTTGGAGGCCATTTCACCATTGAATGGCAGCAGTGCGGTGGATGGATGCACAGCCAATGTGAAAAACAAGAATCAGCAGCATGTTGGGGGATGGGTTGAAGTGAAGGAGGGGGACACACTCCAGAATGGAGATTTACAAATGGCTGATGCCCAAGCAGAGTATTATTTGGAGCAAAACAGAAGCCTAAGACGATGACGATCACAGAGAAAAAGGAAAGACAATGTTAAGTCGAACTGGTTCAAAAGAGCCAAGTAAAACAAGCTGCGCCATGATCCAGAAGTAACGCACGGGAGACTCGTCCCCGAGAGTGGCGCCGAAGGTATGTGCTACGTTTCTTGCAATCTAATGAATGTCATAACTCAATCGATCGCACCCTCCTGCAGTCACATGCACGCCATTTATTTTGCTGTGCTAAGCATTTGTTGCTAGTAATAATTTGTTTACAAATCATGCACCGTGTATATGCGGACAAAAATATGGAACGTGGTGTGCAGATAAGCAAGAAGGAAGTAAGAGTAAATGACTCGCGTGCAAACTTTATAGATCTTGAATAATCACTCAGTCAGAAAATGTCTGTAAATATGAGTGCAGAATAAAGTGCAGGAAATGTTGTGATGTGTGTGGTGTAGAAAAGTACAAGAATGGAAGCAGTGCAGACAATGGGTGGATTGTTTCTGCAGCCATATAAATGTTTTTATGTAATTATAATTGTATATATTTCCACAAACCACAGATCATGCATCCAGCAGGAAGATCCTTCTCACTCCCGTTGGCAGAGCTTTTTTTCTCCCCATGACACTGCTGCCATTGGAAAAAAAATCTTTATTTGTGGTCAATGTTTAGTTTTCTATAAATCACTGGCTGACCTCAAGCCAGCTGGAAGTCAAAAGAGGTCCTGCAGAGTTGCACTCCCGCCCTCCTGTTGACTTTTGGTAGCTGTTTCTCACAGACAAGATACTCCAACATTTTGTGGATATCACACACACACACACACACACACACACACACACACACACACGGACAGACGCAGACATTGATTCACACTCGCATGGACAGAATTGTATGGAGTCCCTACAGTTTGTTAATATTTGAAAATTGTAAATATTGCAGTTATACTTGAAAATAAATGATTTCACCATCAAATCCTCTTTTTCAGCGTTGGTTATATTGTTGTGAAGAAGGACACCCTGTTTGGATTTTTCAGATGTCACAAAAGCAAAAAAATATTAGCTACAAAGTTCAGCTTGACATAAATCTTTTCACTAAAATAAGCTTATTTTCTTTATTTTCAAATCAGAAAAGGGAAAAAATGGCGAAACTGAAAGCTATATTCTACTGCTGATTATTAAATAACAGAGAAATGTACAAAGAAACTTTTTTTTTCTAATAAAAGGAGAGTCTAATATTTCTTTTGGTAGCAGAAGAACACAATATTTTGTTGGCCTTGAATTATCATTGACAATCCAAAATGGTGGTCGAGGTGGTGATGGCTTTATTTTCGAAGGCAACGAACGTTGCGTTCTCGTCGGTGTTCATTCAAGGTTGTAGCGGCGCCACTCGAGCGAAGCGCGACTCGGCAGTCAATAGTCCGCCGCTCTCTGCTGTGCGTGCGTCAACGCGGACATGTATGCACAGGCGCGTCTTTTGGCTTCAACCAATCAAGGCTGACGCAACTTCAAAAAGAGCTTTGATCTGCGACACCAGCTAAGCTAGCCTAGCCGAGACAACAGCTACGTTAGTAAAGTAGACACGACGCTCGAGATCGGACAGACACGTTTTTCTGTCATCTGTATGTTTTTCCCTCTCTTTTCTGTCCAAATATATATTTTTCTCCAAAAAATAGCTGTCTTGTCCACCACGTCTTTTTTCGTTCCACCCTGGTTTAGCCAACGTGTTTATAAAGAGACCTAAATCTCTTTAAGGTCACAAATGTTCACCAAGCGATCGCCAGACGTTAACCAGTACTTCCACTGTCGCAAAGGGATTTTGAGCTCCCTGTTCAAAATGTCCTTGCGGTCATGTTACCTTTAAAACAAACAGCAACATATCTGTGTGCTGAAATGTTCCTAAATTGATGGAGCACTAGTTGTTATTCACTTGTAAAGTTGTTGTTTCACTTTTCCACAGTTGTTGAATTGGCCGTAACTTGGTTTGTGCTTAATGTTTCACTATCTGTGCTTTGTAAATTGAAATAAAACACTCTTCCATTCTCAATTTCCACCACAGATTTCTCTTCTCTTTTCTGCCTTTTTCTTCTTAATCTTCCTCATCCCAACAAAGTTATCTTGCACATCCCCTATCCTAAACTGTGGAGTGACACTCTCCCAACCACTACGTAGCTTACAGTCACAAAACTCCTTCAGATGACGTCATCTGCTGAAGATATAATCCAACTGCGCGCTTCTACCTCTGCCCCCTTCATGTTCCTTTCCCTTTATATCAAATTTAACTTTGTCTTTGTCACCCCCCTCTTTCCATCCCGATGACATCCACACGCATGGGCGTGAGGCTCCGAAGTAAAAGGTAGAGTTCAAACGTGAGGTAAAGGCATGCTCTTTTTGGCACACAAGCTTTTTTATGCCACAGGTCAATTTCACGGAAAGCAATGTTTTGACGGTCCATCGGAGAAACAAAGACATATTACTCTCCGTTCCAATGAGTGTAGTTGTTTTAACAATTGCTAGGCCTGCACTTGCTTCTCTTCATTTAGCCGATTCCATCTTGGCGTTTAGTTTTTTTTTATTACCTGACTGAGATGACAGTTTTGATATCGATGGACCTGATTTTCAAAATAAAACTCTGATGTTCCATCAATGATTTTTTTGTTCAGTCTCTCTGTGTGACCTGGTGCCATATTGCACATGGGACTGCGCCGATCCAGGGCCCGATGGTTGAGAAATGTGCTCTCCACTCTTTAAATCTGGAGTTTGAACCTTCTATTTCTTTCCCCAAATGAAATCATCTGTGGCGGTGTTTTGTGTCATTTTCTTGCTACATGATAAAAGCTCTCCCAATTAGTTGGGATTCTTTGCTTGTTTTAAATTGGCAGAGAAAATGTTCCTGCCGAGTTCATTTTTGCCGCTGCCCTCATACGTTTTACCAGCAATGTACTTTTTAGATTAGAGCCCACGCCACTTTGTATGTTTGAGAACATAGGCTGAGCCGTTCTTTGACCAAACTTCAACCTTACCGTCACTTCGGTCCAGTTTACTTTTCGTGCGTAAAATGTCGTGCCTCCTTCTGCCAATTACGCCTTCACCATCCAGTTCTGACTAATGTGTGTGATTTTGTATAATTGCCTACACTTAGTCCCTCTGGAGGTTGTTGCTGATGTCATCATGAGACTCTTGAAGCTCTGAATATTTTTGTTTCCATATTCGACTTGTTGGACGTTTGTTACTTGGTCGGCCTTTTTTTCCCGCCCCCAAGGGCATTTCAAATGGTTAAATTAACCACAACACATCTTTGTTCGCTGACTTCTCTTAGTTTTAAAATTATTTCTTTTTCACCAGTAGACAGCGCACTGGTTTAGTATAAATATTCTTCAAGTCAAGTCAAGTACAACTTTATTGTCAAATGCGCTGTATATGCAATATATTCACATTCATAGGCCAACTCAAATCTGAAACTGAGTGTAGACATAATCCTGGTCAGTAACATGTTCTAGTCTGTAGACCCACTTGAGGATGAGTGGGCTCAAATCGAATATGGCCTCCATGTTTTGACGTCAAACCTAATGGTATTTGGTCCGCAGCAAAAATAAAGGAATTAGCCTCACTCTTGTAATACTTTTGGAAGAGAGTGTTGTGTTGGATCTTATTAAATTGGACACATGAATCTATATCTGTGTCCACTATGTATGCAGTATATGATACTGCCTTTTTTTTTTTTATCAGCATATGAACCAATTTCTATCCATCCCATTTTCAATTACCATCGCATTCTTTTCTGAATAATTTAACTTGAATCCAATCAAGGGAAGCACTGTGTCGCTGATAACTTAAATCTTCAATTTAGCTTTAACAGCAAGACCCTACAATAAAATGGCATTGTCATTTAGTGGAGCACCATAGGGACATTTTGCATTTACATTTCATCGAACGCACTGTTGAATATTGATGAGGGAGCAGAAATTGTGTATATCCGTACCTCCCAGATAACTTCTACATTGATTTTGTGCTTCTCCACAGTTTTGGGATTCAGCATGATGGCAACGGTAACGACTGTGAACCCATCGGGAAAAAACCTTTCATCATGTCTCCGCAGTTGCTATATGGGACCTTGCTGCCCAAGTGGTCCAGATGCAGCCGGCAGTATATTACACGCTTCCTTGAGTGAGTTCCACATAATGTACAGTCTGAGATGCATTCAGCTGAGTTCAATCTTCCTTTTCATGGTGTCTGGGATGATATCTGCTTTTTAAAGGAGACTGTGCAGGTCCACTTACCTGACCTGTGCAAATGCCTAAAGAGATTATCAGTCGAGATACATACAGACGCTCCCCGGCTTACGAACATCCGGGTTACGAACAACAGTACATACGAACATTTTCACGGGTATGACGAAAAAAAAAGAAAAAGTTAGATTTTGTATTGCGCGCCTTTTTCCGAGTGCCGAACGGGGCGGAGGAGGACGGCGGAGGCGACGGCGGCGGCGACGTTCGAAGGCGGCCGTGGGGAGAGGTGTGGGGGGCGGGCGTGTGACGGTGGAACGGGCGGGGATGCGTACGGCGCACCGGTCGACGACCAGTCGTCTACTCTCCCCCGCTGAAGCCGCTGCTAGCTTACCGGGCAGCTAACCCTCGAGCCCTGAAGAACGTGACGAAAAGCTCTCTCCCCGTTATATGGATGTCAAACATATAAGCCTTAAACATACATTCCAGACAAAATATAGCACTGAAGCAACTTACGAACGAATTCACTTTACGAACAATCGTCCGGAACATAACTCGTTCGTAACCTGGGGAGCGTCTGTACACACAGAAGTGGGTACTTCAGTAAATTTTGCTAATTTGTCATTCATCAGGGGCCACACTTCTATTATTGTCAGTCCATCGTTATTCAGGACGAACCAAACTGTAACCGTCGGTCCTTCATTCCGTCATCGTTATTTTGACCGCACTTATTCCATCGCTCTAATTACAGTTCATCACCACTATTTTAGAACCGTCACCTTCACAGCACTTTCTTCGTTGCTCAATTACAGTTAGTCACAGATGAAATTACTGTACTGTTAGTCACTGCTAAATTTACAGTTCGCCACTGCACTTTAAGGTCCGGCAGCTCTTCTTACTCCTTCTGCTATTATTTACAACATCACATGCATTTGCAGAACAAACTGAATCACACCAAGTACCGTGACAACTAAAACAATGATATTCCATCGTATTTACAGTCACCAATGACCATCATCTATTTGACTCATGCATTCAATAAATAAACAAAATATAACATACCGTATGTGCCAGTTGTAGATAAAGCCAAGATATTAAAAGTCAATCACGTGACTTAATGCTGCCGCCTCGCTCTCTCGATCTCTCGCTCCTGCTCTGCTCCCACCATCCAGTGAACCTCTCAAACAGGTAGTAATTGTTTGCAAAATATTGTTGACATAAATAATTTCACTGACTTTTAACAGAATACCAACCCACCACATTTTTAGAGAAAACCAATTTTGTACATACACAAGCCGCACCCGTATATAAGCCGCATGTGCCCACATTAAAACATGTAAACATATTTACAAAGAAACACGGTATACAGAGAGAATTTTCAAAGTTTCAATAATATAACTTAACAATAATAATAATATAACTTTCTTCCCAAACGGTGCCTGTGACGCGGCAGTAAAACGGTAGCAACATGGTAACAACACGCTAGCAACAGAATAGCAACACAGTATAACAGGTCTGGTAAAAGAACATACCGGTACTTGTAAAAATCACGGTGAGCCGTCTTCATCTTCCTCCTGTGAACTGAAGCCATCAAAGTCACCGTCCTCAGTGTCGAATTAAACAGTGTCATAAAGACCGGTCTTAATCTTACCTTTTCTACTTGGCGCCCTGGCGTCGTTAGAAAAATTACATAAATTGGCCGCATCACTGTATAAGCCGCAGGGTTGAAAGTTTGGGAAAAAAGTAGCGGCTTAATGGTTTAAATGCAAATAAGTACACATACATAAAATCTTCGACTCAAATAAAGATTGTAGATTTAAGTGACCTCATCTGGTTCCACCTCCTCAGCCAGTCACAGCCGGCCATCACAGTCCCTGCAGAGATCATTTTGAAAACCGGAGTACTCTCACAAAAATATATAGTCAGTGAGGTCATCTAAGCAACCCACCAAACACATGCGAGACAGGTGGGCGTGTTTCCATCAGCTCTCAGCGAAACAGTCTCGTCCGTCAATGACGGGCTGAGAGGTTCGTCTGTCCTTGACCCGGTTGGTGACAATTACATTAATGCAGGGGTCCCCAACCGGTCCGCACAGAAAAAATAAACAACTTACATTCCTTCTGTGGGGCAAAAAATGTTGGGGACCTCTGCATTAATGGACGAAAACCTACTTCCTTCTGTGCCTAGTACATCTTTGTTTGAAGTTTCTTGTCATTTGTCAGCAAACTGGGCGTCCGTCAGTACTGACGGACTGACGGACCTTCCGTCAGTACTGACGGAATGGCCACCTCTGCATATACAAAAGTGTGCAGACCTAACTTGATAATATTTCCTATCACCTGTCTGCTTCGGTATATGTGATTTAAATATCCATAACTTGAAAATCCTTTTACGTTTGAACCTTTAAATTCTAGCAGCTAAGTGAGCTTTCAAAACGTGTCAATCTTCTGCCTTGCAGCCCAAATGTAACTCAGATTCCAACTTCACTCATGTTTCAAGAGACCAGAGTGTCATTCGTATCACTAACATTTTAACTCAAGCTGACAGATTCCCCACCGCCAAAAGTAATAATAATTAAACTGTACAAGACTGGAAACCACGCCGCTTTATCACGGACACTATAACTGAACAAAATGACACGTCGAGGCATGATAACACAGTCAAATGTAATAATTGTAACGACTTCAAAGCATGCTGGGAAATGCCTCCTCCTCTCATTCTCTAACATGCGACAATGTATTTTTGATGGTGCGATGTAAAGTGCCGATGACACACAAACTACATTCCCATAATGCAGTTTGACAGCTGCCTTACCAAATGATTGGCCAACCGCAATCATTCTGCACTTTCCATCAAATGGCTACACTTAGGGGTCCATTGTTGTTCTCTCAGGTACACATTTCTGTGATATAGCCTGAAGGGTTCAAAATTACAAATAACTACTGTTTATGGTTGGAAAGGGTACACAAATGGTCTTAAAGCTCCATTTCTGTCCCTTTTTGTTTGCTTGCCTGAGTACAAACAAGTGTGAGGCTTAAGTGTTGTATGAAAATCAGTTCAAAGACATACACAAGAAAAGTCACCGAGACCATTGATGGGAATTTTTTTCAATTGTTTGCACTTTAGGCCAACTGCCAATGGTACTTGTGAAGAAAAAAAAAAGCACTTTTGTATTTCGGCCACTCCGGTCCCTGGGATGCATTGCACTACTAAAATGTATCCATCGTGAGGTCGTTAATCATCGTGTAAGTATTTTTATGTCACCCGTTGTTTGCTAAATGTCCGACTTTATTAACTGTCACATAAAATTTAATTTCTACATTGTAAACCATGACTCTGACCTGTGTGCAAAACATTAAAATCACTATTAGTGCCATTGATGATAAGCTAAAGTGCTGAAGTGTTAAGTAGAAGTACTTGTAGCCAAAGCCAAAAGGTGGCAGTTTTTTAACCTGCTTTTGACACCTCGTGGTACACGCGTCAGAGATACTTCACCTTCTGTATGATGGCAGTGTTACCATTGTCTTGATTGTCTTCTCGAAACGTGTGCAAGTGCTACTAATTGAGATGAATGTTGTCATTACAATTTACAACTGATCAGGTGTGGTTGATTGTTGGCAAGATGCACGAGCCAGATGCTCAGGATGCAGGAAATGTTGTGCCCGAACGGCCAGACATACGTAGAGTGGTAAACTATGTTAAACTAGGTAGGCTGCGGTTAGTAGCCATGCTTTCTCATGATATGTTATATGGGTTCTGTTCAGGCGTAGAAAAAAAAGTAGTGTGTTTCCGGTAACCCGACCGACCGAGAATTTCTACCTCAAAGAAAAACTTTACAGTCTGCATTTTTTTTCAAACCTTCTACATTTTTGTGTAATAATAGCCTTTCAAAACACTTAAGGACGCTTTAAAATCAAAACAAGAACAATAAAACCACAGACAAAATTATAAATAACAAAAGGAAAGATGAATTTAGAGCATTTACATTGGTGCAAACTCTCGCGATATTCACGTTGCGTCGTTTGCGGCGGCCACGATCTCCGATAACAGTTTAAACCGCGTTTTGTGTGTTGCAGTCGCATGCTCGCACCATAATATTAAGAAAATAGCATCCACTGCTGTATCGAAAAGATTCAACGAGGCGAGGGCGGCGGCGTTCAAGTCGGCCGCGGGAGAGGCGGGGCGGGCGTGACGGTGGGATGGGCGGGGTTGTGGTACGGCGCGCCGTCGTTGGTCGATCGTCTACTCTACCCCGCCACGAACACCCAGCGCCCGCGCCCGACCCGCGAGGCGGGCGGCGCGCGCACCTGCCTCCCGAGCCCGGAGCGAGAGCGAAACCCAAATAGGCGGCGGAGGCGTCGCGGGGAGGGGACGGTGTCGGCGCTGGTCGGTCGGTGCGCCGCGCCACCTCCGCGTCCGCCCGTCCCCGTCACTACCCCGGTCAGGCGCCCGTCGGCGTTCACCCACCCGCCCGCCCCGCCGACCAGCGCGTCTGCGCGCCGTTGACGTCGACCCCGTCCGCCTTAGTCTTACGGCACCTAGTCCAGGCCGGGCCACGACCACCACGGGCCGTCTAGGTCGCGGGACGCAGAGGCTCTAACACCCAGCCGCTGGGTACCTAACTCGCCGCCGAGGCGGGGTTTCAATCAGTGGCGATTGCTCGGACTGCAAGGGAAGCTTGGCTTCCCTAAAATGTCAAAGAATAAGTGATGAAATATATGAATGTAAATGTCATTGTGTGTACATGTCATTGACTAAATATGCGCTACAACGTGCTCAACTTTTGTTCCGAATCAGCTTCTTCTTATTACTGGTTACGACGTACGACGCGAGTCCCTTCTCCTTCAAGCCGCAGCTTCGCTGTGCTTTAAACGGTAGTGAGTTCAGGGTAGGTTGTCCCATTACGTTGAACGGAGACGAGTCATTGGATACAAACTGGTTTTTGTCCCGCCCACGGAGTTCGGCGTCTCTGGGACTGGACGGCAGTGGGAGGGTACCGGACGCCAGGCTTTGGACGCCAGGCTTTTCTGCATCAGATTGGATGCCTGTGTGCCAGTTCGATTGACATTGAAATGAGCCAATCACCGAGCTTTAAGTGATTGACATTGAAATGAGCCAATCACCGAGCTTTTAGTGTAGGCACGCGTGCGAGCCTTTTTTTCAACTCGCATTCTGTTCCGAGTTGAGCTGGAGACTTCTCCTAATCATTTTAGCGACACTCTTTGTTGTAAACAACTAGCGACAAATTAATATTTTATTTCTGGTGGGTTTTATTGTAGTTCCTATAGTTGTAGGACACTAATTAAGTACGGGGAAAAGACGCCTTGTTGGTATGACAGGGTCACAGATCATTTTCTTGAAAAGCAACGGAGCTAGAGTAGAATTCGCGTATAAATAAACAGACACATTTTATGATGTCGATCAAAATTGAGCTTCTCCTCTTTGACAGACGAGCACTTTCCATCAAATGGCTACACTTAGGGGTCCATTGTTGTTCTCTCAGGTACACATTTCTGTGATATAGCCTGAAGGGTTCAAAATTACAAATAACTACTGTTTGTGGTCGGAAAGGGTACACAAATGGTCTTAAAGCTCCATTTCTGTTTTTGTTTGCTTTGATGGGGAGGAGTGGAGAAAAAAAAGATTTAGAAAAAAAACTTTGTGCCCGACCTACCGTCCCTATGCATTGCACTATTAAAATGTATCCATCGTGAGGTCGTTAATCATCTATGTCACCCATTGTTTGCTAAATGTCCGTCTTTATTAACTGTCACATGAAATTTCATGTTACACTATTAGTGCCATTGATGATAAGACAAAGTGCTGAAGTGTTAAGTCGAAGTACTTGTAGCCAAAGCCAAAGGTGGCAGAAACACACTACTGATCAGGTGTGGTTGATTGTTGGCAAGATTTTACTACGCCATAAGGCGCCATTAAAAGTCTTAAATTTTCTCCAAAATGGACAGGACGCTTTATAATGCGGAGCGTCTAGTGTATGAGCCGAGTTCCGAAGCCTGACTGAGAGCGCTTCTGGCCGACGCGCTGTTTATATAGAGAAAAGGCGGGCGTGAGTGACGACAGGCATGCGGAAGTCCGCCAATGAGTGAAGGGTGGGCGTGTAAGAGGACGCTAGAGGCACGTCCCTAGCAGGTACCAGTCGCCAATGAGTGAAAGGTGAGCGTGTAAGAGGTGAAGAGAAAAACGTGAGTACATTGTAAAACGGCTAAATAAAGTACAACAGAACTCAGTTTTGCTTCCGTTGCCTTTTTAAAAACGTGTTTTTAGCGTGCGTGCATGCATGCCGTATGTTTAAGCTGGCGCATGTTTTACCATGCCTGGCTGCGCCCAATAATACAGTGCGTTTTGTGTATGTGTCAAACACAGAAATAGCACCCGTTACTGAGACTGCGCCCAACAATACGGTGCGCCGAATGGTCGTGAAAATACGGTATGTTAAACTAGGTAGGCTGCGGTTAGTAGCCTAGCATTATTGTTTGAAATTCCATGCTTTCTCATGATATGTTATATGGGTTCTGTTCATCCTGTGACTTCTGGAAGTGTTATGTCCTTATTTTCAGTGCTGGTTTTGCTTTCTTTTTTCTCCTTCTGTTCATTTTCCATTGCTTGTTGCTTTCCTTTACTGATGACCCATTTGGGGTATTGGCAGCTGGTGAGAGCGTGTTGTATGAGGCTTTCCTCCTCCTCCTGTCTGTCTTTAGTGGCTGTTATGATGCTGGTCCAGTTGGGAGTACAGTGAGTTCGTGTCCAGTGGGGTTTTCTGATGTCCAGAGGAGGTATTGATCAGTACGTGGGGTTTTTCTGTAAGACCACTTCATACTTGGTCTATGTCATGCTACTTTTATCGTGATAGTTGGGGATAGGCTTATGACCCATCACTGTCAATTACTGCATACCAGAATGTCGGCTGGACACCCTTGTCACTGAGAAGAGAGCAGTCACTGTTGATTTATAAGGCCTCTCTACAATGATAAATGGGCTGTCACTTATATAGCGCTTTTCTACCTCAGGTACTCAAAGCGCTTTACACTGTTAGCTCATTCATCGGGACCCAGCATCAGGAGCAACTGGGGTTCCAGTCTCATGCTCAAGGACACTTCCACATGGTCACAATGGCCGGGGATCGAACCACCAACTCTCTCTTCCCTCTGATTTGTAAAAAGATTTGCTTAATTTAATCAATTACTCCACACGGAATAATCTTTTGTCACAGTTCCAGGTGGATGCCTTGATTCCCTTTAATAATTTCCAGTATTTTTTGTGGACACCATGCATTGTGAAATGGATATATATCATTTCAATTTAAAAAAATAATTTTCATGATACATGTAAATCTTCTAGTTGTTTTAATGATTTGTGTGTATTTTTGTTAGATAATGTGTGCACTTGTCTGCTACTGTCAGCTGCTACTGTCAGTGACTTGCAATGTAATTCTGCCTTCAACTGTGTTGAATGTCTGAAGTATTTCCTCGTAGTTGCCACAGTTTCTGAGCTACCAGCATCTGGAATACATTTAGTGGCTCAACGTCTTGACAGTATTGTAGCTTCTGGATTCGACTGTTGGGGAAAAAAAGGTCCCAGGGGCGATAGTGACACCCGTGAGACTTGGCTCGAGGAAGGACAGCTATGAGTGTGGTTTTCGATTGTATGTTTCACAACAGACCGAGCTGTTATTTTAATTTGTTTATTTTACAAATGAAAACTGTCAACAACAATTCCGAACAAATTAGACAAGTGTGGCACCTGTTATATGCCAACACAGCAAAAGATACCATTAAATATCAATAGGGTGTTTGTTGTATTCTAGATTTGAAAGGATTTTAAAGGGGACATACAGTATGACGCAAAATTGTACGAAACGTTCCTACAGATGATTAGTTGAGTCTTATAAAAGTAAAATTTAACATTTTCTTCTTCGTTGGCTGCCTTTTGCCGAAGTTGTGAGTCATCTGAATTTCGTTGGATCGCGATGTAACGTCATTGTCAATATAAGCATTCACCCCATGGGGTTGGGTGGCATTCACTCTCGTGTTTATTGATGATCAATGCCGGAATCCGCACACGAATTGAAGTGCATTAAGTGTAGTGGATGAAGAGTTGCTTCCAGAAATGAAAATGCTTTGACTTTCTTGATGTACGGGCACATTTCCTTTTACACTCTCGGCTCAGCTTCCGCAAGTTAAAGCTGCTTTCCTCGTTCCTTCCCTTAGCTCCGCCCCTAGTTGTCATGACAGCATGCACTCTGAATTTAATGCACTGTAGTGCGTGCATGGTGAACAGTGGCTCATTTTCATGCAAGAGGACCGTACTGAGAAATGACCTTTGTGGGACACCATATGTATGACACGGGTAATTTGATTCATTCTTAACAATCAAACAAGGCCAAAGACCTTTCAGACAATCATTGTGGTTCTGAAAATAAATTGCCATTTGTATCAAAGGTCAGAGGGAGATGCAGACCCCTACTGGTTATTGTATATTGGTTTCGATTCCAGACCTCGTGTGTTGAGTGGTGTTAAATTGCATCCTCCTGGTTTATGCTGTCCAATAAGGTAAGACATGGAGGCATCCTGTCTCCTACATGATTTCATGCCATGTCATCAGGAGAGCCTTCTGATGTGGTGGAAGCTCTGAGCGGACAATGGTTTGTACAGTGAGACAACACAAACATCTCAAGTAAAGCCTACTACGGTTAAACTTTCTTTGGGATGAACTTAAAATGGTGTCAGGTGTGTGCTGACTCTGATTATTAGTATTAGTTCATTCTGAACACAGCAACATCCAATGCATAAGAAGAGAGTGTGCACCCTTGTGAAACCTCATCTATTTTTACTACTCTCGTTTTTTCGTTGTTTTTATTCCACTGGGATTGCACAGGTCATACACTACTGGTTGAAAGCGTTTTGAAAAGATTCTTCTTGCGTCTTATATTTTCACATCGCAAAAATCTGGCATTTGAACAGGGGTGTGAAGACTTATATTCACTGTATATGTACAAGCAGACTGTGTCGTCTGTTTATAAGGCAAGTGTGTTGTATTGTCATAGGAACATGTTTTCACACAGCGTGCTCTACTGTGATTACAGCCGTGGCTGGGGTTGGTGTCTTGATGATGCCCCCGCGAAGGATACCGTTTCCCAAAGCTTGCTGCTTCCTGGGGTTCTGTACAGTGCTGCCCATCAATGCCGTTTGCAGTATGGATCTGGATCCCTGCTATGCGATGACATGGATGTAAGACTACCTTTCAACAACACGTCCGCCACATCCTCTTTGATATGGTGATATGCTTTGGCCCCATTTGGAATCTGAAAATCCCCTGAACCCACCAGACCCTCAACACATGAGCCTAGGATGAGTCATTCCCTGATAAACACTTTTCATAAGCAGAATAAGAGGATATGAACATGTGGATGAAAAAATGAAAATGAATAATCATCCAATTAACCGGTTCCGAGCTTTGATGTGCACGCTTTTATCAATCGACATAAATAATGAACATATTTGAAGACCAGTTTGAAGCAATCTTACAGGTTACTTTTTTCATCCAAAGGCTCCTAACTTTTGATCTGAAAGGGCTGAGGTGATCCGACTACTACTGATACTGCTGCGAATAATAATAATAATCATCATCATCATAATATGACTATGCCGGGCACCAGTGTCTAGCAATGTTTTCTCCCTGTCCTGTATGGAAGTCTTTTGACAATGACTGACTTACTTTGCATTATTCTTTAGCATTTGCTACCTCTCGGTGTCATTATTTGCTGCGTTCCCGTCAGGCAACATTTTTGCTCATCTTACATTGCTTATTTGGAAAAATCTGCAATTTTTCAACATGCGTATCAATCTACAGTTCTCCTTTAGTGACCGTCTGCTCGGCCCCCCCGTTCACAACGAATTCAAGGCCAGCTCGTGTTCTGACATGTGAAAAAGGAAAATGTTTTAATGGCTATAAAAGCGGTGATTGAATGCCCCCCAAAAAATACACCGCCGACAAAGGACGTGTGGCACAGCAGACGCTTGAACAGTGGTGGTTGGAGTGAACAAGTGCACTAATTTTGCATAATTAATCAACATTCAATTCCACACAATCAACCACATTTTCACAGTCAAATAACGATTTGATTAAGACCTCCAATGGTGTGGATTCATTAAAAATGCATAAGAATCAAACAGGGCAGAATAGGCACATATTCTTTTGGTAAAACTGCCTTACCCATAAGAATATGACCAGCGGCATTTATACTTTTTACTGTCAGCTCTAACACCCCCACCACCACCCACTCCGCTACGTATTAACATAAAAATATTTTATATTTATTTAACACTGAAAAGTAAAAACTTTTGGTGCCATTTCAACCTCTGAAAGTACCAGCACTGAAACTCATTGAATATTCCTATTACACAACACCAAGTTGAACATATTCATTCAGTTCTGCATGTCAAATCCTACTTTATAGTTGTTCAACCGATTAGACCACCACCAATGGAAGGTTAATGCCCACAGCCGCACTATGTTTACAGCTTTGGTAAGATCATATTTTAATGCAAACATTTCATTGCCATACTGTTAATACTTCATTCATTCTCAAACTTATTTTTTGAAAAGAAAACATCAAATTGTAGTGATTTCCTCTAGTGAGTCACCAATTTCAGGTAAAATAAGCCAAATTCATTTTGAAGGCTCATTCCTGTTCGAAAATGATGAAAAATCGAGCTGTCACTGTCATGGAAACAGTCCGCATCGAGGTACGTCACTCTGCCGGTTGGCCGCATGCCATTTATTTGTCATACATTTTGTTCAGCACTGACGCTTGAAACGACATGCGCCAAATGGAGGGCAACATAATGCACCAATGCCAGACAGTAAACGACCCTTTCAGCCCTTCTACTTTAGCCTTCTTGTTGAAATCCCTTTGTGCATTCGACAATGTAAAGAATTGATTTTCTACCGCTGACCCTCGGCCTCTCTTGCCCATCCCTCCACTTGCCACCCACCCCCATGGAATTCAGCCTCGGACAACCGTGTGCAAATCACAACACATTTTCTGACATCTTTCTCAGTGACCTCCGATTAAGTCGAAGGTGAACATATTTATACACATTAAAACTGAGTGGTTTAATACTGCCTGTTCAACCTAATGCCATTTGCGCTGCCCGTTTGTGTTCTTTTTAATTCCTTTTATTGTTTTTTTTTCTTTAAATTTATTGGAATATAACATCTTATACAATGTCCAAGAAAGATTCTTCTTCTCATTGTTATAAACTGGGGTTCGTAAAAGAATCTCTTTGTGGTTCTCAAAGGAACACTAGAGGTTGTTACTTGGTGCTCATTTCTTGCCCGCCTATTGACCTCGCAGGCAGTGGCAAGTGTCGGATCTATTACTATTGGTATTAATTAGTGCCTATATGTGGTGTGTAGCAATATCGTGAGAAGTGTTCTTCAGATGTGTTGATATTGTATAACTGAATGCAGACCGTACCTAATTAAATAGATCAAATAAATTAAATGTGATGTGGGAAAAGTTTCTGGTGGGAACATGCATCTAATACGTACTACTTTCTGAAGCTAATTGCTCATGACGCGCAAATGGATTCAGAATAAAGGATTTAGTCAAATGAATTTCAAAGTGAAAGTTGCTAAGCAATCCACAAATTAAGGATTAGAAATTGATGCCTCACCTAAGGCACTAAATGACGATAAAAGTACTTTATAATTTCTTGGGTGTCCAAATTATCTGAAGAGTTTTTGGGCCTCAACTACACGGATTTTAACAAAGGCAGCGTGTTATGTGCACAAATACAACATTGCACAGGTCATTTTAAAGTCAGGCTATCTTTGCTGAAAGAAAGAGAACAAGGATGACTATTATGTTTTCCCTTTATTCATTTTTATTCATTTACGTTAGCGATGGGTCTCCTGTTTCTCAGTGAGTGGCAAATTGTGTGACCATGTTTTTCTAGATGAAAAGATTTTGCCCTTTTCGACTCAATATTTTGTATTCATAATGTATTCAAGCGGCTGTCTGTCATTGTGTGTGTGTGTGTGTGTTTTGATTGTTCTTGTGTGTGTTTTGATCAGTCTAAGTCTCAGTGCAGCGACTTCTTTCACAGGAGGCAGTACAAACTCGAGTAACTAAAGCAATTTTGGTAAGACTTGATGGAAATCCAACCATAGCAGGATTTTGTGCCACATCAACACTCTTTAAGTAACCGCTTCACAACTTTTTGTCTGCGAAATGCAAACGTCGCCAGCCCGCTTGTCATCGGGTCACCTGTTCTCACCGGAGGTCTCGCTGTTAATTTTGGCACAGCTCCTGAGTCCCAGATGAATATTTTTACATCAATGCATATACTGTGTTGGCCTAAAGACAAATTGACCCCCACGCATA
Source organism: Hippocampus mohnikei (assembly GCA_026261675.1). Taxonomy (NCBI): domain Eukaryota; kingdom Metazoa; phylum Chordata; class Actinopteri; order Syngnathiformes; family Syngnathidae; genus Hippocampus; species Hippocampus mohnikei. The sequence continues at coordinate 5,115,493 of JAKGUB010000340.1, forward strand.
GAGCAGAAATGTCAAGACAAAATGAATGGAGCTCTGAGTGAGCAAACCCCGCAGATAAACAGCACATTTGACCTTTTGCATTATCACTTATCAAAACCAATTATACCTGTGTCACACACATTTCTCCTTTTCATTCTTTATTCACTATAGTGGAAAATCCAAGGTTGGATTTGTGTGTGTTAGGCCCTCAACTATGCACCAGTGTCTTGCGTGCACTTTGTTCTGCCACACGCAGTTAAGAAAATGTTGGCGCGCTGAACTGCCAAAATTTGAACAACTAAAGTCTGCTTCTTGAGGCGCATCATTTGAAATGCATATAGGCGCATGTGTTACATGGATGCGTGTGTGTGTGTGTGTGTGTGTGTGTGTGTGTGTGTGTGTGTGTGGGTGTGTTTGTGGCCCAGTTGCTTTGACAGGTACCATGCATCTTCCTTGCTACTGTGTGAACTAAACTAATGAACCCAGAATGGGATGTTTGAAAGCTAAAACAAATGCTTTTGTCTCATTTTTTAAGAATGTGTGCAGCACGCTGTGGTGCACTGTAGGAGCAACATGCCACTCCAAGCTCGACGGTGCTGTGGACGGAACCACTTGTGGCCAAGATAAGGTGGGTCTTTTGTTTCATCAGTTGTGATGTTCTTCAAACTGGAGGTGTCAAAATGAAGGTATGCCACATCCATTGATGTGGCCACCAACGCAAACAATGTGTGCAAGATTATTGTAGTTCACGAATGCAAACAAAATCACTAAAACTAAAATGGGAAAAACATTTCGTGCCCTGCGATTGGCTGGCAACCTGTTGAGGGTTTCCTCCACCGACTGCCCAAAGACAGCTGGGATAGGCTCGCGCACTCGTAGGGGGATGGGTCAAAAGAGCCGACTATCCGTTCAATTGGTTTGTGGCCTAAAAACAACAGTGTAGTCCAAAATTATTGTTAAGAAATATCAAGAAAGCTTGAAGCAGTTCAAAATGTTTTAAGCTTACTCACCTCGCTGGTGTTCATTGAGGGTGCGCCTTATAATCCAAAGCACCTTATAGTGCGGAAAATACGGTAATTAGTTCAACAAGAAACTGACAGCAAGTTGTGTGAGTTTTAGGGTTTACCACATTAACCTTCAATCCGCCAAGAACATGGAGTGTTCATTTATTCGGTATTTTGAACTGTGCTGTTTTCTTGCCAGTGGTGTTTCAGTGGGCAGTGTGTCGCAGCTGGGCATTACCCAGACAGTGTCAACGGGGCCTGGGGTACGTGGAGTGAGTGGTCGGCCTGTTCAAGATCATGTGGGGCAGGAGTTGAGAGTGCACAGCGGGACTGTGATGACCCAGTGTAAGTTTTTTTTTTTTTTTTAACTACTTTTTACTCAAGTGTATATCCTCAAATTAGTCATTTGGTACACTGCACACTGTAATTAGATCCAATGCAAGAGTAGTGTTTTGAAAGAGGACGTCAACCCCCAAATTTTCTTGACAAAAATATGTTCTATACATCACCACTAGTCTGAACATGGCAATCTGATTCATAATCCGTAAATAACCATTCACGGCTCACCCGTTCTCTGAAGCTGAGCCATGATTGGTCGTTACTTGAGCCCTGAGTAACTGTGATTAAGTGTGAGTAAATGATTTATTTATCATTTTCAGTCGACACCAAGTAACAAAATAGCCGCCCCCTGATTTAGCCAAAAATGTGTGGGTTTTACTGCTTAACTCATCTTCCACAAATGCAATAGCAATTAAAATTCAGTAAAGACGCATATAACATATTGTAAAGAGAATATTTCGGTTGACTTCCATGTAAAACAAACAAAAAATACTTACTAGATTCAGGTTGAAGTGGCACTTCTTGTCCCGTCGGATTCAACAAGACCTTTCCGGATTTCTGTCTGTTCTTACGAACAGTGGGTAGGCTAGCTGGGCCTTCGTTCAATCCACCAGGAGACACCTGAGCCTGAAGATAGAAATGTGAGGCTGAATGTGGTCGTCCCCGACGTGGCTGGTTTTGTCTAAGAAACTAAGAAAGGATGTTTTCTTCTTCATACAAAGCTGGTTTACACCAAGGCCAGAACCCTGAGATGCAGTGCAGTACAGTGAGGAGTACGAAGGCCTCCACATTGGAGAAACTAAGCAGCCTTTGAACAGCTGCCTGGCCCAACATTGGCCACTGGATTTAAAAAAATAATAAAAAATAAAAAAATTGGGGTGCTGGAGTCACCATTTGCATTTCAAGAAGATGAGACATTGCGTTGACATAAACTACAATATGTTCAAAATTTGGATAGAGACATTATTGTTTGAAAGAGGCGTAAAATCAACCATGTCAAATTCAAAAACATGTGAATGGTGGTTTGTCAATTTGTGGGCTGGAATTGGGTGATTTAGTGTGAACAATGCTTCCCGCCCCAAGACAGCTGGGATAGGCTCCGTCAGGCTGACGACCCCGGTGAGGAAAAGCGGCTCTGAAAATGGATGGATGGATGAATTGATATTTTTAAACAGAGGTGTCACCTACCGACTGTGTACAACAATGCCCTGACTCGCGCTGGCAATTGATAACAGGTTATTTTAATGGAACATGGTTCTCAGAAATTCTATTCAATTCTGGGGAATCATTTGTTAAGTTATGTGACAATTCCACTTAAATTCCTGTTAGAAGGGGAAAACACTTAAATTGACTGGGGCACGGCTGATTTTGTGCCTCGCACTTGGAGTTAGAGGAGGAGATAGGGCGAAGAAAAAGAACCAGCTGTGACCAATTGTGATTGGGCATATGTCACAGCGAAAATGAGCGAGGAAGAGAAGTGTGAGAACCTGCCATCACAGGTGGTGACATTCCTCTCTTGGATGTCTGTCGGGAGGATCGCCCGACTCTCTCTGGACGTGGCAGTTTCTAAAAAGTGAGTTTCTATCGTTGTGCGAAAAACATTGACAAAACGTGGGGGGGGGTTTTTTTTTTTTAAACAAAACAATGATTTGTTTTATGTATGAATTAGTTTTGACTCCAGTTGAATTAAGCAAATTGCTGTAAATACACCCGAATGTGAGTAGCCTAGTGCCAAATTTTGGAAAAATTATTCGTTGCCTAAAAAAAAGCCTTTACGAACACTCCGGCTGGAAACTTTTCTTTCGGCACAATCTTTCTCTTAAAAATCACCTTAGGCAAGAGGAGAATAATAAATTTGTAACATTTAAGATGGTCCGTCTTAAGATCGTCAGTAAGTTTGTCAGGAAGCAGGCCGAGCAAACAAGTTGTCTGTTTTACTGCATTAGCCAACTGTGGAAGGCTTTCAAAGGATCCTTTTATCCTTTTTTTAAATGAGAAAGCATTGTGCGACAAATACCGATTTATATCAGTAATTGCAGTATTCAACTGGGTTTTAGGCACGATGCCCCTAATGTCGTCCCTAATAAGATGAATCTTCAGAGTAAAAAAGAACATTTGTGAGCTGAATTTGGAGAACGACTGCAGGTGGGATGGTGTTGCATTAGCATTGCTATAAAATGAGTATTTAGCGTTGATTATTCTGGAGGATTAATTAGCTTTAGCTAAGACAAGAGCTTCTTTGTATTTAGCCAAGCTATCGCACAGTGCCTGATGGAAGACCTCGAGTTTAGTCGCACGCCATTTGTGTCCAAACTGCCTATATGTTGTTTACATGTGTGGGTTTCATCTGTAAACATCTTAAGATCATTTCACATTGAAGGGTGAATATTTTCGACTCTTGGCAAAGGTAGAACAATACGTGTTCTCGTTCGAACTATGTTCTACTTTGTTATATCTGATTGCCTCATTCTAGTGTCATTGGAGCAGATGTCTTGGCTTGTTTCGCACCGGCTCCCTAAGACTAGATTCGTTGTGGGATGCTCTGGCCCCCGGGAGTGTACATTACTGTGGTTTTTAAGATTAATGTTACGAGTGATTGAGTCATCGAAAACTAAAGCTTGGGAGCCAGTAGACTGAAGTTGAATCGAACGAGCCAAGGGGCTGTATCTGTTCTGCATCTTAACGGGCTTATCACGATCACCTCAATGACTCAGAATCTACAGACATATTCTTTAGAATCTGTATTAAAAGTCCACCGTTTTCGAATGAGCGTCACATGTTGTACTTTGAGATTCACGACTTGAATGATGATGCTGCTCCTTCCATTGACTGAAACGAAACAAATTAAGTTATGCATGTCGGTCTCGTCAATCATCCATCCATTTCCCGATCCGCTTATCCTCACAAAGGTCGCGGGTTGGGGGTGCTGGAGCCTATCCCAGCTGTCTTCGGGCAGTAGGCGGGGGACACCCTGAACCGGTTGCCAGCCAATCGCAGGGCACACGGAGACGAACAACCATCCACGCTCACACCTAGGGACAATTTAGAGCGTTGGTCTCAAACATGCGGCCCGCGGGCCAACTGCGGCCCCCAGGATGATAATTTGCGGCCCCCGTCTTAATGTGAAAGATTAATATTAGTGCGGCCCGCAAGATTGATATGAATGACTCTTGTGTGCGGAGCTGAACGAACCAATCACGTGAGGTATTGACCCTATTCCGCCCCGCCCATTTTTTAGAGGAAATAAAATCTGAATATGGGGATGTGCTCTACTTCACTGAGGTACGTTAGCTCAGGAGGGGAAACGTATTGAAGAGATTTTTTGAGTTGAGAGCAGAAGTAAAAGACTTCATGGAGAAGGACGGGGTGGCTTCTTTTTCAAATTATTTGATTGAATTCATTATTTTGTGTTAAAAATAAAGATATTTGAGAACATTGGAATGATTTATCAGCGCTTTTCTTGTGGAAACCCTGAACCCTGATGCGGCCCAGCCTCACCCAGACTCTGCCTCCAGTGGCCCCCAGCTAAATTGAGTTTGAGACCCCTGATTTAGAGTATTCAATCAGCCCTATTTCCGAGCCCTTAATTAATTTTTCTACCTCATTGTCATTTATCATTTGTACTGATTGATCACAACAATATTATAAAGATCCCACATCCATTTATTTATGCAAATCTCATGTTTTAAGATGTTGTAAATTTATCCTCACTTAGTACTCTGGTGACAGTCTCCCATCCCAGTCTTTAATGTGGTCAATATGGCCCTAAAATGAGTATGGATAAAAAAACTTTTGAAAATGCATACTTGATATTTTGACTGCTCTGAAGTGAGGAGAGAAGCTGGAAGGAGTTGTTCAATTCACACTTGTCACCAACTCCATGCCTGTCGCTGATGGACACAATTTAATTTGTCACCAGGCAATGGGTGGTGGCACATTTTAAGTCAGACAGTTCAAGTGAAGTACGCTTGATGAAAATAGGCCATACAAAGCAACGCAATCATCGTTAACAAGAAAACTTTTGACCAAGAAATGGACGTAGTTCATATTAGTCAGTCGTTTTGGTTCTTGTGACTTGAAAACTATTCAAGTGACTGTGACAATTTCCCTAAATTACCTTTGAAATATAGCGTATGTATTAAAAAATAAATAAAAACAATTTTAAATCACTGTAAAGCGGTGGGTTAACTGGGGGCGCCATCAAAGTTCAGTAAGGTAAAAATAACCCAGTGTGAGTACACTTTCATACAAAATATATTTTCTGATGCAATGGCTGTATCAGACTGCCAATTTGTCCCAGAGCTTTCCAAAAATGTGATATTAAAATGAGGAGTGACACACATCAACCTCACAGATCTGAGGTTTGGTGTTTGAATCCCAGCTCGAGTTTGCTTGTTCTCCCCGTGCTTGTGTGTGTTTTCTCTGGGTTCACCCGCTGGCCATCCTTATATTTCGTGTGTTGCTTTGAGATGTTTTTACTGACAGAGTCCAGCAGGTTGGGTTCAATGGATGTATGTCGGGTTTTTCGTGTACATCTTGACCCCAAGAGTTATGTGTGTCCTGTTACATTGCTCTTTACAAAGTACACAGGATTGCACATCGGTACGTAGTATTCTGATGATACTGCTCTCCTGTCTCTTCGTCAAGGCCCAGACAAAGATTGCGGTCATGCGGTTCATGGGAAGATAACTTACTGTCTCTAAATATTATTTAAAAAAACAAGGATCTTATCAATCATTTAGACTAAAGCACCAAAAGCAAACGTTATTGCTAGTGAAGTTGAGCTTGTTGAATTGTGTAACCAACATGGCACTGTATTCGACTCGGTTTGACTGGAACACACATGCAGTCATGAAGCAAGATCAACAAATGATAAATGTATTGCATTTCATGCAATTTCCTTTCTTCATTGAAAACCTTTCAACTGTTGATTTTATCAGCTGGTGGCCGGTGAAAGACAAAAACTGCCCGAACAGCATTATCGAAGGTTGCTCCAAGACAATTGGCGTCACGCAGCGAGACTTGGGTACCCATTTGCTGAAAATGCCACCCGAACCGCCACAAATTTTGCCCAGCATTTTTGGTTCTCTAAGTTTCTAATTCCTTCCTACTACTCGGGCTGCTCAACACATCACTCTTTTTAAAATCAATCGCTTTTTTCTTTTTTTTAATCTTCCATATTTTCATTGTGTTATGTTGCCTTTGTTTCCTTGTTTTCCTTTTATGCATTGCCTCCTGCCACCTAGACTATTTACCACGTCTTCTGTGACCAAGTGTTTTTTGAGTGTTTTGTCAGACCACATATGAATTTCCCTCACCTGGATCTCTATAGTTGGTTTATCTTATGGAGTTTTTGAATATTGTTTCTAACTGTTGCTTCATGCCTCATGCCACTAAGTCGACTTCAACATTATCGACTGCTCTAACCCTAACACGCCCTTCAGTCCCAGGAACAGAGGGAAGTACTGCCTGGGAGAAAGACAGCGGTATCGCATCTGTAACACAACACCGTGCCCAAACAACGTGCCCACTTTCAGAGATATCCAGTGCAGTCACTTCAACAGTGCACTCTACAAGGGCAAATTCTATAAGTGGGTCTCAGTCATAAGCAGAGGTGAGCAGCCGATTTTCATTCAAGTTGACAACGTGATATTTTGGCCCAATGTTCCGCGTATTGTCATGCCTTGTATAACATAAGCGTGTCCATGTTCCGCTTTAGTCAGTCCTTGTGAGCTCCACTGCCGTCCACTGAATGAACACTTCTCGGAAAAGATGCTCGATGCCGTCACTGATGGCACGCCGTGCTTTGAAGGCAACAAAAGCCGAGACATGTGCATCAATGGCATCTGTAAGGTAGCAGTATTTCTAATCTTTAGTATATCTCAACGTCAACATCTGATTTCATTTGTCAAAATTAATTCACTGGTATACACAAAAAAACAATACTCGATGACCGATTCCATCAGAAGATGGAACAGTCTTTCTCTTTAAACCACTTGCATATTTGTTTATATTTTGTTCAGCCCGGATCATCACGAGAACCCCCTCCTTCCATCACATCACCCCCATCCTCCGACAGCTCCACTGGCTCCCTGTCAAACTTAAGAATCAATTTCAAAATACTTCTCTATACATTCAAAGCCATCCATAACCTTAACCCCCCCCATCTTTCAGATCTTCAGATTTCCATTCCCTCTCGCTCACTCAGGTCCTCATCCTCCCTCCACCTCTCTATATCCTCTGCCCGTCTCAGCACAATGGGGTGCCGAGCCTTCAGCCGCTCTGCCCCCAAACTCTGGAACTCACTTCCACCCAATATTCGCAACATCGACTCTCTTCCCACATTCAAAACCCAGCTCAAAACCCACCTATTCAGACTTGCATATTCTACTTAAATGTATCTCTACTTTTATTTATAGTTTTATCTGTGATTTTGTTGTTTGCTCTTGCTTGTAAAGTGGCCTTGAGTGCTGTGAAAGGCGCTTACAAATCAAATTATTATTATTATTACTCTGCAGTCAACCGGCGCCATTGCAGAAATGCATTGAAAAAAAAAAATTAACCCCCCCAATTCCTCCAAAAAACCCTGATGAACATTAAAAATAATGTTCATATAATGTATAATATTAGAATTGAATACATAACACACATACCGTAGCTACTTGTTTCTTTGCCAAAAATGAAATGTTTTTCAGACTTTTGATCAGTCAAAAAAACCAAAACAACACACTAAAAACAACACAAACGCTATTGATTTGTGATTAGATGGTCGAGGACGCAAAGGCGAAAAGTCTTTTCAGTCTCAAGATGCGCAACAAGTAGAAAAATATAATTCGCTTTTGAGCTCACATATGCACTAGGACAGCACAGAGAACGACTCCGGAATGAACGAGGTTGTGTGGCCATTATTATCGCTCATGGCATGAACTCGATCACTGCCAGCCCGCTCAGTTCAATGCTATTGATATAGCTCACTGTCAACGACAGTGGATGAGTTAAAAATAAATAAATAAATACAATATAAATAGACTGCCGCCTATCATCCATTGGGAAATGTGTTACTTAATTGACATACAAGGCAGCCAGTCATACGCCTGTTGCATGACTCACCCTGCATATACGTCTATTGGTTCATGCAATTATGCAAGGTGCCCGAATATATATGTGTGTGTGTGTGTGTGTGTGTGTGTGTGTGTGTGTGTGTGTGTGTGTGTGTGTGTGTGTGTGTGTGTGTGTGTGTGTGTGTGTGTGTGTGTGTGTGTGTGTGTGTGTGTGTGTGTGTGTGTGTGTGTGTGTGTGTGTGTGTGTGTGTGTGTGTGTGTGTGTGTGTGTATGTATGTATGTATGTATGTATGTATGTATGTATGTATGTATGTATGTATGTATGTATGTATGTATGTATGTATGTATGTATGTATGTATGTATGTATGTATGTATGTATGTATGTATGTATGTATGTATGTATGTATGTATGTATGTATGTATGTATGTATGTATGTATGTATGTATGTATGTATGTATGTATGTATGTATGTATGTATGTATGTATGTATGTATGTATGTATGTATGTATGTATGTATGTATGTATGTATGTATGTATGTATGTATGTATGTATGAATATATATATATATATATATATATATATATATATATATATATAGGACATACAAAGAATTCTAACTACCTTTTAAATAAGTAAATCGAGAAAATAGGTAGATCATTTAGACTTGGTCATTGCATTTGTAGCTGGGAGTAGCACTTAAACCTGTGTGTACACTCCTGCAGTATTTCTTTTGTGTTTTTGAGTGAAATGCTGAATGTGCTACATTCTCTCTACGGGCAAGCGTTATGCAATTGACATTTTGCATTTCATGTTATTCAAAATGCTGTGGCCGTTTTTCAAGATAACATCCGCCTGACTATCTGGGACAAAATGCCGGTTACTGATACACTCTTTGGATTTGGATTAGACTCCAGATTTCATGACATTTTGTGACATTTTTATTAGACACTCATTCTTTCACAATTTCTCTTTCATAGCAATGACATCCATCCTTTGTCCATCCTTTGTCCATAGCGCTTGTCCTCCTTCAGGTCAGAGTTGACCTTGGGCATGTACCTCGCACAGCCCGTGTTGGTCAATCCAAACAAACAACATGCAGCCAGATTGAAATTCTTGATATCAACCAAAGCCAATAAAAATATGAAATTTACTTTTACTCCAAACTCTCAGAAATCATATTTGTCATTTGTTTTCAGTTAAAAGCAAAGGAATAGGACAGCAATTGGCCAACCTTCATTTTTTAAATGCTTTTAATAGAATGTATTATGGGATTTGCTTGCAACCTTCCATGCACTCTGTCACCTGATAACATGATAAGCTTTCCACTAGAGTAACCGCTGTCCCAGGGTTCATTTATAAAAACATGTTCCATTTGATAGTACTCGCTAACCTGTTCCTCTTGAGAATACCCATAAAAATGCTTACACTTACGCAGGATAATGAACCTTGAAAAAAAGATACCAATTCTCTGCCATAATAGCTGCCAAAACAATTACCCACTCTGTACAGTTCCTATCGAAAATCTATATATTCACCTTGAAAATCCCTTTCAGACTCATCTACCAATTCCAACTTGTATGTTATTCTGAAAAAGGCCACACGTCTTCAGTCGTGGTTATCCTTCCAAACGCACATCCAAAGCTTGCATTTACACATCCATTCGAACTCGCATTTAACAAGTTATTCAACCGTTTAGTCAGGGTGTTTTGAGTTCCTTTTATTTCTCTCATTCAATTCTCTGCCATTGTTTGTGTTGTGTTGTCTGCCGCAGGATGTCGGCTGCGACTACGTGATTGAGTCAAATGCAGTGGAGGATCGATGCGGAGTGTGTCTTGGTAACGGCTCCACCTGTGCAACTGTGAGGAAAACATTTGAGGAGAGTGAAGGACTGGGTATGTTTCTCATACTTCTCGCAATTTCACTTGAGCTCAAAGTTATAATAGAAAACGTTGTATAGACTCGACAACATTGTAGATTGTTTCTGACTTGGCAATGATTCTTGCCACAAATGTGTTTCTGTTGGAAACCGTCTTCATATCACCCTTTGAAATGATGCGCATGCATTTGTGGGAAGAGCGCTCTTATAGAATGACTAAAATCCTCACTTGTCTATGCCAAAAACCTTGTAACTCTTCGTTCTTGTTTGATGTTCTTTGGCTAATTGAATGATTGAAGTTTATCGGTAACAAGGAAGAAACAAGGCATATTGGCTATTTTGAATGTATTCTCTACAACCCAGACTGTGGATGTATGGAATTGTATTTCATAATGACATCGCTTTGTGCTGCCTCTCACCATTATGCTGCCTTCAGCAAAAGGCCTTACACTACCGATGCAGCAATCCGCAAATCGTTGCTTGGTAAAGATTTCCCTTTAAAAGACACCCGCTGCTCATCCCACAAATGTTTGTGGCTTTGAAAAGGTCCATAAATGAAAAGGGAAATCGACTGGTTCAGAAATGTCTAAAGGTTTCTGGTAATAAGCCTTGTTCCAATATTTAAATAACCTACTTTGTAAAACACATTTCAGGTTTGTTTTATGTTTAGGAAACAATTACCGTATTTTCACGACCATTCGGCGCACCGTGTTGTAGGGCGCAGTCTCAGTAACGGGTGCTATTTCTGTATTTTACACATACACAAAACGCACTGTATTATTGGGCGCAGCCAGGCGTGGTAAAACATACGCCAGTTTAAACATACGCCAGTTTAAACATACGGCATGCATGCACGCACGCTAAAAACACGTTAGCTTGAAGCATAGCGTAGCATGCTAAGACATGCTAAAAACACGTTTTTAAAAAGGCAACGGAAGCAAAACTGAGATCGGTTGAACTTTATTTAGCCATCTTACAATGTACTCACATTTTTCGATCAATCATCACCCAGAAATCCAAAGTCCTCATCTTCTGTATCCGACTTGAACAATTGTGCAAGTACCGGTAGTCCATAAAAAACGCCGGGTTCCCTCTCGTCACTCTCATTGCCATGTGGCACGCCCACCCTTCACTGATTGGCCGGCTGCTTTCCCGCATGGCTGGCCTCTATCACGTCCTCACTCACGGCCACTTACACGCCCACCCTTCACTGATTGGTGGGCTGCTTTCCCGCATGCCTTGCCCCATTCGCGGCCACTTACACGCTCACCCTTCACTGATTGGCTGGCTGCTTTCCCGCATGCCTGTTCACTCTCACTTCCTCTATATAAACAGCGTGTCGGCTCTCAGTCAGGCTTTGGAACTCGGCTCATACACTAGACGCTCCGCATTATAAGGCGTCCTGTCCATTTTGGAGAAAATTTAAGACTTTTAATGGCGCCTTATGGTCGTGAAAATACGGTACATAGACTTCTCTAGTCATCACAATGTATCCATTAACTGTGATTGCACAAGCATCGACACTTAGATGAGATGCGTTGTCATCAAGGTTACGTGGACATTGGACTGATCCCGGAAGGATCATGGGACATCAGGATTGAGGAGATGGCCGAAGCTGGAAATTTCCTAGCACTCAGAGGTGACGGCCCCAACAAGTATTATCTCAATGGCGGCTGGACTATTCAATGGAATGGCGAGTACAAGGCAGCTGGGGCTGTATTTACGTATGAACGAACAGGACATCGAGAGAACCTAACCTCACCTGGGCCCACCATGGAACCACTGTGGATTCAGGTGGGATTGATGATATTTTTTCATTTTATTTATTTTTATTTGTGATAGCTGTCAATACAGATGGAGTTGCATCAAAACTGTGCAATTAATGTAATGCTCTTATTATTTCGGAGGTCAATTCAACCCTATTTAATGTTCAAAGTATGACTGTATGGCTATTTAAAAAATTAATATTTCACACTTAATTTAATGGGGTCCACTGAGTAAACAATGGCATGAGAAATGGCATGGTTCTAATGCATTAGTAGAGCAGCCAAAGTCATAAAATCAGTCATAGGATTCTATGACATTTTAAAACAAATATTTTCGTTGTTTTCTACCTCAATCACGTTTTTATTTTTTATTTTTAATAGCATTTGGTCACACATACAATGATGCTGCTCTCTTTATCGATTCAGTTTTCATCTCACACAAAACTGTGTTTGTTTGACTTATTCTTGTAGCTCCTCTTTCAAGAGACCAATCCAGGAGTGCGCTATGAGTACACAATCAGTCAAAATGTTTCTGAGGATAATAACGGTTCTGCCTCAGTTTTCTTCTGGAAGTGTGGATCATGGACTGAATGTAGTGCCACCTGTGGAACAGGTAGGGGAAAATGCTTCGCTCCAGAATTGTTTTCAATTTAAAACATTTCCCCAGGTGTTTTATTTACGTTGCTATGACATGCTATCATCACAATACCCCATGAATCAAGAGGGTGGTGCCTGAACTTTGCAACCAGTGAGGCTATGCAGAGTGCCTGTTGTCATTTCGCTGGAAAGTGTATACATAACAGTGGTCTGGATCTCAGTGGAAAGTGTATGCGTCATGGTGGACTTGATCTCACTTGCAAGTGTGTCTATTCAGTCCGGCATTTGGTCCAATGCTCTTCTGCATTGCTTAACCGGCTGGCTCTCACAGTTTTCGTCAAGAGAAGCACTATAAAATTATGAGAGAGAGAGAGAGAGAGAGAGAGAGAGAGAGAGAGAGAGAGAGAGAGAGAGAGAGAGAGAGAGAGAGAGAGAGAGAGAGAGAGAGAGAGAGAGAGAGAGAGAGAGAGAGAGAGAGAGAGAGAGAGAGAGAGAGAGAGAGAGAGAGAGAGAGAGAGAGAGAGAGAGAGAGAGAGAGAGAGAGAGAGAGAGAGAGAGAGAGAGAGAGAGAGAGAGAGAGAGAGAGAGAGAGAGAGAGAGAGAGAGAGAGAGAGAGAGAGAGAGAGAGAGAGAGAGAGAGAGAGAGAGAGAGAGTTTGATCAAACCAATTAACCCTTGATTATTGCTTTTGAGGAAGAAAATCTTCCATCAAGCATGAGAGCGGAGATGAAGTTGCCGAAAGCAAGATGCTTTGGCCACACAAAAGGAAGAAGCAGCCATCCAAAGAGGCTGTGGCTCGCGCAAACGCCACACCGCAGCGAAGGTGCCGGCCGGGTCTGCCTACGGCAAACGAAGTGAAACCAGAATGTGGCGTAAAACATGTTGTGTGCCCTTGCATCAGCGTAATTGCTTCGTTTTGCATCACACACCCAAAAAATTGCTTAAATCTCAAGGTGAATGAGACACACACACACATGAACATGCACGAAATTGCAAGGAGGAGGGGACGTGCATGCACCCACGTGCACTCACGCACGTGCACACGTGCACGTATCGTGCACTTAGACATGCAAACGGTTTGCTCCAGTGAAAATGGGTGGAATTAAACGAGTTAATAAAAGGCACATGACAGAGTTCCTGGCGTTAGCCAAAAGGACTCTCGGACAAGGAGAAAGAAAATTCTCAAGTCTGACGAGACAAAGATTGAATAATTTGGCGTGAATGCCAGGCGTTGTGTTTGGTGGGAACCATGCACCGCTCATCATCTGACCCTACATTCCTTCTGTGAAGCATGGTGGTGGCAACATCATCGAGGTGGGATTATTTTCGATGGTAGGAACCAGCAGACTAGTCAGGATTTGAGGGAATGACAAATGCATGTACAGACATCCTTGATAAAAAAAACCTGCACCAGAGTGGCTGAGGCGATTTCCCTTCCACAGGACAATGAAGTAGAAGCTTCTGGACAGCTGGCTTGTGAACGTTCTCTGCCCCCTCAAACCTTTTGAACCTTTGCCACATTTCAGACGTAATTTATTTTTGTAGGGTTTCTTTTTTTTGCGAAGCATCAGCACTAAATGGGTCACGATTGTGAGGTGGAAATACAAGACTGAAAAGTGGGGCGTACGATATTATCTGGCCCCTTTACTGTCAGTGCAGTCAACTTGCGCCAGAAGTTGATCAATTCTGAATTTCTCAATGTTGGCCTAAATCACTGATGATGACAAATGGGATTCAACCTGTATGTAATATAACCTCATTATAAATCTGCTCTGTTATGGTCTCTGAGGTCTGTTAATAGAATACTGGGGAGCAAACAAGCATCATGAAGACCTTGGAACACGCCATGCAGTATAAAGTATGAAGCAGGATTAGCATACGAAAACATTCGATAACCTTTAAGCATCTCACGCAGCCCTGTTGGATCATTAACATTGAAATGGAGAGACTATCAGACGACTGTGAACCTACCAAGACCTGCTCATCCCTCTAAACGTTTGGCCCAAACTCGAATATGCAGCAAAGAGGCCTACAGTCATTCTCCATGAACTGCAGAGACCAACAGCTAAGATGGGGGAATCTGTCCATCGGACAACTATCAGTCACTCACTGCACAAATCTGGCATGTATGGAAGTGGCAAGAAGAAAGCCATCTGTCAAGACAACCGTAAAAACTCCCATTTGAAGTTTGCCAAGCCACCTGTGAGACACATCAAACGTGGGAAAAGGTGCTTTCGTCAGATGAGATCAAAATGGAACTTTTTGGGCTGAACGAAAAATGACTGTACAGCAGTACAGCACACATTTATTGAAATTTTAAAAAAGCCTGACCTACCCGATCATGTCACGAGTGGAGAAAATTAGAAAGTGCTAATTGCTTGCTCACAGTCACCATTTTAAAAAATGGGTGGATATCAAATGTGTTAATTTTACACTTGTTGCGTGGCCAGGCACTCCTGTTGATTTTTATTATTTTTTTTAATGATAGAGACAACACAAGACAAAAAACCAATCAGGCAGATGTGATCAACATGCACCCCGATTAAATAAAGCATTGGACCAAATGAAGTTGGCTGTAAATGTCATTATCTTGTCGGTATTGCACAAGAAATCTATGAATGTGAATCTGACTCAGAATGTGATCATAATAATAAATGCTCTTGCGATGCGAGGGGTTCGGTCTCAATCGGCGGGGTCGTCACAGTGCTTAGAGCCGATCAGCTTCACCAGGGCCTGCCAATGACCACGGTCATGAGCCAGGTCCGCTGCGTCCTTCAGGGTAAGCCCCTGGTGCTGGAGATCCTCCCTGATGACATCAAGCCATCTGGTGTGGGGTGTTCCGCGTGGCCTTTTCCAGCCGGCTGTAGCTGGGTCGAATGAAAAGATGGCACGAGTGGAGTTTTCCCGGCGTAATCGGAAGCCGACGGATGCGTTGAGATGCGCGGGGCTGAAGGGTACGTTTTCGGTGGTCTGAATTTGTAACATGCAGCTGCCAGCTGATGTTCATGATGGTTCTGAGTGCCTGCTGTCAAAGCCATCGATCCTCTTGGCCAAAGTCTTGTTTAAAGGCCAGGATTCTGCACCGTACAAGAGAATGGGAAGAACTGTTGTATTATAGATGCGCATCTTGGTCTTTTGGAACACTAAGTGGTGGCGCCAGAGGGGCCGCCATAGCGACAGCATAGCTGCAGCCGCGAGGGCCCCATCTGCGGGCGATCTCTAGCTTGAGATCGCCCTTGCTTGTAATGTTGGAGCCCAGGTAGATGATGGAATGGACGAATTGAACTTCGTCTGAACCAAAAAACAGGAGGGAAGGGTGGGGTCCGTCACCAATATACCTGTACATACGTTTTTGTTTTCTGACAGTTTACTTGGAGGCCCAGTTTTGCTGCTTCTGTTTGATATATGGAGACAGCACTGCTGAGGTGTTGCTGAACAGGGTTGTGTCATCAGCGTATTCAAGCTCCCGGACCCGGATCATGAGGTGGTCAATGACACAGTTCAAAAGGTCAGGAGCAGCCACGCAGCCCTGTCTGACCCCACTGATAATGGGGAACCACTCTGAGTGCTTACCATTCACACGAACACAGCTCTCTGAGTTGTTGTAGAGTCGCTGGAACAATGTGGATATTTTGGGTGGAACTCCGAGGTACTTCAGGATGTTCCAAAGGGAGAGGTGGTCAACTGTGTCAAAGGCAGCTTTAAGATCGATGAAAGCTATAAAGAGATGTTGGTCCTTCCGAAACTCTCTGACCTTCTCAACAATAAGTCGAAGAGCGGAGATGTGGTCTAGAGTGGACCGGTTGTGGGTATGAAGCCAGCTTATTGAGGTCGGAGGTGGCAGGAAGAGCACGGGTGAAAAGGATACGGGTGAACAGTTTTGCAGGTATGGAAAGCAGTGTTGATGCCTCTGTAGTTGCTGCAGAACAGCTTGTCGCCTTTTCGTTTCCAGAATGGCAGGATGATGCCCCGCGTCCGATCTGTGGGGGGGCCGTTCTGCCACCCACACATGGTTAATGATGTGGGTGAGTCATTGGGCCATGGAGTCACCACCTTCTTTGAGCAGCTCAGCAGTGATGGCACGGATTCCAGGGGCCCTGTGATTTTTGAGCGTTTTTATTGCTGCTCTGACCTCATCGATTGTAAGTGGGTCAGATTTGCAGTTGGGGTTGGGGGTGGCGGAGTTGGCAGCAGTAAGAATGTGATGAACTCTCCTTTTTATGAGCGCTTTAAATGCCACTCCAGTAGATAAGAGTCGCACAGTCAAGATTATTAGATCATAATTTGCTGCAGTGATGTTTCTCCTCACCTTAAAATATTACTAAAGTTCAAACTGAAAATGTAAGTGTGTATCTGTCGTTGTTTACTTTTCCTTTCCAATAAAACCACGCTACCATTAATATAGTGTACGTTACCAGCCGCATGCACAAGGACTGCAACGATGTCTTTCTCTTTATGGGGTGAAAATGCAAAGACGGGTACTGCAGTAGGATGTGAATCTGCCATATGGAGACACTGCTTTGGTTGAATCTGTCTGTGACAAACCAGCCAATGTTCTTTTATGTGACACAGAGTGCAGCTTCCAATAATATGTTTTTATTTTATTTATTTTTCATCCCTTGTATGTTGTTTTTATTGAGTTTTCTTTTCTCTGTCCAACAAAAGCTGAGCTGCCATTCAATAGATCCATCTTTAGTGCATGATACCAGGTCCGTGCACAAGGGCTTCAAAGGTATATTTCTCTGTATGGCGTGAAAATGCAAAGACGGGTACTGCAGTAGGATGTCAATATGTCATTTGGAGACACTGCTTTGTTTCGGTCTGTGAGAAACCAAACGGCCAACGTCCTTTTTTGTGATACCGAGTGCAGCTTCCAAGAATCTTTTGCATTATTTTTATTGAGTCATACACTAAAATAAAACAATTCTATAGTTGAGTGAAGACAATCTAAGATCAGATAAGAAAACCTTTCTTATATCAGTAAATATAAATTATAAAATATAAATATAAGAATTTTCAGAAAATAAGTGAGGGGGTGACTCCAGGTTTTCAGGTCAGGTCTGTCTATTCAATAGCCTGATAGCAGTCTGCAGGAGTCAAGCGGCGGTACCTCTCCTTCTTGCAGCGCGGGTGTATCAGTCTCTGGCTGAAGGAGCTGCCCAGTGCTGTCAGGGTGGCCTGGTAGGGATGGGAGGGTCTGTCCTTCATAGCTTTTAGCTTGCTTAGCATCCTTCTGTTGCCTACCTCCTCCAGAGTGTCCAGGGAGCAGCCCAGGACAGAGCTGGCCCTCCTTGCCAATCGGTCCAGTCTCCCTCTGTCCCGGGCTGAGATGCTGGCTGACCAGCAGACTATGCCACATTGAATGGTTAATCTAAATGACATTTTTATCATTTGTCCTTAACTACGATCGACAGCAGAGCATACATGATGTCACTGATACCTTGAAAATAAACGGCGCATGCGTGTGCAAGAATGCTTTTCTGGCTGAAAACCTCTCATTTCATGATCATCCCAGGTGTTCAGAGGCAGATTTTTCACTGTGTGGAAAGAACGAATGGAATAGTGGATGAGTCATTTTGTGATCCTTTCACCCGACCTGATGACAACCAAACCACCTGCAACAAGGAGCCTTGTCCAGCCATGTGAGTTTGAGACACGACTTGCATCAAGAGCCACGTGTGCAAGTCAACGAGTTTAAAGTTCGACGCAAGTTTGAGGCTGTCCTTCCTTCAGGATTAGTTAGTACTGTACTTAAATTGGCTTTATGATCAGGAACGTAAACTCTTATAAGGTCATATTTACAGTACGTTATATCATCAACTGTCATAAACAATTGATGGAAGTCAATTGTTTTTGTAATTATACGCAGAAAACAACAGTACTTGGTACAGTTAGTTGCTTTTTAAATTCCAATTCCTCTTCCAAGGGCAATGTACAAACCCAATAGAAAACAAACATCATTGTTGATGTGTTATAAAACGTTCCTACTCAAAGAAAAAGTCACTTTTGAGCAGAAATAGCATCGCAGAGCAATTACATTGCTTTCATAACAGCGGCAGCTGTTGTGAAAGCGCTTAACAAAACAGTTAACATAAAGTCAAATAATAAACATAACACACAACATAAAACACGAACAAAAAGTAAAATAATGAACACAACACATAATTGAAAACACGGACAGTCGTGCAGTCCTAACCACACAATTGGCCAGAAACTCAGCAGAGCCGTTTTGTTTCATGCGTGCAATACAATCCAATTCATCCGATGCACAGTACAGTATTTACTTTCAAAGGTCAAATGCATGAGTCAATGTTTATGGCTCCATTGTGAAATTTCCATCCCAATTCAGTCCACAATTGAACGAAATCTGTGTCTCTGATTGCAGATGGTGGGTGGGTGAGTGGCAGAAATGCTCAGCAAGCTGCGGGAGCTCTGGCGTGGCTAAAAGGACAGTGATGTGCATCCAAGCCATCAGCGTGGATGATAAGAAAGCTTTACCGCCTAGTCAATGTGAATCCATCCCAAAACCTGAGTCCGTTTTGTCCTGCAACACAGACACCCCATGCCCGGCAGATTGGACCGCTGGCAGTTGGTCAAAGGTGAGTGTGGCCTGGAATACGACACGTTCACGTAATGACGTACACATCGTCAACAGTTCCCTTGAATGACCACTTAAAAGTGAAGAAACATTTTTGTTCATGAAATAAATGTAAAACAAAAATGCTTAAAGAAAATGAACAATCTGAAACTGTTTTGTACAACTTATGTTAATAAAACTAAGTAACTATAACTATAATGATAACTATAATGACAGCAAAAAAATCATTTGTCTTACATGTTTTTTTGTCACCAGTCTTTTTGTACACCACATTTTTTCGGTTTGCATAAATCCAACTCTCAGCACTGGAAAATTTTTAGGCATGTACCCTGTAAAGGAACTTCTTAATAGATTCACATTTCCCTCATTTGAACTATATTACTTGTCAATGGGCTGCAGTGTCAAGCAGGAGTTTTGTCATGTCGCACATGGACGAGTGGATGAAAATGACATAAATCAAGACAAATGTATTGATATTGAACAATTATTTGTTCATAAGGCAATTAGAGGGGTTAAATAATAACAAGTTGCATGCGTGTATATTTATTGGGGAGCCTTGAGATTAGCTGCTAACCATCATGCTGCAACTTTCTTGTATGGCTTTCTCTTCAGCTTTCTAGCAGATGCCGGAAGGTTTTCTGCCAAAAAGATCCGGTCGGTGTGTGGGGTTCAACTTGAAAACTTCCTCCACCGTGACTGAAGCCTTAATTGCAGTTTATAAAAAGAAAAAGCTCTCCCCCAGTTTCATCAAATCGAAACATTTCCCTCTCATGCTGTTTGAAACATTAAAGCTTCCATCTTGCACAGACTTGAATAATATGATAGTGTGTCTGCACGTTCACGACCAGCCAGATTTTTTATCAGCGTCGGTGGTAGCATTCACATTTTCAATTTAACATGGGATATGTTAAACAAAAAAGAGCAAGGTGTATTTGTACACCTGGGATTTCCACAGGCATGTGTCGACACCAATATCCACGAAACATTGACATGTGCACACAAGTACAATTTTTGTCCAAAAAGTCTCTTAGTGTTTTTATGATATTTCACTCCCCACAAATAGCACAACAAATGAATTAAACTGAGTGTTTGAGTGGAGATTAGTTTTGTAAATATAGTACACGTACCGTATTTTCACGACCATTCGGCGCACCGTGTTGTTGGGCACGCCCACCCTTCACTCATTGGCAGACTTCCGCATGCCTGACGTCACTTTTCTCTATATAAACAGCGTGTCGGCCAGAAGCGCGCTCAGTCAGGCTTTGGAACTCGGCTCATACGCTAGACTTTTAATGGCGCCTTATGGTCGTGAAAATACGGTAAATGTTACGAGTCATGGAGGGGGAAAAAAAATGCAACTAGCCGTCATCTGCTTTCACTCTGTCAAAGTAGCTCGGACGGTCAGACGTTGATTTAATGTATTCTGTCATTGCTTCGTCCATACAGTGTTCATTAACGTGTGGAAGGGGAGTACGTCGGCGTAACGTGACCTGTTCCAGAAACACCGGCGTGGACTGTGACCTGCAAAAGAAGCCCCTCTCTCTGAGTACCTGTTCAATCCAAGACTGTCCTCAAGTTGTGGACAATTTTGGTGATATTGACGGGTCCGGAAGTGGATGGACAAGCGAAGAAGTGTTGAATGAAATTAACTTCATACCTGCGGCCAAACTACCTCCGAAGTACAGTTCCACCAAAATCCAATCAAAAAAGAGTGATCCAAATGACGTGAATAACATCTTTGAAGACTTCCATTATCATAATAAGATAGAAGGTGAAGACAATACTCCTAAAGTGGATGACTTCTACTATGACTACAACTTCATCAACTTTCATGAAGATTTATCAGATGAGAATGCTGGAATAGATTCAGGGAAAAGTCAGGAACAAGATTTTCTGCATGAGGAAGAGCCAACTGGCAGTGTGAGGACCACAACTCTTTCTTTGAAACCTGCAGAACCAGAAAACATTACGAAAGACCCCTGGAGAACATTGGAAACCCCGGAAAAGGAGAACCTTCTGGAAGTTTTGATGACTACCTTGCTGAGGATTATCTTCTGCCTGTTCCCACCACTCAGTCACCTCCAGAACATTCCTCACAGAAAAATGGGTACAATGAGCTCCTTTGGAATGAAAACAATAATGCAAGTTCCCCTTTGAATGACACTACCGGAGAGCCTAGAAAGAGTAAAAATGTGGGGCAAGATGCAGATGAGGCTGAAAATAACCACAATTCCACAGAGGAGGAAAATCACACTGGGGAATTCATTCCATCACATGCTGGTTCAAAGCCTGGAATTCAAGCTGAGGACCGTCACACTGTCACACTGACAGTGAAACCCCGAAAAGAAGATGACTTAAAATTGCACCAAACTTACACTATGTCTCATTTCACTACGCCTAAGACTTTAAGGTCTTCAGTGCCAGGAACTGTTGGAGCTTCAGAGTTATATCTTACTCCAAGTACCAATGAATCAACGGCATTTTCACCTGATCTTCGTCTGGAAAATTTGCACCCGACCCATCTCACCACAGAATCGGTTGCCATTCAAGATAATTCTGACAGAGGCGTCAGTACGAACTCACTGCCTCCCTCTGAGAGTTCCACTCTTCTCCTTACCCCAGATCTTGTCATGTCAGGTAATCAAAGTGACCCTGATGATACCATATTGTCTGCCGGAACACAGTTGCAGCCGCCTACGAACCGGGAAGGATACAGTCAGCCTCCCCCAGATGATTTCCAGCCAGCAACAACGGAACAGAGTCTCATGAAAGCTTCTACTGAATGGACTACAGCAGATTCCTCTTATACATCATCATTTCCATTTGATGACCACGACTACGATCACATCCTATTTCCCCCGATCATAAGATCGGGTATTGCGAGTGACCCGGACTCTTCATACAATCCCCACTGTTGAACAGCGCATCCACCGACGCCATGACCACACCAAAACGACGACGAGTATCTCACCAAGCCAGCATTCTTTTCTTTGGCCAACCCCTCAGACAATATCAGAACAAACGCCAGCCGCCACACAAGTGGCAGCCTTTTGGGTCACTGGCAACTGGAGCTCTGTAAGTCTCAATGAATTAATTCCACTCTGTTCTTGCACTCCAGCAGAACAACATACTTGTCTGTGCTTCACTGTTGCTGGTTTTCTGTTTTATTTTGGTCACTGCAGATATTTAAGTAAGATTTGCCTTATATAACCATTCAATATGATGCCCTGAATTTGCCTCGAAGTGTTGGAAATGCCCAAATATTTTACACAATGATGCATATAACACAGTTACAAACACTCAAAAGTTTTCCATGCTTAGCATGATCTCAGAAATTAAACGAGGTTTCTCATGTACGCCAACGTCACTTGCTCATCTGATGAACAGTCTTTTGTGTGTTGGAATATTTTATCGTGTTTCTGGCCCAGTGCTCTACAAGCTGTGGTCTGGGTGCCATCTGGAGGACTTTGACGTGCAGTACTGGCTCCGAGATTGATTGTGACCCAGTCGAGAGACCCACGCCTGCCCAGCGTTGTTATCTGCGTCCCTGCTCCATGTGGAAAGTTGGGGAATGGACTAAGGTGAGATGAGCCTTGTTTGATTTTTCATTTTATTTTTTTTTGTCCACCTTGGGGATTTTGAATTTGCATTGATGACATTCCACGTACTATTAATTTGTGTTCTGTTTGCGTTCAACACATTTAACCAGTTGATGGCTTTGAGGCAAAAAATTGTGACTGATGGTTCTGTTTACCTCTAGGGTCCAGACTGTCCTTTATCTATTAGTCTATGGCTTGGCTTGAAGCAAGAGTGGGCAATTAATTTTCCAGTGTGACTGTGTGAGAAACTGTCATGGATGTAGAGTTACTCATCATATTTTTTGTGATATTATTACACTTACTGAGTCCCGTAACACAATTTTGGGACAGCGACACAAATTTAATCACATAATTTAAACAGGGAATCAGGCTAATGCATCACCTACAAGGCAAGCTATTTCATTAAATCAATCACCACAACCAGAATTTCTTCACCCCTGGGAAAGTAATGCAGCAAAGTTGATTGGATTGCCCATTCTATCCCTCTTCCAAGCGTTTCATTTGATTATACATGATCATCAGCAATTTTCATGGCTGAGAAGCCACTGTTTGTGAGACCAGTCACTGTCATGGTTTCCTGAAATAAAATGCAAAACACTGTGCTTTTTAGGTATGATTTTAATGACCCGTGCGCCATCAATCGCCGTGCGTAAAATTGTGGTCATCCTGGTCGGCTGTTCGCGATCAAAATGCAAATCCGGCTGCCTATGAGCCGAAGACGTCCGGTGGTCGATGACGTCACGCCATGGCAACTCCAATCGGACAAACTACAATACACCCCATTAAATTAGATTTTGATGCGCTTGTTTATTTATTCCCATTTTTGGTTCCATTCACCTCAAACCTTTGTTTTCATGTAGGAAACAGAATTACAACATGAACTGAAATTCAAATTTTTCTTACCCTCTGTCTTGAAGGCTTGTGCGTATATACATGTTTAATAAAATATTGAACATTGCTCTCATTTAATAGCGAATCACAATTAAAAGCGTGTTCCCATTGTGCATTTAGTACTGGAAAATGTACTGATGCATTCCGAAAGTCAAAGCTGCTCTGTATATCTATGTATGCATAGCCAGGTGTGTTTTAAATTAGTGTTTGTAGACAGGCAACAGATAAGAATAAGCCCACTGAAGATCTGGAATACAAAACAGCTCATTTTAGAAGACACCCTTGAACCAAATGACTGCGCTCTCTTTTTTCAGTGCTCCAGGAATTGTGGGGGTGGTATAAAATCTCGAGAAGTCCAGTGTTTCGACATGCGTGATCAGAGACCTCTACGACCTTTCCACTGTCGAGCAATGTCCTCCAGGCCACAAAGCCAAATGACCTGTAATCTTCAACCATGCCTTGACTGGTACACTTCTTCCTGGGGACAGGTGCCTAACATGACACTTAAATTGAGATCATTGCTCCTCTCGCACAACCTACTGTGGCTGCCTTAAGGGGAGGTTTATGAAATGAAATGTTTTTGACAACAGGCCATCACATCACTTTTAAGTCTGCTTGACATTTAGAGATGCCATTAACTGCTTGCTAGGAAGCTGAAAATAAGCTAACGTGTTTATTTTTTTTTTCCTTCCAACATCTTATTTTGAAAATGGTTCGCTCAAAGGTCTCGGTTTGCTTTTCACAAACGTAATGAAAGAGACGAACACACACTCTTTCAGGTTGTTTCTGAAGGTCACTTGTTCTTTTTACTATACACCATAAACGGTTGCACTTGTCTCACCTGCCACCTTGTACTGTGTCCATCGTATTGTGTAGCTGTAATTGTGTGTGTGTGTGTGTGTGTGTGTGTGTGTGTGTGTGTGTGTGTGTGTGTGTGTGTGTGTGTGTGTGTGTGTGTGTGTGTGTGTGTGTGTGTGTGTGTGTGTGTGTGTTGAACTCAGTGTTCGGAGGTTTGTGGAGGTGGAGGACAGCAACGACTAGTCACCTGCCCAGAGGAGGACCTTTGTGACACTGGCCTGAAGCCCAACAACATTCAGCCCTGTAATACTCAGCCTTGCCCTCAATGGCTAATTGGATCCTGGGGACAGGTATACACTATGGAAACACACACAATGTATAGGAATGGCATGTGACCTACTCTATATACCGTATTTTAACGACCATTCGGCGCACCGTGTTGTAGGGCGCAGTCTCAGTAACGGGTGCTATTTCTGTATTTTACACATACACCAAACGCACTGTATTATTGGGCGCAGCCAGGGGTGGTAAAACATACGCCAGTTTAAACATATGGAATGGATGCACGCACGCTAAAAACACGTTAGCTTGAAGCATAGCATAGCATGCTAAGACATGCTAAAAACACGTTTTTAAAAAGGCAACGGAAGCAAAACTGAGATCGGTTGTACTTTATTTCGACATCTTACAATGTACTCACGTTTTTCGATCAATCATCACCCAGAAATCCATCAAAGTCCTCATCTTCTGTATCCGAATTGAACAATTCTGCAAGTACCGGTATTCCATAAAAACGCCGGGTTCCCTCTCGTCACTCTCATTGCCATGTGGCACGCCCACCCTTCACTGATTGGCGGCTGCTTTCCCGCATGGTACATGCTACCGCTGTTTCAATTGTTTGTCTTAGTTTTGGAAACATTACTATGAATATTTGATCCATTTCATGCTCAAGGTTAACAATGTATAATAAATGGGATTGAAAGGACAAATGGCAAAAAACAGGTGGATTTTGTTGCTTAACTCAAATTCCACAAAGGCAATATGAATCAGAATGTGAAGTTTATACTAGTAGCGGTACCTAGAACATATTATTGTCAAGAAAATTTTGGGGTAGACCTCCCCTTAAATGTTCTTCTTTTTTTTTTTTCAAATCACACATTATCCATAATGTTGCCTTAAAAATAAATACATAATATATACCAAAAAAATATGAAATCAAAATAAACAATAATAATCCTGCCTTTATTATGGATAACATTTACCACTCAAAACTGGAGCTAATTTCAATCAGGTCCCTTTCAATGGGCATTTAAACTTTAATTATCAGGAACAAAACACTTTTCACCCCTATGAAAGATTGTGAAGAAGTTGAGATTATTCCCTCATGATCTTGGAAGTTATATGTCACATAGCCCCTGAAATATGCTCGGTTCCCCTGGTTGGAAAATAACACCACCCACACAGCACATATATAAGTGCATCATTCATCCTTGTATGATTTTGTGTCATCTCTCACACACACACACACACACACACACACACACACACACACACACACACACACACACACAGAGCAAGGATTAGGACTTCTTTCCCGATCACTGCTCCTTCTGTCATCTCCCCACATGACTGCTGATTGCAGGTCTCACACAAAGGCCTTTTCACTGTCACATCAGCAGAGCCATAACAACCACTGAGAATCATATGGTGTCAGGATGAACATAAATGTGACTATATTTCAGATGATGTGTGTAATCGCAAAACAGAACGCGCGCACGCAGAAATAACAGTGAAACCATTTGATTGACATAACGGTTATTCTGCTTTGAGGAACGGGCAAGATGGAAGCATGGGTGAGAAAGACCAAAACTGGGACCCCAAATCCTTCATACTGTGAAGCAGCATTACTAATTAGAAGACTGTGGACCAATATATACAGTGCCCCCTATATTTATTAAATTCTATTTATATGACAGAAGCATAATCTCATACGTAAAATTGTAGAAATGGTTCAGCAGACACGGAGCCAAGCTCCTCGCCCCAAATCTCAACTCCGCTGATAAGATGTGGAGTGAAGAGGAGAGGACCCAGGTCGCTGCATGATCCCTCTTACTCTATTTGCCCATCTTTTGAAACATTATAGAGGAAGATATGGTGCTGTTTTGTTGGCTTTACAAGGTATTGACATCAGGAGCGCTAGTAATTGTGCCACATATGATTTGATGGAAAACAATTATTTCTTAATGTGGGATTTTTTCCACCCAACTGAATAAATGCACTTAAGAAATGAGAGTCCTATGTTATGTAGGAAAAAAGAACGGAATTTATGAGAAGCTAATAATAATTATGGAATGAAATGTAGCTCTAGGGGCGGCCCGGTAGTCCAGTGGTTAGCGCGTCGGCTTCACAGTGCAGAGGTACCGGGTTCGATTCCAGCTCCGGCCTCCCTGTGTGGAGTTTGCATGTTCTCCCCGGGCTTGCGTGGGTTTTCTCCGGGTGCTCCGGTTTCCTCCCACATTCCAAAGACATGCATGGCAGGCTGATTGAGGACTCTAAAATTGTCCCTAGGTATGAGTGTGGGCATGGATGGTTGTTCGTCTCTGTGTGCCCTGCGATTGGCTGGCATCCGACTCTGGGTGTCCCCCGCCTACTGCCCGGAGACAGCTGGGATAGGCTCCAGCACCCCCCGCGACCCTAGTGAGGATCAAGCGGTTCGGTAGATGAATGAATGAATGTAGCTCTATGAAAAGGAAGGAAAAAATGCTGTTTTGTTTTGTTTTCAGCTGCAGTGTTCAACATGATTACACCCCAACAGATTTGTTACAAGACCCTGCATTTTGAGATCTCAAGTTTTTTGTCCATAGCAAAATACTCACAAATTTGAGCCACTGAATCCACATTTTTTTTTAAACGTGACGGTGTCGAGTATTCATCTGGAGGAATTGACCACTGATTAAAATCACAAAAGCAAGGGCAAGTTTTTTTCGTGCATCCTTTATAAAGTTTAGCCTGATTCCAGTGTTGCTGAAGTACCGAACGTCCTCCCACAACTTTCATCAAAATTTCACAGTATGTGCAGGTATGAGACACTTTCTGAAATGAAAGTCATCAGATACTGGAATGGAAGGGCTGCAATACCAATCGAAACTCTCATTAAAAAAAAAATCTACAAGCTCTCTTCTTCCCCAGAGCTGCATCTTAAACCAAACTGTAACTCCTGACTGCCTCAAATCATGGCAAACACCTTAATTAGCTCTTTCTGCAACCTTTGAAGTGAATCATTTTTAAGTAATGAGTGACAAATGTTCCCTTCAGTGCTCAGCGTCCTGTGGCAGTGGAGTGCAGCGGCGACTCATCAAGTGTGTGAACACAAAAGCTGAAACAGAAGAAGAGGTGGTTTCATCTCAGTGTGACCATGAGGTTCAACCGAGGAGCACACAGAAGTGTCACTTGGATGAGTGTCACAAGGATCCTTCCGGTGAGAAGATGACTTGCATTACGTATAGTACACAAACAATTTGAAATTTGTATCCACTCCTGTTGGTTAATGTATTTTGTAACTCACTTCAGTGCCATTTTTTTTCTCATTATGGAGCTCAACTTAAGCGTTTTTGTTTTCTTTTCAATGAAAAACAATCGGTTTGGTTTAACCCAACTCACCTTTTTTCAAATGGCGATTACTAAGGAATGTAATAAGGAAGAACCATACTTTTTTTTTTCTATTGGAATCCAATCTTTCATTTGTTACACATCCATGTTTACAAAGTCATCGCCCCCAATATTCTGTCAGCCTTGAAAGATGACTCACAATGCTCGAAATTGGCTGGCACTCGAGGGGTTGCCTTCAGAAAATTACTTTTGGCATGTATTTAATTGAATATAAGTTGAAAAAAAATGTGAACATCATCGTATTGTATTTTTAAATGTGTTTTACATAAATTTGCAACATCATTGGAATTGAGGTTTGGACAACTGTAATTTTCAATCATCATGTTAAATGACTGTGGTGTGCTACAAAACATCTGTATCTTTATCGGTGGAAAAAATCCCTCGTTGCTGATGTGCCTTTGCCATTATTATCCCCGCAGGAGGTTATATTTGTAGAGGAAGGAAGAAACCTCCGACGAGCAGCATGCGGTCGGCTATGAAAGTGATATGAGCTCCTGGCTCACATAGATTGAACACATGCCACAAAGTAAAGTAACAAAGTGCCATCTTATTACAACTTACTTTTGTTTTTAAACTGAATAAACATTTCAAACACCTCTAACAAATTAATTCACCAGAAAACGATCACTAAAAAAGTAAAAAAAAAACCTTTTCTACTGCCTACAACTCATTGTTCGGATCATTCGCCGCATCGTATTATGAGGTTGGCGGTAGTGCTCTTGAGTGGTTTAGGTCCTATTTAGCCGACAGAACCTTCTGTGTCAGCCTTGGCTGCTCTGAGTCACGCACTGCTCCCCTGTCATGTGGTGTTCCACAGGGCTCAATTCTGGGGCCTCTGCTGTTCTCGCTGTATCTGCTCCCATTGGGTTCCATCTTAAGGAAACATGGTATTCCCTTCCACTGCTATGCAGATGACTGCCAGATCTATGTCCCACTGAGCAAAAAAGAAACCTTCTCATTAAAGCCACTCCTGTCTTGCCTGGAAGAAATAAAAACCTGGATGGCACAAAATTTCTTGAAATTCAACGAAAAGAAGACAGAGGTGATACTATTTGGTCCCAGTGGCCCTTGTACATTCCATCCTGTAGACTTGGGCCTCCTGTCTCCTTATCTTAAGTAATTGACACTCCCCTTCAAATGTTTAGAATTGCTATCATGTATCGGTTTAAATTGTGAATATACTACAAACTACGACCCTTAAACACTAAAATGCAACTATTACAGCAAACTGCATCAAGGCAGGGGTTCGTGTCAAAGACCGAATTTGGCACGTGGAAGTGCAGTGCTGTAGCATCAAGAGTTTTACGTTTGAAAGTAATAGACTGCTGTAATTCACGACGCCGATACATATGACTCGCTCCTTACGTGATTTGCATGACATCGACTCAACTCAAATCGCTCAGTGAGGATGTTCCACGTTGCCGCTTGTTGATTACTGTTCTATATTGGGTCTGCTGGAGCCCAAGGGATGATTATGGGTGAGGCGGGTCAAGCATCGCCAATAGGAGAAGAGACATAAACAGGAAATGAGGCATATTTAGTTGCAGCTGCTGCCTTTGTTCCTCTCTAATGCAATCAAGTGTTTATTATGTGCATACACATCTAACATACGACATCAGACCGTGTTTAATGGTCAATACGCTTTTGCAGTTGGTTTAGAGTTCATGATGGATTTTAAAGAATCTCTGAAGAAAAATGCATAACCGTGCGGAACGGACAAATATGAACATCGGGCATTGCATAATCATGTTACAACAAAATTATGGGAAAAAATAGTGATGAAACTAGCTGGTACATTTTGTGGCAATTGCTGAAATCCAATGAATTCTGGAAGTCTCAAGGAGACAAGCACTACCTCATATAAGAGAATATTGGCCCACGTTTTTCATGTATGCTCAACGTCTAATACAATGTCTAAAAAAGCCAGACAACCCCAAACATACCATACATATTATATGATAAATTGGAGATAGCAGGGTTCTCAAACTCAATTTATGCGGGGGATAATACCATCTTTTTATACACAGCAGCCATTAAGCTTGAAGTCTGTTACATCATAGCAAAGAGCGATTGATGCCATTGAAGTGTGTCCAATTTAGGACTGAAAACATTTACTTTTACTCAAAACTCCCCAAATAGTTAAGGAAAAGGTCTCCATTATGGACTTGGAAATACTTTCAATCATGGATTGCAAACCTAAAAGGGCTTTCAAATGCTCCAGTTTATTAGAAAAACAGGGATCACTCAGAGTAGCTCAGCAAGTGCATTTCAATATTTGAGTTGGAGTTCTCTTCTTTTAAAGCCATCAAGCCCCCCCCCCCACCCCCACCCCGGGCTGGCTTCCAGATTTTGAATTGTAACCGGAAAGAGTGGGCTTTTTATTATTTTTTTCTTTTTTCTGGGAATACCTGTTGAGCACTTCCTGCCACTTCATAATGAGACAAAATGACAGAGAAAGCAATGAGTGCTTGATAGGCACACGATTTGTAAAGAGCTCACTCTGTTTTGCTGAATGCTCTGCTTTTTCAGCAACATGAGCAGAGGAGGATTCAGTAACAAGAATTCCAGATGTTTCCTTTTCTCCCTGACAGTGGAACAGACCAAAAAAGAGAAATGAGACAACATCGGATTTAACCTTTTTTTTTTTCTTTTTTTTTTTAATCTGACTTTTCACCCAGGGAACTCCAAAGTCACTTATCTGGCAACGCTACTCATTCTCAATGTAATTCCCAGGTCAACCATAAAGTTTGCACCACATTTCTGTCCGTTGGCCTCAAATTTCACCTCTGTGTCTTTTCCCCTAAACAGGAGAAGTTTGTCTCCGCGATCGTCTCACATCCCGCTTCTGTCAGACTCTGCAGTGGTTGGGCCGTTGCCAATTGCCAAACGTGCGAGCGCAGTGCTGCAAAACCTGCAAGCGACAGCCAGGCCGGACCAGCAGCATCAGTCACCACTGAGTCACGAGCAAGGCAACCACTCATTGATGAAATGTGGATTTTTGTCACCCCAATAGACTGCCGGTTTAACTCCACTGTTCAGTAACGGAGGGAATGTAAATATTTAGGTTCACTTTGTTGATAATATATTGCCCAGAATGGCAAAACTGTCACTGACAAAAGGCTACAGAAGATGGCGCTCTCCCATCAATGTAGCCAGCTTAGAATATATCTACAGTCAAACCTCGGTTTTCGAACGTCTCGGTTCTCGACCAATTCGGTTTTCGAACAAAAATTTCGAGTTTGAGCGCACTTGAATGCACCACATGACTCCTCTCGACTTCCTTACACGAGGGAATGACGCTTCCTCGGGTAGACGAGGAAGTGACGCTCCCTCGTGTCGCTTTCCACGGTGAGCAGACGTGATCAATAAAGTTTTTATTTTAACCACAGAGCGTGGTTTCGGTTTTCGAACAATTCGGTTTTTGAACAGCCTTCTGGAACGGATTATGGACGAAAACCGAGGTTTGACTGTACTGTATGTATATATATATATATATATATATACACACACACACACACAACTAGAGAAATGACATATCAATGTTTTTGGTTGGTAACAGGTACAATAGAACTGAATGTATAAATTAAATGTGTAAATTCGCATTTACTGAGGAGGTGCTGACATTCCATACGTGTCTGTTTACCAATGCTTCATTTCTGCGAATGAAAGGTGACTCGACGTGATATTCTGTGGTTGCAAGACAATTGTAGCGGTGCAACATTCAAATGTCTTCTCTTGGATGATTGGAATCATCTCAATCATAAGCTGCGCAACAGCTGGTTGGACGTCAAAACGTGTTTCCAAATTTTGACTCATTTAAAACTTCGTCACAGCTGTCTGTAGTTTTCAATCTCAGTCCCGTTCTCAGTACAAGTGATAGTTAAGGTTAATGCATGATCCACTACGCACATTTTTAATATTCCACTTAAAAACAATGTTTAATGGTGCTCAAGGAAAGTACAAGAATCGTTCAGGGATGATGCGATGATGACAACAAATGGAGAAAATTGTGCTGCAGCACATTTGGTGCTTGGGACAGCGTAGGCGGGCCTTAATTAAAAATTTAAATACTGTACCTTTCATATCGTTCCTGACTTTTGAGAGTAAATTAAGTGTCACTCACATGCAGATTTGTATTACCTCGGTAACTGGTGCCAAACTCAAGGCCCCGGGGGTCAGACCCGGCCCGCCCTATCATTTTATGGGGCCCGCGTGAGTAAATTATGTGTATCAATTTCATGTTACTTGCTAAAATGTCCAATTCGTCTTCATTTTGAAAAACGTTGCGATATTCTCGGCATCTTCACTGGTCTCTTATTTCAAAACTAGTTATTATTCAATTTGTTGTTTATGGTGTTTATTTATTTGGGATCACTGACATCCGAAGGAAACCGTCACTCTGATGTGGCCTACGACAAAAATGAGTTTGACACCCCTAACCTACATCGATATGTCCAGGTCATATTAGCGTAGGCTTTTGGAATTGTATTTCGGTGTGTATTGGTCTTTTCTACATTGAAACGCACGGTGCCACATGTTGTAGGATAATTAGTGTTGGGGTTTTTGTTGTTGTTTTGTTGTTTTTTTAAATATATATAAAAATATTTTCTGAAACAAAAATCGGCAACTGCAAACCTCAGACCCAGTTCTCTTTCTGTAAGTTTCTTTTGAAGGTTTTTGATGCCGCATAAGAAACCAGAAATACACAGGCGTGTGTATTAATGGCAAATGATCACAGCCTGCCATAAATCAAACATGTGGAAAAGAAAACCGCCAGCTAGGAACCCATAATTCCGTGAGAGGTAACACGACTCTAAATGTATGTTTTCTAAATGTATGTATTTCATACATTCACTCTGAAAGGTCACTCGGTTTTCGACTGCAATTTCATGCATTTATCTGGTGTCAACAACCAACTGATGTCACAGGTCAACTAGAAATGCATCTCATATGTCATCATATGTCTGACATGTGAGCAGCCAGGTTTTATTTGGTATTGCAATTTAATTTCATTGTATTCTTAACATTAACGGCTACTTATACTTTAACATGGACTTGGACATGGATATGTATCATCAGTTCCTCCAACCCGCGAAACCAAATGAAATGCAATTAACTTCAAGCTGTGCTCCAAGTGGATTTTCTCAGTCCGGGATTGTGATTTTGTTTTAACTCAAGCGAACAGCTTTAAAAAAAAAAAATGCTGATCCACTGCAATAACATCTCAGTCCTTGCCGTGGCGGTCCCTGCACACGTCTCAGGTTATCTTACATCTAACGTTGGTGCTGGCATTGGTGCTGGCATTGGTGCTAATGTTACAAACAGTGTTCATGTATATGTGCTTTGCCTCGCCTCATGCTAAAAAAAAAAAGGTCGATTTGTTCCCAGTCCAAAAATCAAGTGGCTTTAATCTTGCTTGTCAAAAAATGCAGTGACCTTTGTCAATTTGTCTTGCCACGGAGGCGTAAACACAAAACCTACCGCATCTAGTGAGCTGCATTAAAAGGAAAACATTTTCCCCCACTGCTTCCTTCTTATTTTTGTGAGGTATGCATTTATGGCATGACACGCGATTATTTCAATGACATGCAAATTACATATTTACTGGTATATTTGATTTCATAGTAGTGTCGTTTTTATGGTGACAAGTGTGTCAATCCATGCTTTCTAAGACAGAAAAAAATGTGGAAAAAAATGCTTGGAAGACAAAAAGAGCAATCGCAATGAACTATCTTGACAAAGGGTTCAGATGATGGTGTCACAGCGTGTAGTCTGCATGCAAATGGATTAGAAAATAAAACTGCCGATGAGGTTATTGCCAAATGGACCAGTCGTTGAAACAGATAACACAAATAGCTGAGATGTAAACACCAAAGGGAATCTTCTTCCTTTTGCTGTAACTAGCGGAGATTTCCAGGCGTGACCATAATGCTGCAAGATTCACTTACCTGAAATCGAATTAGTCCACTTTTAATTTCACACAATCCACTGAGGTATTAGAGCAAGGAACACAACTGAAATAAAACGGATATAACGAGTTGACACACCCCTGCTGAAATTGCAGGTTTCTGTGAAATTAAAAAAAAAGGAGACCGAGCTAAATAATTTCAACGTTTTTTTTTCCACCATTAATGGTATAAGCTGCACAATGCTAATGGAGGGTGGGGTGGGTGATGAAATGTATTAGAGAGGGGAAGTACTGTATAAGTTTGCAAGCCCTCTTTTATTTGGGGACGTGACTGTTTTCAGAATTCACCGAAGACATTCAAAATCATATTAAATTGGAGTCGGTGGCTTCATTTAGATGATAATGATGGCAATACTTTGCATGAATATGCAAACACATTCAAAAGTGATGATCAATTCAACTCGATAAAAAATTCAAAACAGTGTGCTGAATGAGATGCATTTTAATACGATACACACAAAAGCAAAACCTTCAATTTTTCTCCAAACTTATTGAAACAGTCCAAATGAAATCGGCATGCAGAAATGTATGCGTATATTTATTTCTCACACTCAATAATCCACAGGTGGCAGAGTAACCATTTCGGCAAACTCTTCATAGTTTACAACTCCATTTGGCTTGATGTTTGCCTCTTTGAACAGCTCATCCACTAGAAAAAGCAAACAGAAAATAGCTTTCACAGAACGTGCCAAAAGGCCGCGCAATGATACATTATCGTGTGTCGAAAGAGACCCAAGTGTGTCGAGCAGCGGTCTCCAAGGACACTGAGAACGCAATGAAATTTGTGTTCCAAATTCAAACGAACTGCTTGGTGGAAACCATGCTTCACGTTTATTTGATGTAAGCTTCACTGCACCAGCACAGCATCGCATGAATAAACTTTGAATACACTCTGCAGTACCTGACTTCCTGCCATAGACAATATCATTGTCTCACAATCATTTGTAGACTTCAGTTTGACATTTTAACGCATTGATTATTTTGGATGTTTCTTTTCCTGACCGCATTTGGCCAAATTAGGAAAACAGTGAGTCATTGTAATAACAACCAGTTTTTTTATGTTAAATGAATAACAATCAATCAGTCTGAAAATGATTGAATGATAGACGGCAGACCCCTCCGTATTTTAAATCATATTTCAAGTGACTTGTGCTTTCGATATACGTATATTATTTTTTTAATGTTATGATTTACAAAGTCCCAAAATTGTGATGTCATGTTCTGAAAAGGTTTGAAAGCACTGACATGTTCGCAACCAGTGTCAACTGGAGAACATGACAGCAATTCTGTTGACTGGCAGGACATGTCAGAATTTTCAGCATCTTATGGGGGGGGCATCAATCATCACGGGATGGCTCATGGTTATCAAGATGTTGTTGATCCAACAGGCATCGGGTATATTCGTGATGGTTTACAGTGACTGAAGTGTCATGGCACTTGCATTTCAATTATTTTCCACTTGAAGAATAGTAGTATGGAGGACAAGACTGCTACGCAAAACCGAAGCCATAATGTTTGACTCTTGGCCTTTTATCTCGGTGTAGTACACATTGCATGCATTCTATAAGAGCTGTCATTATAGTAACACCAAGTCAATATTTAGTTACTGTATTTTCCGCACGACAATGCATTTCAAAGTACAAGGTGCATCTTTAATGAATGGACTATTTTAAAACTGTTTTCATATTATAGGCCGCACCGAATTATCAGGCGCATGGAATAGAAGCTACAACAGTCACTGCGGTTGCGTTATTCATCCACTAGATGGAGCTATGCTAAAGGGAATACAATACAATCCTGCTTTATTTATGTCGAGCTTTCACAGAGCTGCAGCTCTCACAAAGCGCTTTAGGGAACATTTAAAATACAGTGCGCCTAATAATCCGATTTGCCTTATATGTGAATCAATATTCTGATTTCTTGGATGCAGTATTTTAAATGTTGGCTTTTGAGAAAATTGAATGCTTTTAGGTGTGCCTTATAGTGCAGAAAATATGGTAGTTTATGTTCTTCTGATGGTGAAATGTTTCACCCCCGTCATTCAGATCTCCATTTTGGTAGTTCATTAAATAATGCACGAAATTCTTAATACCGGTGATATAAAAAATGCAGTACCTGAATTTTATACCAATTTACTACAAAATGCGGCAAAGTCGTCAAGAATATTATTTGTCGTAAAATCTGGCGTAAATACAGCATATTTTGTGATGAACATTACATAATGACATACAGTAGTACAAAGTAAAAATGATGATGATTATTATTATTGTTATTATAATTATTGTTATTATTATTTGCACCAGTAAAGAAAATAGAGCCCAATTAACATGTACTGGTCTATATAGGGAAAATACAACTTTTTTCAAGTGAGACTCCAAAAGCAGTTTGATTTTGTTCAGGTTTCATCTGAGTTGGACCGGTATTTTCACTTTGTGCATGGAAAAAAAAGACATTTTGCATGAGTGTTGACATTTTGGTCATGTCTTCGAGACTGTCCTCAGTCATGTTGAGTGAGCCTTTTTCTTACCTTCTTTGACAGTAAGTTTCTCTCCTAACATGGTGAGCTTGGCTCTCAGCTCCGAGGCTTGAATGTATCCTTTCTTCTGTTTGTCGGTCATCCTCAGGGCTTCAAGAATTTCTGTCTTAGGGTCTTCCTGTTGGATTTGCCGGTGCATCATGGTCAGGAATGTAGAGAAGTCCAAGCTCCCTGACTTTTCTAAAACATAACCAACCAATTTTTATGTACCGTACTTGGTATATTCAATTCAAGTGAAATAGCCACGGACAAGCTTGAGTTACTGCACAAATGTGTTTTGCGAAGCTTATTGTTATTGTTATTTGGTTGCTTGATTACCCATTTTGTGAACTTGAAGATGTCTTTCAATTTCACCAAGTGTGGGGCTGGTACCAAGGCAGCGCATAACTGTGATCAGGTCCTTGACGTCAATCCTTCCCTTTTGTTTCTTGTCATACAATGAGAAGCACTCCTTGAACTCTGAAAGGAAAATTCAATCGTGACTTATATCAACAGTTTCATCCCATTCAAAAATATCTGTAATCAAACAAGTTCACTTGAGGAAGTAGACGGACATTCGAAATCACACATTATTGCCATTTGACTGCAGAGTGCCGCACAACAGTTGACTGTAACACAATTGAAAAAGGCGCACTTGCAAGTCCCCTTCAAACATTCTGTTGTGCACGACAGGGGGAAAGGATTGTGCTGCGAAGCAATCTTACCGTTGATTTGAGCTGGTGTAAAGAATTTTGCCTGTGTGATGAAAGACCAATGTCCAATTAAAAACTCATGCTGGTCTTTGAAAATCTAACACAAAGAATTGTTCTTACCATTTGAAAATATTGAAGTTGCTTTCCAGGAAGAAGAAATTAATTTCCTGAAGTCTGTCCCTCCACCTGTTTAAAGTCCAACACCACCAGGCCTGCAGGTAATTTAATATGTGTTGCTGTGGAAACACAGATACCAGATCCAAGGTGCAGTTTAACCCTATCCCTTCTGAGCAAGCGACAAGAGCAACAGTTCAAATGTTCAACAAACACTTGATTTATAGTACATTTGAGTTTGAATGAAAACAGATGGAAAATTGACAGGGTGAGTTAAAAAAAACAAAAAAAACATGATAATAGTATTAACAAAAAAATGCAGCTTCATTACTATCATCATATCACTCATGGCGCAGTGGTACATTCTCCTGACTTCCACGCAGGCCGCCTGGGTTTAGTTTCCACTCGGTGATGGTGTGAGTGTGAACGGTTGTCTGTCTCTACATGTTCCCTGTCGCTGTCGGGCAACCAGTCCAGCATATGCTTTTCGTCCAATGTCAACTGGCGTAGGCTCTAGTTTCTTGAAACCCTGAATTGGATGAACGGTATAAAAGAAAATGGATGGGCGGAAATTATTATGATACTAATCATGATGTATTATATGTCATGCCGACAATAAAAAAGTTAACATTTATCTCGATATCGGTAATAAAAAAAAGATGAGCAAGTCAACTAAAATCAGTAAGGATACAACAAAAAACAAAATGAATCAATTTAGAGTTTGACCAAAATGTGCCCTATATTTTGAAGCTACAACTGTGACGATAACGCACGTGCTGCCACCTAAAATCAAATCTTTAGCCTACGGTGTATCTTGAGACGCATGAGCAGCTGAGTGTCTCTCGATACATCCGGGAGGATCGTAATCGAATGCCCCAGCCAACTCATTTGGCTCCTCTCAATGGAGAGGAACAGCGGCACTACTCTGACCAAGCTTCTCACCCTATCGCTAAAGGTGAGCCCGGGTAGCCCGCGGAGGAAACTCATTCCGACCGCTTGTATTGATGATCTTTCAGTCCCAGCCCACAGTGACAAAAGGTGAAGGTGGGAACGTTGATGGACTGGTCAATAAATACCTTCGCCATTTGGCTCAGCTTTATCTTGACCACACCAGACCGCTTAAGAGTCCACATCTCTGCAGACGCTACATTAATCCGCCTATCCATTTCCCCTCACTCCTGAATCAGACCCCAACATACTTGAACTCGTCCTAATGGAGCAGTGGCTCCCTTGCCCCCTCTCAGACGTAAGCAAGCCCATGAGAAAGAATTGATTGTAGCAGATT
Source organism: Hippocampus mohnikei (assembly GCA_026261675.1). Classification (NCBI taxonomy): domain Eukaryota; kingdom Metazoa; phylum Chordata; class Actinopteri; order Syngnathiformes; family Syngnathidae; genus Hippocampus; species Hippocampus mohnikei. The sequence continues at coordinate 5,154,270 of JAKGUB010000340.1, forward strand.
GTATTGTGGGGTATCAGAGTACAGCGGGTTGAATACAATGCAAGCCACACTTTTCAGATCTATAATAGCTTAAAGCTGTGTATCATATTCACTGTACTTGACAATCACATGCTACTTTGTGTTTGGTCTATCAAATACAATCTGGAAAAAAAACGTTTCGGGTTATAAGATCAAATGTTTTTTTTCCTTCCCAATTCAAGGGGTACAGACACCTTTTGAAGGCACTGTGTATGCGATAAGTACTTCACATATGACTGGCATCAGGCTCAATCCTTGTTCCTCCAAAATCCTCACTTTTAAAGAGACCCAACGACATGTTTACTTCATTATTAACATTAGATCGTCAAAATGAGCAAGCTATTTTCAACACTTTAGATTGATCAGCGATTTGTAAAAAATATCACACACGCACGTGGACTGATCGATAGTATGGATTTGTGAAAGAAAATAAGAAATTCACCAAATTTGGACATGGGAGGTTTCAGGGTGAAGCTAGCAAGATCAACATATATTTAAACGCTGCACAGTAAAATCAAACAAATCACAATATAGACAGTGGCACATGTGCCAATAATTATACTGTTTGCTTGGGAGCAGAGGTTCTTTCCAGTAATCCACGACAGCGCTGATTTTGTGCATTCTATTCTTCTTTTATTATTGAGGTCGGCACAGTCGTGAGCAGTCAGGACAGTGGCTGTTGAATACGCAGGTGAACATTGGTTCTGCCTTGACAAACAGGTGTCGAAAACGTAATTTGAGAAATACTGTCAACAATTCCGCAATGACAAAAACATAATAGCTGTAACACATCGGAAAGAAGTTCTAACATAATTTTGTTCCTTGATCGCGGGCTATCTTCTCTAAAAAGAAAGGAAAAAGCAATCCGGTTTCAAGCCAACAGTAAATGGTCATATGGAGTAACAATGTACAAACAGTTCAGATTAGTGCTCTTTCATGATATGTAACATGTAGAAGGACCAAGGTTCCGGAACGTACACTAAACCAGGGTACTTGTTGCGTAGCACCGGGTCATTCCATAGATAGACAACCCAGAGTGTCACGAGAAGAACAGTAACACTAAAACTATGGAATAAGAAAAGACCATTGCTGTCAGGGCTCAGGCCGTTATGCTTTTGATAAATCACCAGAGCCACCATCGCAACATAGGTGAGAAGAAAGAGTTCAGTGATTTGTCCTTCCGTGACCAAGTACCTGCGGTGGAAAGGAAACAAAGACACAATTGGACTGCAAATTAAAACAACTTTGACATTCACAAGAGCCAAGGCAATGAACAAGCACGCAGATGTAGACAAGCGAGTGGGAAGGTGAGGCAGACAGTGTTAATAAAAATTCAAATGATCTATATTTATTTATTTATTACATGTTATAATGTTTGACCTTGGAGGTTAGCCTTCAAACCTGTTTGTCAGAGGTGGAAGTGATTAGGTTTGCCTTGCCAAGAATAACCTCTTAAGTCTGGCTGTGATGGAGAGACAGTGCAGCTTTTGTACATTACTACTACATGGAGGTCGGTTCTCAGGGTCGGCTCGCTCATTTGGCAATCCAAGCAAACTTTGAAGCTGCCATAGCCTCGATGGCCAACATCAAATTGCGTGTGTGTTTGTGCGCGTGTCTGTGTGTGTAATCATTCATTCATTCATCGTCCGAACCGCTTGATCCTCACTAGGGTCGCGGGGGGGTGCTGGAGCCTATCCCAGCTGTCTCCGGGCAGTAGGCGGGGGACACCCTGAATCGGTTGCCAGCCAATCGCAGGGCACCTTCACATAACTACTGTTTATTAAAACTAGTTATTGACTCTTAATGTCTTTATGTCAAGTCAAAATGTTTTACGATGAGGAAAAGAGAGATGCGTGAATTTAACGTACTGCTCCACCAAAACAGATCATGGAGGACTGAATCATCCACACAAGTCCGAAGAGGCAGCCGGTAAGACAAAGGTTTTGTGATCAGTTCAGAGTTTATGACCTGGCCAGCCCAGCGGGTTACACAGAGTACGTCACCAGTGTTGACTTAACTCTTGAGTGATCGGATTACTAGTACCGGTATGTTTGCTTGCAGTATCATTCTTAGTGTTTGATGCTCGTTGCACTTTTGATGGTATGCGGTGTTATGATTAAAAACAATAAGAAGAAAAAATTCCACTTATGTGAATGAATTTCACTTTCAATAAAATATTTGATATTATTAACACCTGTGGTTTCGATGCATATAGGACAGTGGTGTCCAAAGTCGGTTCTCAAGGGCCGCTGTCCTGCCTGTTTTCCAGCTCTCCCAAGAGCAACACACCTGATTCAAAGAATCAGGAACGTTCTAATGCTGCTTCAGAGCTGGCTGTTGAGCTGATCACCTGAATCAGGTGTGTTGCAGCCGGGAGAGCTGGAAAACAGGCAGGACGGTGGCCCTCCAGGCCCGGAGCTGGACGTGCCTGATATAGGAGCAACTTTCGAAGTCCACACTGCTTCAACTTGTTACTAAACAGAGCGGGTGGGGCATTGGGCTTTGCTAGACTGTGCAAATTGCAACAGTCGAAACGAACGGTTCAAACAATTGTCACAAACCATCCCACCCGTAGTGATGTTACTTAGCTGTACTTATATTTTCACAATCATATATTTTTTATTGGTTCCAAACCAATGTTTGTATTGCTAACTAAACTGTGACGTTTGGCTTTCGTACTATGAATGAGTTAGATGTTTTTCATTCCGTGTGGTGTAAATCATGCGTTTTGTCATCCCATTTTAATTCTTGTTCTTTTTGGAAAAATATATTATTCATTCAAATTAATGATCGGAGGAGTTGCTCCGATTGCTGTTGGTGTTTAGGTCTCACCAAGATGTGACACTGACTGGGTTGCCAGGTTGGCATGAATGGAAAAAATATATATTTCTCTCATTTCGAAAAAGGCAAATTCAGTTAAGATGCAGATTCCAAACTATAACCAAGATGACTTGTCAAATCATGTATTTAGTCAAGTTCTATCACTTCTATACAAAGTCCCAAGTTAAGTCAAGTCATTCCCAAGTTTTTGGCAAGCGAGTCCCAAGTCCCAAAAATTGCAACTCAATCTGACTGGAGTCCAGTCCGATGACTTGAGTCCCCCATCTCTGAACACATAGTACAGATGCATACAATTACTATGACATCAAGAAACAGCCTTAGATTTATTTTTGCTTTACATTCGGACACAACAAACATGAATAAAGCAGTCACTCTTGTTGCGTTATAAACACAAGGCCTAGATCAAGATTTGGCCCACCACATCATTTTATGTGGCCCGTGAAAGACAAATCACGTGTGTCAACTGCCATGATTCGTGCAAAAAAATCTGGACAGAAAGGTCAAATTGTCATGTGTGGTAAATAACGTTTGAGATTTGGCAATAATTTTTCTTATCCTGTTTACACTCACTTGAACAAGAATTGAACAAAGTATTTCACTGACTTGACAGATTTCAAAACTAGTAATCCATCAATTTGTTGTGTACAAGTAATAAAATGCTGAGACGATGAAACATTTATTTGGTTTCACTGTCATAACGACACTCCGAGGAAAGACGGAACTCCAAAGTGGCCCGCGACAAAAAAATGAGTTTGATACCCCTGGCCTAAACAGAGACCAGAAACGCTGAATGCAAAAGAAGCGAAGCGTGTGCCACTTGTGGAGAGGAAAAAATGGCATTGAGACAGTTTTGGATTCAAGAATGGTCATTTTGATGAAGTCAGGAAAAAGATCATCGCGACATGCAAGGTAAGAAACTCAAACATAAGACATTCTACAACTTTCAACTGACTGATGAACCTAAGATGGCTCTGTGGACCTAAGCTAGTAGACTTTCATAAGTAGCTTTTTTTAGATTTCGTTTTTAGAGATGTAATTGTTCATTTTTAGAGATAATGTACTTATTGTAATATGATCAGTGAACAAAAAATTACAACTCCAACATATGTTGTGACTGAGCAAGATTTTATGACTTGACTTACGACCTGCTTGAACCAAGTAATGACTAGACATGACTTGCTTTATTTGCTTTTTTTTTTTTGTGACTTGGTACTTGCTTGAAACCTGAAGGTTACGACTTGAGACTTATGACTTGCACGTAATGTGACTTACTCCCACTTCTGCATGTGCGTGTTACTACTTAGTGATTAAAAATAGTCTGCTTTCTTGTCTTTGTGGTTTTTTTCTCAGGTTTTTCTCCTCATCTGAAATGCCAACGCCCATGCAACCAATGACCGAATGTGATTTAAGGCCGGTGACTAATGGAAGGAATGAAACCTCTCATCAAACTCGACAACTAAACGCCAAAATGAAAGGTGAAAAACAAAAACTGTTGCTCAAGGATGAGTGAAATCTGAATGAATCGATGTCTTTTCAAGTGGGGGGGAAGCTTCATGTCAACTAATAACTCTTAAAATTGAAAGGCTACCAGATTAGAATTGGAAGCAATATTTATTTAATAACAACAAATAATAATACCGAATAACTCCCATCTCCCCACCATGCCCTCTTAGGAGTGGAGGGGGGTGCTTATTTATTGATGTGCCCCAGAGAACCTTCTAAATATGTCAAAGACTGCCACATTTGGTAGGATTGGTTGTGCTCCTCCAAGTTCTCCATTGACTATCAATGTTAGTTTTCAATGATTATGGCAGATTTGAAGAGGACCATGGTCATATTGTACAAGTGTATGTGTTGAAATCAGATTTCAATTTGACTTTACGCCAGGGGCAGACTTATCGAGAGGGAGAGAGAGAATATCAAGCTTGGAAGCAGATGGATGTGGATAAAAACAAATCGTTTTCATCTTTTGAGGGACATGATGAGCAACTGACCAGTAATAGAGTGCGCTAGGTGCAAGTAGCAGCTGGCCCGTCACTGGAATCTTCTGCTCTGTAGACTGCGTGAAACATCCAGTGAAGTAGATGAAGAGAGTGATAAAGAAGGGAATATACCTAAAACACCAGAGATGGGTTCTGATGAAATGCACTGCTCAAGTCATAGTCATGGTTTCCCTTTTCTGGGGAATATTTACGCCGGTGCTGCAGCATACTGTATGCATCGATTCTTTTCCTTTTCATCTTGTATCATCTCAAAGTACCTTGTTTTAAAATTCAAGACTGCTAGACTGAGAGTTCAGATCTTTACATAAATCTAAGTCAATGATTCAAGAATATACTGCACCCCAAAAGTCATAGGACTGTTGCCTATTCCTCTTGTTACACCACCAGAAATGTGTACTTCCTGTCTTTCCTGTTTTTCTTTTCTTTTTTTCCAGCCTGATTGTGTAAAATACTTCACTTTTATGTCAACGGTATTTGACAAAACGCACACAACAAAATACACCTTGTATTAATCAATTATGGTTACATTAATTTCCCATGAATATCATTACATTACAACTTACCACATTAAATGTCCCAAATGTTCATCATAATAGTACAGCAGCTCAAATGAGTCAATCTGTAAATAAACAAGCAGTCTCAATTATTAAAACACATTTATCACAAATTACCCTGCCCCCCGCCCCCCCACCATAATGACTACAGTACAAATCAATGCAGCGTAGTTCTCTTGAGCAACAGTGACACCTAGGGCATGTTCTCTTTTGTGTGTATTGCGGTAAATGAAATGTGGCTTTAATGATGTTGGAACATGTTCAATTATGAATCATAAATCATGGATATTGTGATATGACAAAAAATGTTCACTCCAAATCTGTTCATTTTATAATATAAATAATAAGTATTTTTGTATTATTCTTATTACTATTATTATTATTCTATTATTTGGAAATATTCATAATTTATTAACTGATTATTTTCACTACCCTGCACACTGCCAAGGTTTTTTTTTAACCAGTCTGTTAGATTAAATATCATTTTGGCCTAATTAATAACATCGAGTTTGTGAGGATAGTAGACTACGGTAGAACGTTTTGCTTTTCATGGAAGACAAAATGCATTGCAGCTGGTATGCAGGGCAAAGGTTTCATGATAAAAATAAAATACTCTGGGTGTAGGCAGGTTTGGGCTTAATGTATATGAATGGAGTACCCATTTTTACTTTGAGTACTTTCAGTTTATTTTGGGAGAAATTTCTAAGCAATTCGGAACCACAAGTGTGCTGGGTTCTGAGACATTTGATGGAGAATGACGGAGAAACCGGAGCTGTCACGCACATTAAAAATACAATTCAGGGTTTTAAGTGAGTAAGACAAAAGCGGACAGACCACTGTCAAGCCATACAAATAGATTATACTTATATTGTGATTTACAACAATACATAACTACGGTATATTTATAATGTAACTATGAGTGAAATGCCAAGTGAAATTTTCACTGTCGCTCTCATCAAACAGCCTGATTGAGCCAATCATTTCAGCCATTTAGCCAACCCTGCCTACTGTCCAAAGACAGCTGGGCAAGGCTCCAACACGCCCGCAACCCTCGTGAGAATAAATGGATTAGAAAATTAATGGAAGGGTGGATGTTTTCCATCATTTCTTGCATATTGCAAAAGTGTCAACAAACATGTCAGCTCAATAACTACAAAAACAGAACACTTATGTTCTGTTGTCTCTGCTTTCACATGGCTCACACCAAGGAATAATCAGAGCCTTACCAGTGAGGCAGGTTTGAGATCTCTCATGATCGGGTTCTCTCTGACAGACAGGTGGAGCTTGTAGCCACTCAGAATTAGTCTGTGGTTGATGGAGTCTCCAACCAGGTGGATGCTGGCTCCCATGACAAAAGTGATGATGCAGAGGTAGACTGCTGAGCGAGGCAGTGCCCTTGGACTGCGCTCAATCAACTAACAGGAAAAGTGAGAACAGAGAGACAAAAGTGTAGCAAGGAATTTACCTCAGAATCCCATCTAGTGGCTCTGGGAGTTAATTTCGAATGATCTGTCATCCCACTCAACATTTATGGCGTTTTATTGATACGGTATCTGAAGACAGATGGGTACTGACAATGTGTTCACACTTACCCGAAGCATGAGGAAAGGTGTTATGACATTATAGGCCATGTGGAAATAGTCTCCGGCGCTTGGTTTGTTCAGAGGAAACCACTCAAGTGGAAGCAAGATCTATGTACAGAACACCAAGAAAGTGATAGTGCTCATTGTTTCATGGACACGTCGACATTACTACAGCAAGTACAAATCCAGACAACATGGATTATGATTTACTTACCATGACAATAGGCCGGCCAAAGTCTAAAATCCAGTTTTGCAGGGTCAGGCAGAACCACAAATCTAAGTGGAAATCTTGCCTTTTCTTCTGTGACATGCTCTGCTTCGAACCATGTGTGCTGTTAAAACAGATACATCCAGTTACACAAATTCTAGCACAGATACACATTTATTGGATCTTTGGCATATGATTCACATCTGTAAAAATGTGGAATAAAAAAAATATATACAGTGTTTTTATATATATATATATACTAACACAAAATGTGTTTCGGTACTTAATATTTTTATGTCCGTCTGGTGCATGTGACCATTTGACATTAAGTAAAAAATGGGTTAACCTCAACTTTTGCATCAGTTTTACCCCATTCAATGTTTCGAGTTTAGTCTATCCTGAGTGCATTGTGGTGACACGCATTGGTAAGACTGTTTTAGCTGTATAAAATATATAGAGAATACATTTAGGACTATTTGAGGTAGTCAACAGACACATTCATTTATTTTTTTTTTAATCCTTTAAATGTATTTTAAAGAGATTGAAATGGCTTGGGTCAAACTGAACTGAGGGAACAACGCTTGAAGAACAGGGCAGACTGAATTATATAACATGTTAAATTTGGAGCTTGCCCATCATTGGCCAATTTATATATAGATGGATGGATATATAGATAGATCCATAGAGATAAATATATACACACATAGTGCGTGTGTGTGTGTGTGTGTGTGTGTGTGTGTGTTTGTTTTTATTGAAAGGTTTTTGGTCAATAACTGATCATAATGATGGCAGTCAAAATTTAAGTATTTAATGCAGACCAGGTTTTTCAATGTGCATAAAAACATTAACTGATTAGAATATGTTGGAATGTTTCCCCAAATGACATACAAGCACTGGAGGATGATGTGTTTGATGAATACGTTGCATAACCATTCATATAGTCTTTCAAATGCACTTCGTGTAGCTATCGACCAGCGCAGTTTAACGTTTAATGATTTTGTATGTTGAGTTAAAACAGGTATTGACAGTAGACAAAAACAGCTGAATTATCTGCTCATGCAAAAGGAACAGGACCATTTGTAAGCACTAACAAATGGAACGCTACCAAGTCCATGCCCTAATACAAGAGAACAAACCCGCAATAATGCACTCATGCTGAAGGAACTTGACAGCTGTCAATACCAAGAAAACAGAACTCATACACTACTCAACTTCCGTGTTTGTGCAAGAACATTGCTTTTATTGTAAAAATAAAAAAATACAAATAAAATATATTATTAAACTGCACAGACTATAAGCAGAATTATTCAAGAAATGAATGAAGCAGTCATAGACACCACGATTTGTCAATGGTTTAAATTGAGACAGCGGAAGCGCCTCCACTCAAGAAACAGCATTACGTTCTCTGTCCCGTAGTGCAGGCTATGAACGAGTTAACTCTTCGCGTGGCTGCGCTGTCGCTAGAACCGCAGTAATGACACGAGGGCACACAAGAAGCACACGTCATTAACTGACTTAAGTGCAAACAAATAGTCTCTGTTCTCTTTTAGACCCCTACACGAAACTGAAGCTAGCTACGACGCGGTGTTCACTATCAGCACCGTTTGGACAACGCTTCAATCGAACTAACCTATTTTGTGTATTTGTTCGAAAAGTTAGATCGTTCTCTCGACGTTTCCGTATTGTTGGCATGTTCGGTGACGTTGCTCTTGCTAAAAATACAAATAAAATGCGAAGTCAAATCCCACATAATATTTAAAGTTTACACTACTCGCATCTTCTTGTCACCAGTGCTTCACTTCCTATTTACTGTCTTGTCCCCGCCCTCGATTGATTGACAACCAATCAGCATGCAGTGGAGACGTGCCAAGGGGGAGGTTTTTTTCAGACGTGTGCGTTTGAAATTGCTCTGACAAATAGCTCACGCAAAAATAAATCCCAGTGAACGCAAAACATTTCAACATTATTTACATCGCAATTGATGGCCACGCAAATCCAGCTTTCCCCTAGTCGTAAATTACATGTGCATGTTTTAATGTTACTGAGAACATTATAACAATGGCTCTTTGAGCTGTGTGCTTGCAGAGCTAGTCGGGGTAAAGTGTAAAGCGCATTCCATTTTTTGGGGACAACACTAAAACCAAAATAACAAGGATACATCCACGTGTTCTTCATTCCATCGCCAATAATATATGTTTTATTATACATGCACTGCACATGCTGACGTAATATATTCATTGAATGTGTGTGTGACATAGTGAATCCATCACAAAACCTCCTATGTGAAACAGACCCCAGATGGACAACAAAAGGTTTCGTTTTTATTTGTCTTTTTTCATGGAAAAAACATCAATCCAACAAAACTGGGTGAGGAGACTCAGCTCAGCCTACATCTATTTCTCGGCCAACATCTATGTTGTTGCTATCACAAGTTTGTCTGTAATTCTCTTTATTGATACCGTGAACCCTCAATTTCACTCGGTTTGCCTTTGCTGTGGATTTTTTTGCGTGCATTTTTTATGGGTTTTTTTACAGTGCAATGAGTTCTGCTGTAGACAAACGTCAATAGTATCCGCGTGCCCAACTTTTTTTCTACTTTCCTACTGTAGCAACAACCGTCTGCGATCGACCAGTTACCGCACGTGCACGCATATAGACACGCACGCACGCGCACCCATGCACACGCACGCAAGAAAACATGTCACGATGAGCAACCGCCACATCGCCCCGAACATGAAAGAAACAGATAAATAAAGTAGATACACAATTGCTTTTGAGTTTGTGAAAAGGAAATCACTGCCTACCGTTGTAGAGACCTGACGCGAGGCATAGGATGGTTTTAGACACAGGCAATGCACCAATCTGCTCACAAAATTAAATAAAGCTTTACTTTAAACATATGACTTGAGAATAGAATAGTCCTATTGTCTACCACTAAAATGCAATACATTTGGATGCATCATTAACATTGACCATTAATTCTAGAAGTTTTTCTCAAATGCGAAAAGTAATTTCACAAAAGTTTCCACCATTTCTCAGCACAACACCCTTTTCTAAAGCTACATGAACACAACCACACCTTCTCACTTCAAAACCCAAACAATATACACATTGTTATACCCTACAGAAAAACAATGCACACAATGCTCAATTTGTGAGAAGTTCCTTTGTTTCATAACTGCCAAAGCATATTTTTCGAAACTTTACAGGAACAGATCTTCTGAGATCTTTTTTTTGTTTAGATTTGTGAGTTTCATATGAAGAGTATACATCTATAGAAAGTACTGCATATACATTACTGTAACACAATTCAATGCAAAAACAGAATCTATTGCTCACACTAGTACTCTTGAAAATATGTTCAGAGCGTGAAGTGTATTTTTATTTACCTTATTCACCCCGCAATCATTGTGCAGCATCATGTGCCTGAGCTGCATTAGACCACGCCACTCCATCCACATCACAGGCTTTATTGTCTCTTGCCAGGCACCGCGGGGAAAAAGCACCCTGGAATGGCGACTTCATCCTTGGAAGGCCCCCACTGGGATGTCAACACAGGCCAGATCCATTACCCTTAGGAGGTTATCTGTAGAGTATGGTTGTCTGTCATAAACCTTTCATTTCCAGGAAAATAAAAAGGATTTCAGCAAAGGGGAATAGGGTGGCAGACAGACATTTAAAATCTGGTTACTGTTGGTGGTGAACCACTCTCTGATTTGGTTTGTTCTGTGGAAGCGGACATTGTCCCAAGTGTTCACATATATGGGATGTGAGAGCCCAGGATGGTGTTGTTGGCCGTCCAGGAGGATGTCTCTTTAGTGAAGACACATTGGGTGTTGTAAGATCCAACGACAGCATGTGTGGACAAGCCCATGGCACCACAGAGCGTACTCTAACTCTTGCTCTTCCTCCTCGACCTTCTCCCCCTTTCGGCCTTCTCCTCTTCCTCGTTGGCCTGCTGCCTTTCTTCCGTGGCCAGCTCTTCTCACTCCTCTGGCTCGAATTCCTCTTCCCCTGACTCTGACTTTATCCATTGTGTTGGCTGGGAAGCAAACTCTGCACTCTGAACTTGCTTTTATATATGTGCTCACAGCATTCGCAAAAGGTGTCTTCAATTTTGAGGCATTATGTGTAATGAATGATGCCTGGTATGTTTATTGTGTTCAAATATTGCTGACTGTGGCAAGAATTTTGCATCACATGAGATTCCACACTCCCCTTAGTCTTGTTTTTCCACATTTGTTTTGGGGGTTTTTAACCGACCTTGATATTACTGTTAGATGGTGTCACTGCTCTGAGAGGCACCCTTTTTGACACAGGTAAAAAAATGGAAAGTGTAAGGAAGAAAAACAATCGGCCGCGGATGTTCCACTGTTCTTTGTGTAAAATACAAATCATTGTAAAGACTGCCAATTTGTTTCATCGTAAAAGGGATGTCCACATCTGTTTTCCATCTGTGTTCACTTCAAGGTCAAGCAATCTCCAGCTGCCTCTGGGTGTTACTCATTTGCCGATTCAACCAACATTCCTCAACTACAAGTCTATTGCACAACATGTTGCAAAAATACTGTAAATACTTTTATCTGTGTATTTTTTTTCACAGACCTACAAAACGTAACCCAAAACAATATATAGTATGAATGTACTATGTATATAGTACATTCAATAACCTTTTCATTACATTTTCAAGCATGCGATGTTAATGTTTGTAATCCGGTAGGAGGAGTCATTCTACGAACACACGTTTCCACAGATGTTATAAAAAAGCCATCCCACGACGATCCACATTTCTCCTCCATTTCCTCTTCTGGACCATCATGGACACACATCCTGTTCTGCTTGTTCTGCTGGTGAGCGCATGCACTGTCCAAGGTAAGCTGCCATGAGGATTGTTCAACAAACTGTCACAACTAATTCACTCAGATGGGTTTTTCAAAGAATGAGGATCACTTTTTCTTGTAGTCACTGTGGTGCATGACTCCTGCACTCTCCTTGTTTGTATTTGTTGGGCTCACTCATGTTGTATCATGTCGAGCTTAAAAAAATATATATCCATATCTCTATCTATCTAAAGAGAGAGAGAGAGATAGAGAGAGATAAAGTGCCCTCAGTCCCTCTGTTGTGAGATATCAGAAAATTATCCATGTTCACTTCATCATTTTTTAAAAATGGCAACGTATTGTTTTTCCCTCCCTCCATTGATGCCATCAATAGGCCAATTAAAACACAAATACAGAATTAGCACTTTTTGTGACATAGCTGGTTTGTTGAGTGGTTTAGTGAGATGTTTTTTTCCAAATGAAATTTATGTAACTTGCCTCAGTAAGTTTTGTGAAACACTGGTCCAGGTTGCGCAGTACTTGTGCGCACTGAACTAGTATTTGTTTACCAGTACACAATTTTCATGGTTCCAAGAATTCATGCATAACTGCAGCGATCAATACAGCTGGATCTCTGAGCTCACACAATCCAAACGATGTATCGCATTCTATTGACCGGTCGATTTGATAAGAAAACAAAACAAAACATAGTGCTAAGCTTTGACTGGTGTACCAGAGAACATCATTAGGCTTGTTAATGTAAGTGTAATTTACAGTGGTGTACAATTGCAATACAACGCATATTAGGGTGAGTAACAAATGTTGGTTATCATGTAAAAGGACAAAATACTGTCGTACAAATGCAATGTAGGATGTTCCTTTAAAAATGCTTCTAAACTACACAAACAACAAACCCCAAATTTTGGATTACACCTCTCTGCCTGCATGTGTGAATCTACCTGTTTCTTTTAATAGAGCTTTGTGAATCTCATGATTCTCAGCCGCAAGATTGTGCCAATGTACTTTCTTGATAAAGTGTGTTAAACATAACTTTTAGCTGACTAAAGTTATTGATGTTTGGAATGGGCCTGGTTTCATGAAAACGCATACACTGATAAATCTTTGCACTGTGACACGTATTGATGTCCTCAACAGTTTTATTTATTCGGTCTTGTTTACCCAGCAAAGTCCATATTCAAGACCGAATAAATAATGAATGAAAAAGCCTTTTTTAGCCACACTCTCTGTTCCAACAGAACATTTCTTTATCAAACAAGATGAGAATCCTACTACTGGGATGACCAGGCTGCAATGATGCAGAGTGGGCAATATTTAACAAAAGATGGAGGTATATACTGATAGTTAGAATAATGTAATACAGTCGTGCATTTAATTTGATGACGCGCTGCAGGGAGATGCACTCAGAGAACTAGTTCCTCCTCAAAACCTTGCCCAGTTGGTCAATGCAGAATCCTCCATTGCAGCGCCTCCAACGCTTCAGATGTTGTCCCAATCAGTCAGTGCAGAATCCGTTTAGCAACATCCAATCTGCTCATGGTCACCTATTCCCCTGTCCAACCCCGCAAAAACATGCCTGGGAGGTTAATGGAACACTCTGTCCCCAGGTGTGAGTGTGAGCGCGGACGGTTGTTTGGCAGGTACCCCGCCTACTGCCCGAAGACAGCTGGGATAGGCCCCAGCACACCCCGCGACCCTTGTGAGGGTAAGCGGATTAGAAAATGGATGAACGGAAATAACAAAAGGGTAAACAAGGCATACGGAATCATAAAGACTAAATGAATAGGAGTCCAAAGGACCGCACACAAGGTAGTGAACCAAAAACAGGAATAGACTCTCAAACGGGAACTGACAGGATCACCAAAAGAAGCAATGGCCTAACAAAGACTGAAAGGAAAAAGTGAACTAACTGACGAGACAACAAGGAATGTCCGGACTAGACACAAAGGAGCGAGCTGATTGGTTAACACAAAGGTCCAGGATGACGAGAACAAAGTAGAAACAAAGAAGACAAAAGCATACGGGGAGATAATGCAAATCATGGAACAAAAACAAATGCAATCTAAACAAAACAGAATCATTATAGATGATAGGAAATGTCTGAATTGTTTCACACCAATCATGGTTGCTCGTGAAATAACTTCATGTATAGTGCATCTTTAAAAATACATATTTACAAAGTGCTTTGTCCAACAGAAATGGGTGGAAATAGCAAATACTGATAATGGACACTAAAACTGTCTAATGATATACTGTATATATAGTTTCTATTCAAGGGCCAAGTGAAAGCAGACTGTTTGAAGCTCTGTTGCGTGAATACAATAGACTGGAGAGACCAGTCTACAATGAGTCTCAGACTCTTAACGTTGAAGTCGGCATCGTCCTGAGGCAGATCATGGATGTGGTGTGTACCTTGTTGTTATTATTATTATTATTATTATTATTATTATTATTATTATTATTGTTGCTATTGAAAAGCTACAAGACTAGCCATCAAATAAAATAACTACCAATTTTCTAGTTAAGTTTGAAAACACACACACACACACGCGCACACACACACACGCTCACGCACACACACATAAATATATACACAATATATGTATGTGTGTATGTATGTAAGGTAATTGGATTTTGAAGAGATATCAAATGCCAGCATGTTTAACTATCAATCTTCAACTCATAGGTGCCACAAACGATCATTTTTTTTCTTCTTTTCACAGGATGAGAAGAGCCAGGTGTTGACAACCAACATTTGGTTGCAAATGGTAAGATTTCCTTGCAATAAAAGCGTTAGTTTGTTGATAGAAGACATTTTGGGCAACGCAAGCTCACAAATGGCCTATGAAAAATTTACAATGTCAAATATATGTTTTGTTTGATTTCAAATCAGAAATGTAAAAGGTTTATTGCCAAGTATGTTTTAACTGCCCTTTGTCCGCTTTAAATGATGCACCCTGCATTTGGAATATACCACTTTGTAAATCCGGGACCTTTTCTGAAGACTAGTTTACTGTTTTCCTCTCACTCCACCCACAAGAGGCAGCAATGAAACCATATTTTTTACATCAGACTGACCAAATCATCAATATTGTATTCCTTTATTGTACAATTTAAAAAAAATAGTACGCAATTAACTGAAAGACTCACCCTGCCCATCAATTGGTGAAAATATATCTCTTCATTAAACAACTAGTATGTTCACTTTGAGCTGAACACGTGCACATAACGGAAGTTCAAATGCACTTTTTCACGCACTGACTTCACATTTCCAGCTAAGTCATGTTTGTCTCGGGTGGCAGGGGATTGACACAAAGTCAGTCTTCAGTATACAAATCCTGCAAGCCAGCAGTTTGTAGCTCTATGTTTTGAGACGCTATGACTCCGAATTTCTCGTACCGATCTTCTGGACTGGATTATTAAAAATTCCCTACATCCGTGGGTTAACTTAGTTCTTATATAACCTACTTTCTCGAATGGCACCCCATGTGTATATGAATTGTGAAAAATGCTGTATATCCTAATTCTTTGCTCCACAGTCCTGGCATGACTATAAATTAAAATGGGATGCAGCTCAGTATGATGGCCTGGACACTCTACGATTTCCTGATAATCTCCTTTGGAAGCCTGACATTCTACTTTATAACAGGTACAACTGGATGCGGATGTGAATGCAGCATGACAAATTTTGGCGTAAAGAGGCACTTTAACAATTTTATATTATGTGTAATAGTATGACAGTATGCAAGACATTTAAAATGTCCTATACTGCATGTAGGAGCTACACATGCTACACGTGTTAATCAAGAAACCTCCCAATTTTGCTGACAATCTAAATTCAGGTTTTCATTTTTAGTCACGGTGGCAGCAATGGAGCAATCCATCCTCCACAATCATAATGGCACCACTCATGCAAAAGTCAAGTTACTTTCAAATAGCAGTCAATATACCGTACCGCGCCTGTAATTAGAGACAACAATTGTAGCCAATTTGCACAAAGTACACACATGGAAACAAAAGTCTTTCAAGGAGTGCATTTGCAACTACACCATTTTTAACATTTATTTATTTATTTATTTATTTATTTATTTATTTTAACTGCATTCAGAACAGAATTGAAAAACAAGGCCAAAACAACCAACATACCAGAAAAATGGAATGAGCTAATTATGCCAACTGAAAAAAAATACACTATTTTGACACCTGTTTTCGAAAGTACGACCCCAAAGCACACAAGCAAGACTGAGCGATCAAACAAGACTTGGAAAAAACAAGGAAAAAGTATTTGTACTGTGTTACTACCCTCCACTGTAAAACACCTGCTTTTTTTTTTCTAAATTGCTGCCAAGGTGCCCTCACAATTCCATTTAATAGCTGGGTGCTGACATTTTACATAGTCATCATTCAAATATTCAGTACGGTGCATGCTCACAACCGGTGCTTTTGAATGAGTGAAAGTGTTTTTACAGGTCCAGTCAAAAATGGCTTTGAAAGGTGTGTCAAAATGTTCTTATTCTATGTCATCCACAGTGCCGACCAAAAATTTAATCCCACCTTCAATTCCAAAATTGTGGTTAGCTCCTCTGGCAAATGCTTGCATATCCCTCCAGGTAAGGAAAATTGTAGTCCACCCTCACGCTTGCACAAACGCATTATTGAACGCATTCATTTTGCCTTATTGAGCCTTCAGTAACTCAAGTGTCCCGTTATGTTTGTCAATTTCGAAGTACATGTGCATTAGTGCGACAGAAGCTGTTGTCGTTGATTACTGCCTTGGCTGTGAAACGCTTCACCCCATCTTCACCCTTCAAGAAAAAGATCCGTCCTGTCCTCTTGCCTCATCATTTGAATTAATTGCAGCGCAAATAGCTCTCTCAATGTGTTCCTTCTGCATTGATTGCCTTCGTCTGAAGCAAATTGCCTCTCAACCATCACTTTTTCAATGCTATGCATTTCATCAGATTGTCATTTAGTCACATGTTGCACATTTTTTTGGGGTTTGTTTTTTTTTTGATGGAGAAATCTTTGATTTTGTCTGTCATTACAAAGTCCTTCACTCGCCCATTTGTCTTCTTTCATCCACTCAGTGCCCCATCGACCTCATGATTTATAATGCAATTGAAAGACTTTGTGTTCAGCTACATTCTCACGTTTTTTTTTATTTTGTATACGGATTTGAGTTTGGATGGCACTTGCCTCCTGAATGATTACTGTCTGCATTGACCATATTATTATTTCCTCTCAATACATGAACTCCTCATGTTGATTTCCTGCTGCTTTATTTGGGGGTCTCATTATTTCATACGTGTCACTGCTTCCTTTAGAGTAGATGAATATGATATCACCCTAGTATGTGTCTTTTTAATTCCTTATTCAAATTTATTTCCCTGTCAGGGATATTTAAGAGCACCTGCCAAATTGATACCCGCTGGTTCCCCTTTGACATCCAGAAATGTGACCTCAAGTTTGGCTCCTGGACTTATGGGGGCTCGTCTTTAGACTTATCACTGATCGAGGCAGTCATCAGTGAATATGTTCCGAATGGAGAGTGGGACCTTGTTGGTAAGAATAATTTGACATTGTGCTTCACAACCATGGATTCTCATACATAAAGTGGGAGAAAGGGTAGAGCGGAAGGCACTGAACTCAGATTTGAAGATAACTTTCAGGAGATGTTGTGCTTACGTCATGTTCTCATGCGAATCATCTGAATATTGAACCTCAAAGCAGCAAAGTGAGAGCAATTATTGGTAATTGAAATGTAGCAGTCGACAGTGAGCGGCAACCATGGCGGATAAACAGAAAACAACAACACACAGAAGCACCAAATTAAGGTACTACAGATAGACAGAGTCACTAGTAGGTCGTTGCTAAGAACTAAAGAACAACCAATTAATGGCAATTAATACACTTTGCTCCATATATTCTGGTAACGCTGCTGATCCTTCCAGGACGACCATTTTTCAGTCCTCGGGATGGAATGCCCATCTCTGTTATCATATCGTTATCGAGGTATCTGTCATGGATATCGAGATATAACATTTTGTCCATGTCGCCCAGAACTAGAGGGATGGATGGATACCGTAAATTAACAATCTTTTTTTTTTTTTTTTTTTTGCATGAACTGTTTCCAGATTTTCCATGAGCACACTCAATTATGTTTCATTTTGCCTCACAGTGGTTTCAGGAAAGAAGAATAACCGCATTTATGAGTGCTGTACGGAACCCTATCCCGATGTCACGTACACCATAGTGATGCGCAGACGGACTCTCTTCTATGTTCTCAATCTGCTCATCCCCTGTGTCCTGATCTCCATTTTGGCCCTTTTTGTCTTCCTGCTGCCTGCTGACTCAGGGGAGAAGATATCGCTGGGTAGAGTTATTCATTTTAATTTTGTTAACATTTTATGTACCCGACAATTGTGATTCCTCTGGAATTTAAATTTGTATTGATAGCCTTTTCTTCCCTTCATTCAGATGGGAACCAAATAACATCCTCATAAAAACAGGGTCTATTTATCATCAGGGTTCAAATTTACCTACAAATTAAGTGATTGCTTGTCATGCAAGGCCGTTCGTTCATGTAAGGTTCATGTTCGCTAGAGTTTCACTTCACAAGTTTGACTAGTTGTAAAATAAGCAAGTGATGATGCTGACAAAGTAATATTCGTCTCCCGCAAACAATGTTTTGACAATAACACACACACACACACACACACACATCACTGGCGTCAGGCCGAAACCTCCAATGGCAAAATGTATTTTTAAAAACTCTATACTATTAGTTAGTCCACACAACTGTGCTATTTTGTCAAATTACTGACAAATCTCAAGTGTTAAAAAGCGTGTGCTCTGTGTAACGATGCAATGTTTACCATTCAGAAAACATTGGATTTTTGGGGTCTCCCGAAACTAATCTTTCTTTAAATGACACTAACAGTTACTTCATCAAAACAATATCTATTGTTCTGCATGTTTGTATGTAAGATGAAAAGGCTTTGCAGGTTTGGTTTTTAAACACTAACTGAGATTTGGTATTTTCAGGAATCACAGTCCTACTCTCCCTAATCGTCTTCATGCTGCTACTGCAGGAATTATGCCTGCCACTTCAGACTCTGCCCCTCTAATAGGTAAGCGGGGAATTTTAGAATCTGTCTGGAAATGTTTCAATTAAATTAAGAATCCCCCCAAGATGCTGGCCAGGTATTTGCATGGCTCTTTCATATCTACACTTGCACTACAATTTGTTTGAGCCCTGAATCAGAGGAGACAGGCTCCAGTCTACACCACACTAATCAGGAGAAGTGGTATACTATATCCGATGGATGAATGAATTGACCAATAATTTTCCACTATCCTTTCACTTTCTAGTTCAGTACTTTGTCATCACCATGGGCATTGTTGCGCTCTCTGTGATTCTCACGGTTGTGGTCCTACAAGTTCACCATCGTGACCCTAACGCAGTAAGGATGCCAAAGTGGGTGAGTGTCCATTTCGTTGTATGAGAGAAAATCATCCTCACCATTAATGTTTGTTCAGTTTAACCTTTATGTTGTACTGGTTTATTTCTTGTTGAATCCAAATCCAATCCTAAAACTTGTACTGTATTGGCAGACACATGCAGGTAGTTCCTGTAAACATTTGGCAAGCCAACACACTACATCTGTTGGGAACTTTGTAGCTGCCCTCGCCAGGGTGAAATGCAACATACAGTATAGAGATGAGTGAGAAGATACGCTGTGGGACTCTGTAATGGTGTGATGTGAGAACAAGTGGCATGAAATGTTCATCGACATACAATCAAGTCTCATTATTGATACGCAACATGGTGGCAGTGGTTTGCAAATATGTTTGAACATATACGAACACACCTAACTCATTTAGCACAATTTAAAATAGCACAAGGAGGGAGTGAAGCCAGAAGGGCTTTCCAAGATTCAACTCCCATTCACAAAAGTATTTCAAATGAGACGTTTCTGGATGAACAGTGCAAGTGAAAAGACAAAATAAAATAAATATTAAGAAAAACAGGCATTACAACACGCACATAAATGTAGACTTGAGATTTAAATTTACATTCATTACAATGAGAATGGAGGGGAAGAAATACCACAAATTGAATCAATAACAATAAATTTAACAATAAATAAATCAGAATTTAGGCGCCTCAGTGGTTGACTGGTTGGCACGTCAGCCTCACAATGCAGAGGTACAGGGTTTGATTTCAGCTCCGACCTTCCTCCTGCGTGGGTTTTCTCCGGGTACTCCGGTTTCCTCCCACGTTCCAAAAACGTGTGGCAGGTTAATCAAACGCTCTAAATTGTCCCTCGGTGTGAGAGTGAGCGCGGATGTTTGTTAGTCTATGTGTGCCCTGCAATTGGCTTTCAACCGGTTCAGGGTGCCCCCTGCCTACTGCTCGAAGACAGCTGGGATAGGTTCCAGCATGCCCCGCAACCCTTGTGAGGATAGGCTACTGAAAGAGCCGCTTAGTGATTTGGTGACATCCCTCATGGGATAACTCAGCAATGCATTTCAAATGAACAATATTAATGAGTCATATATCTTTTTGTTGCTTGATTCCAAAGATCCGTGTGGGCCTCCTTGAATGGTGTGCCTGGTTTCTGCGCATGAAGCGTCCAGGTGAGGACAAAACACAGAGCAATCCGACCAGCATGGATGTCAAAGCCAGAATGGAGAGTGCTCACTCGGCCTCACCGGATTCTGGTGAGGGAGAGCTTCTCCTCACCAAATATCCGAACCCCACAGTCAGCAGCGGCAAATCAGAGCTCGCCAACATCCTTGATGAAGTGCGCTATATTGCTAAACGTTTCCGTGACCAACAACAGGTGGAGACCATGCGCAGTGATTGGAAATTTGCTGCTGCTGTGATCGATCGTCTTTGTTTCGTGATTTTCTTGACATTCATCGTCCTCTGCACCTTCGGGTTTCTTATGTCAACACCAAACTTTACTGAGGATGTTTCCAATGTGCACTCTTGAGAATGTGGTACAAAAATAAATACCACAGTGGAAGCAAAAATTCACATCTTTTTTTTTAAGCACGTCATCTAGAAACAGTGAGTCTGGTGGATCACTATACTGTATCTTGTATGTTAGTTATCCATATACTGCCAGGGTACGGCTAGTATTTGAATGTACACTGCCTTGCAAAAGGTGTCAGTCCCTTGACTTTTTACCATTATTGTGACATTACAACCATTAATTCAAACAAGTTCTTTATTGGAACTTTATTTGATGGATCTGCACAAATAAACGTGTGCTGGTTATTTTATCTTAATGCTTGCTATAATCCCATCAATTAGCAGAAGACTGTATATCCTCAGTTCGATTATTTAATCACGCCTAGAAGCTTGACGATACGAGGCCGCTCTACCGGACAGTTGTCGGTTCAAAATGATACCTGTTCTTATTTTGTTTTTGGCCACACCCATGCAGGAGAGCAGCAAAACTTAACAAATTAATGCATATGCCCCAAATATGATTTCAACCATTTGAAGAGTGTATACAATACAACTCTAAGTATGCAATGCGTCTGCAGTACAAACGCTCATTCATTCACATTCGACCTCGACATGATTTAAAGCCCAAATTTTCAACTCTTGGAATGGTTTATAGCTAAGTGTGAAGCGGTTGGGATGAGAACAAGCATCTGCAATACTCAATCGGAAAAGGGTGAAGTGCTCATCGATAAGATCCTGTCCTACTTGGTGAAGTTTAAGTATCTTGCAGGCAGGTTAGTGCAGTGTATGCAGTGATGCGGACTTTGCATTGGTCTTTTGGGGTGAAGGAAGGAGCGCAACTGTGGAAACTCTACCTAGGACCGACGTTCCCATAACGCAGATGACGTACCGCGTGCCGGGCCCCATCATCTATGGGAATGGTCTTTCTAAGTGGTAGGTGGGCTTTCACTTGTAGAGTGCTTTTCTACCTCGGTCGGGTATTCAATGTCGTTGGATTTTGGCCCATTTTGTACTTTGTGTAAGTCTTGCAAAGTTTTCTTTTGGGAAATCAGAGTATCAGTGACAGGCCATTTTGGGAAGGTGTGGCTGAATCCCATAGGCTCAAAGGCGCATTAAGGTTTGGCTCGCAGTCTGCCACAGATGTCAGTACATTCCTTCCTCCTGGACTGCGATATTGTGATGGTGTCCTCATGTTTCTGATGTGGGTCTGAGGATGGCTCTACACTCACAATCTGATAGATAGGACAGTTGCCTGAAAATTCCAAGCTGTGTCCGTCATTTGTCTCACTGGAGCATTTTATAATATGGATGGTGCTGGTCAGGAGGACAGAGGGTTGCACGTTTTAGGCCAGGTGTTGAATAAAAAATGGAAATGAGGACTGTTCCTCGGAAGAGCCCAGTGTGACTGGCAATCACTGCTGAACAAAATACAGAGCAGTGAACTTAAGGAGTGCACGTACAACCCCAAATTTTTTTGGGTTTGTTTTTCAACTGAATTGCGCAGGTCATATTTCCTTGAAAAAACGTCAGAGGTGGCAGAGGACTTTAGTAGAAGAAGTTACTCAGTGTCGTCCACAGTGCAGCAGAAAGTTTTGGTACGACCTTCGATGACAAACATTTTTTTGTACCTCTGTCATGTTTCCGTTTGTGACCAACAGGTGGCACTGTGGGGCTTTTCCCTGCAGCTGCACACCTGTTGGTCGTTAGTTAAATAGTGGCTTTCAAAGGACTCCCATCCCGAGCATTCATTGTCGGGTCATTGTTGCTTTTTGCCACTGTCATGTTTGTTACCGTTTCTCTGCTGCTGTCAGGTTTGTTTCGATCATGTTTCTGTTATTGAGTTTTTATCTTCAGTCATGTGTTTTGTTTGATACTTTGGACTTTGTTTTGGATTTAGTTTTCTCTGTGTTTTATTAAATACAATTTGTCAGTACACCTGGCTCCTCCGTCCTGCCTGCTCTTTGGGGTCCACCACCACCATGCAACGTGACAGCCTCAACTTCTTTTCTTTCTACTTATTCTCTGCCCTCTTCATACAAAAGCACTGTGCTCTGTCACTAAATTCCTTCTGTATTGATTGCCTTTGTCAGAAGGAAATTGCTCCTCAACTGTCTTCCACGTGAACGTTCACTGAATACTGATATCGCATCACAACATCTATAATAATCATTTAGTCATAGGTTATTTGTCCTCCTTCTATTTCAATTTGTTCAGCAACCTCATGATGAACAATGCATGGCAAGACCACTTTCTCACATTTTGTTAATATAGATTGGAGTTTGGACGGTGCTCAATAATTACTATGTAACCATTTTCACTATATTATTAATTATCATTATTATCATTCGCTCTTGGTACTTAACTCCAAAAGTTGTCAGAGCCTCTTGCTTTTAAGTCGCTCATTTCAAATGTCCAACTGCTTTCTTTATCCAAGAAAATAAACATTGTTTTTTTTCTCACAATAATGTGTCTCCTTTGTTTTTTTCCTATTCCCGACATTTTTTTCCTTGTCAGTGATGTTCAGGAGCACCTGCGATATCGATTTCCGCTGGTTCCCCTTCGACAGCCAAAAATGTGACCTCATGTTTGGCTCCTGGACTTAAAGGGGCTGGTCTTTGATTTAACCGTGAGAAAGGCAGATATCAGTGAATATCTTCCTCATGGCGAGTGAGACCTTATTGGTGAGAATAATTTGATATTGTGCATCACAAAAACAGATTCTAACACATAATACATTTACTGATGAGGGAGAGAGTGGAGGAGAAGTCGCTGAACTCAGATTTGAAGATACTTTCAGAAGATGTGGTGCTTACATCTAATTCGAGAAACACTTTCTACAGTTTGGAAACATGCCCTCAACTTTGTCTAGTGTCATGGGTTATTTTTTAGATCAAATATCACCATTTCCTGTGTGATGTTAGTGCCGGTCAACGATGAACAATGTTGTGCAAGTGACTTCCAAAATGTAATATATTACATATGACTACTGTAATTACTTGCACGAGGCCAGGTGATCAACTGGTTAGCACGTTAGCCTCACAATGCAGAGGTGCAGGGTTCGATTCTGGCTCCGGGCTTTCTGTGTGGAGTTTGCATGTTCTCCCCGTGCCTGTGTTTCCTCCCACACTCCAAAAACATGTGTGGCAGGTTAATGGAACTTTCTAAATGGTCCCTCGGTGTGATTGTGAGTGCAAATGGTTGTTCGTCTAAATGTGCCCTGCGATTGGCTGGCAACCAGTTCAGTGTGTACTCCATCAACTGACCAAAGACAGCTGGGATTTAAAAATTTCAATACAATAAATACATTATTTGTCTGGTCTTTTCTGTCTCGTGGATGCTTAATACATGTTTTGGAACGCGGAAGGAAGCCCTAGCATCCGGAATTCAATTCCAACCTTAAGAACTCCAAGGCAGACATGCGAGCCACTTGTGCACTATGTTGCAGAGATAGCTTGGATGGATGGATGGATGTACGGGTGAGTGGGTGCTATGATAGATAGATAGATGTTCAGAGGGAAGAAATTTCATCTGTGCACATTTGACAATAAAGTTGTATTCAATTCAATTCAATAGATCGATAGATAGATAGATACATAGATAGAATTTCATTCCGCGAGGTAAATTTCCCCGGAACCAGTGTTTGTGTGAAAGGTAAAAAAAGAGACATGCACTAATTCGTAATTTTGATTTGATGACTATGATACGTGACATCAACCGTGAAAAAAACCCCATGATATCAGATGATGGTGGTAATATGGTGTTTGAATAGTAAAGATGTGGGGTATTTGTGACGGGAATTAGTGAAATATTTACTTCCAAGGTGCGAGCGTCAGATTAGCTCCCCCCACAAGTAAAGATATATTTTGAGAACTTTGATTCATCAGTGCCCTATTCACAAACTGCATCCGTGCATTTCAGCACAAGACTTCACGCTTTGCTTTCTTGCCACAGGTACATATAATAAATCCAAGTACCGGTAAATATTATTGTAAAATACAAAATTATTTGTAATTCGTGTGATTTTGAGAACCACACTTAAACTGTTTGTGGTGCGCCTATTCTTGCTTTTACTGACAACCGCTATAGGCAAGGTTTATATCAAGTCTTGAACTGTTCCACATCTAACGTAGAAAATATTACAGTGGTTCTGTGCTTCTGTCTATTGGATGCAATAAATAAGATGTAGTTTGGGAGATTAGTCCCTTCCTTTGAATTTGAGGTCAAGAGAGGTCAAGAGATCAAATGAAGAGGTCAAGTCTTGCTATCCTTGTCCACAGTCTCATCACCTCCCGTATTGATTATTGCAATTCACTTCTTTTTGGTGTATATCACAAATTCCTCCATTAACTTCAACGGGTCCAGAATTCTTCAGCTCGGGTCATCACTAGAACCCCCTCCTTTCATCACATCACCTCTATCCTCCGACAGCTCCACTGGCTCTATGTCAAACTTAGAATCAACTACAAAATACTTCTCTATACATTTAAAGCCATCCATAACCTTGCCCCCCACAACACCGCCCCCCACCCCATCTGTCTGCTCTTCTTCAAATTTCCGTTCCCTCAGGTCCTCATCCTCCCTCCACCTCTATCTACCCTCTGCCCGTCTCAGCACGATGGGGTGTAGAGCTTTCAGCCACTCTGCCCCCAAACTTTGGAACTCACTTCCACCCAACATCCGTAATATTGATTCTCTTCCCACATTCAAATCCCATATCAAAACCCACCTATTCAAAATCACAGACTCAATTTAAATTGATCTCTTCTTTTATTATTTAGAATTTTATCTCTGGTTTTATTGTTCTTTGTTTTGTCCTTGATTGTAAAGTGTCCTTGAGTGTTGTGAAAGGCGCTTATAAATAAATGTATTATTATTATTATTATTATTATTATTATTATTATTATTATTATTATTATTATTATTATTATTATTATTATAGTTGTCTGCTTTGTGTGGAACTGTGTTCCAGTGGTACCATTTTTTCTTCAGGAAGGCATTTCATGCTGCACCGTTCATTTTGTGTGCTGGTCTATAATTCAACCGGTTGGAAACATCTCCATGATCTTGGTTGATTTGACAACCTATTTTTTACTGGCGTGGTGACATGGCAGACTATTTGTTGCGGTGGTGTTTGGAGCAATTACAGAGCAAGTTTGGTCTGGAGGCATCCGAAGATATCGTCAAGTAAGAAATCTTTTAGATGACTTGCAGCCTGTCTAAAGCGAAGACTGACCTCCGTTCGTTTGTCAAGCTAGCTCGGCAGACGAATGTGATGAAATAAAAACTACAAAAAATGTATTGATTGTCTCACAACGTCCTTTTTATGAAAGCTTGTCATTAAATTTGTGAACAAGCAGGCTTAGTTTACGAGTTAACGTAATTTCTTCTAATGTAACGACAAGCAACTCGCCTCCTTCAAGCACTTGGTGAGTTGAACTCACTTTATAAATCCTTTGTTTTGTTTAAAGATAGAAAGAATATGACATTGAAGTATGATTCTGTAAAAGTAGGTGGTGATCTCGAGATAATAAGGAACCGTTTACTTTACTTGTTTGGTGATTATTTATTCATATGGCATCTATCAGTCGATTATTGATTTGTTTTACTATTTAAACTAATGAATGTATTTAGGATATCTCAAATTATTTTTTTTCTTGATCATTCTATTGTCTGTTTTCTTAAACTAGTATAGATTATTGACTGTCCAGTTATAGACTGGAAGCTTAAAATTTAATGTATAGAACTGAATGTGTGCATTTCTATGGAAAAGAATAGAATATTGTCAAACCATCACTGATGCAAGAAATATGATTTCCAGACATTAAATGCAAGCATCCTTGGCAAGGACGGGCACGTATGATGTTACTGTTAATTGAACTGATGCCATCCTGTTGTTTAGATACATTCTATCCATTGAAAAAGCTGAGGAGATTGAGGAGTATGTGGGCGACCTTCTCCAGGGCACAGATGGGAAGAAAGGACAGTTCATTGAGGAGTTGC
Organism: Hippocampus mohnikei; assembly: GCA_026261675.1. Classification (NCBI taxonomy): domain Eukaryota; kingdom Metazoa; phylum Chordata; class Actinopteri; order Syngnathiformes; family Syngnathidae; genus Hippocampus; species Hippocampus mohnikei. Next base: position 5,181,295 of record JAKGUB010000340.1, read on the forward strand.
TCTTCAGGTGGAAAAAGACTCAGAGACAGACTGGAGACACAGCTGGTCTTTTCCTTATCAAAGAGTCAATGTCTACAAGAGGTGGGTAGGCATTATTTTCAACATGAGTAAAGCGTTTCTGAAATATGACTGATCCCTTATTTTCCTGATATTTGGTCGGGGAAAAATGAATACAGAATGCTGATTAATCAGACTATTATGCACATAATAACTTTTTGGGTCCTACATGTCCCATAACAGCATTTTCTCTTTTTAATGTTAATTTTCTATTGACATTTTTCCATAAAGTTCTTAAAATACATTTTGTGAAACTGTTTGAAATGAGTGATGGCTTTCACCTGCGGTTAACGGTGATGCAACGAAGCAAGCTATTTTCTGGTTTCAAAAGCATAAGCGCTTCAACTGTCGTGATACGAAATCATTAATCTTTTTTTTCATTAATCTTTTTTTTTTTTTTTGTCTGTCAATGCCAAAGTGTGTTCTTTCAATGTAGCACCTAATCTTGCTATTTTGGTTTTCGTTCCATCCGCAAATGAATCGAATCGAATGCACCAACACTAGCTTGAACCTCACTGTTGGGAGTGTGTCACAGGTAAAATCTGAAATAGTGACACCCTGGTCAATTCCTCCATATGAGTTGTAACGTTCACTAGAGAATTGCTTGTAAACGTCAAAATGTATGAGTTACTGATTGACCGAACGTTTAAATGGCTGTTTTTGGCTGACAAACATCTTGCATCAAGGGATACAAGTTTTTATATCGTTTTCTGTGTAATCAATTATTATAGATGTTAAAAAGGTCTTTGAAAGGTCTATAATCAATTGGGCTCTAATTTACAACATTATTTTTATTAATTAGACTCCCAAGATACAACCAAAGATTCCCAGAAGAAGTCTAAACGTAAGGGTCGGAACAAACAAGAGGTGTTGACCGTGAGCCAAGTGGACCCTGAACCAGAGGCAGTCAAAACTCCCATGGATCTGATGAGGGTCAGTACACATTGCCTTGAATATTGATCATGATCTGTATACAACACATTTGCGGCTTAATATGGTCTTGTTGTTCTTATTTTCTCCACCCACAGGTTCAAGAAAGCACCAGTACTTCTTCAACAAAAAAGAAAAATAAGTTCACAAACCTTTATGCTACAGAGGGTCAGGACAAGCTGACGGTTCTACTTCCCGGCCGACACAGCTGTGAGTGCCTTGCTCAGAAGCACAGACTCATCAACAATTGCATCAGCTGTGGTCGCATTGTATGTGAGCAAGAGGGATCCGGACCTTGTCTCTTCTGTAGTAGTCTGGTACAAGAATTTTTGTTAATCTTTTTTGCCCCAGTCTATGATAATGGAAAGTCAATCTTTACCTTAGGACATCTTTCTATCCCATTTGAGGTTTGTACCAAAGAGGAACAGGAGATTCTGCTCAGAGACTCGAACAAAAGCCAGAAACTACGAAAGAAGCTGATGGGAGGTGAGAGTCTGTGGTTAGCGGTACCGCAAGATGTGAACAGTATAGTATAAGTCGCAACTTGGTTCAGTAACCTTTTCCATCTTTGACGTTTACGGTTTAAATTAAAATGACTTAACAGTCATTGTGGATTTTTCAATCCCACATGCATCAATTTTTCATCTCTTCTTAACTTCTTTTCACTGACCAAAATCACACGTATGAATACTAATGAATGTTTCAGTGAGCTCCATGTTGAAGTGGTGACTGTTCACATTTTGAAATAAATTCTCGACATTTAGCTCTTCTCTGCTCAAGCGATTGACCTGGCTTTTGAAAAAGGCAATTGAGCCCCTGCACATGAGCTTGAAGTAAATGAATCCATGGTAAGATGTTGGCAGAGAGTAGAATGGAGAACTTTCTTGCTGCAAGAAAACTCTGGACCTTTTTTTTTTTTTGGTTGTGCATATTTTGTTGTGGCACTAGCAGTATTTTCTCTTCTGTGTTAGCATTTCTGTTTATTTCCCTATAGTAAAGTCACCAGTTTTGAAAATGTGAAAGAAAAAAATCAGTTCAAATTTTGGTCAATTCATTGGGTGCATTTTATATACTGTTGCTGTACCTAAATTGTATTTTACAGTATTCATATATTTCTTTGCGACAGATTGTGATGAAAGAGATTACCTGGCGCATAAAGAAGCCAAGATGAAGGCTGGCTTAGAGAAGGCTGTCCAGCACAAAGACAAACTGCTGGAATATGACCGAACTAGGTAAAATAAGTGATATTTAAGTCTCAGTCCAATCGGAATCACCAAAGTTTGATATAACACTGTGCTGCTGTTTTATGTGCAGTGTCAAGAGAACTCAGGTACTTGATGATGAGTCTGATTACTTTGCCACTGAATCAAACCAGTGGTTGTCAACTGCTGAGCGTGACAAGCTAAGGAAAAAGGAAGAGGAGCTGCGCGAACTTCGCTATGCGTCTCGTAAAGATCGGAAAATCACCTTGGACTTTGCTGGTAGACAAGTCCTTGATGAGAGAAACAACTTGAATGAGTACTACAACAGGTGAGCATGAAGCAGTTACATCATTTCACTCATGAGTCTCATGCTTGAAAGTGTCAATCACAATTGACCACTGTTGGATATTTTTACCATGCAGATTAGATGATGCCCTCCAGGCAATGAACATTGACTCTGTGGCCAAATCCCCATTATATAAAAGACAAGGTGGAGAACAGAACCTCAGAGAGCTGGTCAACCCCAATATAAAGCAGAGAGCACCAGAAGTAAGTTGCTTTTTACACACTGTATCTCACCTCTGTTTACCTCTTTCCTTCTGTTTTCCTATAGACTTGTTCAAAGGAAGTCTGCCTTCCTTTGTATTAGAAAGTACATATAGGTCAAGAAATGGGCCTTCCTTAACTGGAATTATGAATTATTATGAACAATGGTGACATAATCATTGAATAGTTTGAAAATGGCAAAACGTTGACAGTTCTTGATGGAGAATAACCAATGACAACATTCGTCCGTGCATTCTATCTACATGATGGCCGACAATACTAGGGGATTATCAGAATAAAAATAAATGTTTTTTTTTTTTTTAATCCCGATTTGTTGATTGTCCTGGCAATCATTGGCATGAGTAGTTCAACCCACAGGAGATTCTGTACAGCCCTGTGGCCTTAATTATAGTGTCTTAATAGTTTCATATTATTCTGCCAATTGTTGAACTTTGTCAGTCCCTTCGCCGCTGTTGACGAAGAAGCCTGCTCTGTGGGGCCTCGAGCTTAATGCCAAAGGGCCTATTGGAGGGCATAAAATTCCACATTATTCTCCCATTTGTTTAGTTATTTATTTTATATTGTGCCATCCATGGACCAATCACACATCCGTACGAAAATACTCCGGACTTTGTTTGCACAGTCAAGCTGACAGGACCGTAGCAGCAGCAGTTTATCAGTCTATATTCTGTCCAAGTGAATTCACATCTCAGTTTGATGAAAAGGACATAATGAGATATAAGTACAAGCTGGACAGGTTGGATGTCAAAGATGCACCTGGAGTGCGTTGTAGAACTATTACGACAGCATATGGGGAGCATTGCACTGGTGAGTCCTTGTGATGAAGCAAAGGCTCTGATGGTTAAAAATTTATGTCACGTGCCGTGTGTACTTTTGTGCAAGAAGAGCATGCGATCCCTCTCGGTCTTTCTGTTGCACCCTGCTGATGACACTCTCACACCTTAATTTATGCAATTTTATCATGCGTTACATAGAGTCCCTTAAATCTTTATCCATCTCCAATTAAAAAAAAAAATCATAGAACAGCGTAGCATGATCATGACATGACATGCCCTCAAGCAAGTAACCTCCCATCCTGTGTTGATGCTGTGCACATTTGGGCATCCTAATGGCGAAATTAGAGATACAGGACTTCGCTGAAATGAAACGCTTGATAGTTCTCCTGTCTGTATTTCTTCCTCTTCCTTTTAACTCAAATTGACCAGACTGCATGTGTCGCTGTCGATACAATTTACCCCCATATTAAACATGGTAGAGTAAAGCTTGGTATGCTTTTCATTATTCCATCCATCCATCCATCCATCCATGGATGGATGGCTTTTCATTATTCACTCTTTCAAAGGCAACATCTGTGGTTTTTCCAGTAATAAATTCGACAGAGACTGTGAATTGAAATTCTTTTAATCAAGCACCAATGTACGAGTGACAAAAAAAAAAAGAAAACGTGAGCACAGATCATACTGTTAAATTCTCCAGATGGGCATGCGTGCCACTTCCTCTATACACGTTATGCACCCAGTGTTCTTTTGTCCTGTTTATATTTTTAGTGGGTAGATGTTGGCAGCAGAGAAAACGTCAAAAGGAACATGGAAAAAGGACAAAGTTTGGCACAGGGTAATAGAGGAGGAGAGCGGTCCAGGTTGCGTCTCCAAGACAAAGAGCTGCAGGAGATGTGTGATGGTGGCTGGTGTCTGAGCATGCACCAACCATGGGCATCACTCCTGGTCAAAGGCATCAAAAGGTATGAAGTTGAAAAATGTCGTTGTGATCACTCGCTAGTACGTAATCGAATGGTTCAAAGTACTAACATGGAACTCTTTATGTGTAGAGTTGAGGGACGAACTTGGTACACATCCCACCGCGGCCGTCTTTGGATTGCTGCCGCAGCCAAGAAGCCCACTCCTCAGGAGACTGCTGAGGTGGAGGCCATGTACCGTTCCATCTACCAAAAAGGTACAATGTCAAGTCCAATATGTGTATCATTTCTAATTTCATTAACTTTATTGTAAAATATATTGCATTAGACAGTGCACTCTGGGAATCAAGTGGCTAGACCAAGTGACATGTTCTGCATTGATAGCACAGGTTGGCATTCACACACACAAAAAAACCCTGTGAAAAGCCTTTGAGAATTGCGCACCTGTGGCTTATTTTCAATTGGCTTGTACAGACGCTCCCCAGGTTACGAACGAGTTACGTTCCGGACGATTGTTCATAAGGTGAATTCGTTCGTAAGTTGCTTCAGTGCTATAATTTGTCTGGAATGTATGTTTAAGGCTTATATTGACATCCATATAACGGGAGAGAGCTTTTCGTCACGTTCTTCAGGGCTTGAGGTTAGCTGCCCGCTAAACTAGCAGCAGCTTCAGCGGGGAGAGTAGACGATCGGTCGTCGACCGGCGCACGGACGCCTCCCGCCCGTTCCACCGTCACACGCCCGCCCCACGCCTCTCCCGCGCCGCCTTCGAACGTCGCCTCCGCCGTCCTCCTCCGCCCGCTCGGCACTCGGAAAAAGCGCGCAATACAAAATCTAACTTTTTTTTTTTTTCGACAGACCCGTGAAAATGTTCGTATGTACCGTTTGTTTGTAACTCGGATGTTCGTAACTCGGGGAGTGTCTGTACTTCTATGGGGACGAGCGTCACGCTGTCAGAGGGCTAGCATTAGCATCAGCATCTTGCTTGGTTGCGCTCAACTCAGCAGTTATAAACATTCAATGGCTGCAGAGTTTCAGAATGGGTGGTGATTGCTGTATGAACTTGTTGACATTCAAGGTTGATTGCTGCAATCATCGCAATAGTCAGTCTTGTATTTATTTATTCACATATTACGGTGTAGCATAGCACCGTGAAATGAAGCGCCCCTATTTTCCTTCTACAAATTTTTAGTAGACATCTACTTGATGAAATTAATGATTAAATTATTAATTTCATACTTGTACTCCTTCTACAACTTTTTAAATTATATTTCTACTTCATTAAATTACCGATTAAATTATAACGGTAATGTCATCGTAATGCCCTGCAGGATTGGCGACAGGAATGCATTTTGTTTCACCCCTTTGAGCCCAAATGAAAATTCATTCCATTTGGTAATTGGCTTTCATTCTAATTGGAATACAAGGCTCTATGTTTCCCTGACTAGTGATTGTCTTAGTGTTTAAGCTGTGTAGGACATTTGCAAAAAGCAGCTTTTAGGGAAAAAAATGATCCACATTTCCCCCTATTTTGTGACATGTTACAGACCAACACAGTAACTAAGTTAGAATTTGTTTGTGCCAATGTCCTGTTTTTGAATAATAAATCGGGACATCCCTAGAAAGAATCCTTGAATGATTTTATTTATTCTGCCTACATACACTGCCCCTGCTGGTGAAGTAAAACAGTCAAGAAAAGTGTAGACATTCTGCTTTCTCAAAATTGAATTTCACCGAAAAAGATGGTGCCCTTTGAAATGATTGGAAATAATCTGACGATTGGTACATGTTCAACCAAAGGTGTATTTTCTCATTAGAATCACAGGTTTCTTCAAACTTGTAACGGTCAGTCAGCCTATTTGAAGGGCGGCAAGTAGTCGTAGAGTGAACACACTCAAAATAACCAGAAGAAGCAAAGGAGAGAGTTATCTCTGGAGATTACATTGAAAATTAATAACATAACCATTCATACTGCAAAATCTGGAACTTTTTGCTAGGCCCTCCACCACTTCTCAAATTTGCGTTGTGGTGATCACTCTATTCACTGGACCTTGGAGTTACAAATTGCATTGACCTCCACCTGGCACCCTCCTGGTCAGTTCTTAAACTCTGTTGATCCACTGGAGTGATTGGAGCATACATTTAAATTTAAGACAATGTCAGACTACATGAATGTAGCCCGATTTTGAGCCAACATGTGTTGCAGACAAACATAGTGTTTCGTAGCTGATTGTTCTTCTTTTTAACTGCATAAACTGTCAGCAGGGCACTGGCAGAAGTGAGGAGCTGTGTTGAAAGCTGCTTACGTTCTGTGGTGTTTTAAATCACGTAAACAGCTACATAAAATCAAGAATAATACAAAAGGTCGTTGTATCGTTGTTTAATCAAGAGACAAGAATAAATAAAGGCTTCAAAACAGGATACAAATGGCTGGTAACATTTACGATACCCAAAGCCAAAATACTTCTGATGAAGCCTCCTATAGGAATGTTGTTGAATTTGTAGCATGGTGTCAATTTAGTAGAATGTTACAAATATCCAAGGTACAGTGGTGTTGGCTAGATCACCTTTATTTAATGTCAACATGATCTTGCAAAGCATTGTTGGACGCTCTTTAATGTTGGTGCTGTATTTCTTTTCTTGCCTGCTTAGAGCTCAGGTTCCCTTCTGAGTATCCTACTGGCTGCCTGTTGGGTTGTGTCAACATCACCGATTGCCTTTCTCAGGACCAGTTTCGAGAGCAGGTTAGTGAAATATACGGTACTTCTTTAAATGCTTCTGTTTCCTGTCACGTTTCATAGTAAAGAAACAATGGCACAAACAAATGAAATACATTGTGAAATTGTGACATGTCCATTTAGTTTAATCCTCCACCCCAAGATAGACACAGTTGCAACAAAATGGACATCTTGAAAATGATGAGGTTTTCATTGCAATTTTTTCAAACTTTAAATTATTCAATCTTGGGGGAATGTAACTTTTTTAGGTTGTAAAATAACCTTGAAATTACAGTATATTATTAGCAGGATTGATTGTTGTAGTGTTTGTATAGTTGATGCAATGCCATTTTGCTACCAGCAGAGGTCAGGCTGCACCTCTTTACCCATACTTCCCTGATTCATGCATACAATAGCATACCATATTTGCCACCGGAGGCAGTACACGCCACAAAACTAAACCTGAAACTCAAATCTCATCCTTCGTCCTACGAGATGACAAAATGGTGGTGCTTCTCCAATTTATTGCCAAAAGTAAGTTGTGTGCCAAGTAATGGGAAAAATAAAATCTCATCTTTTGAGTCCGCCTGAGAGCAGTAAGGCATTTTACTCACTGACTGGACACATATGTTGTGGTGCTCTCCATGCTTTCTACATGATTTCCTCAATGGGCACTTAAATAAAATCCATTCTGAGACAGATTGGGCCCCTGAAAATATGATCCCATTCCGCTATTAGGTCATCACATACCTACAAGGTCAATAGCTCATTTGTCACCGCAATAAGCAGCTGTAATACTACTGCTCCCAGCTCAGCAGGCCACATTATAGCTTAATTGGACACTGGCATTTGTCGGTTTGATATGGTATCATTTTTTTGTGATTTCACAGCAAACACAGGAGGGAGAGGAAATGTGTAACGTTAATTCTACTGCACAACATGTCCTTCCCGAAGAAGTCATCATATATACACTGTTGGGAATAACAGTCATTCCATGCATTACTGATGTAGGTTTTCAGAAGTGTAGAGAGGGTGGAAACAAAACCTTCAGTGCTCGTACATGGTTTGCATTCTGACTACTGGTATCTGTTTATTTCAGGGCTTTCCCCTTTTGTACTCTGGCCTCATTCTCTCCTCCAGCACTCATTCCACCCAGGGCTGTAAAATCATGTTTGCAGGCTGTGTGACTGCCCTTTCATCCTGTGAAAGGGTGTGTGCATGTGTGCGTGCATGTGTGTGTGTCCACTTGTGCACAGGAGCCATAAATAACACCCCCACCCCACAAAATGCCCCACTGAAAAAAGAAAGGCAGATGTAGATTAAAAAAAAAAAAAAAAAAGGAACAAAAGTACCAAAAATGTAGTCATGGTTCTAAATCTGAACAGTTGTCCGGTTTCTGTATTTACCATTTGGAAGAGGTTGGGCCAGAGACTGTTAGCTGGTTAACACAGCTCTTAGTCTGCTCACATTCATGTAAGTTGACATGTGAGTGTAATGCTTAGTAGCACATATCCATGCTCCTCGGCTGGAGGAAAAGGATGAAGTGTAGGATTTACAGGCCATTTCTGGCAGCTGTAGGTGGTTAAAGGGGGGTTGTGGAACACTGACAGCCATTATTCTTCAGGCTCTACTCAACTTGTTTCTAATGGCATATGAGAGATTTGGAGAAAGTGGAATATGGGGAGATGAATTTTGCATGAAGCAACCCAGAATCCCCAAATACTTTGAAATGATGTAAATACTTCAATGATGTCATGTACACTACTTGCATTTGCGCGCCAATTTTAGTGCTGTTGGACAAAGAACATTATGACCAAAAACCCAGCCAAAAACCCCATCCCAGGCGAACTCAGATCTCCCTTGGTTCAATTCTTTCCCTCATTAGAAACTAACTAGTGTATTGATCCCTTCTCCCAGTAATCTCTCTGCCTGCACAGCCCCCTCCCCATACAACCGGTAATTGGCTAACTATTATGATCTGTACTCAGTCTCTCCACCTCGTCCCTCTCCCTGTGCTCACTCAGCAGTCCGTAAGTGGATATGTACATTCGACTTGCCAATGGTCAGATTGGTCTATTTGTTAAAAATGATATAAGGCATTTTACAGAGTGATACTTGGAAAGCTTTTGGAGTAGTACTGAGATTAATGGATTATATGTGTTGTGTACCTTGACTGAGCTTGGGTGGTGTATAAACGAAATAAACACACTTCAGCAATAATGCATTTCAAATCGTTACAATATTTTTACAGTGCGTACATGTGTTTGTTTATTCTTGGTGTTGACTCGCTGCACAAGCAAAGGCAGAGCACACCCCATACAGAGCCTAAATAGCACTTTCTGCTGACTCCTGCAGTGAAAAAATTGATTGGATCAATCCACACTCCTAATAAGGATTTGATTTGTTACCGGGTTGCAAAGACCCTATCTCCAGATGGCGAGCTACATGTCTCAGTGAATACAAGTCAAAGAGGTTTAATCTCCTGGACAAGCATGCCAAGAGCAAATCCAGTGACTGTTAAATTCTGCATTGATTATACTGAATGTTTAACAGGGCAAGAAGCCAACATGGTCTCTGTATGTGCTATTGCAACCTACAATAAATCACGATCAAATAGCATCACCAGTTCCCTCAAGTTGAAATGTTGACATTTTGATGGAGAAGTCTTCAGTCAGAGGGTTTTATTGTTCAGTAACAGCACAGACAGTGGTGCCAAATCTGTTACGTATAACAATATTTTATTAACATCTGGTGTCAGGAGGCCTGTGGAGTAGCAGCTTTTTCAAATCAGATAGGCACTTATTTTACACAAAGGTTTACTACTTGCTGTTTGCCAAATGGTGAGGACTGATGCGTTACATTTCTACTTTATCGTAATGTTAAGGTTCATACATAGCCCAGTGTATAACATGAATTTACCTAAAGGCATAATATACAAGGAATTAATCATTTTACCAGAAATGGTTTACAACCAATGTGTGTGTGTGTATATGAATATGTGTGTGTGTGTGTGTGTGTGTGTGTGTGTGTGTGTGTGTGTGTGTGTGTGTGTGTGTGTGTATATATATATATTATATCACAAGGGAAGAAAATAATGTGTCTGCAATATTGTGAAATCTGGTAATGGATTGTCAAGAACTATCCATCTATCCATCCATCCATCCATCTATCTACAGTATTAGATAATATAATAGATTTGGGTGGATCTCCGAAAGTGTGGTCCAAAAGGATGGTCAAATGCTGACCCACTTTGAGAGCCATTATTTTCTTCCCTTGGCAATCATTCTCTAGATTTCACAATATTACAGACATATTAGAGAAATTTGAAAAAAACAACAACAACTTGACGAGATTTGTGCTTTCATTTGTGTGTGAATGTATTTTGAGTGTCTGAAAAATAGCCGTCACGGCCACTTCTTTGTACCATGACGATACACCCATGCAATTAAGAGCCCATTATACCCTTAAAATGCATCAACTTCAAAAACAGTTGTTACCAATAAACTTGGAGAATGTCAATGCAACACAATACCATTTAATTGAGTCCCATGCTGTCCGTAATTTGATAATGTGTGACCAGAAAAAAAATAGCTATTATTCATTACATGCATTGTTTCCACTAGGTTGCACGATCTACGACAATAATTTACTGTACACTTCGAGCGGGATGACTTTAAAGTTGAACCGGAAGTTCAGTGGGTTTGCTGCAAAATACAATATCCATCCATCTATTTTACGATCTGCTTATCCCCGGGGGGGGGGGTGGAGCCTATCCCAGCTTCAGGCAGTAGGCGGGGGAACCAGTTGCCAGTCAATCGCAGGGCACACATAGACGAACAACATCCGCGCTCACTCTCACTCCTAGGGACAATTTAGAGTGTTCCATTAACCTGCCATGTATGTTTTTGGATTGTGGGAGGAAACCGGAGTACCCGGTGAAAACCCACGCAGGCCCGGAGAGAACATGCAAACTCCACACAGGGAGGCCCGAACTGGAATTGAATCCGGTAGCTCTGCATTGTGAGGTCGACCACTGGGCCACCGGGCCACCTCCAAAATACGATATTAAGATTTTAAATCAAATAACCCTTTAAAAAAATTTTTTTTTTTGTTTGTTTTGTTTTTAATTCTGTGAATACCGAATCAGCTTTGTGTGATTCATGGCATCCTCCCGATTAAATGGTTGTCTCGCCATGTCACAGAGTCTCATCCAGCTTCGACACTGAATGGGCGAGGCAATGGCATTTGTTTTTAGTGCAGAAACCCACCAACAAGTGGTGCAAGAAATGTTCTGTTAAGACTGTAACAAATCTGAACTGGCTGCAGAGAAAATTGTGGGATTAATTGCATTATTTGCAGACACACTTTTGTGTTTTGGCATGCCCTTTGACGCATGTTATCCTGGGGCAGTTTGGACGGACAAATTGGAGGAGTGCAAATATGGGAAATATTTACCACACCACTCCCCATTTCAACTAGTCATTGGCAACGTGGCGAACGGGGAGTGGGAACCCTGCCTAGCATTGCTAGTTAGAACATGCAGTTTTGTGTTTGTACACTATCATTTAAAGATGTGGAAAGTTGAAAATAGGAAATTATTTGTTTTAAAATGCAAGAAAGCTAAACTTAGCTTAGCATGAGGGTGAATGCGTCAAAGAAATAAACAGTGACATACTTCCCTGGTTCCTGTGGGCGGTCAACCACATTCGCCACCACCTAGCTATGCACCACTCACTGGCTGGATCTTTTTTTTTTCCCTCTCCCACAAGTCCTTGCACACATTTTCATGAATTTTCTTTGCCATTAGCTGACTTTAATTTTACTTTGCAACCGTTTTAGCAAACTTAAGGCTTACTGGCAATGCTGTGCAAAGGTGTGTTGACACCCAGACCGTCGGATTCGGTGGGGAACATTCTTCGGTGGGGGTGCAAACCCATCCGATTATCGATTTTGTCAATTCCTCGGTGGAATAGTCGATGGGATAATCAATTCGAAAAATATTTGACATTGACAGTTCTAATTGATATGTTTCATTGAAGAAATGTATTGAAATCTTGTTTCAAACTGACACTTCTCAAGCTTGGTTCTTTTAATATTTCTACATGTATAGCTCATGCCACTGTATGCACACTTGTGCCATAGCCTCATATACTCCATCATCTAGCTGCAAGCCTCTCCCCTTATCAGCAACAGAAGTGATGTTTTCTGTTGAATTCCGTTTGTACAAGCGCTGCCTTTGACCTCTGGAGTGGAGCTCCATTGCTTGTTAGGCTGGTTGGGAGCTCAATCTAATGCCTGCGTTTCCTTGTGTGGTAATGTGATATTTATATGCTGAAAGCCTTCCTTCGAGCAAGCCACACAGAACCACACGCACACACACGCACACTCACACTCTCACAAAGAAGACTCTTAGGATATGTCGGATGCATTCCAAAGGAACTAAAGTTGCTCTGTGAATTCTATTTTTTTCACTCTCCTTCTCTCTTTGTAACATTGTGTAAATCCTTTCTGTCTTCATATTTTCCCCAGTTTTGCATCCAACAGTGTGTTATTTTCAGGCCAGGACTGTGGAGTAAATTAGCTTTTGCGTAGGATTCAATTTATGTTCTATCAACAGACATGCATACTTCCCTCTCACTCTGCACAATCTCAGTGGCACTTTAGTACGCTCCTCCCTTCCCCTTACTGGGCAGTTTGCCATAGCAGAGAGGTCAAACATCATGCTATCCTGCAGTTGTGTGTAGAATGCATTCAGCTCATCGTCCCCAGGCACCGGATGACAACTAAGCAAACCTCAGTCACAGGTTTCTGACAGCATGAAAAATACATAGAACCATCTGGTTGGCAAAAATGGTCTGCTGCACTGTTTAGAATTTGACTGCTGTCCTCAGTCCACTTCACTGAATGTCAGTTTCTGCTGTTAGGGTAATTGGCTCCAAAGCCCTTTTCATTATATGTAGAGCTTTGGCTTTTTGCTCTGCTTAAATCATGAAAAAATGCTCCTTTTTTGTTGTGTTGATCCATGGAGCAATGATACAGATATGGTAGGATTTTTAAGCGGCTTCGTTCTTTGACTTAAAAGACAGAAATGAAAATGAAGGTCAGGACTGAATGCATTTCCTGAAGTGGTTTATATTTTAATGTTCTAAAACAAAGTGTATGAAACAATTCCTATTTGTAGTGATGTTTGGTGTAACTGTTAACATGAGCATGAACAAGAATGCCTGCTAAGAAATAGCAGCACAACTACTTGTCAGTAAAGTCGAAGACAAATAAATCTATCAACTGTCAAGCAGTAGAACGAAAGCATTTTCAATTTTGACTCAACCTGTTCTTGCTTTGTTTTTGGGTAACACATAGGTGGATGATTGCTTCTCCTTTGTCAAGTAGTACAATGATTCTATTGCTTGTTGTTAGTACTTTTCAGACCTCTCTCACACTAGTTATAATAATCCTAATTTGTCAAAAAGCAAAAATCAACACATCATAGCTTGTATAGATTTGTATTCCCCGATTCAGAAACATCAAGATAATGTCACAGAGTAGCATATTTGGGCTCAATCTATACATTCTTTTGTCATCAATTGTTTATTTTCTGAAATAGTGCACAGCCCATTTGGCATACGCCCATTTATGAAATGCTAAAATGAATTCAATAGCTTGCCACATGCGGTATCAAATTCCCTGAAATGTGCTGTAATGAAGCATAGAATCAATATGTTAGCCAGCTGTCTTTCCTTTTGTTCATGTCCGTTGTTTGTTTCACTGGCCCCAAACGTCCTTTGGTCAGACCGGAGCTGTGTTTGCATTGTGTGTGGTGAAGTCAAGTTCATACTTCCATAAAGTCATCGAGAAGCCATGCGATCATATACCATTACGTACGAGGAAATGCAGATTGCAGTATAAACATATTTTCTTTGCTTTTTTCCCCCAAAGGCTATGCTTGTCACTAGTAAAATGTGATAACAAGTGTCACGTTTATGTTTTTTCATCAGCTGTCGAAGCAAGTTTACCATAACAACTAACATAGCAGCCCTGAGTGCTCCGAGTGTTCCGATTTAGACATTGAGAAACTGCCTGAAACCTGATTGTTCTTGGTGTTGCTTGGAACTTGTCCACTCGGCATCTTCCTCCCAGGAATATATTGTAAATGGGAGCTGCAAAGGAAGCTACATATTCCGACAGCATTGTTAATCTTTGACAGAAAATATATAAGCCTCGATTAATCGCAAGACACAAACGTAGGGCCTCTAAGACTAGGCAATTTGAACATAGCCTAGTTGGGGTATGCATATGGGGTATGTAGTATGGGCTGTATCACGAGACATGGGTTGCGATATGATCCGATGACCAACACACACACACACACACACACACACACACACACACACACACACATGAAAGTGTGAGCTTTGGACATACAACTCAATTGACAGTATTATTTACTTTCTATGGCGGCCTATATCCTCTGCTTATGTGGACAGCCAACGTTGGAGGACACTCACTGTCACATAGATTGACAAGCAGGATTATAGGTAGTTCGGCTTGCGTACAGTCTCAGGATTTTGGATGGAACCCTCTATGCATGGTTAGGAGCTTTCGGGTCTTAACGTCCGTGGTCTGAATCTCTTCCTTTGGCCACCTTATTATTCTGCTGCAGAACCCAAGTTTGCTTCAGGTTGCGGTCACGAACATTCTCCTTCAGGATTTTCTGGTAGACAGTAGAATTCATTGTTCCATCAATCACAGCAACTTGTCCTGATCCTGAGCTTGCAAATCAGCCTCAGACCATCACACTGCCGCCACCATGCTTCACTGTTGCCATAATGTTCTTTTTATCAAATGCTGTGCCATTTTAACGCCAGGTGACACGGGCTGTACATCTTCCAAAAAATTCACTTCTTGACTTGTCAGTCCACAGAATGTTTTTCCAAAGTCATGAGGATCATTCAGATGTCTTTTGCCAAATGTGAGGTCAGCCTTTGTGTTTTTTTGGACAGCAACTCTCCCATGGATGGCATTTTTCTGTCCTCATGTTAACCTCCAAATTTTGGGGGGGTTCCTGAAAAGTGATCGTTTTGGAGATACAATCCCATCGAATATGGATCATGCTGAAAATATGTTTACTCCATGAGGCTTTTTTTTACCCCTTGCTTTAAATATTGCCTGATGTTCCCACTCATATTTTGGTAATTATATAGAACCATATCAGCCAGAAGCTCTTGCCACACTCCACTGGCCAAATATGCTATCAAACGCTTTTGCAGATTTAGTCTGTTGAGGAGAATATTGATTTCTATGCAACATTATTTCCTTTCCACTGAAATTCTGGTGGTGTGTGCAGCAATAATGCAAGTCAGCATAACTACTTGAATAATGCTGCCACTTGACTTTTAGCTACCTTCAGCCATACTTGTCTAAAATCATGGTCAATTTTTTTGTCTGCAAAGCAAACAGACTCTTTGTTCATGACAGAATTCAGGTTAATCTTTTTGTATTAAATTAGGCCCTCTGTGAATTTATTTTTAACTAACAGTACATTCAATTATAATAGAATTATACAGGGTCATTCCCTTGTCTCATTACTTTATATTTAAAATTGTCTAATTGTTTTCAACTATGAGACATTGGTTTAAGATCTCCACGAAGACCTGAAACTATGCTTGAAATAGGCTTTAATTCAGCTACATATTTGAATTCATGAGAAATTCCGAGATGGCTGAAGTATCTAAAATAAAATTGTTTTGATATTTTCTGCAGTAAATGGGAGTGTTCTGAGAAAATTACAGTTGGAAATCAGATTCAGAAGCGAATTTGATCATGCCATTAATCTTAATTTCAGTACTGACATTTTAGGAACTGCTTTTAGAAGGCTAAACTGATTTTTTTTTATATATTAATCTGTACCGTTCAAGGAAATCAAAACAATTTCTAATCCTCAGTAATGTAAGGAGCCAATTCAAAATATAGTAGGGCTGGATGGTTTTGGAAATAATAATAATCACACTTATTTGATCAAATAATTGTGTGATTATAATAAAACAATTATTCATTGATTTCAAAACTTTGTATTTATTTAACTACTAAAATTCAACTAATCCACATGATCATTATAGCTCCATGCCCATTCAGTCCTGCTAGTTGAACCCTTCATTCTAGAATTCCATACTTTCTGTGAAATGCAAATGACCTTGTAAATTTCATGTGAAATACAAGCCACTTGTAATTGTGTTCTATTACATCTACATCCTTCATGCCCCGCCGTGTCTTTGCACACATTCAAACTGTGAACACACATCTGCCTTATTTCTTATGACAGGCGCCACTTAGTCATAAAAATACAATATATGTCTTAAGCCCGGAAATTTATTTTTCATGTATACAGATTGTGAAAGCTTTGTCCATTTGATAGGCTGCACTTTGCAACATCGCCACATCAGGCACTGGCAATTCTTATTTTGAATTTCCATAAAAACAGTGGCCAAGACTCATCACTTGTGCAATGTTATGGCCAGAACCCGAGCAGTTTGAACTGTGCAGCACATGCTTACGGACTTCATTTTAACCATCACCCATCCCAGCCCGCACCTCTTGTAATGGAAAAGAAACTTGTAGTGTGATGCAACCATCTCAATTACCATGTGATGAAATCATATGCTCGCTGTGAAATACTTTGTTTCTTTTGGTTAAATGAGAGCTTTCTTTGCTACGAATAGCCGGGATTGTGGCCCTGATTTGCAAAGAGAAAATATTTGATGGGACCTGAAATGTATTGAGGACTTTGATTCCCTGGATTCTTGGCTTTTAATTTAAGTCACGCTTTTGAAGCTTAAATTGCAATTGTCTACTTGCTGTCTTGAAATATCCGGGTTTTCCCTGGCTCACGTTGAGGGAGAAGTGGTACAATCTTGACCATGCGCCATGACGTGCATGTATTCTGTAAATTAAATAGACTCACTTTCTCTGCCCCACGGACCGGTTTTATGTCAGACAATATTTTCAGGGACCGACCATTTAAGGCCCGATAGATACAACAATATAATATGATATGGCCTGCATGAAAAATGTCGTGTTTTCGAGACATAATAATAAACACGAATCATGACACGAGGAACGTCCTATCTGGCCGCAACATTCTCTGGTCGCTATGGTAACATTTAAACGTGCCTTCAAAATAAGATCCGCCGCAAATAAAAAAAGTGCATGAAAAATATGACTCACCATCCCCGCTTATTATGCAGAGTAGGCTTAGTACGTGTGAATCTCTCGTTGAGATAAAGCTGTATTTGAAATAGGACTCCTGATACTGTCTATTAAATGTAGCCTTCTCTTTCTTGAAAGTCATAGGCTCCTCTTCTGTCTCCTGGCTGCGCCTTTTCCAGTTCCCGAAAAAACTTTTCAAAGACGTTTGTTTTTTATGCGGTAACCTATCACGTGACGAGAAGCATGCATTCACCTGCGTCAAGAGTGACATACTGTAAACTGATGTAACAGAGAATTTTTCAAAATAAAACATCTTTCAGATTCCAAAATGAATACAACGGAAGGAATGTAAGTTATTTATTCTTTCTGTGCGGCCAGGCACAAAATGACCCGCGGACCGGCGGTTGGAGACCCCTGCTTTAAGGTACAAGTTCCATCCATATTGGATGTGTCAAAGTGAAGCAAATTGGGAAAATGCCTCCTTCACTTGCTCTTTGGAGATGTATCATCAAGCAAAAACAAAAACGGAATTATTGCTTTTGATGGCATAATGTCACTGTAGCTGCATTTTATGACATTATTTGCAAGATTTATGGCTAATATTAAAGCAACATACAATAAGGTGGTTTGCTCTTGCTTCGACCCGGTTCAACAATTGTCTGTTATAGAAATTACAAGAAAACGGAAAACATGGATTTTCATTTTATATTTCCAAAGAGTTTGTGGCATCCTGTATTAAACGGTTCAATGCCGACACTAATGTAATATGTCCCTCTTCACTTGCTGCATAGTGATGCACCAACATAAAAATGGCTACTATGATAAAATAAAAAATACATAAATGAATGAAAGTTTACTTTTACAAATCTGGGCCTCAAATGGCATTTTGCTATTTTACAGCTGTTCAAATGTCAACCAAGACAGCATTTAGCTGCCAATACAACCACGGTCGACCACCAGACTGACTGGCATCGTGTAAACTTTTTGGGACGGAGAACGAGTGCTCCTTCTCTTGTCCTCTTGAAACAAAGTGAAGCCACTCCCTCCCACATACTGTACAAACACGATGAACACGCACGGGACATGCGGTGCATTGAGATATTTCACATTCGGTCAAGCAATATCAATTGGTCTGGCTGGGGGCGGCACAAAATTAGCTAGAGGTGGCCTCCACGCAAATTTGAACGCAAGAAAACCCCTAAGTATGCGTAAGTTGTAGAAACAGGGTGCCTGCTGCGCATTGAGTTTTATGCATCGTCTCGCGATTGTCTTTTCTTCATAATTTAGTCACTTTCAACACTTGGCAAACAGATGCGTAAATGACTGAAAGAGACATTTCCTGCTCAGATGTTCCCACTGTTACCGCTTTGAGACTCAAAAGCTTACATTGTTGTCAGGCAGTCTTATTTGCTTCTTGCCAGAGGGCCACCACAGGAGGTGAAGTCATAAACATGGCTGGGAAAGTCGAAGTGAGCTGTGCAAGAAAGTCTGTGTGAATCTCTTTGCGAAACCACATGGCTTTACTGCACCTGTCAGCACTAGTGCTAGCTGAGGGGCTAATCTGTGGCTGGCTTTTAACCAAAATTCTCCCAGAGCTGAATTGTTATGCAAACAAGAACGCATACACTTGATTATAATACCTCTCCCAGCAGAATGTGGACTGAACATTCCACATGATAATTACACTTGCCGTTCCAATAAATCCTTCAGACTCATGGAGTTGATTGTACAGAATAGCTCATTGCGGTTATGTTTTTCACAGGAATTTTAAGTGTTATGTCAGTGTCAAGCGTGATGTTGAAATGAATTTTCATTTTCATTCACACACACACACACACACACACACACACACACACATATATATATATATATATGCACACACACACACACAGTATATATGTATATACACACACAGTATATATGTATATACACACACAGTATATATGTATATGTCTGTGTATATATACATGTGTGTGTATATAAAAAAAAAAAATATATATATATATATATATATATATATATATATATATATATATATATATATATATATATATATAAAACACACACGTGCATGCACCACACACGTACATAGCACACCCGCCTCACAGTGCAGAGGTTCGATTCCAACTCCAGCCTTCCTTTGTGGAGTTTGCATGCCCCCGTGGAAGTGTAGGTTTTCTCTGGGTACTCCAGTTTCCTTCCATATTCCAAAAACATGCATGGCAGGTTAATGGAACACTCTAAATTGTCCCTTTGTGTTATTGTGAGTGTGAATGGTTGTTTGTCTATGTGTGCCCTCCGATTGGCTGGCCACCAGGTCAGGGGTGTCCCCCGCCTACTGCCCGAAGACAGCTGGGATAGGCTCCAACACATCCCGAAATCCTTGTGAGCACAAGTGGATTTGAAAATGGATGGATGGATGGATGCCTTTTGTGGAGTGAAATGTCAATGAAGCAGCACTGAAACATAATTTTGAAGAGATGTGAGTTAGTTTAACATTTGAACAGACAGACATGTGCACAGTAATATAAGCTACTAATAAGGAAGGCTCCCCCTCCCTCTCTGGGAGGGCTAATAAAAATGCAAACATTCTGAGCTGGTCTTTGAAACTCCCAGATAATTAATGTTCACTCTCCAAATTGACACCAGTTGATTCTGTCAGTGAAGGACTGTTAAATTTTTAATCATCACCATGCATCGCATCCAACTTGTGCTTGAGATTCATCAACGATGTATGATTTGCAATTAACTGCCTGTTCAGACTGAAGTACCCTTATTATCGAATAGCTTTAAAGCTTTTGAGAGAATAATGTATATTCAATGTGTAAAAATAAGACAAAGACAAATATTTTGAACTGAAATGTAGCACAAGAAAAAATCAAGTATTCTATTTATGTTTACGATACAAGCCCTCTGTTTGGGTTTGCTTGTTTGCGCGTGGTGTCGTCTGTTCTTATGCAGTGATGGGGGGAACAAACAATCATGGTATAAAGGTGCTATAAACAGCAGCTCTGTGAAATTTCCGTGGGGCAGCTGTGTTCTCTTAGAAGGGTTAATGAATGCAAAAAAAAAAAAAAAACAGGCTTGTGTTGCTTACTGAACATCATAGATTAAAGAACATTTGGCGTCCGATTGCTTCTGCGCACAGTTCCCAACAACACCCTTTCACCTCCCACATGTAGCTCATATCTTAGACTACCCATCTGTTTCTCCCTCTCCGCGCGAAAAACAGCCTTGACAGGACTGGTTACAGTCGTGCTTCCAAGAAGTCTCACTATGTATAGTTCAGTATCCATCAACATCTGCCTTTTTGTTTCAACCTCCTCACCCTACCTTTCCTCTTCTTTTCTGTCTTTCTCACCATATCACATTCTGTATGTTTACTCTCTGGTTCTTTATTCTCCCCACTCCCACCCTCCTTCCTGCTTCAATCCGCCCCACTCATTTTTAAAAGCCACATGCTCCCAGCCCGTCTGGCTCAGTTGCTCCCTGCCAATGAAGGCCTTTTTATTGGGCTGAGATTGTGTGCAGCCAAGCAGTGCCTGGCTGGGGCCAACACCACACACACACACACACACACACACACACACACACACACACACACACACACATACATACCACTGCCACTTCCTCCCCTCCCCCCCTGCAGCATAGCCCTCTCCACATGCCTGTTCTGGTCTGGCCCTGTCGCCCAGAAGGAGATTACTTGTTTCTGCTGCCCTTAATTGCTGACAGCAGCTTGAGTGGAGTCAGAGAGAGAGACATTGTAGAAAGCTGCAAAAGGGTACACTGTTAGCTTGTTGAGCTGTTACTTGACATGCATGGACTCCAAGTTTGCCTTCCTTTCCTCAAAGAAATGGCTCTGGATTTTCGACTTCGGTGAAAAGCCGGGCCTGTTACTAACCCGTGGTACATTAGCTTGAGACATGGATGAATAGTGCACACATTAAGCTTAATTCAAGGTTTTAAACAATGCACAGGCTCAAGAGTATTAGGGTACATTCATAGCATGAACAATTTTCATTGTTTTTTAACATTTATGGATTTGTTTTCGATGACATGTTCAAACATATTGACATATTTTTACACTAATCACACGCGAGCACCAACTAAAAATGCGTAACTACAATTTTTTTTTTTTTTAAACACCCCTTGTTGGTGCATGTTATACAAGAACTGCTATTTGACCTACCCACATAATATGACTATCTTATAATGTTGCAGTAGATGGACACCTGCTGGTTACGATAACAAATCCTTCAATTTACAGCATAATTTTGAAAGTCATTTTTGAAATTCCAGATTTCCAGTTGTCTTAATTCAACCTTTGCAGATACCATGACCTGAATGACCGAGAATCTATACAGACATAAAGAACAAATGCGAGTTCTAGCACGCACATTCATATTTGTCATTACCGTTGTGAAAGTAAGTTAAAAATGACTGGCAATTATGCTTTTAGGCTATTAACGTCTTCCCCCTACAATATGTTCACTGTCTTTGCCCCGACCTTATACTGTATAGCACCTATCAGTTTGAAAAGGCAATTGTTTCATTTCAGCCTTCTGGTCTGTGGGATTGCTGTCCTCTCCTTTCTGAAATTCAAAGTGAAATGATCAGTGAAGTTTTTTATTGAATTGTCTCTTGAGGTTGTGAAGGTTCCATTCGATTTTTCTTTTATTTTTACTTACTGTAGTATTGTTTTTATAAATCATCTTTTATAAACTTTTGTTACATTGTAGAACATACGTCGCCGCCTGCATAACTGTCATCCACGGCATAGCTTTATTTTGCAGAGAATCATCTGTAACCGGTGGTAAAACTCAAGGCATGCATTTTTAATGCTCATGTCACAACGAATGCACCGCCTCAGATTTTTGTTGCCACAAACCGAACATACCCTCATTCTGACATGAGTTATTTGAAGAATTGCCACTTGGACTGGGATCGCCCATAAATTAATTTGATCTGGCAGTTATTCTCACCAGCAGTCTTTTCATGTGAATCTAGTTAATATCCTATTTATGTGTGCATGTGTGTGCTTCTCGCAACATCAATTGAATTTGTAAGCAAGTCTTCTTTCACTCTGTTAGAGCCTTCCCGATGAATATGGAGTGCTTTAGCGAAGCGTCTTGTCACTCAACCACAATGTAAAGTGCCCTTTTGATTAACATGGGATTGAAAAAAACTAGAGGGGCGGGGGTGTAGGCAAAGTAGCACATCCAACGGCTTAAAATGCTAATTAGCTAATGGAGGATATTAAAAAAAGTAGTCAGCTGGCGGGGAATGGGGGAGTCATAGGAACTAAGGTTTCTGGTTTCATCTTAAATTTAAGACCATGCACAATTTTTCCTCAATACTTTCGAGCTGTGATTTTTGGGCTCTATTTGTGTTGAGAGTGCCTATGTGCTCGGACGTAAAAACTGCCGCATCTTGAGTCTTGTGCCGTTGCAAGCCTCATTTAGTGTGTTTGAGAATTTAGCAAACTGTGCTGCGGTGGACTGAGTACGTTTTATTTTAAACACCCTTGATGCACTAGACAATTTGGTGGTAGACTAAACTCTATGCTTAGTGGAAGCAGGTCTAAGTTGTAGCGCAATTGGTGTAAAGTGCTTTGGGTAAATTTGACCGAAATACAGAGAGCACTGTGCTGCGGGCATGTGTTTTCATCGTTATTTCACAGATATGACAACAGCTTGCATCAAACATTCTGAATTATTGTACAAATCAATCCTATTCATCCATCCATTTTCTGATCCGTTCATCCTCACAAGGGTCGCGGGTTATGCTGGAGCCTATCCAGCTGACGTAGGGCAGTAGGCGGGGTGCACCCTGAAAGCTAATCACAGAGCACACATAGATGAACAACCATCTGCGCTCACACTCACGCCAAGGGACAATTTAGGCTATGAACCTATCACGCACCAGAGTACCCAGAGAAAACCCACGCAGGCATGGGAAGAACATACAAACTCCACACAGGAAGGCCGCAGCCGAAATCGAACCCTGCACCTGTGTACTGTGATGCCAACGCGCTAACTCGTCACCCACCGGGCCACCCACAAATCAATTCATTGAACACATCAAAATCACCAACCCAGGCCCCTGGTGATCAGTGATTGCTGTGGCCAACTTAACATCATCCACCAGTGGAGATCTTCCTGCAGTTCCTTATAAGCGTACTTTGCATGCGTCAGTCTGCCGCATGAACTCCAGCAAGTGGGTTTCTTCTTCCGCTATGTTAACTGATAGGAGCCGCGTCCACTGGACGTGACGCAAGTCAGCTGTGTTCATGCCCACAAGTGCAGAAATGCCAGTTTTGAACTGCACACGTCTGCCACCACAGCAAACAAGTATCCACTGTGTATTTTATGTTAGGCACCAACACTGTAACAAGGGGAACAACCACGCTTTAATATGGTCAGTAAGATCATGTTTAAACACACAACAGACACCACAGACCAGACCTGATTTTTATGAATGATACAAGCAACACAAAAACTGTGGTATTTTGTAAAGCTACATTCAACTTGGAGCCATATTTTTATGTAAGTACAGTAGAACTCCTCTACAACAAAATCATGTTTGCAAATACAAATTTTTCACAACAGAGGACTTTTCACTCTAGCGAATTTTATCTCAGACGTAAACACAAACACACACAAAAAACGTATGTGTACTTTTAATTTTTATTTCAATAGCGCATAAATATGAGCATACACTTATTTGACACTTCATATAGCCAGTGTTGAAAGAAAAAAGGGCAAGAAATTGGGAAATTTACAATCAGCAGTCACTTTCACTTACATCCATTTCTTGCACATGTGTTTTACTTGGCTTACTCCATCTTTCATCTTTATTACTTTTATCCTGTCTTCAAGTGTTAAAGCTTTTCTTAACTCCTTGTGAAGAGCCTTGGGTCTGCAAAGGTCAGTTTTGTAGCCATTTTATACCGAGCAATGCAACGTTCGTGCTGTGTCTGAAACTATGAGTGACATTTCTAACCACATGCTAACAATAACTAATACTTCCTGTACTACTGCGCATGTGTAAGCCAGTGTGGTGGTTGCTGTTGCCGTTTCCTAGCTAAGCAGGAGGAGTCGCTGTGACAGGCTGAGGTTGGATTAGACTTTTGCGGAAGGCTTGTTTTCGTTGTAGTGAATGTCATTACGAGGCAAGGGTGGAGAAAAGGATTTCGTATTATGCAACAGGGGGACTTTTCGTTGTAGGGGGAAGCAGAAAACAGGGAATGGCTTTAATGCATGAAGGTTTTTACACAGTAGAGGATTATTTTCGCACATATAGGTTTCTTTGTCGAGGAGTTTTACTGTATTTTAGTACCACCCTCTTGAAAAGCACCAGTATTACAAGGCACCGCAGAACAAACCAAGCCCATGAATAACTCTCCATAACGCTAAATCAAGAGCAGCTCGCCGCTTATGGTGCAGAGAAATCCATATTTCATTAGGTCTCCTGCTCTTGTCTGTGAAATACACTTTTTTTCCCTTCTTGGTCATAAGCCCTTGTGTTCTTTCATCACTGGGCCTTTCCCCCGTTGCAAAGAAACTTTGCAAAAATGTCTATGACTGTTTCAAAAGAAAATATTTTTCAGCCTAGAATAATAAACCGGAAGTACTGTCAAGTGTGTAATTCTTTCAATTGTGCGTCCCACCGCAGCCTGGTACTGGCGGTTGGGGACCATTGCTCTCGGAGGTAAAATAAAGATTGGTGATGCTTGCGATGTGAATAAAATAAACAAATATTGTGACTTTTGTTCTAATATTTTCAGGATGTGTTTTGTGGACACATATACATGCGCACATAAACGTTAGTGACAATCAATTGTTTTTGGACAGGCTATGCTTTGCTATGCTTTTTAATTGGTTCATTTTACTGTACTTTGAATTAATGTTGGCACAAAAAAGAAATAAAGTACAGCCAAACTATTTCATTGTATTTTCACCACCATCACCTTTAAAAAAACAGCGGTCAAATTCCTCAAGGACGGTTAGAAATGTCCTAACCTGAGGATGGTGTACTTGACCACGAGACCCTAATTTAATTGGAATGCGCAATAGGATGAAGGAGACAAAGGGCTTGACTCGAGTCACCATCTATCTTTGACTACCCTTGAGTGTTTACATATTTTATCACTTGTGTATTGCACTCGGGTCCAGCGGTCACAGACTGTAATCTGAAACGAATATCTCTATCATCTCTTCCCAGTTTGTCAGAGACCATATGGCTGGGTTACTGACTCTGCTGATCTCCCCTAAAAGCCCCAAATTTGTCACAACCTTCAGTGCTCCTTCGAGGGAGATAGAGAGGCTGTGATTAAGTGAGAGGGGAGGCGTGGGGGAGTGGAAGCATGCTGTCAGGAAGAGAGCCGCTTCCTGGCTGCCTCGATGCAATCATGGGCACTATCTGATAGTACCGGGGGAAATTGGATGAGCTGAGAGACATTGGCTGCCAGTGATGGAAAAGATGACTCCTTTGTCACTGTGTCAGTCAATTCCCTACTCTTACCTGAGAGACCAATCAATAACACATGGAGAAATAGTTTCCCTTTGTCTCTTGGGCTAAGCAAAACATCTTCTCGTTATTACAAATTTGTTTTGCACGCAATCTTTGTGATAAGTCAATAATTGATTTTGCGCTGACTCTGAAAAATACTCAGGATTTGCGGTTGGTGTTGGTTTGAGTGCATGTTGTCTTATTCCCAGTTACAGTTACAGTGCAGAAGGGCCTGGTAGGCTTAAGTTAGCTGACATGATGTGCTTGAACACTGAATGATTCATTGCCGAGATACAGGAGATCACAGTTAAACATTCTGTGGAAAATATGGTCACGCTCAGTCAACATTTAAATGCCATTTTCTCTCCATTTCTACCCACAGTTCCCTAGTACATGTGAAGAATCTGCTTCCCCATTTGTCTTCATCTGCACTAACCCCCAGGAGCTGCTGGTGAAATTCCCAATGAAAGGGAAGCACAAGATCTGTAAGTCCAATGTCTTTTCATGACAGGGGAAAATAAGTGCATAAAAATAGGCTCAGGCACTTTTTAGTAATGGTTCTGTAATGAATTTTGCATGCTTGCTGCTATACACGCATTAAATGAATATGTAAATGATTAATGCTGGTAACTATACTACAAGGGGATACAAAGGCACGCACACACAAAGTATTAACTTCCGCGTTCTCTCCAAGAGATCTTTTTTATTTCCTGGTTGCCTGGGAGGACAAGCCAGTCTGTATGTCGGGGATTTAAAATTGTTGCTGTGTTGTCACCGCCGCACACATCATATGACTTCTGCTTCTGCTGCAAGACCTGAGAGCGATTGTTTACGTAGTTGTGCTATGTTCAGATCTTCCCAGATGCATTACATTAGTGGTTTGGTTTCAGTGAGGTGTAGTCAAAACTTGGCCTCAGTCTGTTTTTGTTCAACTTTGGAATATTTTCAAAAAGTATAGGTGGAATTTCTGGAAAGAAAGATGCAAATCAGGCAAATCAATTTCATCTGAAATTTTGCCATTTTAAATAACCAGTGTGGTTTATATGTTGCAAACATAAACAGTGGTGGAGAATAGCATGGCTATATTATATTAACTATTGATCAGAACCAGACATTACTTATTGGCATGTGTTGCTGATGGTGTACTGGTACACACTCTTGACTTGTGTGTGGGCAGCCCAACTGGTTAATTGGCTAACTGTTCTTAACTCAGTGTACTTAAACCAATCACAACAGTTGCAGACAATTGGCATTAGTCTAATTATTTGGGGTGTTCCAATACAAGTTTTTCACTTCCGATATGATACCGATATTGCAGCCTACTGTCCGATACAGAAACGATATATCTGCAGGAATGATCCTTTTTTTTCCAAGAATGAAATGTTAGAAGAGACTTGATCAAGTTATATTCAAACAAAGAACAATAGTCAGCAACAGTGAGTATGAGCCACTTATTCCAAACATGTGGGTTACATAAATTCAACCTCAAAAATGAGAATATACTGCACTTGCCTGCCTTTTTCAAAAAGAGAAAACAAATGTGGTTAGCTTCTTCCCTAAAGTGGATCTGTGAAAGTTTTATAAAACATGCGATCATCTGCCTTTGAGTAAGCCTGGAAACAGTTGCACAAATGGGATGGATGCTGTCAAAGAATTGAATCACTGAATCTTCTGATGGACAATACCTTGTCACTGAGGTGGCATCATCAAGGGCACTGCTTTGGTACTCCTGACACCTGACTTGGAGTTTGAGAATAACGCAGTACATTTTCTTGGGCTGGAAAAGGCGCAAGCAGTTACCTTAAAGTCCAATCATTTTATCACGACGGTATGGTATGTTATTAGTAGATACTGTGAGTAACAGAATTGGACTGATACTGCTATTCGCAGGGGATTGGCAGAGAGCCCTGGCACGTATAGGTCAAGATTGACTTTCCAAAGTGATTTGTAATTGAGTAATGTATACAGAAGTGTGCATGTCAGCATGTGAAATGAAGAGAATCATAAATCATCAGCGCCATGTTTCTAGCATGTAGACAATCATGAACTCATGTTACATCAATGACTGTATTCAGGAGTTAAATTATTCAACACAAACCACCATCACATGAGCTAGCTCATCAATCGTATTAGCTAGCAAACTAGCCTAAATAGCACGCCAGCGCAAACTGACATCGCATCACGTGTGGCCTCAAAAAATATGTGCCCTAGCACACTACACAAAGAGCATTAAGTCCCGCTATGAGTAATAAGGGCCGACTGGCATGGACTTTTATGAGGCCAATGCAGATTTTTGGCAGAAGTAAATAGTGGATTCCAAAAAAATGAGCTGATTAATCTAAACAATATGCAACTTATAAAATCACATGATATTTTTCCCGCAAAGCATTTCAATAGGCACGGTTCCTATTTCCCATGAAAAGCGGGGGTCAACTGTAAATATTTCCTTTTTGGTTCCCAGAATGCATTGCGTAGCACAATGAATGTCATGAATGAAGTTATAAAGGACATTAAGCCGTAATCTGGCTGACCAAATTCTACAGCAGAATCGCACGGGACAATGTGATTCCAAAGAAATGGCGCACAGCCAAAGTCATTGCCATACTGAAACCCGGCAAAGACCAGAAACTACCTGCAAGCTACCGCCCAATCTCCCTACTCTGTGTCCCTTATAAAATCTTGGAACGTCTAATACTCCAGCGCATATCCCCAGGAGTAGAGGACCTTCTCTGTGTGGACCAGGCAGGCTTCAGGAAGAACCGCAGCACAGGAGAACAAGTACTGGCCCTTACTACGTTCATCGAAAATGGCTTTGAGAAAGACTAAGGACCGGGACTGTGTTTCTCGACCTCACAGCCGCCTATGATACAGTCTGGCACAAAGGCCTCCTTCTGAAACTTGCAAAGGCTCTCCCTGCCTGGGCAACGACAATCATTACAACCCTCCTGACCAACCGGAGGTTCAGAGTACACCTTAGCCAGAACAACAGTTCTTGGAGAACACAGAAAAATGGACTCCCCCAAGGCTCAGTTCTCGCTCCAACACTGTTCAACCTTTACACAAACGACCTGCCCTGCACCAAATCCCATAAATTCATCTATGCTGATGATATCTGCCTGGCATACCAAGCACCAGATATGGAACAGCTGGAACACGTGCTCACAGAAGACCTCGGCAAACTGGACCAGTACTGCAAAACCTGGCGGTTAAAACCAAGTCCTGCAAAAACTGTCTCCAGTGTATTCCACCTGCACAATGCTACAGCAGCCAGAGGACTGAAGATCTCCCTGAGTGGGCTTGAACTTAAGCACGCCCCTCACCCCACCTACCTTGGAGTGACCCTTGACAGGACCCTTTCCTTCAAGCAACACATAAAAGGAACAGCGGCTAAGATCAAGTCCAGAAACAACCTGCTCTGTAAGCTGCCGGCGTAAAATGGGCGCTTCCACTTCCACACTGCGCACCTCAGCCCTGGCCTCGCTTACTCTGCAGCGGAATACTGTGCTCCTGTTTGGTCCAGGTCATCTCACACACACCAAGTGGATACCCAGCTTAACTCAACCATGAGAATCATAACCGAACAATTCGTTCAACACCACTCCCCTGGCTACCTGTCTTATCAACATTGCTCCCCACACATTCGGCGAATAGCTTCAACCGAAAAGATGTTCCAAAATGTCAAAGTCTCACCCCACCTACCTATTTATCAATACATCTTTAACCCACCCACGGCCCGACTCCCATCCAGACGCCCCATCTGGAAGAACCCCCCACCAGCTGACTTTACCATCCAGTCAGCCTGGAAAAAGGAATGGGACTCAAGGAGATCCGCAATAAACATCTGGTGTCAGACCCCACCCATCCTGTCCCTGGCACCGAGCTTCCACGGAGACAATGGTCAACCCTCAACAGGTTCAGGACTGGACATGGCCCCTGCTTGGCCAGCCGCCACAAATGGGGCAATTGCCCCAGCCCACTGTGCGCTTGTGGAGAGGAGCAGACAATGGAACACATCATCGAAGCTTGCCCTCTCCAAAAACTGAGAGGAGGGCTAGCCACCCTCCACTCAGCTGACCCAGAGGCAACTGCATGGCTGAAGGACTTTGCATTCGCTAAATAAATAAATAAATCCTTGTCACATGTGTGTTTGAGTAGTTGAGTTTGTGTCATATTTAACACATTTGTTTGCCTTATGTTGTACTGTTTTCTTTTTTTTTTTTTTAGATTGGCGTATGCGGTTATGGGGAAAAAATATTGGACTAACCTTGTTCAGTTTCTTGTTCCTTTCAAATATCTGGTACAGCTAAATATACATTTGTTAAGACAAGTATGATGATGACAAAAATCTATCATAACATTTAATTTAACTCCTGATATCTGGCCATGTTTTTCTCCATGATAGCAAAAATCACTTACGTTCTTACTTTAATAGGTTATATTCTTGACTGCCCAAAGACTTTGACTTTAGGCATTCCAGGTTTCCTTTTCATTCTGTTAAAACACATGATACACCTTTTAGTGGTACCAGGCATTCAAATGAACAACAAATTGAAGAACGCAAGGTATCATTTTTATCCCCAAAATCACAAATAGTCAAGTGTGAAATAACACAACCATATAATTCATTCGTGAGATACCTCTGTGCGAAAAAAAGTGGCTTTGTGCAAGTCGTTCTGAGTTATCCCATAGTATGATCAAAGATGGGGGCAAATTTCCATAATACTGTCCTGGGTGTAGTTTCTCAGTCCACGACGTGACAGCTAGGCTGGGTGAGACAACGCGCAATCCAAACACTAAACAGAACTGCATTGTTGGCAGAGATTAACACTACCTTATCATCTCCTGATAAAAGGCACATAGTCGAATGTTCTGGATAATTGATGTGACATGTTTGTGTTTTTTGGCAATGTGTCAACTGCATTGATAAGTGTGATTGGGCAGCTTGTTGGTGAGGTGAAAATACAATATATACTTTATGCTTTTTATTGTCTTCTGGGAGACCATAGGCAGTTGATATAAAATGTTTACACACCACGGTTCCAATGCCAGGTTTTTGTGACAGTTTATATTCATCGGACCAGAACAAATTTTCCCATGCATTTGGGAGATTCCAAGGGTGTTTTTTCAAACCTTTTAAACCATAGCTGATTTGGGCATAAATGCAAAAGGTTTATTTGAAAGCAAGTACAACGCTACTTAGCACCAAACAAACACCCTAACTACTACAGTAAAGCATAATTGCGGCACTCTCCGTTGAAGGTGGAGAGAATTATGAACAGTTCCAAAGAGCAGTGAGTGTTGATACAAAACCTCCAGGCTTATTCTTCACAGGACAAAATATTGAGTGGTGGTCCTTATTGTTTTTCTTTTTTCCCCAGTTTCTTTTATGAAATAGGATGTTTATCAAACTCCACATAATTATAATTTTATGGCTCTCCAAGTCTGATCTGATTTACAATTTTCAATTGTTCTTTGTTTTGCAATATGTATGCCCCGAGTTGACATATAATATGCACTGGTCACAATGATAAT
Source organism: Hippocampus mohnikei (assembly GCA_026261675.1). NCBI lineage: Eukaryota > Metazoa > Chordata > Actinopteri > Syngnathiformes > Syngnathidae > Hippocampus > Hippocampus mohnikei. The sequence goes on from JAKGUB010000340.1 coordinate 5,212,713, forward strand.
GTTTTAATTAGTTGGGCTTCAAACTTAAGATCTTGTCATATTCATGCGTGAAGAGCCGCCCCACCGCCCTTCTCTCTTTTCTCTCAATTCCCAATGCTCATGGCTCTCACCGGTCAAAGCATGACAACTCATCTTCAACAGAGAAACTGAGCAAGGCTGTGTGCCTTTCAGCAGCATTATTCTTGTCTTGTCTTGCAGTCTCTTGCTATGTCAGTCCATGATAAACTGCAATTTCATGTTGGAGGACGTGAGAATTAGATATTAGAAGGGAATGTAGCCTGTATTTCATAATCATTAAATCTTTGTTTCTGCTTTTCAATCTGCATTGAAAAAAATGCCTATTGAGAAATTATGCAAGCTTATGCTGGACGCCAGCTGAGGTTGATCAGTCATTACCCTCTAGAGGAGTCTGTGACATTTAAAATGGCAAAATGCCAAGACTGACTCCCAGTAATAAGGGAAGTGCATAATGGTTTATGTTCACATCCGGCGGACATTTGTGTCTGTGTGCACACTTGTTTTTAACCTGAAGGTCATTGTGGGTGTGAAAAGCTATTTGGTTGTCTGTCAGGAGCCCAGATTTCCTTTAGCCTCTTCTTCTCTAGGTCTGTCACTTCACTGATGCTTGAATTGACCTGACACTCACTTCAAATACTGTGCAGAATGAAAAGATTCAACTAAAAGAGCAAACATTTGAGAACTGAAATTGTTTTCAATTTACTGGGAGTTTACCTAAAATCATTTTTTCACTGAAAACTAAAGCACTGTCTGTTTTCAGGGCAGTGGAGGACATGAGTGTGGGTGTTAAAAGTGTTCATTCTAGACATATGCGTCTAAGTCTAAGTCCATAAACAATTATTCCAATGATTAAAGACCCTTTTACCACTACAATGGACACCTGAAAAGCATTACTTAACAAAGTACCTATTTACATTAACTTATTCTCCGAGAAATCGATAGGATCATCAAATTAATTATGACTTGTTTATGACAACCCGTCATTTTCAGTATTCCCTTACTTGTTTTGTCTCCATTAATTGTAGGAATCCTGTTATGCTTTAATTATGTTAATATTGCCCATTGGGTGATAAGCTTTACTATGACGACACTCTTTGTTACTGGGTACTTCTTGAAAAATCTGGCCCAAATGCATGTTCAAACACTGACTGATTTCAAGTGCCATTATTTTCTACAATTGCCGGATTTCACTGCTTACAGTATTGCAGAGATACTGCAGAGATGAAATAAACAACTTTACTCAGATTTGTGCTGTCATTTGTGTGCGAACGTATTTAGCGCGGTGAAAAATCGCCGTTGCGGCCACTTCCTGGTCTTGACATAGCGACAGACCCATTCACTTCAGACCTCTTTCTACCCTTAAAATACATCAGCAACAGATGCTACCAAGAACACAATCCCGTTTGACCAAGTCCAATGGTGTCCATAATTGTTGATACATTGCTATTAAAAAAAAAATGGGTTGAGTCCGTTACCCTGATCTATCTACCACTGCAATATACATGTATTCTTACAGCCGGATGACCTGTGTATGACCCAAGAAGTCCAATTCATTTGCTGCCAAATAAGATGTTAAACATGTTTTCTAAGTTGCATGTCAAGAATGACGTCCTTTTAATTGATAATGAATGAAAAATAAAATAGATACATTATTTCTTGCTAGTTGCACAAACTATATCTTTCTTGTATTCTGTTCTGTATTTTGCAAAGCAAACACTGATAATTTCTCTGTCAGAGGACAGTGACGCTGTTCAAAAAGAAAAAGAATGCTTTTTTTGAGTTTTCTTTTTAACTTGCGTGCTCGGTGAACTATCTTTATTTATTCAGAGCATGTAGCAGGAAGCTTTAATTTAAAGCATCTATCATTTCGACCTTGATTTGAACAAATGTATTTTTTTGGCTCTCATGTCGCACATCTGATCCAACAGCAATTGTTACATTAAAATTCATACCACCAACAACCATTTTAGTTTTGTTGACTTGGATTTCTTGCCTGTTTCTTTTTTGCAAGCCACCATCCTGTCTTACATCTGCCCTTGTGGTTTTCAGCCAACAGAGAGATATAATGTGTGAAAGTACAACAATTCCTTTTCAGAGCATGTTTGACAAGATTAAAGGCCTTCTTTTCAATTTTGGATTTTGTGTGAAATGACCTGAAGAGCCAACAAATATATCCGCTCTGATTTAGTGATTCTGAAATATTGAATTTTCTTTTGGCAAGCGCAACAAGCCTGAAACCATGATCTTTTAGTTTCTTTTGAGAATTTAAAAAAAAAAACACTTTGACCGCCTTATTCAAACAATTACGCATCAAGTGTTCACAGCAGGCGGCCTGGTGGTCCAGTGGTTAGCGCTTTGACCTCACAGAGCAGAGGTGGAGGCAAAAACATGCATGGCACGTTGATTGGACTCCAAATTGTCCCTAGGTGTGATTGTGACTGTGAATGGTCATTCCTCTATGTGTGCTCTGCGATTGGCTCGCAACCAGTTCAGGGTGTTCCCCGCCTACTGCCCAAAGACAGCTGGGATAGGCTCCAGCACCCCTGTGACCCTTGTGAGGATAAAGCGGATCGGAAAATGGATGGATGATGTTCGCAGCAGTTAACCCTCAACCAAGAAATGTTGCCCGGGAAACAACATTTCTCATTAATTCCACACAATTTCACAATGGGACTTGTCTTGGATGTCATCTTCTGGAGACTTGTTTTGGTAGTGTATATGTGTCATGAGTCGAACAGTCTCAGGCGGTGTTGTAAATTATCACCCTGCAACCTGCCAAATACAAGTTAGCATTCATTTTGGTGTTTGTTGAGAAAATCTTAGCAGCCAGTTTGGCCAGTGATGCATGAGGCAATTGTGTCAGTCAAATATCATTAGAGTTGGACGTTAAGTCTCGGGAATCAATTGGAATGGGACTATTATCCTGGAATCTTTTGCATTTTAAATTTCTGTTTCTCCGCTACGGTGCCTCGTCTGCCGACTGGAAGATCAACTTGCTGAAGAAGTGCGCGCGCGCACCCGGCGCCAATCACACGTCTAGCAAAACTTTGCGAAACTAAATAGAGTCACATTTGTGCAACATTTACACTAGAATGATATTGTGCAAAGGAGGTGGCATGACACGTATACGTTAACAGAGTGTCGTGTTTGACGAGCTTGCCGTTTCCTCTCATTCCGAGCCAAAGCCTAAAGTGGGCTGAAATTGAATGAATCATAATTAGATGGGTTAAAAAAATGTCTTTTGCCAACATTGACACATCTAACAACTAAATGGTGGGTCAACTCAATAACCAGCTAACATTATGTAAACATTATGCATAACTAAAGTATTTTCTATGCCAAGGGAGCGTGTGTGCCAATCTACGTTCTGCTGAAATGAGCTGTGTTGTCAAATTGCTCTGCTTTTGTCAGGTTAGCCCATCAGTGGAAGCTCAGTATAAATTCATGTATACTTGTGTGTGAATTTATTTTAATGAGGTCTTCAAAAATAAAGCTCTCATGAAAGGAAAAAAGAAGTAAAGGAAGTACTGTAGTACAAGGCAGGCAAATGACACGAGGGCCGTATTTGGGACACCTCAAAAAGAATCTAAATCGAGAATAGTTTGTAACCGGAATCCTTCAAATTGAAGAGATGCCCAATCCTACTCTACAATATGTTTTGTTCTCGGTCATTTGTACCCCTGGCAGTGACTCTCACATTTCCAATAAATACTGTGCTGTAATGCTATGTAATGCCATTTAATATGCCCATTGGCAGTGCAAATGCCTGGATTTCACACAACACGTCTAGAGTGCAGCCAGCATGAGAAACAAACAGAGAGACTGTGAGGGAGGTAGATGAATAGAAAAAAAAAACAGCCATATAAATTCCGATTGACTTGTTACTTGAGAGAGTCACCAGCCGCATTGGCTGATGTTAAAAAAAGTTCATTTACAACCCAGAAAGATCCTAAAAATGTGCATGCACAAATATAGCACAACCTTTCCAATTCTGAGCTGAGAGACCCTGACTAAAAATGGAGTATAAAATATATAAACACTCTAATTTGTTTCAGAATCCTGATTGAAATTATAGGAGTTGACTGATTAGGCAACTCAGCTGTCTTATTGGATTTAGATTGACGTGTCAAAGAACGGGAGCGTCGAGATGACTTGGATATTTGTATTTCCGTGCCCCTGCTTTTTGTACTCTTCGCATACTCCGCTTGTGTTCTGATAGTTGCGTGCTGTGTGCATCCCTCAGGTTGCACCACAAATGAAAATATCATGTGTCCCTGATGACAATATCATTTCTTTTCTCTTCTGCCATCAATTTGTGCCTCCCTCTTTGTTTTATATGTGAAGTCACCATGGCGTTGCAAATAAAAAGAAGCCAATTACCCAACAAATGTCTACCTTTTCTCTCAAGGTGGTTATTAGTCTCCCCTGTGCTCCCCCCGCCCCCTCTTTCAGATGTCCGCTGCTGGGAGATAGAGGTTTTGAGAGCTAAAGAGCTCTTTTACTATTCATTCCTATTTCCATTTCATATTCATGCATTTTCAGGTCAGTGTCGATTTTAAACAGAATGTGTCGCTTCTTCGGCAGCAGGGACATGTTTCTCAGCTCCAATGAGTCCGACAAATGAAGGAAAGTGGGAGGCAGGGAGAGAGAGAGGGAATGTGAGAGCGGGGTTTCATGTGTTCTCTAGTAAATGAGAGGCAGGCCTTGAAGGTGACAGGCTGTGTTTATTATGGCTCTGTCAGCCGGTTAATGGGGAGAAGAGGAGAGGAAAGGAGAGAGCTGAGCTGTTGAGCCGAAAGCAAGCACACAGGCTTGGGAGCTCTGAGCAATTCCTTTTCTTCTACTAGATCAGCCTGCTCTCTTAGATTGATAACACTCCTGTTCCACTGAATACCTTTTCACTGATAACTGCGTGTGAAAGATTATTTTCCTTTCTCCCCGCGAATATATATATATTTTTAAATCAAACAACATTGTCTAAAAATATACATGGGTTTTGTCCCCGTACTTTTGGACTTTGTTGCATATAAGCCGATTCTCTCATTGAGTAGGATTGTGTGTGGCGTGTTTTTGTGGCTCCTTGAAAAATCCCTTTATTTAATGAAACCACTTGCCCTCTCATCGTAAACCTGAGCCGCTCAGATAAGGCGCAGAACACAGTCCTCTGCTTTCGGCTCATTGGGTGAACAACTCTCAGATTGTGGTATTGATATTTTGGTCCCTCGACTCGAAACATAATTCTGCTTCTGGATGAATTTTCGACCTCTTTTTAGCTGTTAACGTCCTATGTGAATACAACTGGAATAGTCAACATTGGAATGAACATGTAGTCTGAATCAAATGGAAATAGAATTTACATAAATATACAGTTTGTTCCAATTACTGTATTCAGTTTATTATTATTATTTTTTTAAGAGTTGGGGTAAAATGATTTGATAGTCACAGCCATAGCTGGCACATACAATATTATATTGGCTTTAAAATTTGGGACATTTAGTTCTCCTTTAATGTTCGCTCATTCTGGAAATCATGCCTACATTCACACTTTGATACATTCTTTGCTGTATATAAACTTTTTTTTGCGGTGTTCCACAAGATACTTCCCTGCCATCAAAATGTTTTACAGCTGTGACTAACAAATATTTAATACTTGATTTATCCATCAATTATTTTGTCGATTAATGAATCGAAATTAACTCAGCATTTTCTTTCCATCCCTTTATTCCAAAACAGGACATTATTTAAAATTGGCAGTGCGGAAAATGCACAAATGTAAATGACGATACAGTTGCAAGTTTGGTCCATTCTGCTAAAACTTCAAAAATGTTAGCCCCAGTAAAAGCAGATGTTTTGCTAATGGTTGAAAAACCCAACACAATCATCATCAGTCTACATAAATGGAAGACAACAGAAATCTGAGAATATTGACTAGTATGAGGTTGAAATTCCAAGAACTAGGACAATTTTATTTTGTTAACAAGGTCTCTAAATGATTAGTCAGTTCTCACGATTATTGAATGATTTAATGTTAGATTAGTAGTTATTTAATTGCTGCACCTGTGCAATTTTTGCTTGTACCACTACAGTATGTCATCAGACAGAGACAATATAAGTTTGCATCTGACAACACAATGCTCCAGTCGCAGTTGGAACGTGAACATATTGACTTCGCTACCTTGAGGCCTTTTCCATTTCTTTCAAGAACCCATCTTAACATTTTAATGAAACTGAAATGCACTTGGTGAGGAAGTTCCAAAGTAGTAATTACCGGTACTCCTCAGAGGCGACTGTCAGTCTTGCTTCAGCTGTCAGTTGCTTTGCTCCTCCGTTTAAAAAAAAAAAGACAATTTGATTGTTGGAGTTTTTTGCTCTTCCACTGAAAAGAAGCAGACAGATGTAATAGCCATTAGCCTCAGGGAGCAACAGCGCAGATGTGTCAACAAGGCTTGACTTTTACAGTCCAAGTGAATCCTGAGCAAATAGTAGCTGTAAAGATCCCTGTGTGGTTGAGCAGTGATCCAGGGATATGGTCGCATGGGACTGCCCCGGGACTCCAAACAGACCGTGACTCCACTTCTCATTACATGAGTGGGTCAGACAACCTCAATATGAAAAATAAATAATGCAAGAGAAAATCTGAGTTGCTGCCACCTTACTGACAACAGCTACCCAACCTTAACTGTCACATACAAGCGTTTCGGCCCTTCATGTACTCCCACCATGGGATGTATTTTGGTCTCTGGTTTAGGAATGCGCATCTAATCAATTAATTCAATCTTTGTTGCAACCAATAGAGGCACGGATTACTCTCAGCTACATGCTACATGACTGCTATGGGATTACCTCCACTGCAACAAACTCCTTCTAAGCAGCATTCTGCTCAGTGCAACCCTGTCCAAAACAGAAATACACAAAGTTTGAAAAGAGATTCTCCCATAGTCTTAAAAATACATATTTTGATGCACAGTGTAATGAACTTGCATATACCTGATCACACAAACTCAAATCTGTCAGATTTGAAGAAGACCGGCACATAGATTTAATTATGCTTCTTTGGTGTTCAGAAAATCATAACGTAGCTGAACAACGAAAGACTATTATTCATCTGAGAGGAAAATAATCGCACCTGTTCATTTTGGTCACTTTTATCAGAAAATTCTATGGATTATCAAAGTTGTTTTTCTTTAGTTGTTCATTTTAAGCACACTTCCTTTTGTGAGTGCAGGTCATTATGATGTAAACCGATTCCTTCTGTCTTTACCGTGTTTGGGCTCCCTAAATCCAGTGTAGAAAATTCGACTTCATGTTTTAATTGGATCTCTTTCTTCAACCAGTTGCAGTGAAAAGCAACACTGTTGAAATGCTAATCAAGCATATAATACAAGTGGCAAGGATATTTTGGATTCCTCAGTGTACGTTTTCCCATGTCAGCCCTCTCTCTCAATGTTTAGCTTGATCTTTTCAAATTTACTTCCTGCTCCATAACCAAAGGCAAGAAAGAACCCTTGACTTACTGCCCCCTCCAGCCACAGCCAAGGCTGCCATTTAAGTTGTGATTAAAAATTAATGGTGGAGTGAGAGGCAGCAGCAGAGAGAACAAGGGAGGGCAGGCTAGGAAACAGGCAAAGCTTGTGCAAGAGGGGAGCAAGCCCAAGCAGCAGCTGCTCCTGATAGAAGATTGGAAAGTCTCTCCACAATACTGCTGTGTTTAACTGCTCTGCTCACACCCCACCATGAATATTGCATTACAGCACTGCGGGGCTCTTTGTGTGACCTCCTACTGAGTGTTGAGTCAGGCTGTAGCCACCAAACTCACGCACCCACATTAGACTTGCACTCATTGGCGGACCATACAAACTGGTGCTGCTTTGTCCCCCAAATAATCATCAGGCTCATTCAGAGGGACACTTCTTTTCTTACACTACCAACTAACAAGGTGCGGAGGTGCACATGGCCAGACCACATTCACAGGTTTCATCCTTGTTTTCTTGTTCGTTTCTTATTTAGTGAATGATAGAGAAAGGATTCTATTTTCCCTTTCAAAAATGGTAGTGTGCTTTAAAGCAACCCACAACAATTGTACTGGTCATCCTCAATACCGTCCTAATATATTCCCTAATTTTTGACAATCATGGCACCTCAGTAACTAAAATATTTGACAGGTCGCTTTCTTTCCTTACGGAATTACATTTTCTTTAAAAAAAAAACAACATTATTTTATTTTTTTAAATCAACCACCATGGTATTTGCACATTTCCTTAGCCACTTGTCATCTGCTACAAATTAGTCTTGCCCATATTTTATATAATTCTTCCCCCTGCTCTGTTGAATGACGAAATGTATTTTTGAAGTCAGTAGTAACCCCACATTCAAAAGAATCTTTATATCATCATAATTAAGAAATATTGAGAAAAGTCAGTCAACAATGTAATTTGATCCATAAAAATGACATAAAAGAGGGAAAATCACCAATTAGAGGACATATTTCAGTACTTCTTTCCTATAATCAGATTGATTGATACCATTCTGAGAACTTCAAACACTGTAGCTGTTTCTCACAAGAAGTTGGAAGAATACTCAAATTAATTTATTTGTACAATTATTTGGAAACAGATGCATCATTTCCATATTGGTTTATACACGATTTAATAGTCTGGGCTAACCCTCGTATATTGACTGCAATTTAATTATGGCATTATCTGCCGATCCCATACAATGCCGTGAAAAAGCATTTTACCCCCATTCTTGATTTGCAGAATTATCATCACACACAAAGTTTTCATTTCAACAAACCAATTTTAATATCACACAGAGACAACCCCATGAAATACAAAATGCAGTTTCTAAATGCCAATGCACAAAAAAAAATTCTAAACCTACCCTATGTTAAAAAGTAATTGTCCCATGAACCTAATAATGAGTTGTGCCACTCTTTTGGCAGCAATGACTGAAATCAAGCATTTGTTTGCATTTCACTCTGTACTGTGTACATTTTTTAAACAGTTTTTTAAATAGTTTTTTTTGTGCATGCAAAGACTAGTTTTTGTTTTCTACCTTCTCTTTTTCACAATTTTTGCTGCTGTAAATTGTGAATTTCTCTATTGTGAGACTTCTTTTTCTTCTAATTGGTGAGCAGTCTTTCACATTGCTGTGGAGGAATTTTGACAAACTCTTCTTTGAAAACTGCATCAACCCTGCCATATTGGTGGGTTTTCTAGAATGAAGTGTCCGTTTAAGGTCACACTACAGCATATCTATTGGATTCAATTCCAGACTTTTTTTTGTTGGGGGGCTGGTAGACCACTCCTGGGAATGTTTTCCACTGTTCCTCGTTTTCTCCATTTGTGGATAATGGCTCTGACAGTGGTTCGCTGGAGCCCAAGAGTTATGTTTGACGACACCAATCCCCTGCTTGCCATTCCACTCATAATCGATGGGGGGAAAAGACCCCCAATGCATAGTGAAATATGTCGCTGCGCAATTGAAGCATATTACCGTGATGTACGATGTGTGATCCAATTCACACAAGTACTAGCAGTTCCCTACTGCCTTGGTCATCATTGAACGAGCTGTTAATGATCACAGTTTGTCTCGCTCATAGCTAGTAGGGGTGGGGATATTTTCAGATTCAGACAATGACGATTCCGAATCGATAACGCTAAGAAGCACCATCATTTCCGGAACACTTTGGGAAGTGCACACGGCAACATAGGCACAGAGGAATGCAAATAATGGATGACCGCCACCCACCTTGCTATGAGATCCCAAACACTCCTTATACTTTAAAAGATGATGTGCGCAAACACTATGTCAACAGAGGAAGCAAACTGGACAGGAGCTGCGTGTAAGGTGTATCGCGCTAACATGAAATAATTTGGCAAGACACTAAACATGAGAAGTCATGTAACTCGATTTCACTTTAGAGAGGAGTCGGAGAGACAGCTGGCTGTTGTTGCTGCAGGTACTAGTGGTGTTACCGACCAAAGAACAATCGAGGAAGCAATTAAAAAGCTGCCAGCCTCATTGGAACAGGCAAAGCGAATCACAAAGGCCATTGCACAATTTATTGCCAAGGATTTGCATTCTTATTTGTGTGTGTGTGTGTGTGTGTGTGTTTGTGTGTGCGTGTGTGTGTTTGCGCGTGTGTGTGTGTGTGTATATGTATGTGTGTATATATATATATAGATATCTATATATATCTATAGATATATCTATATCTATATATATATAGATATTAGAGCTGTCGGTTTAGCGCGTTTTTATTGGCATTAATTTAAATTAATTTTATCGGGATCAAAAATTTTCTCGCGAGATTAACGCGGCAGACGTCACAGCGGATGTTACGTTGCTCTATAAATAAACCAGAAACAAAACATCAATCGCTCTGCACATGTCCACGCACGTTTGTTTTGCCAGCCACGGCAGCGCGAGACACAGAAAACGGATACTTAAATAGTTTATGAATGGAAAGTTTACTTTTAAAAAGTTGCCAGATTGTTCCAATGACAAGACCAAAGTTACCTGTATGTTTTACAGTCGTAAAGTGAGCTATCATCATAGCACGTCGAGTCTGAAATACCACTTAATGGCCAAGCACACAGCTGACGTGCGTAACTCCGCCCCCTCGTCTCAGACCGACAGCTATGGATCATTTCAAAGCAAACAGCGTGGGCTAAAATGTTGATATAACAGGGGTTTCTTTATTTAGCTCATTTTTGCATAATTGTCATGTTTGTCCGTCTGCAATCTGACATTTAAACGAAGTAAATTGCGTTTCAGCTTGGGTTAATCAAGCCGGCGCTCCACTTCCGGGATTGAGTATTGGGACTTGTAGTTCTTTTGTTCGATTCGACTTGATATGTTTGTGTTGTATGGTTTCTTACGTTTAAAACAATGAATAATGATGACGATAATGATACATAGTGAAATCAGGGTTGATTACATTATTTATTAAACGTATAGTTAAATAAAGGTATTAATTAATGTCAATTATATACATATTTACATTGTGATGCAGAAAGATAGATATATTAATTTTTTACTGCATTTATGTGTAGTTTAGGTTATTACCTGCTTCTGATACTTCTGTTACAACTACTACTACTCCTACTTCTGCTGCAAAGTGCTCCAATAAATGATCAAAAAAGTACAGAGCAGAGATCCTTCCATGCTGACCGACAATCCCTATTCAGGGGCCGTGAAAAATTATAGGCTGAGTACTAGTTTACCTTAGATGTGCACTTTATATTGCGCTGTTTTGATTCCATAAAAAGAGCTGTTCAAGCAGCTGTTGTGTGACAAAATATTTTTTTCACTGTTGTTGATGGACAGTAATGTTGTGTGAGATGATGTGTGAATAACTGCTCCAAGTGAAAAATGTTCATGTAAAATTGAAAATCGAAATTATTTCAGTAAATATTTGCATTTTGCACATAGAAAACTGATTCATGATTCCATGTTGATGAGAGCATTAACATGGGGGAAAATAGGACAAAAAATATAAAAGCAAATTCAGAAACGATAAAAAATGCGTGAGTAATCATGATTAATTTTTAGTTAATTTGAGTTAATTATGACAGTTGAGTTTTTAATTAGATTAAATATTTTAATCGTTTGACAGCTCTAATAGATATATCTATAGATATATATATATCTATATATATATGGGAGCGCGCGCGCAGGTCACAGATCAAGCCTTCTTGAATATGACTTGCTATAGTTGAATTTGTACCTCTGATTTCCTATGACATTGTTACAGCCAAGGATGAGGCTTGCATGTAGATAAGCATGTAATCTAAGAATATCAAGTGTAAGGTATTATCTGCTTTACAATATGCTCTGAGCCACTTCCCATTTGCTACACACACTGTTCTCTCCACTTCTCCACGCTTCTTACATAATCTGTTAATTCTGTCCTATTTCTTTTGCTGCCTTCACTGTTTTTGCTCGAGGTGGTATTTGTAATGCTAATGAGGCAAGGCAGCAAGTAATGGGTGGTCGGGAAAATAAGCTGCCTGGAAAGATGGTGATATGGTAAAATGGCTTGCCGTGGCACTTTATTTTACTTTGCAGTGTTATTATATCATCAGTGTTTGGACGGAAGAATTGTGTCAGTGCTGACCTGGAAACATTAGTGTTGGCTGACCAAGAAAATGGTTCATGAGCCGATCACGCAATGGTATCTATTCCCCCGCCCAATTAATTATTGCAGAAATATTGTACATATGAGGTAGCACAGGAAGTGCATTTTTTTTGCTTTTATGCAGTAGATATAACAGGTCTATACAGGCTCATACAAATGTTTTTAATACTATTATTTATTTACTTATTGTAATGATGATGATGATTATTATTATATTCAAAATATTTTCCTTTTCATTTAACTCATTCACTGTCAGCTTTATTCAGAGCATTTTGACTGATCTTCGAAGACCCACTCAATCTTAAAGAATTTGGGCTTTTTATAGCCATCCTATAAAGTGTCAGTTTAATAGGTTTGCTTGTTTTTTTGGTGATTGTTTTTTCTTTTATGATGTCAGATTTTATTCCACTCAGTAAACATAGTTGAATCGATCGCCAGTATGCCAGTTTCTTGTCTATATGGGGTATTATTATATTTATATACAAAAGGTCTCACATCAGTATATTTTGTCTCCAATCCCTCCTGCTTTGGTAAAAACTAGAAGACATTGACATCTTAACACTTAAATGACCGTTTGTGTCCCTTCATCAATGGACCAGCAAACTTCATCAATGCACCATTCTCTTGGTTTTTTTCTTCCTATCATGGTGACTAATTAAGTTACGAACCGTTTATAAAAGGGATTGCCACTTGATTAGGGTAACAAACGCTGACCATAGCCCAGCTTGTCTTCCATGTGGTTTTGAACACAAAACATCCCGACAGTTTGTATTCCAGTTTGAAAAGATGGCTGTTTCCTTTGTTAGTGGAAGAGGCAAAGACACATACCTGTATAGCGCAAGGTACCGATTTAAAAATAAATAAATCTCTCAGATAATTTGGAGGTCCATTAGAGCGTACTGTACCTTGCAAAGTTTACGTAACACCATCCCACCCGTAATGGCTAAATTTTAAGGTTCACCTCAATGGAAAAAAGGGAAAGCTCCCTCAACTTGAGGGTGAGGGTTGTCCTTCACTGTTGTTTGTGCCTATTTACCAAATGGCCGCTCAAAGTACCTTCCCTTTTTGGATTCCTTGGAGTGGGTGCTCAAGACTGCCAGTGAGACGTCAAGCTAGTGTACATCAGCGGTGAAGGGACGCCTTCAAGCTGAAGAAAGACTCCCGTTGAGGCTTTTTGGCCTATGGTTCTCCAGAGACAGGTGATGGGTACCGGCAGGCCAAACGAAATGCAGCTTTGGTGCTTGCCAGGGCAAAAACCCAGACGCGGGAAGAGGTCAGTGAGGCGATGAAGAAAAGAATCTGGACAGCTTCGATGAAATTCTGGTTACCATCCCGTGGCTCAGGGGAGGAAAGCAAGTTGCCATCAAATCAACACTTTGTACAATGAAACAAGAAGGACTTGGCAAGGCCCAAAGAAAAGAGAGATACCAAAAAATTGGTCCCATTTGTTTAGGATTGCGCAGAAGTTGGGCCGTTAAAGGGGAAAAAAAAGTGTTGTGGGTAATAGCATGGCAGTATCATGATCAATTCTCTTGGGGCAAAATTCCATTCGACATACTGTGTTAGAGAATTTTGGCAACAGAGAACAGAGGAGGAGGAATCAAGAAAAACGATATTGTTTGCCCTTGTATGCAAATAGCAGGAAGAATATGTAGGTTGTCTTCCATATGGTTATAATTGCTGTTGATGGAACCCCAGAGCTCTCTGGAGAATTGCTTTAGCTTGATCTTGCAGCATTTACGCTAGTGTGCACTGGAAACACTACAGGCTTCTCTTTCCCAGAATAAAGCCTGCAGTACAAGCATTTTTTGAACATTCATTATCAAATAATGAATTTTGCATTTGCTCAGATCATCTCATTGTTGCCTTCTTGAGACGTTTCCGAATGTGAGTGCTTTAGAACATTTTCATCTAGTACGTACTCAATATAGATTGTTGGGATCATTCAGCCTTTTCAGGTGTTGTTCAATAAAATGGAATTAGTTTGATGATGAGCCGCTTTCAGCCACAGGACAACAGTTTATTTCTTTTCTTTAAGAAAGAAAAAAGCACATTGGATTCAATGTCAGTGGTTTGATGTTCAAACCAAAACAAAGCCAACACTGCTATCAGATTAAGCAAATCTGTTTGACCCTCAGGCCAGGTTCATGCAGCATGGTTAGTTAGCCATCTGTCTGATTATAAATTCCTTTGCAATAGTGGGAAAAACACAAAGCCAAGTAAATAATTCTTTATGTTTACTCAATTCTTGTCTTTCTTACTCCACTTGCCACATTAAACATGTATTAATCATTGTTTAGCTCAAATTTGTATGCGCATGTGTTTGAGCAGCATGCCACTTGAAAAGCCTTTTCATGCGAGATTGCCAGCTCCCCATTGGGGATTGTTCCTAAGCCTCTGCAAGCAGACTGAGAAAGAGGGAAATGAAACGATAGGAATAGGATCAATGATAATGTTTAGTCAGGCAAATTGAGAGTGTGGAAATGTAAATATGGACAAAAATGACTGAATTATTCACAAAATGTGTTATGGTATAAACTTGACATGCATCCATCCATTCACCTTTGCACTGTGAGGCCGACATGCTAACCAGTCGATCACCGGACCGCCCTAAACTTGACATATTATTTGTATTTTTGAGCAACAATTACTTTATTTCTTTCTGGAATGTCCACACCGGTTTCAGTCGCTAATTAATTTACTGTTGATGATAGGATCTACAGTAAGTTATCCACATATCAGGAATATATGGATGAAGAATGTAACTTATCAGGCAGCTAATACCCATGTCTTTGAAAGGTTTTGGGTACTGGCAGCGATTGTGTTAAAACAAAACACATCCAGTCATATAAAGTATACAGTATGTCAGGTCAGTAATGATGGCACTTTGAAACACTATTTGCGTTCGTACCAAATCTTTGTCCTTCTGGATGAAAATATCGTTTAAAAAAAACAAATTCAAAAAGTTAGCACTGTGTTCCCCTGTTTGAGTTTTTGCAGTGAACTACTCGTATATGGCCAAACTGGATGCTAATCACCAGAGATGCAGTCAAAATCTCACGAGACGATATCTTCACAGTATCAAGATCATGGTGTGGTATTAAGTCATCTCTGCTGTGTATGTAAACTGTTTTAATCTAGTTTTATTCACGTTTTCTAATTACCGGTAATAGTAATGATTCATATTTTAAAAGTTCATAATAAATGTCACAACTGTGAAAGAATACTACCTACCGTTAAGAATGTAGAATGGCCTTAGCTGTCAAACAAGAAAAATGAAACGGCTTATTAACCACATGACTAGTACCCACCTTTTACAATGTTTTTCATCTTCCACTCAAGCAATGGCGACAAATATAAAGTTTCGGGACTGTTGGGTTTGTTAGTTTTTGTTTTGTGTGTGTGTGTGCGTGTGTTTGGAAGGGGCAGCGACAGCTCTAAAATGCAACATTTCCCTCTATATTTTCGAAACTCACCAGCCTAAAGTCCCTGTTTGTCTACTACATGCTAACACACATGAGCTCATGAGGAAGCAAACACACATCGGCTCATGAACTGATATTCACACATAAACGAACATTTTTGTTCTGTCTCATCTCATCAACAAAATTCACACCTCGTCTCGTCATGAAGGAGCCATATTCAGTCAATGTTCTTCGTCATCACAATTTGAGTTAAAAGTTGGACCGCACCCTGGACGAGTTGCCAGGCATGTTGCAATTGGCTATGAATGCTGAGTGAGGATTAATCCCATGCCAGCTGCACGAATGTCACCTCTGTGAACCACGACACAACCACGGGCCTCGTTATATTGAATTGTCTCGTCTTTCATCTTAATTAATGTCTTAGATCTCGTTTGTAAACCTATGCCCACGACTTGATTTTTTTTTGTTTTTGTCGATGAGCCAGCAATGAGTGGAGCTACACGGAGAATAATCAAAGTGTTTTACCATAGGACATAAAAAAGATTGCCTCTCTAATCATTTTCGTCGGCACACAAATCAAGCGGCTTTGCTGCCTCGAAAGGGCAAAAGCAATATAAAACAATACTACATCCCAATGGTTTAGCTTCAAGACTCTAAAGAGAAATTATTAAAATGTGTTGTAGAAATAGTCCAATACATCTTCATAGGCAAACATTCTCTCATTTTGATGGCACTCCTGAATGTGACGTTCCCCCCCACCCCCATTCAAGCTTGCCTTCCTTTTGCTGCTAATTATCAAGTGGGCTGCTGCATTCCTCCAGCAGCTTGTTAAATTCTCCAGGAGCATAGTTGACCCACTTTACAATCAGATCTGGAGGCTAAACTTCCTCTTATTTCCGGTTAATCTGATTCTGCACGAGTCCATATCTGCACAAATATGTACAGTCATGAAGAAAGGAGAACATTTTAGGCTGTTTGGTGAATCTTGCCATTTTATATACAACATGCAAGACAAATTAACTTACTTGTGTCAAGGATCTCTCCTTGACTGTTACTTGATGTTAACAAGAATTTGTCTTGACATTTTTTAAGTGTTCCAGAGCCAGATGTAAAAAATGGGCAGCCAAAACCAGCATTAAATTATTTCAGTAATTCCAGATATATTAATGTATTTTCTTATCAATGATCAAAAAATCAAAGCACATTGCATTCGCAAAGTTTCAGTCAATAAAATAGATATTCAAGAAATATCACAAGTCTTTCATTGCAATTTAGGAGCATTTTGTAAATGGTTAAGTCTGTTCACCGATCTGTAACTGCATGAAACATGTAATCAATATTTGTAAGCTACAATATATTGCTGTGTTTTGTTGCTTTTCGGTTTCTTGCCATAGCACTTCACAGTGTTGACATCTTCAGCATCATGATAATCTTGCATGGTTTATTTTTTAGTTGGTTTGCCATCATCTTCATTTCCAGTCAAGCGCTTGCTAAACAAGTGTCAAAACGGTTTGTTTCTCTGGTGTTGTCAGTGGAAATGCATCTCCAAGTCTAGACATTCAAGGAAATTGTGCTATCATTTTTTGATCTAATCGGCACTAACACAATGTCTGCATTTAATCTGTTTTCACAGAGAAAAGTGATGTTCACCTTTAACTGCAAAGGCTGTTCACCAATGGCTGTCTTCTTTTTTTCCTCTCCTGCTCTGTTATCTACCTCCATGTTTTTATGCAGCTGAATTATCTGTCTCATTTGCATACTTTGGTCGTTAAGATGAACTGAGTGTGAAATTGTGCTTTTATTGTGGCCCATTAATCTGGACAACAACCTCCCGCACAGAGCTGCTGTTATATTGATATGTTTTTCGAAAGTGTTTTTCAAATATCTGACCACTTTTTCAAAGTGACGATTGAGACGACCGACAGAAACAACCAATCTCCTCACCCATCACAAGGGTCTATTAAATCATGTTAGTCAAGTGGAAATGTATAAATAATTGTAGCACTTAGTTGAGGGATTGATTACCAAAGTCATTTTCTTGGGAGAGGGAAGAGGAGAGGTTCGGCGAATTTCACACCAGTACCTTGTTATAAGTACATGTCAAAATATTGGATCTAAGCCACACAGTAGGCAAAAACCCCCACATAAATAAATCTATTCCTGGAGATATGTCAACAATTCCATAATCTATCGTTTTCAGTGTTCCTTTATTAATTCCCTTTAATTATATTGTGACAGACATGAAATTGTGTTTGTGTAGGGATTGTAATTGTGTAAGCATATTTGTCTTCAAATTTAGCAAAGGAGTATGTACACTGATGTGTATTTACGCTAAGACTCAAGTCACAGCCCCTTTTCCAAAGCACATTTGGCAACCCCTGTGCGGCTCAAACTGAGATTCCTTTATGGTGTCAGGCAGACAACTCGGCTCTTAGTCGTACTGCTTAAATGTCTGCAACAGTGCCAGACAATGTACTAAATTATATATATTTTATATTGCATACGTTTGTAACATTAGACATGAATTATATTGCAACGCAATTGCCTTTATTACAACCTCTAGGTAAATAAATGTAAATAAATGTTTTTTTGAACCTTGTACAATACTGGGTACAAATTAGGATTTTTTTTTCTGAAATAATCGGAAATTGCGGTATATTTCTGTCAGCTTTGAAGAACTTGTAGCATTGTATAAAATGACAAAGTTCCTGATTGCATTGAAATCAGCAGACATGCATTATTCTCGCTTCAGTGAAACTGTCACAATTGTATAGCCTGTTTTTAACTCAAGCTCATGAACACTAAAAGAATGTTACTACAATCATCTCTCAAACTGGCAAATGAAGTGAATGGAGCAGCAAGTTATGAAGCAATCTGTTGTTTAACGTGATGTGTTTCCATGGGTCTTTTGCCGAGAAATGTACATCCTTGTGACAGTATTGATAAATGCTCCTATATTGACACTGTAACATGAGAGATGAGAGAACAGTGCAATACAGTATACTGCAGCATGCCCCCACCCTTCCCAAGTGACACGCTAATTATTTAAGACAAATTTGACCTCATAGTATAACAATACTGATGATTGTCTATTGGCCAGTCAACTCACTAGATTCTGTCTACGTTCCACTAACTTTACCACTTTAGTTAGTAACTAAAGAGAGGTTGTTTTGGCGCGCACTCGTCAGACTTGATAACGGCAATTGCAGTCTGATTTGAATTGTATCGCTTAGCATCAGCTGGGCTTCAGCCATCACTACTTGTGTTGCTCCAAGAGTAGCCCCCTTTGCTCTTCTTACACCGGGTCCAACATAACGAGATATATAATTTATCAGGCTCAAGGCTCCATTAATGCAACTCACTAGTCGAACACTGAAGCCACTCCAAAAATTTCCATCATTAGCCAAACCTCCTCTGTGTCTCCCAGCCCCGCTCTCCAATGAAAAAAAAAAAATCTATAGCATCGGCTACCACACAGCTTTAGCCTGCTTCGTTGCTGAAGGAGACAAACAGCGGATGAGGCACATTGATTGTGCACCCATCCACCCGTATTTAGAGATGATTATTTTCCAGGATTGTCTGCATTGATAAAACCGTAAAAAAGATGCTTTGAATCTGTGGAGAATGTTGTGTTCAAAACAAATGATTCCTGAACCAGCTCAAACAAACATGAACATGTTACCGTCGCTTGTCACGGTGTTTGAAATCATGATAAAGGGGCTCGAGCTCACTTGGTAAGCGAGCACAAAGCATTTGTCACATGCCTACAGTGCTTGGGGGTAATTACCGTGTGACACCGAACACCGCTAAGTTAACAAATGACACATATAAGGGAGCTAATTGCATGTGTGGCATATTTTCGTAATTACAAACCCCTACCACCTTCATCGCCAGCCGCTTGATTGAAGTGTTATCCTCTTTAAGTATTATCACAAGACACGACGACAGCTCACTGTTAATCACAAAGAGGCTTTGCTTCCTTCCCTCAGCTGCCTCTGTTTATTTGCTCTGCATCTGTTTGAAGTGTGTCTTTGCTTGAGTAACAGCGTTGCCCTGGTGTAGGAAATGTTTGTGTATCGACTGCATAGGTCTCCCTGAATTGTTGGCAGTCCTTGTAGCGAAAACATTGATCATTCGTGTGCTTTCTTAAGCTTATTAGTCCCACACACACGTTTGAGGCGACATTTACTTTTACATTATTTCCAGAATGTGCCCCCGTTTTGACTGTTGAAATGTGAATAACATGGCTCACTTTCCATTTTTATTATGCCATCATGTTACATCTGTCATTGGAAACGATTGCGTGAGTTCTGCTGGATTAATGTCATCGTGCCTCCAGCATGCCAAGTAGCTTTTTAACGGAGTTGCGACTTCCATGACTTCCATTTCTCCTTTCCCCCCACACACATTTGTGCAGTAACAAGGGCAAGTACATCTACTTTGTAATATATACTGTACTCCGTCCCTCACCACTTCACCTTCTCTGCTCACCATTTCTCAACCGTCAGTAGACAGCATATATTCTGACATTTGGCAGTCCCTTCAGCATTTTTCCTCCTCTCGATTTTACAGCCAGCCAGCCTGCAGTGATGTAAGCATAACCTTGAGCTAAGTTAACCTTAAGCAAATGAGCTACTTAACCAGTCCCAAGGGAATCAATCCTCAGATTATTTACTGGTCACAGTGTTTGTCCTAAGCAATGTAGCCCGCTAGCGTCAAATGAAAAGATGCAGCATACTTAAGTATTCATTGGGAAAAATCGGTAAACAAGGTTGATCACTTTTTAAACCCCAGCTGTTAGTTCTATTCCACTTGCTATGTACCCCTCCAACTGCTAAAGCACACTCACGCATATACTGTAACATTTGGCATGGGCCTCTATCCAAAGTACTAAGAATTATGTGCAGTGGGAGTAGCGGCTGCCAGGGTTTGTGCTTGTACTCCTCCCCCACACAGAGCAGACACAAAGAGGAATGCTAGACTAGTGGAAGACCAATCAGTCTTTCAAAAGTATGATACAAATAAGATGCATTTTTGCTGATGCAAGACCACATCAAGTCCCCCGGTGGCTGTTAATGACAAACTGCATTGAAAAAAGTCTTTGAATGTGACTGCCCCCTCCAAAAATTATACATCACTATCATGTCTTGTCAAATAAAGCTGTCTGAGATTTGGCTCAATCCATGAGAGGATGTTAAATATTTGGAATCAAGAAAACCAAATGATATGAAAGGACTTATTGCGCATCTCTGCATGTCCTAAAAATTGTGTCATTAATTATTCAGGAAGGTTACGTTCCCGTGTCTGTGATTTATCTGAGAAGCCTGTACAATCAATACGGAGTAGAATCTGTTATTATCTTAGTTACATTGCCTCACTGTTTTTCCCTCTCTTTTTTAACGCTACAGTATAGCTGCTCAATCACTTAGAGGAAGAAGCTGAAGAGCTGTAAATGGAAGCAGATTTGGATCAGTGGACTCACACTGGTCTCCCCTGAGCCTATGCTTTTAACAATATATGCATGGTACAGCGTCTCTGTGATCCTTTTATCCTGTCTTCCCCCATATTGCCTTGCTCGTGCCTAAATGTCTCATGCAGCATGTTTTTTTTTAACCTTGTAACATGACTTACAAACCTTGCTCTATTAGGATACATACCTATTTATACACATGCGACTAGTTTTGTCTGGGATTCGTGGGTGAATGGCCTGCCGCATTGGCTCCTTTCCCTAGAGATGAGTCTTGTACTTGAGCTGAATGTTAAACAACAGGCACCTCTGTACTTCACCGTGCAGGGACAAAGCAATACACAAAGCTTTCTTTCCATCCTGACCTCGAGTGTGTGCGCGCTTGTATGTGGCGAGTGTGCAGATTTGGTGTTCCCTCTATATCAGTGTTTGTGAGGATAGTGCCTGCAGGGGTGTCAGCGGAGGTTTAAGATATGCAGCTTGCTGTCAGTACCGACACATTTCTCCCTCTGCACTGCTGCACAGATATGCAAATGGGGGCTCCTCAGAATGCAGAGTACCGGATCAGCTTCAATTTATTCCATTCTGCTCTCTTCTTTTTTTTTTTCCTTCCCCCCCTCGCCTCTCACTGCTGTCTCTGTTCAAGCTTTGGTTTTGTTTGGTCTTTGCTGTTCAGTTCATGGCATCTGCCCCCAATGAGGAATTCCTGAGAGGTGAGAGGATTTCAACCGCATAGCATCAAGTTGAGGTTTAGTGCAAAGAGGTGATTCGTGATGTCGTTGTGTATGTAAGCACGCATGTTCTTGCCTCTGATGCAGTGAATGGTTGTTTCTGGCGTCCAGATCCCACCAATGCTCATCTTTCTTGTTAATTACCACCGAGGTAACAGCTTTCGTTGATCGTGGTAAAAACACAATTAGTTAGTTGCCAAGATGCTCTCAAAAAGGCAGTCTCTCCAACACATAGTGTCATCATTAATCTAGTCTCTGCAAAATCTAAATGCCGATGTCTATCCTTTGTGATCCATTTCCAGCCCACACTACATTTACATTCTAATTAGATGAAACCAAGGCTGCTTCATAAGGACGTCTTAGTACTCACCTTTCCCAAGTCCCTTTGTGTCTGTAAAAATGAAGAAAAAATAAATAATAGAAGTAGCTTTTTAAAGACCTCTGCATCCAAATGTATGTGTAGTGTAACATGGGGATGTCTGGTCTGATAAATGGAATAGGAAGAAAAAGAAATGTGGTGTCAAAACACTGCACATTTCTGGACTGAGATGTCTGATGTTGTAAGCTCCTCTCTGAGCCCTTGGATGTTTCCATCAGACCGCTTCATCCACTACAGCGGCTTTCTTCTGCCCTTTATCAATGATCACGATATCCGGTTGGTTCGCCATTGTGGATCTGGAAGTCCCAATGCTCATCCACCACCTTGGGAGGTGTTTCCCATTTGACCTTGGGGTTTCCAGTCCATACTTATATGCCAGCCACCTGGTTATGGCGTTATATATATATATATACATCCCGTGTAGGGGCTTGTCCTCCCATGATCCAGCACCTCATATATATGTATTCGTGGAGCTTGGATGTTTCATAGTCCCCGGCCTCCTTCCTTTCGGCTGCGTACAGTCTCAGGGTGCTATATATATGCCATTGAGCTGGCTTCTTAGGACTTGCCTCATGGAGGTATATATACCGAGGTACTTATAGCTGTCCTCAATGTCTGCTATTGTTCCTTCAGGGAGTGAGACCCCTTCAGTGCGGACTACCTTTCCTCTCTTAGTCACCATCCGACTACATTTCTCACGCCCGAATGACATCCCGATGTAAGCTGCTGTAGATCCTGGTTGTGTGGATCAGGAGTCTATGTCCCTTTCGCTCTTAGCATACAGCTTTATGTCATCCATGTAGAGGAGGTGACTGATCGTAGCTCCATTTTTGAGGCGGTATCCGTAGCCTGTTTTGGTGATTACTTGGCTTAGGGGTTCAGTCCTATGCAGAACAGCAGTGGGGAGAGTGCATCACCTTGGTATATGCCACATTTGATGGACACTTGGGTAACACACACACACACACACTTTTCCACAATTATGTTTAAATGACATATAATTTCGACTGTCAGTGTGTATTTTCTTCCAAATTCCCAGGAAAGGAATTAATATATATATATATATATATATATATATATATATATATATATATATATATTTTTTTGCAACATCCTGGTTTACAAGCCTAAGAGAGTAAAATCCTCCGGATGTGGGTATCGTAGACTTGCCATAACTGCAGTTGAACTTGAGAGGTCAAACAATGCATTCCGAGGCACTGGTCCAAAATACTTATTTCTATAGAAACAATTTCAAATTAAATTAATCCATTCCAGGGTCAAACTGTCACCAAAAGCTTCAGTAGAATGCAAGACAATTAAAATTTTCAACAGCAATTAAAAAATTTACAAAAATCAGCAGAAAGGCGGATAGTAACAGGTCACAAGAATGTAATATCACAAAATATACCCATGTACATATTTACTGCATCTGATAATGAGAGGTTCAATGCAGGTGGCAAGTGTGCATGAATAATAGATACTATAGCTATTACCAAAAGTATTGGTTTCCACAGTTTGTTGGCCATGGACCAAAAATGTTGAATGTTTTTTTTTCTCTTGCCTAAACGCAAGGTGCGCTGTCGTTCTCAAAAAGTCACTGTCTGTAACCAAACTGTCCTTGGAGGGGTGGCAAAGTTGTGTTTTGCTGATCCTTTTTTCTTCCAAATTCCCAGGAAAGGGAATTAATCCAAGAAAATTAATTTACCCCAAGATATTCATCAGGATTCAAATAATCTGCATCTTTTGCAGACTATCATTCTATCGCTAAGATTTCTCTTGGAGAGAATTGGCTTCTTTCCTGACCTTCATGGCACCAGGTTATCTTCCAATTGGAAATGACTCACACCTATTCCTGAGCATGCTCTCAACTGATGGTGCCCCAATCCTGCAACTGAGTCAACCTTGGGAGACATGCATAACAGTTCTGGTTTAGGATGGACTTTCTTGGGCATTCTACAACCTTATTCACAAAAGTGAACCTCTCTCTTTGAGGTTCTTGAGGACTTTTTACTTTTCCACATAGGTACAGATAGGTTTGGATTTTTTTGGTCTGTCAAAATAAATTAAATTGACATTTAGAAACCACCTTTTGTATTTACTTGGGTTGTCTCTGTGTGGTATTAAAATTGGGTTGATGAACTGAAATCTTACGGTGTGATCAATATGCAAACAATACAAAAATCAGGAAGGGGCAAGTATTTTTTCACGACACTGTACATGTGCGTTGTGGACGAAAGACTCTTTTTCATTGAGATGTTCCCAATGTCAACTGTGGTCATGAGCGGAAATGAGTTTCCTCCATGGAAGCACAGTCATCCGAGAAGTGCTCAGAGTAGAGATGCTGCTCCTCTGCATTGAAAGTCACCAGATGAGATGGCTTTGGGGTCTGGTTAGAATGCCTCCTGGAGGCTGCCCAGCCAAGGTTTCCCGGACATGAGCCACTGGGAGGAGGCTCCAGTGAAACCCTAGGACACAGAAGAGATGGGCAAACTGAATGGTGAGAGGAAAGTCTAGGCTTTCCTTTGGTTGCTGACATGGCAACCTGACCCTGCAGAAGTGTAGAAAATGGATGGATGGAGCAAAACTGCAGCAAGAATTGTCATTAGTATGGTACATGAGAAGTAAACATAAAAAATTGTAATATAAAATAGTGGTGTTCTGATCAATTGGCCACCAATTACGATTGGCCGATTTCCATGGAAATGTAAAAACGTGCATTCGAGAGAGATGTTAAGTTTGCTTGTTGCAACACAAGCCAGGAAAAGAAACATCACAGGGAAAACACATTAAAAACGCTTCAAAACAGCAAATTGAATATGACGTTTGAAGAACATACTTGGCAAAATCTGGTGACTTTTTGAGGCACGTGGCAAAGAATTAAAAAGAAGGCAGACGAAGCAGCAACCGTCAAGAAGCAGCTAATGCAACCCAAAACTGGGCAACTTGTGCCCATTTGAGCACGAGTCAGAATATGAAACAAATAACCCAAAAAGTAATTTAATTCGTCGACTAAATGAACAGCCGTTTTCAATGGTGTTTTTCCTGTCTGTTCTTTCACTTGGAGCTACCTGGTTGCAAATATTTCACAGACATGGCCCTGCCAAAGCTCCACCAGACAGTTTACGCTCACATTGAAAATCTCAGAAGACGTCTCCTCTTCAGTTTGATTCTCTTTATTGCAAAGAATCTTAAACACCTCTCCACAGTAAATACTCTTTCTTTCGTCCTCCATGAAAGCCTACTGAATATCATTGTGTTTAATCGGAAGAAGACATTTGCAAACATCTGCTTTTAGTTTCGGAAACAATGATTATTTTTATCCGTGCATTATGCTCACATTAGGAAGAACATTTTCTCCAAAAGAGATGGAACACGGACATTGTTTTTTTCAGTTTTCTCATTTCCAAGTTCAGTGTAACAAGAAAAGTCTTATTATTTTTCCACAGACATTCAAAAACAGCTGGAAGTCCTCAAATCTGGATCCAATTGGCTTTGAGCTGGTATTTCCACATTGCTGGTTCTGGTTTGACTCTGATTATACACAGTCATTAGTTCTTTTTTTTTGTCATACAGACATGCCTAATTTGCTGTGAGTAACAGCAGATTAAACAACATTCAGTCAAACAGCTTGGGTTTGGTGACAAGTCACTGCTGTAACCGGAGAAGTTTTGACAGAAGTTAATGTAAAAGGAATAAAACGTCTCCTGGAATACTGCCCTGATTTCTGCTTTTTTCTTGTGGTCAGTGTCACTTGGACCATGTTTCCCCATCAACATCACTATCTTGTCAGGCTGAGAACACTTGGCCAACATCATTAGAGTGCACAAACTGAACAGTTTTGTTTGCCTTTTGTAAATATCTCCTTATCCTCTTTATACTGTATATGTACAGTATGTACAGAACTATTTTTTTCCATAATCCGCATTTGAGTCTTAGTAGTCATTACCACTTCCTCTCTTCAACTTACTTCAGTCCAAGCTGAACCAATCAATGATGAACACTTCATATCTGAATATATTTGCAAACTACTTTGCACTGATTACATTTGGGCTGAGAGTAGACCCCAAAGTGTCTGAGTTAGTGAGAGGGAGTGAAACGAATACTTATTAAGAGCTGTCACAGAGGGTTGAATTATTGTAGCAATATTATGATTACTTTAATAGTATTGTATTTCAGATTTGGACTGCTTCTAATACTACTGCTACTAATGACAATCAGTCAGTAATTTACTTGAGTGTGTACAGTATGTCTTTTGAAAAACAGTCTAACCTTGATTATTTTTCTCTGACTGGAATGAAGTTGACATTAGTATGCCTACCCACTGGAGTATGCCTACCCACTGCTCATGAAAGTGACAAAAGTGGCATTGACATCATCTTGTGACCATCAATATTTTTTTTGTACATTCTGCGAATAATTAAACGCTTGGACTGGCAGGATAAAATAAAGAAGCAAATGAATGGATTCAATAAGTCAATGCGATATTTTGTTTGTTCCAAAGCTGAATTGAAGTGTTTGATTAAGTCAAATCACGACTCCTGGGGAACTCTTCATAAAAATGAAAAAAACATACTAAAAATAATACATTAAAAAAAAGCAGAATACTGAGGTACACCTACACCAAATTCAGTAAGGTAAGGATTTATTTTTCATCAGGAACCTTTCCGTTGTTAGCATTTCTGCTTTACTTGTTATTGGACAGGTGAGGGGTTGTATTAAAAGGCACTTTGTGGCAGTATAGCAACAGAGTAATATATAAGCCCTGCCTCTCTTTGAACAATGACTCAGGACTGCATAGAGAGCTTGCTCCCTGATATGGAATGTTGGACCTAAGTCAATTCAGCGCAGAGTAACCAATTGACCATTTTGTTCAGTTCCTGCAGATTATATCCACACTGCTCAAGGAAACCAATCACCAGTTTGTGTGCGTGTGTGTGTGTGTGTGTGTGTGTGTGTGTGTGTGTGTGTGTGTGTGTGTGTGTGTGTGTTTGCTTGCAAATAACACTCTTCCAAATGAAGGACCAAACATCAATGGTGCCCTGACAATGTAGGACGTGTAACACATGGCTTCCAGAAGGAGCATCCATCTGTTCCTTTTTTCATATTCAACTGTATTCTAAGTGTATTTTAGGAAGAACAAACACAGAATCACAACCACTTTCAGACTTCCTCAAAACAAAAATATATTTTCTTTTCCATATTCATACTTTTTTTTGTTGGCTTCCTGTTTTTTGTTTTTCATAGGTCATGATAGGTGCAGTTATTCAAAGATTGAATTCAATATGCTTTGAATGCTGTACAAATTTTGACCATATTATCTGACATCAGAATTGTATGTATCTCCGGCAACCTCCTTTCAGCCTGTATGTGTTTTTGTTTTTGTTTTTCTTTGTTTGTCATCTCCAATTGGAAATGATTGTCAGTAGTCATGTACATAATTGAGCCAAAATAGTGTATTGGTCCTCTTAAACAATGTTTTGTTTCATTTTAGTAGTGATAGTTTCTTATTTATTTATTTCTCTATTTATTTCTCTCTCTCTCTCTCTCTCTCTCTCTCTCTCTCTCTCTCTCTCTCTCTCTCTCTCTCTCTCTCTCTCTCTCTCTCTCTCCTTCTCCGTACAATTGACGTTGGTTTGATGGGACACTCAGCCAGAGACAGTATTGACATGGACCGTGCACGAATCGATGGCAACTCGACTAGAGAGCAAACTGGCAGATTACCAGAATCGGATTTTTCGAATTCAAGTCAGAACGAGTCAGAACGAGCCACACCAATACGCTAACTGGTATATAGCTTACAGCGTCATTTTTCTCTCCACCTCCCTTCCAAAGTCAATTTTCTAGTTACCTTCATGCCCCCCCTCCCCCCCAGATCAGAGGAAACCACAGAACTTGTGAAAATTATTACTGTATGTATGTGGGGAGTGCATATCTGGAAAGTGTGCTGCGTTCAAATGAGCATTAAAATAAATTGTTAAGCAGTCAGTCAATAGCACCCAGCAAGGCAGTTCTTTGGTTTACTCGCTGCTGGTTTCCCCACACCGTCTGAACATGGGAAGTGAAATATTAAAATAAACATTAGCATATTACTAGTTACTGGTTGGTATTATACAAGAGAATGGATTTAAAATTGGTCTAGATGAACACTATGGACAACGTATTATCCATTTAGGTGCACCCAATTTACCATTATGATCAAAATGTATTTTTCATTTTTTGGACTATTAAGTCTTTGCCTATTCGAATTTTCCAGTGAACAAATAGCAAATGCGGATTTTGAGTGGTAGTGTTGACCAACTTTGATGCATGTGCTTATTTTTCTGGTGGGATTATTAAAAAAAAAAATAGTTGACCTCAGTGGAAATTTAGTTGTGAAAAAGTCAACAACAATTTGCTCTCTGAAGCTGGTAACTGGATAGACACACTTTAAAGTCACATTTTGCTCTTATTCATTGTCATCTACCCGACATTAGCCAGGCACTGCTGTATAAACTGCTTATGAAATCTTCTCATATTTCTTAAAGGTCAGGTATGAAGTAAACTTGGCTAACCATCTTTTGAGTAATACTTGGTGCTAAAACTATTTCAAGCATATTTTCATTCATTTTTTTAAATGCAAGCCTTTGGTCGTCAATCTCCGGTGAATGACGTCATTTATGGAACGCTGAGTCGCCAGTCAGCCATTGTAAATCATTGTTGATTGTCCCGTTGACTGCTCTTTGCCGTTGTTAATGAGTTATTCAATGAAATACCTCGGCGCTGTGTAGCGATGCACTGTACACATTCAGGTAAAGGGTTGTAAATGGCCCAGAATATTGGAACAATATAGTTTCGTTCTCGCAAAGCGAAATAATTTTCACCCGGTGTCGACGCGCATTTGGGTAGGCTGTGATGGTCTCGGTGCAATATTCACATGGAAGATTGATGGTGTCGGTATCTTGCTAACCTTTCTCTGAGCTAGCCAATCAGCACATTTACCCCGCTGTTGTTACTGGGAGCAATGCTCCCTGTTGTTGGTTGCTCCCCATGCTGCGTATCTATCGCTCATTTCGAAGGATATGAGAGTACTTTTCAACATAGATGAAATAGTTGACATTGAACCCTCTGCACTAAAATTGTCTTTGACGTAATTGTAAAGGGTCTTCATCCTGGTAACTTGAGAAACCAATGGATCGCACGGCCCCTGTCATCTTGTTTGTTACTTTTATGTGGCTTAGTTCCATATATACGTAAAGCTAGCCGGATGAAAAATACCTTTTTAAAGCCCCCAATTATGTAATTTCCCCCAGACAAATTTAAGTTTTCTGTTATTGGACAACAGCCCTTAATCAAGCAATTAACCAGATTTGGGAACTTAAGCTTAACCTTATTCAAAAGGTATTAGAACTGTGTCACCCACCCCACCCCCACCCCTCCAAACATCATGAAAAATAAGGAGATGCACTTTAGTATTATTGTATACTGTTACAGCAGTTTTCTTACTTTGAAGTGTAGTATATTTCTGAGGTTAGAATTTTTATTTTCCAAATTGTACAGAAGTTAAGCCTGCGTGACATTCATCTGTGCCAGCCAGTATCAAATGCCAAGCCACATCTCTCCTTGTAGCAGTCATGCCTATGCGCCTCACAGTTTAAGCCAGGCGGAGGTTTTTGGTAAAACTGACAGAGCTACAAACAGTAGGCTTCCTTTTCTTCATCCAAGTTCCTAATGTAACTGTTTTCATTCAACGCCCTGTTTATTGACTTGGCCTATGTGTGCTCCAGCTAGGAACAGCAAGTGGAGCACAACAAGCACAGCCCCCCTTTACGATCTTGTGTTATTCCCCTATGAATACAGAATACCTAAAGCCTTTTGTACTGCTATCCCGTGTTAATGGGGTTGCAGCAGGCTCTTCCTGCCTTAGGTTGCTGCCCTTATAGTTGAAGGAGCAGTTATTATCCTTCGGCAAAGGGTACGATATGCTAATGAACCTGAATGTACTTGAGTGCGATTACATTGGAGCTATTACAAAAATCATCAAATGTGAATAATAATAAATGTTAAACCTTTAAAAACCGGGGGGAAAAATGGGTATTCCTCTGTATTGTTTGGTGATTGACAGGGAATATAAAACCCTTCAAGTTTCCTTTCAAAAGCAAAACATATATGGCTGAGGCGGTTATTTGCATGAGCGGTAACATATTCCAGCCATCATAATGTCATCACTACTCCACTACTTGGACCCAGCAAGCAGCAACACCTTTTCTTTCCATGACTTGTCAGACACTGGTTCTTCTGTGAGTGGTGACGAGCTGTCATGTGCGTGACTAAACCATTTCAACAGCCCACTGTTGGTTGGAGAAATCACTCAGCCATTGCAGTCTGTAAAAACAGCTTCAGGCGTCGAGGTTTGGAGAGACCCAAAGATGCAGAGAGGCGGTTTCCTCTTCAGTGGGACGCATGGTTCATGCTTCTCCCAAAGCTCTTGCAAACAAGTCTCAAACAGCACCTTCTCTATCCATTTGTAAATGAACTCTCTCGCAAGCTTAGGAAGGAAATCTAAATTAGATGTGACTAACAGCAAGATGGGGAATCCAAGCGGGGGGCTTTCCACTCACTGTTTTGTTGTTGTCTGGTGGCTTCCAGGGTTTATATTCACATCCACAAGAGTGTCATCAGCTTGGTTTCACATTCCAAACTCCATTAGCTGGAGGTTTAGTATCAGAAAAAGAAAACTGTCAAGGAGCTGTGTTCTTTTGAGAGCAGCTGGCACTGTATTTTGAGATACTCACGCCTACATAATCTTGTCTCTTAAGTACTCACTAGAGATATTTGCATCTGCGTGCGCGCACTCACACACACACATATATATATGTATTTATGTATTTATTTTAGACATTCATTCTCTAAATAAGAAAAATCCTATTAGATGTTCCACCCGCCCTCGAGCCTTTAAATGAAATATCACCGATATTCAATTAAGCCATTACTTCAGTTTCGTTCAGCTCGGAATGGTTAACTCCGATTTGGCTTATGCTTCTATTGCTTTGTGTGTTGGGGGCACAGTGACAGGTTTGTTCGTTTGCGTCAACGAAACACTAATTAATTAAACAAAGAATACAAGGGACACAGAGTAATGCTAGTGCATGTTTTATCTGGAAGCAAGTGACACAAACATCAAGCATTGCTTTGCCGTTGGAAAACCACAACACAAATGGCACTTTTTGTTTTCTTGCCATGGGAATGTTCCATTATAATACAGAATTGACCATTCTCTGTAAACAAATTAACAGTGTGTGTGTGTGTGTGTGTGTATAGGAGAGGTGGGCAACATTTTATCAGCAGCCTCGGCACCCCACCGTCATTTTCAGTCCATCGTGTTTGTTCAAGCCGAACGAAACCGTTATCGGCAGTTGGTCAGTCTGTCATGTTAGTATGTTATTTTAACCAGAGTTCCGTCATTGTTTCCGTCAGTAAATATACCGGTCCCCCAGTCCATTTATCATCATACCATAAGCCCCCTCCCCACCAAAAAAAAAAATAAAGAAATCATCATCCAACAACATCAAAATGGTTAATGAAACGCACGTTGTATCAGTGTATGATTGGCATCAGTATGTGTCAGTAGATATCATACAAAGAACTTTACACACACACACACACACAAACTCTTCCATTTCACATAGACTTTTTATCCAATCTATGGCACTGCTAAATACAGCCAAGGGTAAATTACAATCCAAGTAACTCGCATTGTTACTCCTGTCTATAAAATGCTCTTCATCGTCATCATCTTCTTCTCCTCCTTCTTCGTTTTTTTTTGTTTTTTGCGGATTATACCTCTTTGCTGCATGCACTTAGTGTACAGCAAGCGTTTCCATATACAGTCAATGGAAGCAACCCTGCTTGTATTCAGCCCCGAGAACAAACACATGAGAAAGGCGGGGTGTGCTTCTGTCACTTGTCAGCAGAAATGGACTTCCGTCAATGATGGACTGAGATGTCTGTCGATACTAAACCCGGTTAGTGATTAGTCATTTTGCAAGTTTCCTGACATTCAACATATTTCTGTGTGTGCGTGTGCGTGTGTACATATATATATATATATATGTATATGTATATATGTATATATGTATATATATATATATATATATATATATATATATATATATATATATATATATATATATATATATATATATATATATATATATATATGTATATGTATATATATATGTATATGTATATGTATATGTATATATATATATATATATATATATATATATATATAAAGAGTATTAATACAAGGTCCATGGCGGTCTTGTATGTTAATAATGTCACTGACAATGTCAATATCAATGTCTATGCCTTTTGTAGTATTGATAAATATTTTCCTCATGACTGCTCAGGAGTTCTCATGGGAGTATGGTTTGCAGCATCAATGAGCTTTCAACCTCGATGATACGCAATGAGAATTAATTAGCAACTATGTTACACTGTGTTACGGTGTCTGAATGAGCATCCGTGTTCAAGAGCTTGTTGTACCGTCTTGATGATGGAGACAACCTGTGCTCTTTTTATGGCCTCCTTATCTAGCAAACTCCAAGCAGTGCAGCAATCAATGGGAAATTATCTCGGGCAATCGATGGGCCAGCCTTTTATACTTCACCCTGTCTCCTGCTCTCCTGCTGTCTTCCCGAGCCTCTCTCCTCCACACCTTAATCTCTTTGTCCCTCGGCCGCTTCAGAACCATTAACGATATTCATCCTCACAGGCGGACTGACCTTGCTTGTAAGGTAGCTGAATACTGTACGTTCATGAAACCGGTAAAGTGCTCCCTCTCCAAGTGATGATGGTCATACAGTATTTATTGAAGGTTTATGTGTACGGTTTTATTGCAGGATAAAAAAAAAGAATGCAGTCTTATTATAGTTGGGTATTTATGTATATTACGGCAACCAACATTGAAGGTGCTTGCTTATTTTGGGTGATCTCTGATTCTACAGCTCCATTTTGTCTTGTTTGTTTTTAGAGCTCACACGACCTTTGTATTTTGTGTCTCTGGGTGCAGTTGTACAGAGAAATCAATTCACCTTGACTGAAGAAACTACTTGTCACCGTAACCTTCACAATCGGAATCACGACTCATCTCAAATAACCTTTCCATGAAATGATGTGACTGAATCTGTTGAACTGATCTCAATAAAATGTCAATGGTGTACTATATTTTGATCAAAACAATGAAAAACATTTCCCAAAAGCAAATTGCCGGTTAGGAGACAGACAATGCCAGATACCCCCGAAACCAATGGTTAGCATTGTCAATCCAATACTGTATCTCAAAACATTAGTTTAGAGCAGTGTTTTTCAATCTTTTTAGCTAGCTGGTATGGAAGAGTACTACATTACTCTGCCAAGCGATAGACCGCACAGGCATACATATTGGATCATTTCCCATGGCTGGTGTGCCGCGGCACAGGGTTTGAGAAACAGTGGTTTAGAGTGTAGATGTAGTTTACTGTCATACAAAAAAATTTAAGTTGGCAAAACCATTTTGGACTTAAAAGTACTACATAGTTCCAAGATATCCTCAGATTACAATTTTTGGTTTATTTTTTTGTTTTTTTACTCGATCCACGCATTGCTCTTGCTTGTGTCATACATGATGTTCATCAAATTGGATGTTAATATACCTGGGCAGTTTAACCGGTTTTACATTTACATTTCATGAACTAAGCATTTCTTTCAAAGCTATAGAATTATTGAAACGTTTATAGACATGTATAGAAGCAATAGGCAAAAAAAAAAAATACCCATACCTGATTAATTCTCATGTCGAAGCCCATCGTTTATATTTTTCTTCTTGGTCTATGAGGCAATGTGCTGATTTGCTCCCTGGAGTGTCATGTATGCATACATACCTTTGGTTCTTTTATACTAAAGTGGCTCTCTTGAGTTAATGAGCTCTTAACATCTAATATTTATTGCCTCTCAAATACATGAGTAGAATGATGCTCATGCGTATCGTTCTAGATTTGAGTCATCTTTTTTTTGGGGGGGGGCATTTTGTCATATTTCAGTGAGCTATTTCCACAGCTCAGCAGCTCTTCGTGGTAACAAACCACTTTGACAGACAGCCATTCACATGTCTTGGAAATGGTGAGCAAACAGCACTTCTCTCAGGCAACTTGTTCATTCTGCCCCTACCCACTGAGTCGGTCGGTCCACAACTTGACAACATGAAGGGGGAGAGCACAAGTGAGAATCACCACCCTTGCCTATGCCATTTTTTCCCTTGGGTCAGCCACGGCGAAAACAGCCAGCTAATGTCAGCGTTGGACAACACAATGGCTGTGTTTCACAGTGATGCACACGACAGTTATCGGACCGGACACTTAACCCCGGAGCCAAGACAGCTGATCCAAAATCCAGCAGCAGTGGTTATTTACTCGGCAGTAATGCGCATACTTTTCAGCAGCAACCTCATAAAATCTGCTATGTTCCTCCCGACAAATGTTCTCAAAGTGATAGTAACATTTTATAACCGTCGCAAATTGACAAAACAATGTAAGGCTACTGTTTTATAGTGTTTGAATGGCAATGTGCTAAACAGTTTGAGCAGGTGCACTTAACATATGCTCAGTGATGATATCCTGGTCTGTTCATTCTTGACATAGACAGGATGATTAGCCCACATATAGACTGTCCCGCTAATGTATGAGTTGCATTTAGGTATCACCTTTCCACTATGTATTGCTTACTGCTGTTAGAAATCATTTACTGTCGTGGCTCAATCCATTGTTGATGTGTCAATTGTCTTTTCCCAAATTCTCTGAATAGCAGCTTCAAAAGACCCTTGTGAACACTTTAGTGTTTTTTTTTATGATCTGCCTTTTTTTTTTAAGAATGATGACCTGGTCATAGTTTTACGGAATTTCGCAAACTAGACAAATTCCCAGAAGTTTTTTACTTCATATTTGTTTTTTAAATTGCATCATTATTGCAGGGGAAATAACAGATTGCTCCTTAAGTGCAATATGTGTGTAGACCACTCTGTGTGCTCACTTGACTACGAATGTCCTGCTATAATTGTTGGGTAGAAGGAAAGCATTTCACTGTACACAACAAAACTGCAGAAAAATAGCCATCAACTACACACCATTATACTTGTCGAGACACCGTAATTTCCTGACGACAAAATGAACCTGATTACAATCCGCAACAGCTAAATTTAGCCATAAAACAACATTCATACATACATTGGTCCACTCCCTCTTAATAGCCATGTGTCTCTGCATTATAACATGAGATATTTGCCAAGATATCACACAGTTGGATTTTTTTTCAACTTTCAACCAATTTCCAATACACCAGTTGATGTTTTTCCCCCAAACAGTGGCACATGCAGCTCGTTGCGCAGTGGCGTCACAGAACCTTTCTCAGTCACTCTTGTCATCATACGAGGCCAATTCGCCGACGCGCTTCATCAGGCAGCACTGCACAAAAGTCATGGCCATGCAGTCTTTAGAAAGGCATTTGCTAAGTATTTGGTAGACGTAGGAGATGTCACTTCTTCCTTGGCGATGCGTTAGCGGCTGTCGACACTTGACAGCGAACGTGGAAACTAGTTGCCAAACAAACAACAGAGGGACCGGGGTCGCACTGCAGAGATGGCTGTATTTATGGCGCACGATCCCTCTGCTCATTGAACTCAACTCCTCATGCCTATTTTTGCTCTCCTGTATCTTCCATATTTGTTCCCACACAATCGTGTACCGCTAGGCTCACAGACTTTCGCATTTCAGGCAGTTCGCAAGCGCACTGCACTCGCAAATAGCTGATGAATATTCAGTGTGAGGGTGGACTCGGGACAATTTTATTCATCCACATTGAAAGGGTAGGTCATTTAATTAATTGGTCTATTGATGGCTCGAAGCTGTAAATGCAAATTTACTTACGATATGTTTTCCTGTCATCCGTATGCATTAAAACATTGAAGGTTGATCGATGGAAGTACAGTATGCGATAAGCTAATTTCCAGTCGAACAGCTGCCGTGTGTTAATCCAACATTGAAGTGTGAACACAGTTAGATGAAAGCGTTTTCATGCATTTTCAAGCAAGTGTGGTTTCGATTGATTTACTTGAACGCAATAGTCTGAAAAATATAAGTGTGTGTTGCTTTTCTCTGGAGTCTAACACAAAAACGCTCCATTAACAAGCTGTAGCCAAGAGTAGCAGAGAAAAAAGCCTTACCGGACCCTTGGTGGGAAACCATCTGCTTTATTGGCACAGCATTTTGTTCTTTGTTGAAGCGTGGCATTTAAAAGCATATCAAGTCTCTAACATTTAATCCCTGATAATTCCCAACATTAGTTGTCAGTCACACCATGACAAACAATCGAACATTTTTTTCCCCTTGATATTAGTTCAATTTAAGATGCTATAAGGCTTGGAAACATTCCAAGGTCCAACCGGTGGATTAGTTTATCAATATCTTTTTTATTTATGTATTTATTTTTCCAGCTCAGGGATAGTGTTTTTCAATTTGTGATGGGAACCGCTTTCTTTGTCTTTCCGGTGTATGTTACCACTGGGTGTACTGGACATCTTTATAACCAGATTAAAGGACACTTTATTTTGCCGCCAACAAAGGCTGTATTCTAATCTCTTTCAGCCACGGATTAAAGAGTCTCGTTGGCCTTTTAGCTCTCCCTTACTCTTCTTGGTGCTCCGCTCTCTACCGTGTCTACCCAAGGCCGCCTCTAATCAGCCGGCCTTGAGCTCTCAGAAAGGTCACCCCCGTCCCTTTGATGGTGTTTTGATTCATCTCTTCCTCTCCCCTTCCTCCCGCCCTTCCCTTTCACCCCCTTTACTCACTCTTACAGGGAAGTTGGAGAGTCACTACCACCAGGGTGCCAAAAAGGGGCTGGTCGCGTCGGCCGCAGAGTGACGTCTCAAAACGAGCGGAAAGAGGAAGAACAAACCGACTGGTGGGCCACAATCCACAAGTCCGTCTCACCTCCGGTTGTATTCAGAGTCACAGCAGTGTGTTTGAATGGCGGGTAAAGCTCACAATCCTTCCGAATAGCTTTTATTTTCAAACATGAGAATGTGGTGGGCACATTGCACATTCTATTCAAAATCCAAACGATAAAAATGGTTCGTGTGTTACTCCTTTACAGAAAATGAAGAAAAGGGAATGCGCAAAAAAAGCATCGGCGTCTGCATGTTCTTTCCAAATTTACGATGTCAACTGAAAAAAAAATCTGTCAAATATAAATGAAAAGCTGAGAAGTATTGAATATCTGCCAGTGTGAGTGCAGCGTGAGTGCACAGATCGAAAAGATTCGACAGCTTAGCTTTGACATCTTGGAAACACACTGATGGGTGTCCTGTGTATGCTCAAACAACGCAAAGAAACACAGGAAATTGCCTCTTCGTTTTTGTGCTCGTAAGCAGTCACAAAACTGCAAACTGCTCAGGAATTGTGGACCGTACTAAACTCATGCTCATGGACACAAATGGCAATTCGCTGGTGCCAGAAGGTGGTCGCCTCCCCGCAACACAGATGTGAATTCAGTGATTAGCAGGAAAAGCACAACCTTCCAAGCATTTGTCATTGTGTCTACAGTACATGATTGAGCCGGTGAAAAATATAAGCAAGACACTTGTTTTTTTTTTTTTAACGTCCTTTATCTTCACTTTCTGTAAAGGAAGATTATTATTCTGAATGTAACTGTATGCTTAATTGAATAGCAGAAATGCTGAACTTTATTTTCCCCCCGATACTTTTGTCTCCCTTTATTATCCCGAGGGGATTTATAAAGTATCTTTAGCTACAATGTTTTAAGGAGACTGTAGTCGAACAACTACCGGTGGCTCGAGAAATGCGGTGACCCCTCCTTTTCATATGCAGCCTGTCATTACCCTCCAAACACCTAAGGCCACGTTTAGACCGACAATAGTTTGGGAAGTACAAACACAGCCTACTCATTTATTTCAGACAGAGAGACAATTACTTCGGCACAGTAGGGGTGATTATGCGGAGGGCTTTGGCGAGAGAGCCAAGGTCATCCGAGCACAATCCAAATGGCTTACATTTCTTTCCCACAGTGCAGCAATGTACGGCAAGCCTTAATCACGTCCCTTTGTTTGCCCATTCGAGGTATAAAAGCTTGCATTGTGTGAAGGGCAGTTTGGATCATTTTGTTGTTCACTTGAGCCACAGTGGAAGCGATCCTCACAGCCAGGATCGCTTTCGTTCCGAGGAGAATAAACCACACTGTGAGAAACACTCCGACTCATTCGCTTATTGTTCGGTCTGGAATCCTCCATTGGTATTTTCTCTCGTTGTCGTACGTGTGCCAACATGTCTCACCTAAGCTAACTTGTGAATATTTTGTGACATGTTCAGTCTAAACACAGCCTCGCGGCAGGTTTATCATGCTCTTCTATCGCCCGGGGCGCATCTGTCACAACAGTTGTCGTATTTTTCTGATTTCCTCACATGTATTTATCTTTGTAGGAGACGTACGTAAACCACAGCAGATGTAGGTATGTACGATATGCATTTTTAAAAATCTATACATGAGTACCGGTAGTCACTACATGAGCATTAATAAACTTCTAATTTAGTAAAGGAAAACATAAACTAACCAAATAATGATATTTGGCTTCTCGTCAGTGTTTCTTGTTACCAAGTGTGCAAAACCTACGGCAAGGGTGTCAAAATAATTTTTGTCGCGGGCCACTTTGGGGTTACGTCTTACCTCGGGGGCCGTTACGACAGTGAAACTAAATAAATGTTTATAATTTATTACTTGTACACAACAAATTGAGTTTTGAAATCAGTCAAATCAACTATAATCGTTTGCTCAATTATTGTTTGAGTGAGTGTTAACAGGGTAACAAAATTATTGCAAAATCCCAATGTTATTTATTACACGACAATTTGACATTTCGTTGCAGATTTTAGCGAGGATCATGGAAGTTGACACACATCATTTGCTTTTGCGGGCCAAATAAAATGATGTGGCGGCAAGATCTGGCCCCTAGGCCTTGAGTTTGACTCATGTGACCTACAGTATCAAAGCATGAGCATCCTACATGATATATTAATCTTATCATATATTATGTTCACAGAATACTACACTCCATTTGCTCCCTGTCTTTGAACAGAAACGTTTCACATTCTCAGGCTATTTGGTATATGGAAGAGCCTTTTAGTTTTAAATGACAGGCGACTTTCATCTTGGGTTTGTTTGCACGACAGTAGGCTAATTTTCGCTGAACATCCTGTGCATTTGCAACTTCCTTGTGCAAATCGACCAAAGCCCACTAATAATGCTGTAGTTTTCCTGCCAGGCCAGTAGTTGGCAGTGTAACTATTGCTTTTGCAATGTAACACTGCAGAGAAAAGAATAAAACAGAATTTCTGATTCGCCGACGCCAAATGTTCACTTCATGCTCCTTTCTGACCGGATGTGAAATATTGCACTTGTTTCACGTGCGTTTGTACGTGGGGGGTGACGGCACTGGAGTTGCGTTGAGCGGGCAAGGGGAGGGGCTCTCCTCCTCTAACAGAAGAAAAAAAAATGACAGATTGTTCGTCAGTCTGGTGACTGGTGATTGTGTCGTCTGCTAAATGCTATCTTGGTTGACGGTTCAACAGTTGTAAACAATTCAGTGCACTCACAAGATACTCCAACTTCCTTGCTACCAATCCTCCAAGCCCGCTGCTTTTTTTGTCTCGGTCCCGGCCGGTAATTCTATTTGGCTGTGTTTTGTTCCTCTTGGTCCCACAGATCGCAATGATATTGTCCCACATTATGTATATTTCACCAGTAGTATCTGTGTGTGTGTGTGTGTGTGTGTGTGTGTGTGTGTGTGTGTGTGTGTGTGTGTGTGTGTGTGTGTGTGTGTGTGTGTGTGTGTGTGTGTGTGTGTGTGTTTTTAAACGTTATTGCGCTGCTTGTTCTGTGCATGAGTGTGACATAGTAAGTGCCTTATCGATGCGATGTTGATGCGACACAGGTTTGTTTGTTTTTTTTTAATTTTGTTTTGGGGGTTTTTTTTTTGAAACATCGGACATGCAGTTATGCTACCAGACACAAAGGTAAGTGAAGACCAGAATGTTTTTTTTTCTTCAAGAGATCTGCAAAACGATGAATTTGACCTCTTTGCTGTCCAGTGTGGAATTAATTGAAACATAGCTTTGAGAACAAATTCCATTTGTACCTTCTTTGAAAGACATGTTAAGCTAATCTTCCCATTTGGGTTCATGTTTTTCTATCTGGCTCGAGCGGACTCGTGCCTCAGCAGTCATGAACCTCACCACATGTCACTGATACGTGCAAATTAGTCAAACAATCTAAACACTGTTAAAATGACGCACTATATCATCGAGACCATGTTGTCTTTCTTTTGTGTATATATGTGAAGAATGTTCTTGGAAAGGATCATCTAGCATTTTGGCAAGTTGTTTTACTATTAATGGTTTATTGAAACGCTATATAAATAATTCAAGTAGTTTCAATAATGTATTCTAAATTGACTTACACTGGCTACTCACTGGTTTATTTATTTATTACATCTTGATATTTTGAGGTTAGGACAATAAAAGCTTATCTTGATAAAGCAAAATGACATACAGAAGTCCTCGTACAATAATTGCGGCAGATATTCAAATGATTTCTATGAAGTGAATGGAATGGTGACTAAAAATATATGGCTGATTCTGTGAGTCATTTTAGACAAAGGTTTCCAAAGTCTGGTCAAACCAGATAGACGAATGGACTGGTTTTGCGTTGATATTACAGGAACTCTCATTTTTCTAGTCTGTGTACGTCTTGTTTTCACGAGGAGTTGGTAGGATCTGTGCTGTTCTTATTGCATGTGACCCACACCACCGCATTGGCTGACTTGCTTGGGTTGCTCGGTTCCAGCGTGAGGAGGGGATGCCAGGCTGCCGCGGTTGTCTGGGTAAGGCCCGTCCACACGCGATTGAGGCTCCCACTTGGACAAAAGCCAATATGTATTGTTTCTCGCTTGTTCCTGATATGGCTTCAGTCCACCACAGAAATACTGAGCAAAAGTCAAGCGCGACAGCAAAATAGGCTGTTTGCCACAGACGTTAGAAGATTTGGCTCACTTTACATGGGCACAACAGTTATGCGGCTTCTCCCAGAAATACATGTTCCTTATGAATGGCACGTCGTTTGAAGAAGGAAATAAACAGCCTTCGCAGTGGTCTAGAATGATTGTATGAAAGCATTTTCCCGACTTGTTGATGTTTCCTTGTGATCCACATGAAGTCGATCTCATTGGACTCAAACTGTAGTAATCGTTCGGTCAAAACGTTTTAATGTGCGTTTTGCCAGCACTGGCCTTTTGGGAACCTATGTTACGTCGAAGACTGCAGTGAGGCGGTGTTTTTTTTTGGGGGGGGGGGTTGTCCTCATCTGCCACTGCAATGTCGGGTTTCAACATTTTACCTGCTCTTGCGAGGTGGTTTCCTCCCCAGCTTGTTGAGTGGCACTCCCGACCGACCAAGCCTCTTCTTGAGGCCATACAGTATTTCATCATAGGGAGTGAATCACCCACAGCCACACAAACGCACGCTCGTTCTGGGTTGATGCGTTTCTCACTGTGCTTGGCATTGTAATTCGCTGTTGATTATCTCCCATTTACTCTTGTTTGAGTTGCAGATTAGCTACAACTCCTTTGCTCCACGGTATTCAACATCCAAACGCAAAACACAGGCCCTCCCAGTAATCTCCCTCCAAGAGTCTCCTTTGTGAAGTTTCTCCCATAGAATTTTTTTTTTTCCCCTCCGCTGCAGAGGCTGCTTAAGAATTTCCTAAATTCAACCCCCAGTGAATGAACGATGACAGCTCCTTGCCCTGTGGGTGGCCTTTTCTTCTGTCCCCCACATCAGGGGCATTCCTCTGGATGAGAGCAGACATCCAAGTTCACATAAACAAGGCCTCTGTGCTGCTCGGCGGAACAATTAAGCACATGCTTTCTCACTGGGTCTTTTCTGAGCACATAGCGTAAGCTCATGTGCTGTTGGTTTTTCACGCACAAAGGATAATATGGGCCACTTCATGTAGAACTAATACAGAGTAAAGTGGAGTAGATTGACTACCATGTGATCAATGCGATCGTTCCTAAACATTTGCAAATCTCATATCATATCAGAGCCCGACGGAGTAACGGTAATGTTATTGCACGTTAAAGTACTATAGATGTACCCGTGAGTTGAAAGTTTGAATTCTTTTTACTGAGACGCATGTGTTACCTTCACCTCATGTGCGAATGTGCTACCCTGCTATTCTTTTTTTTTTTTTATTCAACTTAATCCATCTGGAATGAATAAGGCAGGTTAACATGCAGGAGGCTCTTTGGAAAATGTTCTTATCGTCCTGGTTGCCACCATGTTTCGATTCTGTCCACTACACCGTATTTATTCTTGAGGCGGGCTTTTACAAGTCGCCTGGTGTAATTTCCTGGAGCGGAGCCTTTTGTGTGTTCACTGAGAGGCTGATTGAACTAAGAGCACCGGGTGTCCCATCCCCCACCCCCGCAGGCAGGCTGGGGGGCTTTGGATTTGGAGCTCTTTGGGAGAGGTGCTGGCAGGCAGTCAGGCAGCGGAACAATACGGACTGGAGACCTCTTTTGGCTCATCCGTCTCATAATATGCCACAGAGGGATGGGCATACAAAGGAAATATTTAGGGAAGGAAATTGTCCCTCTTTGGTTCACTGATGATAGAGTGACAACATGAGCAGAATTATTCATAGCCCAGCCTAATGTTGAGTGACTCTCGAGTGAGAAGTGAATTTCTATCTGGTGAATCTTTTTAGCCGCAAGTGTTACATGGCAAGAAGAAGCCATCCCGGAGCTGTAATTGCCTGAGTAAACAATGATTTCTAAATCTATTAAATGTGATGTTTGGCATAATTTATTCGCTGGCCACAATATGTTTCTTCAGTGGGCTTCTCCTGGCAACATTGTATTCAGAGATTGCTGTGTTAAATAGCAATCTCTTTTTTACTATCAATACATTGACACATTGATACTGATTTACACCCTTATGGGACAATTGAGGGGGAACACAGTGTTTTGCACCATTTGAAGGAATCCAATACATGTTAACAAAATCTACAGCGTCTATCCTGCGTCCCATTTCGATCAGTGTATGCAGTGTTTGCATCATCAATACATTGTCCAGACCAGTTATCAAATCAAGTCAAGTCAAGTACAACTTTATTGTCAAATACAGCACAGATTAAATGTCCTCCCTCTTAAACAGACAACAAGAGGAGCCGCTGCGGGTGCCCGCGCCACCGTCAAAAGTACACTTAACATAAAATGACAAAATAATTATCCGGAGTTAATCCCTGACTCAGGTTGAAAAGCGAACTAGACTCTG
The DNA here is from genome assembly GCA_026261675.1 of Hippocampus mohnikei. NCBI lineage: Eukaryota > Metazoa > Chordata > Actinopteri > Syngnathiformes > Syngnathidae > Hippocampus > Hippocampus mohnikei. The sequence goes on from JAKGUB010000340.1 coordinate 5,256,288, forward strand.
GACTGGTTGGTAGTCAGTCGCAGGAAGCAAACATTCTCACTCACATACACACTCTCACTGAACTCCCCGAGATCAGGCCATTACAACATCAGCGTCGAAAATCTTCATCTTGAACCCAGCACTTTCCAGCTAAGAGAGGCGTTCACCTGACTTTGACTCCAAATTCATTGATGTGAGCCAAAGTGAACATATTTTGGAAACGTACAGACTGTAAATCAGATTTCCGAACATCCACTGCGATTTCCTGATCTTTTTGCAATGTTCAACTGTGTTCCGTAGAGCCGCAGAGCGCCGCGCAATTCAACCATTCTCACGAGTCGAGTATTGCTTTGCCTAGACCAGAGGTCTCGCTTGGGCCCCATCTGGGAGGGGAAGCACGTGTACATTTGAATGCGGTTGTCCCCCAAGGCAATTTAAGACACGGATGTGGCTTCTTTTTTCTCTCCTTATGAGGATCTGTTAGCTCTCAATAGCCAGCCAACATAGACGGGAACATTAGATCCTTTTGGCGGCTTATTCTCATCAGTGGAAACCGACGTTCAATTAAAAATGGATTTGCCATTACACATAGCTTGCATCTAACTGCCTTTTTAAAGAGCTGCTGCCAAGAGATTGATTTGGTCCGCAACCCTTTTGACCTCGCTGAATGAGGTGCGACCTATAACAACGCGCGGTCGGGTGTTATCCCCCCCCCACACACACACGTATACAAAAAAGATCCAGCCGAGAGCCATTCATACGTTTGTTTAACAGAGTGAGAGCCGAGTCACATCCACACGTTTTAAACAAATAGAAACACCCACAGGTCTTGTAACACGATCCGCGATAAAGAGGCTCCTCTGAGCTCCACATTAGGATCTAATGTGTGTCCACACGGGCCCCTCCCAAGGGTGTCTCCTGCTCAGCGTTTCAACACCCCGCAAGATAGTTCAGATGATAGTTTGCCTTCAAGGCCTTCTCTGTCAGGCGGGCTGAGCGTCTGAACACAGTGATTTGTCAAGCTTTAAGTCTCTTGAATATGTAAAAAGACCTTCTTCCCGGCTGCTGTTTTCTTAACCAGACAGGAACTGTAGCAGATTCGTAACAAGATTAGTCTGGATTACCACTGGCCCATTGCGTTCTGATGGGCGATAAATGCAACGCCGTGTTTGCCACAAGCTCCGCCAACGTGGTCGACCGTTATGTGTAACCATAAAGAGCGATTTGGCAACTAATGTTTTGTAACAACCGCCACCAAAACGGTTTCTCTCATGGAAGCCGGGCCAGTACAAATACAGCGCGCGGCGGAAATGGTCATTATCTAAGCAGACGATCCTGCGTGCGTTGAGCGAGTGGCAAAAATGTTGTTGACAGATAAGAGTCTAATAACAAACGACAAGTGTGGTTTTGTTTAACTTCAACTTCCAGTGCTCAGCAGTTTGAAGCTTTTGTTTTATAATCTGCTCAATTTACTGTCATTCTTGATTTTGGGCTATTTTGATGAACACGTGTCACAAAAAAAACACCATTAAAACACCTTGGAACTGTTTTAAATGGTGAAATAAAATGCAGACTGTAACGATTATCTATGACACACCATCACACGTATTTCCTTCCGACCAGACTTCCTTCATTCGTACCACTTCCCTCGTTTCTCTAGAATGCCCTTATTATTTTGTTTCAACCTGCCTTTTGACTTGACAGATATCCCTCAACATTATTCCCCCCGTTGAGTTTGTCTTGGCATTTATTTTCGGAACGACGGTCAAAGCGCGGTGATCTCAATTTATCATGAGAAGCACATGAGGGTCACTACCTAATTTCGCTGCGATCGATCAAATAGATTGTGGCGACATCCCTCTCGCTATCATAAATATGAACATGCTGCTGGTGCTGGCGTTGTCATTAAGGTTAAACCCTCCGGGAGCCATCAGTCTTTGTCCTCTTCCATCCCCAGAGCTCCACTCTATAGAAGAGAGGACGGCGTAAGTGAATAACAACAAAGAGGTGCCGATCGACAGAAATCGGCCCTCCACCTATCAATCAGGGAAGGGAGGATCAATTGGGTTTGGTGAGCCACTTGAAATCATCTAAAATTACGCTGCAGTGTCGCCCATCATGAGCTGCCTGGCTGGCTGCAGTGCGCCAAATGCGCGGCAGTGTTTGACACAGACCTTTAATTGTGACTATGTGCCGGCGAACACGACTGTTTTCGATCTCTCCGAGAGCTTTACGCCGTCTTTTAGAGAGTAATGGAAAGATGATCGTGCGCGAATCAAGCCAGCCCTTGTGAGATTCCACATGGCTGGCTGATTAGGTCTTTGGAGCTGATGGAAAACACATGTCCTCCACATCGCCTGTACACTTCACTTTGTAGTCGGCGTGACTCTTCGTGAGAGCCTCGGAGGGCCGGCCACCACCACAAATGTGTCCCCTGCAGTCCTGCCGGCCGCTGACTGTTACTTAGCCCTCCATTGGAGGCTGCCAATTCCCCCGGGAAGGCAAGAGTGTGCCTGCCAGCAGGAATGCATTTGAGGCAATCGAGCAAGATGGAGGATGGTGAGGAGCTTCTGCTGCTGCTTCCCCCTCTGTGTGAAAATGAGTCCATTAATTCAACCCCCGCCACCCCCATTCCTCCTCCTCCTCCTCCCCATCCTTTTTCCCAGTCCTCTCTGTGCCTGTTGTCTGTGTTTGTTAGCAAGATGATTCCCTCTGTCATGTCAAAGGCAACATTATCATATTCTTGTTGCCTGGGAAACCAGTGCTGAGAGAGACAACGACTTAAAGCCTCACTGGTGTGTTTGAAGCTGCCGGAACATGAAAGGTTATTCATGGTGTTGCCAGAATTGGAGGACTGACATATTTGAAAGGCTCTTATTCAGAGAAGATCAGCGTTTCATGAGAAACTCCCTCTTGGATTTGCTTCAATTAGATCTGCTGTGCTAATATTAAACCAACGGTTCGGGGAGGCAAAATAGTATATTTGTCCGATGAAATAAATGAAAATACCTGTGTCATTTCAAAGAAACTAGAGTGAATACACACACACACACACACACACACACACACACACACACATATATATATTTATTTATTTATTTTTCTTTTTTTTTCTCAATCAATATGCAAGGGGAGGTCCTCGGTTCCAATGGCGGCAACAAGATGGATTTGTCCACAAGTCAGAACATGCTGTAGTCTATCACAATCCCCCTCTTTAGCACACTAGTTAAGACTTAATGACAGTATTTGTATCTACCATGCGATGATGTCATCTTATGCCGCTGTGCAAACTAATTCACTGCGCTCCATTTGTATTTGCAAAATCCCAGTGACAGTCAACAAAAAAAGAGTTTACGGTATTAATAGAAAACACTCGTAGAAAAACGGTAAGAATCGTGGTACCTGAGCATGCATTATTGTGCCGCGTAACGTCGAAATGCTGTGTTGTCATGTTATATGGAGCAGAACGATGTTGCCTTTCGTCCAAATTCCCATGTTAAATTCTCCAATCGACAATATGAACAAATGGTTTCCTTTTTCATATAATCCGTTTTTATTCCTTAAACCCACATCATGAATAGCGGCTAAGTGTATTTTCTTGTCTAGAAACATGTTCAGTCGGGCAATTTCAAACACAAATATGCATGTCAGTTGCATGAATGGGTTGGATGGTCATTTAGCAACGCAAATTTGTTGTTGGTTTTGTGTGTGTTTGTGTTTTATGTACCGCAATGCAGTTTTAAAACATTTATTCTGCACATCTCAAAATTCATAATCTGAACTCAGTACTGTATTATGGAAACAAAACCTGCTGGCGGATGTACGCGCAACAAAAACATTTGGCTTTGTTTTTCTGTGTAGCACTATGAATATTCTAGCTGTGTCTAATTTTCTCTCCAGGCACTTGAGAAATTGCCTGCTATTTTGTTGATAAAAATTGGCTATGCGCTGCTTTAATGCAGTTCCCGCCAGACTTCTGTGAAACGTGTCCTCGATCACCTAAGCACCCACTTCATTACGGTGTTTCGCAATTACAAGCAGTGAGCATGGCTTCCCCGTCATTCTTCGTCATTCCTTCATGAGAACAACAACTTGTCAGTGTATTTTATTCACCGCCATAGAGGCGATGATTACTGACTGTGGAGCGCGACTCCGCAACGTGTTTCGCTGCACTATTAGCTAGCCAAAACTCAATGCTAACTATAGCTGGTTTTGCATAGGTAACATCCAGCTTGCCTACTTTCCGCAGGTGGATCATGTAAGCACATTTTGTCTTAATTACACGCGTTTGTCCACCCCAGTAAAGCTTTTTGGGGCAGTCTCTGTGGTTAAATTATTACAAAAACGTAAAAATCTATAAAAATTCCAAATCAGTTCTGCTATTAAATGTGTTTTCATGAGGTGTAAATTGCACATTTTGACTCACCAACTGCGATCCGAAAACACTTATTTCAAGCCTTGATATTTGGACTTTGTATATTTCAAATTGATTCCTAATCTGCCCTTGTTTTTTTCTCCAGCACACCCGTGACCCTTATAAATTGATTAGAAATGGACGGATAATAATAGTAATGATAATAATAATAATATGTAATATCGAAATATATTTAATAATACAGAATGTAATATTTATCGGGATGTCCTGTTCACATTTTCTGTGACCCAAATCCGAGTCATCTGATTTTGAGAATCTGCCAATGCGAGTCCCGTTCCGATATCTTGGCCAAGTATTAAGTAGGAAAGAAGACGGCATGCAAATTATCTTCATATTTTAAACTATCCCAACATGACGCATTTCATAGAGAAAGTGGAGCAGAGGTTTGAACCAAATAAAACATTTAAATATTTCTTTTTTTCGACACATCAGGTTTTGAAGTAGCGTATAAAATTAGTCTTGTTAAATGCAGCTTTGTCCTCCAACCACGCGAAATGGTCAGTGGCACACATTGCAAGTCGACCTTTCGCTTTCCATATTTCCATACTCTGTAAAGCACAGGTGTCAAACTCAAGGCCCGGGGCCCAGATTTGGCCCACCACATCATTGTATGTGGCCCGCAAAAGCAAATCAAGCATGTCAAATTCCATAATGCTTCCTAAAGTCTGAACCAAAATTCCAAATTGTCATATGTAATCCACAATAACAGTCATTATTCTTGACTTCTGATTTTAAAACTAGTTATTCATCAATTTGTTGTGCGATGTGTTTGTAATATGTGGAGGTGATTAAACATGCCTATGGTTTCGCAAATTCATAACAGCCCTCCGAGGCAAAACGTAACTACAATGTGGCCCGCGACAAAAATACGTTTGACAACCTTGGTGTAAAGTGTTGGCATTACCATTGTTACATGATGCATGCTTCACGTTAGCTTCCCGCGACAACTACCAGGGCGTACTTTTTTGTGTGTGTTTTTTCGTTTTTGGCATTATGTATGAACACACTTCATTTCCGCATTCACAGAGGCGTGCTAACGTCCGGTCTAACGCACAGTGACTGCATCAAACTCTACTCAAATATAACCGCAGTCTACTGAAATGGCGTGAAGTTACCGTAAATGACGTGTTACCTTATTAAATGCTCCAGTTATCCAAGTGTCGGCAAAGCGCTCAAAGCACCATACCTCATTTAATGAGCCATTTGCTCTGTCACAGTACGTGCAGGTACGTGTGAACAGATGCTTAGTTTGACACCTTCAACTCAACTTTGTTTATAGAGCACAAAAACAAGCACAAAATAGAATAGAAAGCCTTTAGTGTCACATTCTATGTTTCAGATGCAACAAAAATTGAGCTAATGAAAACATAAATAACAACCGATCATGAAATAATATTGACAAGCACGTACAGTACTGCTAACTGAAGGATGAGGATAAATGTTCTTGCAAAGCTTTGTGGCGGAGCGGCCGATTTCATCGCCTCGCTATAGCCGCAGTCAGAGAGCATGCAGCTTCGTAACTATCCGAACAAGGAAATACAAGGAGAAATAGAGACAGATTACCTCCAATTGATTCAATGTTGCATTTGTTAAATTGTGTCTCAGAATGTACCGGAAAAAAACGTTTGATCTCCTTTGTAGTACCGGCTCACTGGTGAACGTTTTCAAATAAAAAGCTGAACATAATGGCCGGCACGCCACAGAGTTGGCAGGAGGAGCTATGCCTTTGTCTTTGAAAAGTCACTTCTTTGAATGACATTTCCACCTTGCAAAACACCAGCGTCGAGCTATTGAATAAAACTCTTCCAAAAAACCCACGTTAAGACAATTTTAAAGGTAAATATCTTTGGACTGATGTCTCAGCCAGTTGCTCTCAACACTTTTGAGTTCATTGTCACTTTCAAACTTTGTGCCAACTACTGTGAACTGCTGATGCAGGTTACGAAAGACAAAGAACAAACACGGGGGGTAATCAGTCACAAGGAGTCATCTTGCATCATGACAACGCAAGGCCTCACAGAGCAGCCCAAACATCAACGAGCTGGGCTGAGAACTGCTCCCTCATCCCCCTTTACAGCCCAGACCTTGCCCCTTCAGACTTTCACCTGTTTGGTCCCTTAAAAAGCGTTCCCGAGAGGCACCGAGTTTGAAAGTTTTGTGAGCCACTGGCTGAGTCATCAGTCCAATGATTTTTACGCCGAGGGAATATGGATGCTTGTGCACGGATGGGACAAGTGTGTGACACTGCTGGGAGACTACGTTGGAAAAAAAGAAAAGAGTAAACTTCTATCTGTATTAGAAGGCCCTCTACTGAAAAATGCCCCTTATTTATTGAATGACCCTCGTACAAAAAAAAATACAAATATTTCAAAACCTGATGTGCTCCAAAAAGTCGACATTTTTCCAAAGTACATTTAGGGAAACATAAAGCCATATCTGACTCAAATTTGCTGTTGAACAGTGTCATTAGCCAGCCCCTCGATGATCGAGTTTCAACCACAAGATGTCTTTAATTCCAGCATGTCAATCTTAATCAAGTCATCTGTTGAAAGGTAAATGACTGTCAGTGTTCCTTCTCACTTCTTCAACTGACACTTAACACGTGCAAACTACGTCAGTTCACCTATTATTATTATTATTATTATTATTGTTATTATTCTTAACCAATTAATTTCTTTCCCAATTGCTCAAATGAAATGGAACAGTTTGTTTCCTGGTGGCGCTGATGGAGACCACGATGTGTCTTACCACCCGAAGTACACGTACATTCATGAAAGGGATTCTGAATAATTCATATTTGAATTTTAATCACTAAACTTGAATAAATGGATTCAAGAACTGAATCTGAATTTCATGCGTTGAATTTGCATTGAGATCACATTTTTTTCCCCCCAGACTTTGTGTCACATGATCATAACGAAGACGCTGATTGGACAAAGAGGACATCCAAGTTGTGCAATCGATTGCTCTTCACGCGACCTGAATTTGCTGAGATCAACTAAAATACAGTTTCTCCCGAAACACAGTGAATTGAAAATTTAAATTTTTACTCATAAAACTGAATGTGAAAAGTCGAGCAAACAATCTGTGTGGAAAAGATTCGAATTTTGGGGAAAGAAATATACAGAATGTAATTTTTTCAGTGAGCAATTCAAATACAGTAGTAGAAATTCAGATTCATTTTTGGCAAGTAATTTTTTAAATTAAACAATGCAAATTCAATTTCTGCAAGTCAGATTAATTTTTAACGCTGATTCGGTGTCTGGTGGCACACATTTCAGCCCATAAAATGTGCTTTTGTTTCTTGATTGCTGTGTAATTTGTGATCCCTCTTCTTTCAATGATCCACTTCCGTGTGTTCCATCGGTTCAATCCGCGCGGAGTTTATGTCCAGGTGTTCCAAGCGTCTCCGTCTTCTGCTGCTGCTGCTGCTGCTGCTGCTTGGCTACATTGTATCAGTTCCCACACGGAGAGCCACCGCCGCCGCCACGCTGTTTCACGCACAATCGGCGAATACGGAGGAATTAACCTGAGTGGAAAGCTCTTCGCTGTGGGATTACATTGGCCGAGGGTCGCGGGAGAGGAGCGGGCTTGTTATTGGGTCTACCGGCTGCACCTCGAACATGTCCTCTTCCTGCCCCCCCGGGCTCGTTCGTCTTCGTTGTTGACGCCGAACGTTATCTCCGCTTGAGATGGCACAAGTCCAGTGAATCGCTGGCCTCCCTTCCTCTCCTGTCGTGGATGTCTTTGGGGATTGCGCCGCCACTGCTGTCGCCTGGCTCCAATCTTTCTCGAGCTGCTGGTGCAATTCGAAAGCCGTTATTCTGACTTGTACTTTTTCTTTTTTTTTTTTTTTGGGACGGAGTAGCCGTCACCATGGAAAAACGAGGACCCGGAATACGCATGGCGAGCTAAGTCAGTAAGTTGATCCCTCTTTCTTGTTGTTATGACTCTTTGGATGTTTATCGTTTAGCTCCAGGTTGGCTAGCTGGGGAGCAGATAGCCAACACAGCATGCCGCAGAGACGAAGCTAATGTAGCCCAGGCTGAGCTCATTGTTTCAGTCTACTCGTCAGATCAGTTTATCGCAGGCTCAGCCGAACTCCCCGTGTGCCTCTGGGGCTTCGGTTCATCTAAACAACCTGGAAAAGTGCGACAAATATTCACGTCCTACCAACGAACTATCAACCTCACATCGGTGGAGTACTTAAAGTGCTGTATATCGAGAAAACAATTCGCGTATCATCGGATGTGATTGGCCGAATAAAGGCACGCCACTAAAGTGGCAAGGATTAGGGGTTAGGATCAAAGTACTGCACCTCGTGTCTGACACACGGGACTCCTAAGGAACTCGTGCAACTTCCGAAATACAGTGTACCAGGTACCCCAGGGGGTCCTCAGGGGAGTTCTCACGAGCATCCCGAAGGGAAAGCATGTTGTGAACTGTGTCACTGTTGAGGGTATTTCCCATTTGCTTGCGTATGTTGCTGTCAACAAGAGTAGGTGCAGCGTTACTAAATCTTGGAGGAGCACTCTCAGGAGATGACACCGTGGTTACCAGCTTTCCATCGAAAGCAAATTGCCTGCGTGCAGTTTGCTGTGGCAAATGGTTTGTTTATAAGTTGTCTGCTTTACCCCGAGCACACGGCCATCAGTTAAACAAATATGGCTGCTCCCGTGTCATTTGGGAAGCTGGTATTTCGGTGTGCTTTCTAAGCGGCTAATCATCTTGAGGCCTGCCAAACAGTCTTTCAAGTTGAGGAGTCAATCTGAGGTTGTCCATGTCAGACTCAATCGAGGCTCCAGGAAATACTTTGACTTGAAAAGGGGGTGTGGCCCTTGGGTAAAGCCTGTCTGAGGCTCAACTATGTGTAAAACGTCTGTTGTGGTCACATAACCGGTTTGTAATGTGTTCGGTCAATCAAGTTTTTGTCAGTCTACCATTTGCATTATAAATGCTTGCCAACACTTAATTGTACCGCAATTGTATTTTGATAATTGTTTACCTTAATCACGCAAAGGACGTACTCGGTTGAATAAATAATATGGAAGTAACTGTCTTTCGAGGGAGGGCTCATTTGATTATGAACTAGCTAGGAACAATATTCATCAGGAGTAACCATTATCTTGAGTTTAGTGCTTTCTATCGTTTTTACATTGGACCTCAGAGAGTTACGACAAGAGTTGTTTCCGAAAGACAATGCCAGGATTCTTTGTTGCTCTGTGGACATTATACCTGTACTGATAAAGGTGGAACACAAAGATACACTAAACCCGCTTACTTGAGGGATATATGCTTATTGATATGTGTATTCCGAAATGGTACTGACAAAAGGTTGGAAGAGCTCTTTTATAAATCCAATTGGTACTGACACAAGATTTTGCATCGATAAGTTCTGTGTCAACAAGCAGAGCAACATGTTGGCTCACTCAAGTTTTAGAGTGGGGTTAGTGTTTTTTGTCCTACCACTTTATGCGCTGAGTAGTCTCTTTAACACAGACACATTTTATTTGTATTTTTCAATCAATCACCTAATGCTATGTTTTTATCAATTGGTACCGTTCTGTTCGGCTCACATTATGTTTTTGAATGATCCAAAGTGTGACCTCTAATTAGCATCATAGGTGGCTTCAAAGTTGTAATCAGTTGGTCTAAATAAAGAGTGACAAATAGTCATTGTGCTATGTGGAGCTATGTGGTTGGTTGAACTGGATTTAACATAAGATTGGCCAGGTCACATGACTGATATCGTCCTCATTTCGATGTTAATCGGTCGAATGCTCAGAACTCGATTTAGATACCATAAAGATATGTTGCGCGCCCTACCCAACACACACAGCTAAAAATACTTGAGAATGGCTCAGAGCAAAGCTTTGGACTATTCTCAAGTGGCCTTAATCTGAATCCTATTGAACATCTCTGGAAGGAGCTGGAACATACCATCTGGAGAAAGTACCCTTCAAACCTGAGACACCTGCAGCAGTTTGCTCATGAAGAGTGGGCCAAAGTACCTGCTGACAGGTGCAGAAGTCAAATGGAAACTCCCCAAAATTGTTTGATTGTAGTGATTGCCACACATCAGAGAACCATCATTTTTGTCCAATCTTGTCTGGGGTTTTTGTTTTTCTGCAGAATGATTCTCTTGAGGCACAATTCAAAAGCAATATCTGATGTTCACTGGTTCATTTTCATCAAATTTTGATTCTTATTTTTGTCAGATTATAATTATTTCCGTGACCACTGTGGGTGTTTCTTTTGTGAAGAGGATCACCAATAATTCTTTCCTCAGAGGTGATGTCATAGCAGAGTGACACGTTTCAAACTCTTCGTATTTGAACAAAGAATCGAGACACGGGTCATTCAAATTCAGTGTCAGTGTGCGATCCTGAGCGAGAGCAGCTCATTCAAGAACACAACGCTGTTCCACCTCAGTTGAAGGGTCCCCAAAAGCTATCAAAATTTACGCGCCATAGCAGCTTTATGACACCATTGTTAACTTGTGTGTAAAAATAAAAAAAGACTGCATGGTCACTTTGTGGTCTTTGTCCAATCTGTTTTTTTATGATTTGATCTCAGTATATACTTGGAATATTACCTCCTGATGCATTCTACATTGTTTCTTGACTTGGCTAATGCAGCCTTCTTTTTGGCACATCAATATCATGCGTGACATGTGACAACACAGAAGTACACTATGTTACATAAAATAATACAATAATGGAATGCTATAATAAATATTCCCACCCCTGGTTGAGATGTGTTAAATGCCTTAAAAACAATAGAATTCTTAGAAATTATCCAACAGTAACTGTCACACGCACCTTGTTCTTAATTTTTTTCCTACTCATTTCCCACAACAATCACGTCATGTTAGACTCAAACGTCATCACTAACGTTGAGCTAAACTAAGTTTGCAAGTAACAATATAATGTGTTCTAACTAGTGATGGCAGTCTATATTAGATTAGCTATTGAGTAAAAACACCACAAATATATCCTACGTTACCCCTCATAGTCCTAAAGTGGTAAGTGACCACCGGCCACCGGCCGAAGTCCCATTTTTACGTCCCCGTGTTCCCCTTTCCAAGCGACCCAGGCTCCGGCTTCGCAGTTACAGAAAACTTTTTGAAAATCTGGGGAACAAAAACAACTCCAAACCCTGGGCATAATTCCGGAGACATGATTCAGTTTTCGGAAGAATACAACCGTCAAACATCCGGCATCCGAGGCAACAAAGAACATCCATCCATCTATTTTCTCATCAGCTTATCCTGACGAGGGTCGCGGGCATGCTGGAGCCTATCCCAGCTGCCTTCGGGCAGTCGGCGGGGGACACCCTGAACCGGTTGCCAGCCAATCGCGCAGCACACAGAGATTAACCACCATCCGCGCTCACACACACACACACACACACACACACACACACACACACACACCATGTGACAATTTAGAGTGTTCCATTAAGCTGCCTTGCATGTTTTTGGAATGTGGGAGGAAACCAGAACACCCGGAGAAAACCCACGCAGGCACGCGGAGAACATTCAAACGCCACACAGGAAGGCCCAGAGCCGGAATCGAACCCTGCACCTGTGCATTGTGAGGCCGACGCTCTGAGCAGTCGACCACTGAGCCGCCCCAACAAAGAACAAGCATTGAAAAAAAACCAATGAACAAATATTAATTGGTTCACAGTTTCGACCAATTTCTTTTGTGGTCCAAACAACCGAGTTGGTGGGCTTCCCCCCGCCCCCCCCCCCCCCACCCATCCTAGTTGTATTATGGCAGGGCTGTCATCATATGTCACCTTTTGTAATCTTGCAAAAACGTTTCTCTTTGTGAAAAGGTGCAAATGTCGAAATGTCAAATTTGTAACATCACAGTTATATTATTGAAAACATCGAGATCCGCACATCTGGAAAGTCCCTCCTCTTCCAGATTTTTTTTTATTTGGCTTGATCAACGCTGTGGGAAAATTGCGTTCCACGCTGGGCTCACAGCAAGCACCCTGTTTGATCATTGAATGGGACTTGGGTGACTTGTACTTAAGAATTTGACACGGTTCATTGCTTTGATGTCACTCTGAATCGCTTATTTTCAACATATCCTTTAAGACGACTCCGTTTTGCAACAGCAAAATGAATGCCCTTGGAAAGGTTATTGTTCTTTTTTTATTACATGAGTTACTGTAAACATGGGAAAAATCTTTACGTTATAAACAAATGAAATCGCATTCCAAAGTGATTGCTTGAAATAATGCGTTGTTTACTGTGAGCCAATGTGCGGACAATATTATTTGACAGTGAGAGAAGAAGGAAGAGGTTTGCGGTTCACATTGTAAAGTGGTGTTTCCTCCGGCGTTGACATATGTTTACCATAAACTGTGGGGGTTGGGCAAAAAAGACACAGACAAGACTTCTTGTCCCAAAAAATCACGAACCAGCAACCTTTAAGTCGCGCTTTCTTGAATGCGCTACGTACCAGCCGCTGCTGCATTTTTAGAATGCCTGCAGCCATTTGTTGCATTTGGGGCAGGTCCGACATCTGTTGAAGTGATTAATATAAACACTTGGGTAGTTAAGACTTTTAGACACGGTCAAAACATCTTCTGAAGTTCAAGTCAACCGTAGGCGAGGGGAAGAAGACAAGATGATTTAAGTGGCTGAGATTGTAACATGGTTGTTGTTGCCAGGTGGATCGGTTTGACTATTTCAGGAACTGCTGATGTGATGGAATTTTCATACACCTCTTGGCTTGACAGAGATTGGTCCCAAAACGGAAAACAATGTGCCGTGGTTTCTGCTCTGAAATTCCTCCATGATGACAGAGGTTAAAGTCCTCCTGCGTCAGTGCTCATGGAACGGAAATTTCAATTATCACTCAGGAGAACAATGCGCAGTACACTTAACTTAGACTGCGGTACGTTTTTTCTTAAGCGCCAAGGTGGCAGACGCTACTGGGAGCCCTGGATCAAATTTGGAAATGGAGGATTGTAATAAAAAACATCACTCTCCTTTTACAACGGCTGATGAAAGTGTCTTTTATGACTGGAGTGAAGTCGAGTCCAACTTTATTGTCAAATGTCAGCGCGGATGAAATTTCTTCCCTCTCAAGACAACATGCAGCAAAAGGAGCCGCTGTGGGTGCCCACGCTGCCATCAAGAGAAAAGTGAACATCAAATGACTGATGTGAAATGAAACGAAGCTCTGGCTGTACCTGCTGTCGGCAGGATAATGGGCCATGACACATTGCTTCATCTTCGACTGTCTTCTTCAGGATGACACTTCGGTCATTGCACTTAAATGGCCTCACCTTTAGGTTGAACTGCAGCAATGGAAACATTTGGAATGCGATGGCATATCACCTCTTTGCGTGCATACAGACTAAGACTTCCCAGGAAGCCTTGACAGCATCGTGAAGAATCTATGCTTCTGAGAATTCTCGAGGGAACGCATTCACGTGGGCACATATTGTGACCAGTATGAACTTACAGGATACAGGCCTGCAATGGAGCTCCCGAATGTCGTGCGATGTCCTTGACGTGTTTATCCGTGGAGAGAAAAGTAACGTTTTGAATCAGATGGGGCGTCTGGCCCGGATGCAAATCAGCTCTCGCATTCTCAGTTGGACAGGAAATGCAGTTCAAGTACTTCAGAGACACGACGTTCCCTTTCTGAAATATTAAAATGTTACAACGCACCATATTTCCTGCTGCACAAAGCAATTTGGTCACTTTTCTCAGACCTTATCTGAAATTGATTTCAGCCCACGGCACCATTTTTGTGTGTCGTGAACCAGGTTTTTATTAAGAACATGCTGACTTTTTTTGTGTTTGCGAAAGCGCATGAGCTTTCAAATGTGCCTAAAAGATATTGTCTTCTGTTTTGACAATTGTGGCATTTTTGGTCGTGAATTTAATGTCAAACGCCAAAGTGTAAAAAAACAAATAAACAAAAACACATTTTCCCCCAAAGCTTAAAATAGCCATTATCTATATCAAAAATAGATTGTAAAGGTATTATTGGAATTGTAAAGTTTTATTATGGCTCGCAAAATAGGAACTCTAGTAAAGTTGTTCATAAGTGCATTGGTTGGCGTTATCACGGGCCAAGAGTTCATTCCTGCAGAACATTGCATAGCTGATTGCGCAATACATTTTTTTGTTTTGTTTTTGCCAGTGATACGTGATCCATCTTTTCCTAGGACGTGTGCCCAGGTTATCCTCCACGCTCTCCCACACAAGTCATGAAAATATTGTCAGCTTCTGTGTTGCGCGACAGTCTGTGCCAATATAAAATGTCATTTTTCGTACCGGCCTCTCAATCATTTTATTTTTTTTACTCGCACTTGTCAAAAGAACCTGTATCAAATAACTGTGGTATCTTTGACATCGTATTGTTGAGTACTGCTTTCATTCTGCCGTTGAAAAGCAGCATGACCTTGTTAATTGCTCTTGCCGCAGTTGCTCTTCATGCCGCAGCTCACAGGTACTTTCCAGCTATAAATCAGGCCAAAGACCGCAGAAGTGAAAGTTCAGCCCTCTCACCCCCCAAATGGGATACCAGAAATGGATTAAACTGTAAAATGTCAAAACATAATGATGGATATGTTATTCATGTTTGAAAAGTTAAGTTCAATTTATATAGAAATTTTGGAATCGGATTCAACCTTCAGCTCAATTGTTGGTTCTCAGAATTAAATCCATTGGACGGCAGCTCTGATCAGGCAGTGGAACACAATTATTATACGGTGTGCTCCGTTCCTTTTCCAATTAGTTTAACAACATAATCGAGCCAGATTTACACGGTTGGAATAAAAATGGATGTCATACACAAATATAAAGAAGCAGGCTAACCATCTCAATAGCGGCGTTAAGAAGGCATTTCGTCAACAAGCAAATTGTTTTGCATTTGTGGGGAGCCTCACTCCTTTGCTCTGACAGATACCATCAGCAGCGATAGTGACAGAATTGCCGAGCTGCCGCCGGCATACAGCAGTTTCTTCTTTTACTCCGACCTTTGTGCCATGTAAAGCTTTATGACAAGCGTGTGGATTGATACTTGACCAGTCATGCTTCAATCCAATGAACCGAGTTGCTTTCTGTCAAGTTGACTGTACTTTCTGATTTGAAAGATGGAAGGCATTTAGTCAAGTCAGCTCAAGCAGCAAATCTATGCCACTGATTCATGAAATCTCAATGTGTGGTGTGTTGGAGACCCCACAAGCGAAATGGAAACCACATTAATCGTAAATTGGGCATCTTTTGTGTGTGGGTGTGTGTGTGTGTGTGTGTGGCCCCATTCATTTTGGCTGCTAGTATCTGGAGAAATGGAAGGCACCACAGAAAACAAAAATCAAATCTGTTCACAATTTTTTTTCTCTCATAAAAATCGGAACCATTCATAATTTGTATTTATTTTAAGATGTATGCTTTTAAATTGGACACCCACGATATGGGGATTAATTGACACATTTCTTTCAAACACAAATGAGTTGAACTGTATGCAGTCGAGCTGGGCAATTACAGTGATGGAAATGTAATCATATTTCAATGTTGGCTTCTCCCGATCATAAAACAAAAACATTTGTAATTGAAAAACGATGAATGTGCCGAATGCCATGGTGTCTTTGCATTTTCCTGATGTCAAAGTATCCGGAATGCACCTTGTTACTTGTGCAGCAAGCAAGTGGCATGTAAACAACAACAACCAAAACAATAAAACGCATTGTATATTTAAATACAAAACATGCTTCGATTTAACAACACCACCAGTGTTAATCCTTAATTCAGAAAAATAGCATCAACTTGGGGTAGTGACATTCCTTCAAATAATGAATATTCACACAAACGCGTAGGAACAGAGACAGACAGGTAAAGGTAACAATGCTCAAAGACAAATATTCTGCCCTAATCAGTGAAAAAACAGTTGTATTAATAACTGGAACTGCGAGAGGCTTGAATTTCATATGATATTTACAAGGTAATTTTGTACTTGACAACAAGAATAGTGTTGAAGAATACAATGGTCAACATGCAGGGATGAATGACCTTGAGGGTATGATCTTGAGTAGTTGAGTTTTGGTAGTTGAATACATGCATCCATCGATCCATCCGTTATCCGAACCGCTTATCCTGATGAGGGTCACGGGTGTGCTGGAGCCTATCCCAGCTGTCTTCAGACAGTTGGCGGGGCACAACTTGAACTGGGTGCCAGCCAATCGCAGGGCACACAGAGACGAACAACCATCCGCACTATAATCACACTTAGGGACAATTTAGACTGTTCAATTAACCTTTGGGGCGGCCCGGTAATCGAGTGGTTAGCACGTTGACCTAACAGTGCAGAGGTACAGGGTTCAATTCCAGCTGCGGCCTTCCTGTGTGGAGTTTGCATGTTCTCCCCGTGCTTCCGTGGGTTTTCTCCGGGTCCTCCGGTTTCCTCCCACATTCCAAAAACATGCATGGAAGGCTGATTGAGCACTCTAAATTGTTCCTAGGTGTGACTATGGCGTGAATGGTTGTTCATTTCTGTGTGTCCTGCGATTGGCTGGCAACCGATTCAGGGTGTCCCCCGCTTACTGCCCGAAGACAGCTGGGATAGCCTGCAGCATCCCCCGCGACCCGAGTGAGGATCAAGCGGTTTGGAAAATGAATGAATGAATTAATCAATGGTGCATGTTTTTGGAATATGGGAGGAAACCACAGTACCCGGAGAAAACCCATGCAGGCACGGGGAGGACATGCAAACTCAGGACAAACAGGAAGGCTGGAGCCCAGATTCGAACCCATGACCTCCGTACTGTGTAGTGACTATGCTAACAAGTAATCCACCGGCTCTGTGTCGATACAATAATCGTTTTTATTCTTAGTGATTTGAATATCAAAATAATCAGGATTATTTTTTCTATAATCGGCCAGCCGTAATCCCTCATAATAGTTGAACTCTTTTTCTGTTATTTTCATATGAAATTATGATCCTGATTTTCTTGTGTGTGATTTACGTTGTTGTGTCACCCAACCCAAGACATCATCTTTAAAGCCCATTAAAGGCATTAAAGGGAATCGTAGTAGACAGGAGAAGGATATGAAATTGACAATGATGCATTAGTCCACAGCGATTAACATGTATGGAAAAACGGGAACGGAAAAGGAAATGAAAAGTAAGTTTGGCTGAAGGCTGTCAGGAATGCTAAAGGATCATCAGGCACTTTTCTGGCAAGCACTGTTGATGTAAAACATGTGACTTCAATTTTTTGTTTAGATTTGGGGCGATAAAACAATGTCATGTAAAAAGCATACATTAAGTTAGCCTGTTTTTTTTTTCATGTATTTCACAAAGTGAATCGGCGTCAATATTCCAGACACAGAGATCGCGTTTACAGACTGAAGCAATGTGCCTTCTTTGTGACCCTCAAGTAGAATCCGAACAGCTCTCCTGTCACTGCCACGCTCGTAATCATTGCTCACTGACAAGAACCAGTATCTTATTTTTTCGCTGCAGTGTTTTATCAAAGATGACAGTGAAAACCTTTTCACTGTTGTGCGGAATGTGACCCATCCTTTAGAAACGTTTTACTTTGAGCAACCCAAATTATTTACCAAAACCGCAGAAGACAGACCATTAAATTGGTCAACTAAAAAGACAGTCACCCTTGAAAACAACCAAAAATCGTGTCGGCATCTCAAAAACCGCTCGACCCAAACTATAGAAAACATGAAACCATTGGGAAATATGTTTTGGGGAGTGAATATACATTTTTCATCATCTGTTAAGTGAACTGAGATTGATCCTTCCAACCTCCTTTGGATGTGTCTAAACACATTTGAGTTACATTGTTGCTGCGTTTTGGATGTCAACAAGCAAAATGAAAGCTGCGCTCTCTCAGTACGGTGTACCGTAACAGCGGCATTGACGACTGAGTAGATCATAGATGGATCATGTCTTGCCCGGTTTGATAAGATTGTAAGAGGATCTTCAGTTGACTGGCTCATGTTGAGCTGCCGCTGGGAGCAAGGCAGGCACTTATTTGAGGTTAATGGTTGTCGGTGCCCTCTCTCTCGTTAGACATTTACATGGAAGCACATCAACTGTCAGTGGCGCAAACAGTGGAGCAGTTTATTAGTCACTCAGCGGTAGCCTGTTACGTTTTTGTCACGGGGGGCCTGACTCTGCAGGGGTTTATAGATGAGCACGTGCAACGCTTGGATTTCTCTCGACGGTATGCATTTCAGTCATATGCTCATTACAGACACACATCCGAAGAAGTGGACGATATGTAATTGGGTCAACAGTGAAGTGAGAGCGTCAGGAAGCTATTTTTAACAGTGGCCATTTTATTAACCCCACAGTGCCAGATAATATATGAATCAGGTGATTACCGATTGCTCTACCGGCAGATAATGATGACAATTCTTTATTAAGGTTGGATTAAAAAACCCTTGAGATGTGGGTCCCAATTTAGCTCTGCAAATGTTCTACACTAGCTGCGATGGCCTTTAGCATTTTAAGTGGCTTTGTGACATTTTTTAAGTCATAGAATGAAGGCAATACATAATTGGATGACTGTCTTTCATGAATCATTGTAAAATCGAAAAACTAAGCGTGTTAATGCGATTCCTCTTCTTTCGGCCTGTGACCCCCATGAGCAAAGTCAAGGTAATTAGGGCACCCAAGAATTTCCGAACCACGTTCAATTTGTTGCCAGTAAAAGTCTCGTAATGAAATTTATAATTGGGTATCTTTCACTTGCATTGGGTATCTTTCACCTCATTTCCAAAAGTGAGGTTACTTCCTGTATTTTTGCTGTGATTGGACGTCCTCCGGTCGGATCGGCCAATATTTTAGCATTTTCTACAAATTTGATCGACTGTAATTCACCCATCCTGCAAAATAAGACATTTTAGTCACGGTGTTTCCCACATATACATTTGTATGTGGTGATAAAAAAAAAAAAAATTGCCCCGACGAATGCAAACCCCAAATCCAATTATGTGTACAACACATAAATTAAAGCAGAATGCATTGATTTGCAAATCCTTTTCAACCTATATTCTATTGAATACACTTCAAAGTAAATATATTTAATGTTCAAAGTAGTAAACGTGATTATTTTGTTGCAAATATTCACTCATTATAATGCCTGCAACACGTTTAAAAAAACGGACAGGGCATCTTTACCACCGTGTTACATAACATCACCTTTCCTTAACAACTGTCAGGATACGATTTGTGGACGCTTTGTCTGTGGAATTCTTTCCCATTCTTGCTTGAAGGACAACTTCAGCTGCTCAACAGTCCAGGGTCTCTATTGTCATATTTTACACTTCATAATGTGCCACCCAGCTACCAAGACATGAGAAGAGGGGGCTATAGAGCTGACTAGAAAGGGGGCTTTTGAGAGTAGTTAGGTATTTACTGATATCTCCTAAACAAATGGATAAAATTCAAAATGCAAGCTAATATCATTTTCCTGATCAAAAATTACAGGGTTTCTGAAAAAAAACCGTATGATCAACATCAGCAGTGTTTGCTAGTCTTTGCTAGTTATTTGCATGCATAAAATGTGTTTTAATGTTTAGATACCTAGTGCATTCCATTTAATTGACTGAAATTATATTTAGAGTCTGGAAAATGGAAGAAACATGAACTCTTACCCGATGAAAACCAATCAAAGAGCTTCACTTGTGGACAGTCAAGTCGGCTTCCTCACCGCTCTCTCCCATTTTGTTTGCAGCATCAACACTGCCTTTGAAATGACTTGGGCAGGTGGTGCTTTTGGATTCTATTAAGTGTTGTGATTGGCCAAGGGAAGAGGAAGAAAGGCAGGATGATGCAGCAGTGCAAGGAGTGTAAAGTTACATGCATGCAGATACCATTCTTTGGCACAAAAAGGACTTAAGCAATTACGCTATGTGGCCAACGATACGCAAAGGCTTCATCCGCCTTACGCTTTCAGATCAAAGCAATGCACCCATTGTGCACTTTGCCAACGATGGTTACGCAGCGCGACAATTACATCGATCCATCTGCTCACTCATGCCAAGACTGCTCGTATATTGAAAATAGCATGTGAATAGAGGTCATTTTGCTTTGAAGATTTTGAATCGTACATAAAAAGGGCCATTCATAACTAGAGGTTCCACTGTACAGAGTGTCTTTGAAGGCAGTAAGAGTGTCATGAAGCAAGGTCGCCACATGAGCAGTTACTAAGTTGCCTGCCATTTTGCTGTTCAAAGTCGGTTATTCACCCCTACACCGCGATTCCAGTCAGCCCTACGTGACAGGTGGACTGTGTCACCCAAGCACTTATTCCCATGTTCCTCGACACGTAAGATAGCTCTGGAATTATCATGGTTTCGCCGTCTTTCTCTGGCTCATCATACTAATAATACTACGAACTGGGCCCAGAGATGCCGGCGGCGATTCCGGGTGGTGTTGATGAATGGCTTTTGCTTTGCATCGCAGAGTTTTAAGTTGCACTTACGGATGTAGCGGACATTTTTCTGAAGTGTTTCTGAGCCCCGGTGGTGATATCCTCAATAAATGTGCCGCTATGCACAATGTGAATTTATTTTAAAATTGCTTATTATACAAAAAAGCCATAAAAAACAAAAGAAACCAATTGTTCTTTTGTTATTAAGTGAAAAGTGTTATTTTCTCTTTTATAGTCATAGTTGCCTGTTAACCAAATGAAAATGTATTTTATCAGTCTGCTCAATTATTTGACTTTTCATTAAGATACTCCCAATACAAAATTACAACTCCCCTGTTCTATTGTGGTATTTTCTGATTTCATAAAACCCTTGTTTTAGATCCCTGAGATCAACCTGCAAAAAATTGTCTCTCAATATTATAAAATGGCCCCACAATGAGGTCAAAAAAAAGCTACTCTAGAGATTTGCATGACATTGTGTTTTGTCTACATTTGTGTCACTGCATGGACGCTTTCTGTTCACATTAGTAGTGGACAAATACATAAAGAGATTGGATTAAAACAAAACAAAAAAAAAAATGAAAAAAAAACAATTGGGCATAATGCCCTGCAGTGGGAGTTGTAAGTGTGAACTCTCTGTTTTTTCCAAGTGATGCACTCAGTTTCACGGCCGCCTAAGAGGTAGTCCTCGGCTGTCAGGCAGCAATGGCCTGCTCCCACGGCAAGGGAATTTTGGGCTAATTTCCCCACCGCACACCTCTGCTCGGGTACCCCGAGCTCCAAGGCAGTGTACCGTGGCATCACGGTCGGCCACAGAGACCGCTGTTTCACAGTGGTCAGCTGCCCAGAGTGCTTGAAAGCTTTTTGCTTGTGTCATCACAGCATCTAGTCTTGACCGGATTCTTTTGGTGAGAAAAGTCTGGTGTTTCATGTTTGCTGGCGCTGAATCAGGTTTGTATGCAACTTGCTAAATTCACTGCTGCAGGTTATTTTTGGATATCCATCATGAAAGCAATGCAACAGATAACTTTCCGAGAACAATCCGCTCAATGTTTACATCGTTGGGTTTGCTGGTTGTGACTTTTCAAAGTGACTATCTTGGACTTGTATCTTTTCCACATTCCGAATGTTAAATTGCCCGAACGTTTTGAGTAGGCTTGTCAGAGCTTTAAATGTCATCAGGGTGCATGCTTGTTTTTCTCCCCCCCCCCTTCCAGTTGCAATTCTCAACTGACTTTCCTCTCCAATGGTCTGTGATCATTTTGCTTCAACTTGACATTGTTGTTTGCATCAGCTTTCCACTCTAGATGTAATTGGTAGCTCTATGGCTCACTCCCGAAGCATTGCGTTGCTTCGCCCGACGTCCAACAAAAGATGAGCATCTTGTTTGACATTATGGCGGTTATCTTATTTGTGTCAACGCAAAACCTAAATTGAGAGATCATTAATAGTATTTGACAGTTTAAGTGCTCTGGATTGCAGTATGAATGTTATTTCTGTTTTGCAGCAGGCTCAGCCAACTTTCGTTGTAGACCGTGGTTTTGGCACAATTTTTAGTGGTTGGTTGTGCTATAAAATCACTTCAACATTGTGGAAAAAAACCAGAATGATTTTTACAGTGCTCTGTGTAATATTTAGATATTTGGCAGACTCATATTGACAGAGGTAGTTTTATGATGTAACATAATTTGATTGTATCTGTAGTCTCTTTACTTAGCTCTCCAAATGTAGCTACCTACAAAGTAGAAGAGTATTCATTATCCTCAACACACCATCGGTCTGTTGGGCTAGTAGACCGTTAATAAGGGGTATAAGAATAGTTTTTTGTTTTTATTTTGTTGTTGATCGATATGTTACATATCGATGTAAGGCCTAACGATTCAACACAAAGCGATATGTCATGTTCTTTTAACAATACAATTCGATACGATAAAGGTGATGTAGAGATGTTGGTACATTAACAATGACTTTTCTGTATAGCAACCGACATGAATGAAAGGTAACACAAAATAAACATGCATCCATCCATCTTCGGATCCGCTTAGGCGTAGAAAAAAAAGTAGTGTGTATCCGGTAACATGAAATTTCAGCATAGGGTCGGTAGGTCGGACAAAGTTTTTTTTTTAATCTACCCCCCCTATCCCTATCAAAAATGTAAACAAAATATTCATAAAACATAAAACAAGGAGACATTGCTCAAAGGCGGCGAGAGAGTTGGGTACCCGGCGGCTGGGCGTTACCGCCATCTCGTTACCTCTGCGTCCCGCGTCCTAGACGGTCCGTGGTGTTCGGCAAATAGTTCGCTGAATCTTTTCGATACATCAATGGATGCTATTTTCTTCATATTATGGTGCGAGCATGCGACTGCGACACACAAAACGCGGTTCAAACTGTTGTCGGAGATCGTGGCCGCCGCCATGATTCAATGTTGTTGACAGACGACAGGGCAAACGACGCAACGTGAATATCGCGAGAGTTTGCACCAATGTAAACGCTCTAAATTCATCTTCCTTTTATTATTTATAATTTTGTCTGTGGTTTTATTGTTCTTGTTTTGATTGTAAAGTGTCTTTGAGTGTTTTGAAAGGTACTTATAAATGAAATGAATTATTATTATTATTATTACACAAAAATGTAGAAGGTTGTTTGAAAAGAAATGCCGACGGTAAAGTTTTTTTTCGAGGTAGAAATTCTCGGTCGGTCCGGTTACCGGAAACACACTACTTTTTTTTCTACGCCTTATCCTCACAAGGGTCGCGGGGTTTGATGGACTATCCCAGCTGTCTTCTGACAATAAGCATGGGACACCCTGAACCGGTTGCCAGATAGGCATACAACCATCCGTGCTCACACTCACAACTCGAGAAAATTTAGAGTGTTCCATTAACCTGCCACGCATGTTTTTGGAACGTGGGAGGAGACCGGAGTACCCGGAGAAAACCCACGCAGGCACAGGGAGAACATGCAAACTCCACACAGATAGGCCGGGGCCGGAATCAAACCCTGCACCTCTGCACTGTGAGGCCAACACGCTAACTAGTTGATCACCGGGCCACAAGATGCGTCATTAAATTGTCATAGCACATTTCAATCTGCATTTGCAATGACTATACAGGGCAGACATCTTTTTCAAGACGATCTCCGTATGATATGTCTGAGCGGAAAACCAATAATAGTTAATTAAAAATAACATTACAACTTGAATACAAAACAAAAGGGTATTAGGAACTATGAGTGTAAAATCATTTTGCTAATTATATTAATTCAATTAATCAATAACTTTTAAACATGAAATTGTATTGCCAGCATTGATGTGAACTAGTCCAGCGCCGATCAATGTAGCTGGATCGCACGGCAGACATATCGATACGTTGAATAAATAGGTGCACCATTACACCCACTTCTCCTTTATATATTTCAACATTTACTTTGCTTCAGTGCGGAATTTTTTTCTTGTATCTTGTCAGTATCGATGGTTGATTGTTAAGATTTGAACGACATTACTACTCTTCACGATATTGCTCATTTTATACGGTTCATCATAAAACAATTATTTTAGAAAAACTGCTGTATTGGAACATGTGTATTGGACCATGCTCCAAAAAGCACATTTTGAGATTGTGATTGATTTCACTTATGACAGTGCACAAAAGTGCCTCTTGTGCACGGTGCTGGAGTGGGGCAAGATGGCACGCCTCCGATTGGGAACTTATATCTTAAGACTAATTTTCTTGTCTACTGTTTTTAAAAATGAGATCAGAGGGGTAGGAAGTGCAAAATAGCATTCACGTCGCCTAAATAAATCAATTTCAATAATTTCTCCATGGCCGTTAACAAAACCATTGAAGGTGGCGCTTTTCAATACTACAGTTAAAAAAAAAAAAAAAAAGAGCCCCAGAGCCAGTTCAGTACCTGGGCTTGCTTCCCATCGCTACTTGTCAGATAAAAGTGAGCAATGAAATAGCTGATATGTCACACAGAGGCTCTGACACCGACTAAGCAACCTGCAACAAATCAAATCTGTCACATTCCAAGGGGGCAAGCTGGCGACTTAAAATGTTATTTCAAAGCTGTGCTCTCGCTCACGGTCTTTGTGCTGCTTAAAACTAATCTCCGTTCAGCACTACAGCTTGTGACTAGTTAGCAACCTTTGTCACCGTAACCGTGACACGTATACAGTAGTATGCACACCTTCCTGTTTAAAGAAATTGTTTCGTTTCTTGCACTGTAGGACAGGTATGTTTTATTGCTGATGTAGATGCAACGCAGCCAACATCAATGTGCTGAAACTGTAGCTTATAAACATTCGTACTTGAACTACTTCAGGCTAGAATTAATAGTCTTGGGGCATCAAACAGTGACTTGATCAGCTGCGTGAATTTTGTGGCCTGACAAGATTCATTTAATGTAACAGTATAATTGTTAGCTAAAATGTAGTGACGGAATTTTGTCTGGATCGAAGGTAACAAAATGTCATACAGTCCTAAGTACGATGGCTGAACAATGTTCGGAAAATATATAATTGTGTTTTTTTCAGGTGGATACTGGACTGTGATTTTGATATGATTCATGATTTTCAGTGCACAATTCACCATCTGGAAAAATATCACATATATAATGACCCCTCTGTCCACATTCCGTGTTCAGCTGTGTTAAATTCTTTTGAAAATGTGTCCATGACGCTTTTAGAGGATCTGGTTCGCCAGACTAAGCCATCTGGCTCCCCTGCGACTCTCTGTCCCCCGCATTTCTTTAAGGAGGTTCTCCCGAATATTGGTACATCGGTCTTGGCCATTATCAACAGCAGCCTCTCTTCTGGTGGAGTTCCCCAACAGTTGAAACATGCTGTCGTCAAATACGTGCGATAAATAGAATCGTATGCTTCCTGTATGTGACATTTACCAGCCAGTTGAAACCCAAGTGCGTGTCGTCATTCAATAGTTGAGCAGTATCTAGGGCAGGAGTAGGGAACTGCGATTCCTCGAGGGCCACATCCTGCCTGTTTTAGATCTCTCTCTTACTTCAACACACTTGAGTCAAACGACCAGCTCATCAGCAAGCTCTGTAGAAGCCTGAAATGATCATGATCAATTGAATCAGGTGTGTCGGAGCAGGGAGAGATCTAAAACAGGCCCACGAGGAACCGGTGTTCCCTATCCCTGATCGTGGGGCATTAGTTTGGCTAAATAACTTGGCAGGGCATTGGGGGCAAGAAACGTCTCGCCACCCGCCCGCCATGCTCATTTAACACTGAGGGGAAAAGCTCTGGAATGAATTTGCCAGTGGTTTACTGTTATTTATTTAGTTTCCTTCAAAATATATATCACCAATAAAGGGTGATTCCATGCACCTACATCTTTTAAATCCAATCCGATTCAAATCATTTTTTATTACACCCCAAGGGATTACCATAGATATGAACAATAGGGGGATATTACACACGCGTGCCTACGGCAACAGTAAAGTGAGTAGGGGCAAAGTGATCGTGCATTCGTGGACTGCACTAAAATCAAAATATCACGGATGCATGTTATGTATCGACGGCACACGCTTTGACGTAAACAAAGAAAAAAGATCATACAATTGGTTCTGAGCAAGTTAACTGAGTTAGAAATGAGGATGTTGTGATTTATTTTTAACGTACATGCGTTGCCTTTGATCGGAAAGGTTGCCATCACCATGTCGTGGATAATAATGATGATCGCGCATATTTTTATTTGTCATGCACTTAACATCTGCAAGAGATCTCAAAGATCATCGCAAAGAGTTTCACAGTAGCCGAGGGTTTGTTCTCTGGGCCACCTGCTGTGGACAGTTGGGTTTGGTCAGTGTAGTATTCTCAAAAATCACTCATGTTTCCTTTTTTTAAACTCGTTTTTAAAGCTCAGCACACATAGCAACAGAATCCATTCAAATGTTGCCGGATTTCTTTTTACGTGGTGCCCCCCCGTTGTTCATACTGAGACCACAGAGGTTAAAAAAAACATCCCTTTCGAAGAAGAACTCTACTGAAATGCTGGGCATTCCTCAACGTAACCGGCCACTGGTGTTTTTAGTTGAGTTCTTTGTACTTCACTGTATTCTTTAATCAGGACTTTTTTTTCTGGCACCTGAATGTTTGTGTTTCATTTATTCAAAGCTAGTAAGATTAAAATCTGATTAAAATTTGTTTTAGATCTCAAAACTCAGCGGCACAGTGGTCGACTAGTAGTTAGCACATCTGCCTGTCCGTAGAGAGGTCCAGAGTTCAATTCCGGGGTCCGGTCTTCCTGTGTGGCGGTGGCATGTGCTCTCTTTGCCTGTGTGGTTTTTCTCTGCATATTCTGGCTTCGTCTCACATTCCCAAAAACATGGCGGAGGTCAACAGTCAAAAATCTAATTTATGGGCCATTTATTTTTAAGAGTAATCTTAAAATTATTTCAAGATGATGATAAACGGTTATGGGATGCTAGATTGTAGTATATATAACATTTAAACTATGATTAATGGGGTATCATTTGCATTTTTTTCTTTCTGCTGTTTGCGACAGGGTTCACAGTCCCCCCTCCCTATCCCCCTGTTAGTAGCGGCGGATTAATATACTCAACACAACTCACTTTTACACCTTTCTTTTTTTCATCATTTATCTTAAATTAATAGATAAAAATGAGTCAACTTTTTAAAAACATGTCACCAAATGCTGACTAATGACATATGCCAACACTGCAGTTATTCCCCCCCCCCCAGGACTGTTGCCATATAACCTGACTCCTGACGGCAGCATTCGAGCTGACGGCATATCGGGTGTCCGCACGCATGTCCGCCTTATGCTTTTATTTAGCCAATGCTATGTTTGAAGTCACAATAGAATCGCTAATGCCCTACATGCTAAAGCTACCCTATTTGCTGTGTGATTGTGGAAGCTCTACAATATATCAGTTCATCGGCATTTGCCCTTTTTTGGAATGTAAGTAGTGAATGCTTTGACACCAGCTGTTGTGGAGCCTGGCTGGACTCCACATGATTTTGCTTGACAAGTGAAACAAGTTTCCACTTTAAACAGTGACATTGTACTCCCGACATGCTGCTCTCCGTCTCATGTTTGGGCCCATAATATGCCCAGGTTGGAACGTCAATGCCAGTCACTGTATCTGAAAGGGCATTTTTTATTAAAACTACAATCACGTAGGCATTGATCACTTGTCGGACAGTGCAGAAAATAGTATTGGAAAGGGACCTGCCAAATTTGTATGAATAAAGCAATCGCCCAGTTTATGAAATCAGGCTTCAATTTGATGAACATCTGAAAGAATCTCTCCTCTCTCACAGTTTAACATTTCTAAAAATCCTTTCTTTGTATAAAGTGTCTCAAGTGTTATTTTCATTTTTTAGTTTTCAGATATAATAATCTAAATTAAAATGAATTAACAATTGAAATGTATCAGTTTGTGTGGAATGAATACATACATTGAACAAGTTTCAGTTTTTGAAGAGTATAACTAAAACAAATCAACATTATCATGATATTCAAATTTTTGACAAGCATCTGTGCGTGTGTGTGTGTGTGTGTGTGTGTGTGTGTGTGTGTGTACAGTATATATACACACACACCTCCCTATTGAGCCGTGAAGAACTATCTGCTTCAGTCCTCTGGTGCCTGAAATATATTCCACTTGAACTCCTCCGCTTGGAGCCGGATCTCATCCCCGACCTGGAGAGGGCATTCCACACTTTCCTGACTGAGACCATGGTCTCAGATTTGGAGGTGTTGATTTTCATCCCAAATGCTTCACACTTGACTCTGAACTGCTCCAGTGAGAGTTGAAGATTGCAGCTTGAAAAAGCAAACAGTACCACATCATCTGCAAAAGCCAAAGATGTAATACCGAGACCACCAAACCACACAACCTCAACACCTGTATGATCCATAGAAATTCTGTCCAGAAAAGGTCTGAACAGAATCCGTAACAAAGGGTAGCATGGGCGGGGTCCACCTCTGACTGGAAACAAATCTCATTTACTGCCGGCAATCCTGACCAAACTCTGACAGGATACCCCACAACATCCAGAGCCTTTAGGAACTCTGAATGGATCTCTTACCACCAAGGAGGTTTTTAACCTCAACCCCAAAGATAGGAAAGCCCGCCTCAGAGAGCCCAGACTCTGCTTCCTCACAGGAAGGTATGTCAGTGTCATTGAGTAGTTCTTTGAGGTTTTCCCTCACATTCCGTGTTGAAGTAAGCAACACGCCATCCCCACTATACAATGTTGACGGTGCACCTCTGACTGAGATGCCAGACGGTGGACCCGAATTTCTTTGAAGCTTTGCGGAAGTTATTCTCCATGGCCTCACCGAACTCCTCCTATGCCCGAGTCTTTGCCTCGGTTACCACTAAGGCTGCATTCCGTTTACCCAGTTAGAACCATCAGCTGCCTCTGGAGTCCCACAGGCTAAAAAGGCCTGATTGGACTCCTCTGTAAGCTTGACGGCATCCCCCAATGTTGGTGTCCAGCAACAGCTTGTGGCTTATACCACAATAGGCACCGGCCATAGCTCCAGTCGTCGGTCGCAACACGTGAGGCACGGAACATGGTCCAGTTGGACTCACTGTCCCCCACATCCCCCAGGCTGGGGGCGAAGTTCTGCCACAGTTGGGAGTTGAAACTCTTTCTGAGACGGGATTCTGTCAGTGGTTCCCAGCAAACCCATAAATAAAAGAACATTTTAAAAATAATTTTCAACCAATCCATCAATTCATCAAAAAGGTCATTGACAGATAAATCGATAATGAAAATAATTGTTAGTTACAGCCCTCAAAATCTCTTCATTTTACCGGGTCCTCAAAAGAGTACACCAAGTGGTTTCCTGTAAGTGACATTGTTGTGTTTGCATAACCTGAGACAGCTCATTCAACCACATCCCTCTTTGATACCGCAAAATTGTCGGATCAATAAGAATAAGATGACGGCTTTTGCCGGCAGTGTCAAGGGTTCTCGTTGCTTATATTTCAAATCCTATCAGATGTGAAGTTACGCCCATGTTGAACTCTATTGTTTTTCCATAGTTCAACTCTATTTCTCATGTTCATGCTCAGGTTTGAATGATGATGATGTCGGAAAACATACTCATCTACTGGGCCCAAGGGAGGTCACGATTTAATCTGGACTTTGGGGTCCAACACACTGCCTTTAGGTGAACTCCCAGAGCTCTGGGAAAAGTAGAGGATCCACGAACCGACTTGTTCTGAGAACTCTCACGTGTATAGTTCACTATTGCTCTCCGTCACTGCAAAATGCATCGCGTTAGTGTGGAAAATTTAAATTAATCGGGATCCACCAAAATGAAAATTTTTGGCTCAAACCAAAAATGAGGAAACCAAGCCAAAAGCCAAAACACTCTAGGATGTTATTATATACCTTCAAAACCTTAAGAAATCCTCATCTGGATCATTCGTCAAAGTGCCATCTGATTCGGTATATTTATTATGTATACAGTACTGTGTATCCTTTTTTGCAATTAAACTGCAAACCTTCTGTAGCACACCAAACTGTCAAAACTTGTTGGAAACATGCCATCAGTTAAGACTCGATTCGGGCTGCGCCTCAGAGCCCGGAGGAATGTCACTGCTGCGATTCTCGTGAAGAACTTTGAACAGTTCCTCCTCTTTGTGATCCCTGCAGAGAAAAGTACTTTTCAAATGATCTCTCTCTCTCTCTCTCTCTCTCTCTCTCTCTCTCTCAATATAATGCTTAATCCATCCATTGCTGTGCTTGTGTTGTCTGAATGCCAGTCAGCAGTCAGTGAATAGACAGTGAATAGTAGAATAACTGAGAAATTGTGAAAGCGGTTTAAATGAACTGAGCTTTTCCAGGGGACTGGGTAAATTCCATATTCAATGCTCACTACATAGCATTCAAAGTAAATTCAACTGGCAATTTCATTCTATCTAGATTTAGCGGAGTTTTGATGTTGGGAAATGTTCACTTATTCTTTTTATGTTGCACACACATTCCTCCCAGTGTTAGCCTTGTGGAGTAAATGCAATGGCATACAGCTGGGTCCAAAAGGGAGGAAATGGAAATAGTCGACTAGTTCCGCTTAGTCATTCTACCACAGAAATTATGATTGTCCCTTTTGCTTGGTAAATGAGTTGTAAAGTTCAAAGCGGATTTCACTCCATAGATAACTCAGTGAAACTGGATCTGTTAAAAAGGGAAAGCACCATGGGTGTTGCACAACCCGCATGCCTTTCGCTCAATGCGAATCGCGCTGGGACATTTCTCTCAGTGGGAGCTTTTTCAAAACGGCTTGCATGGCAGTTCCAGCTGAGGGCAGTACAGTAGGTCAACCGCTGATAGAGTTACAACCTCTCTTTTGTGGAGGTGTTGGACAAATTAGACCCCACAACTGTTTTCATAGTGAAACGGGGACAGCTGCATCTCTCCACCCTCCAAAACATGCGCTTGACTGCTCTTCCACTGGACAATCATCTGCAGAAAGAAGCATGCAGAGAAATTAAATGATCAAACTGTTTTACGAAGATCATGCAAAGATAGAAGTCTTTGCCTTTTATTCAGAACTGTCTGGCTGTCGGAATGTTTTTCGAATCCTTTAGTCACCATTTATGGTTCTTTATTTGTTATTGTATAGTAATGTAAAAAAAAAAGAAGGAAATAATTTAGCAATATCACATAAGACAGATCGATGTACTCACTAACCTTTTTGACGTATTCAGTGACTGGTTTAGTCACTGTTTTCCACAGTAAAAGGAGACGTTTGCAAATGTCTTGATGAAACACAAAAGATAATGATTTGCTTTCACGAAGGACTGCATAAGTCAGTGAGTAATTACTGTTCAGAGGCTGAATCTGAGGATTTGAACAGTTTGAAAAACAGCGGCACTCAGTGATTACGCGACTATTAAAATAGTTTTGAATTTGATTAGATGTCGATACACTTTTACACCTTCGCTCAGAACTGGAAAAAGTGGGACATTGCCACTACTTCACATTCCTGTCCTGTTATTTCTCTGATACCGCATTGAAGCTGAAAAATTTGTCAAGTTGACCTCGTCCCCTCCATTCCATGTCAGTGCCGTGAATGCATAACGGTGAAAATGTGTGCTCTTTAATGCGATTCCGCTGCTTTTTTGTGGTATTTCTAAAATGCGTTACTATTATAGTGTGTAGTATACTGCCAAATGACAGGTTACAGTATGCCAGAGAGAGCATGTTTCCTTCATTGTTTAAAAAAAAAAAAAAAAAAAAATATATATATATATATATATATATATATATATATATATATATATATATATATATATATATATATATATATATATATATATATATATATATATATATATATATATATATATATATATATATTGTATACTCTGCTTCTAAAAATGTATGTTACCCAGTCCTGGAGCACCACAAAAGTACTGAGCTATGATGGTGACTGACCAAAGTTACTTCAGCGTTGTCAAGGAATAATTTTGCAAGCCAGTCAGCCAGACATGTCGATAAGTCATGATTTGGATTGTTCAACCCTACCTATATAGACTCCTCCACATCATAACTTCACATCCAGCAGTTCATAAACATTGTGAATGAAAGGTTTGCATGACAAGGAAAAACAAACGGAGGAATCGGTGGAACTTGAATAAGGTTGCAGCGTACAGAAGAGAATAACAGTTTGTGAAAGGGGAAAGTAGACCAAATGTGTGCCGTTCATTGTTTAGATGCCATGTGAAATTATAGAAATAATCAGTTGTTTTTGTTGCTCTTTTGTAGAAGAAAAATCAAATAAAATACAGATCTCTAAAAAGCACTTGACAAGCTTTTCTGACTAAATCCAATGCATGAGCTTGGTTTTACCGCTAGTGTGCACACCCACTTATTTTCTTCCTCATCTTAACTGTAATTTGATTTATGTTGCATTTATGCTGGCCAGCCAGCTATGTCACTGCAGCATTTGTCACGCAGTGAAGCCGAAGGAAGTTTACAACATGCTAAATGCTTGACTGAAAATTGCAGCCTTAGAAAAATGGCAAGCAGGACCAACCCAGCTTTTTCCTGATCTTGTAAACAGTTAAGAAAATGTTTGTTTTGAAATAGTCGGTACTCTAGCTTGTGAATTCCTTATGATTATGGTTTCAACAGGACCACCCAAAGAAAATCGGTCCAAGTTTATCAGCCAAAGTGTGACTGATTAAAAAAAGAAAAAGAAGAAAATAATGTTTAAATCAGGCACACATTCAAATATATGGACAAAAGTTTGCCCCTTCCCGATTTCTTTTCTTGCATATTTATCAGACTCAAATGTTCCAAATCATCAAACCAGTGATAAAATCTCACAAGAACCCAAGTAAATTAAAATGCAGTTTCTAAATGAGTTTTTTTCTTTTTCTTTCTTTTCTTCAGAGGGAAAAAATCTGAATCTTTCTTGTCTGTGTGAAAAACTGATGACCTCCTGAACCTGTTAATTGGTTAAGCCACCCTTGGCAGCAATAACTCAAATCAAGAATTTGAAGTAACTAGAGTTGAGTCATTCATTTGCTGTGAAATTGCGGCATATTCTTTCCTCACAGACTTGTTTTGACTTGGTCATATCCGAAGGTTATTGAGCTTGAACTGATCCTTTGAGGACTTTGCATATGCTACTCCAAAAACCTTTTTTTTTTTAAATGTCTTTTTTTGTTTGTTTGAGTATTTAGATGTAGATTAGATCATGTTTCAGATCGCTGTCCTGCTGAATAACCCAAGAACGCCTAAGCTTGAGGGCATGAACAGATGGTGGAATGTTCCCATGCTGAATTTTCGTGTCAACATCAAACTTAATTTTTCCATTAATCACAGCAAGTTGTCCAGGTCATGAATGAGCAAATCACACCGTCACATGACCACCACCGTGTTGACCTGCTGGCGTGAGCAAATCTGATTAAATACTTGGCATATTAAAACCAGATATAACCGCAACACACCTTCCAAAAAGTTTTAACTTTTGTTCTGTCATCCCAGTGAATATTCCTCCAATCATCTTAAGGTATTTACTGGCAAATATGAGATGAGCCTTTGGTTTCTACACCCCATTGTGGTTTTTGCCTTGGAATTGTCTGAATGATGACATTCTTGCTCAGTGTCTGTCTTAAGGTGGAGCCATAAACAATGACCGCAATTGATGCCAATGAGGTCTGGGTGGCTTGTCGTAGCTCACTCGGAGTAATTTGATTGCCTGGCCACACCTAGCACACTTTAACACCATTTCCAGTATCCTCCATTTGTGGATAGTGGATCTGACAAAGTAGTCAGAATTAGGGTTCCTGCTGTTCAGCAGTTCTGCGTTTAGTATTATAATTAGTGACCTCCCGGGGTTTGAAAGCTGTTTTTTGTTTCTTAGTTTTTAAGGGTTTTTTTTTTTCAATTTAATGAAAATTAATTTGCAGGACACAACAGTGCAAAACACCTACATGATTTATTGACATCTTAAGAAGGTTCTTAGCCAAAACTGGATGTAAAATAACCTCAGAGGTGCCAACAGATGGGATACATTTTAATTGAGCAGATTATCTGATGCATCATAACCATATGGTGTAACTATCAGAGTTCCTATTCCTGTCAGTATACTGAAATTAAACATTGTACATGCACATGGTTTAACAAGTGTTTGTGAACAATATGCACAGAAATGTCAGAACTCTGGGAGTTCATAAAGATGCTGATCATTTTTTAACAGGTTTATTAACAGGTCACATGAGCTAACAGATATGTACCAGAATATATCTTTTTTTCAAAACCTGAAATAGTTTGACCTTAAATCCATATTCGGTACAACAGTGTGAGTTTTTGACATTCAGTGAATTATTTATGTGTTTGTATATTTTTAAGACTGAGTTATGTAAGATTACTGCTGTCATCTTGAGTTGAAAAAGCAAGATTGTCTAAACAATGCAGGAGTTTATCAGTCGTGACACTAACAGCAGTGCCTTATGAAAAGACAGCCAGTCTTTCAGATCAGAGCAGTGGGAGCCACCTTGGCTGTCAAAGCAGGATTTAGGCTACATTTCCCACAGTTGTCATGGTAACTGGGGGGGAAGTGATTATGAAGAAAGGGTTTCTGTAGCACCAGTGGGCAGTATCATAGGGATTTGCACAGTGATCATTTCAGAATGACTGGCTCATGTGAAAACATGTTCTTTTGTCACTAATGAAATGCTAGGTGCGAGATACTTGATGTCTGAATTCTTTTATGCCATTGACTACATTGCATTGTCTTTTCTTTTCAGAACAAAATGTGGCCAAATGGGACAGGAACGATTAGACCGTGAAGATTCTTTAACCCCTGCCCCTGAGTCCCAACCGTCCGAGATAGCGTTGGACCTCACTGAGGCAATCCTGGGCCGTTGGCACTAAAATGTCCCTAAGTGGTGGCACTGCAGGCGGGAAAGGTGTGGACTCTAATGCGGTGGACACTTACGACAGCGGGGATGAATGGGATATCGGTGTTGGAAATCTGATTATTGACCTCGACGCTGACTTAGAGAAGGACAAACTTGAGATGTCTGGCACCAAGGACGGCATGGCGGCACCACCCAGTGCAGTAGCAGCGTTGCCCGACAACATCAGGTTTGTTAGTCCAGTGTCTGGCGCTCAAGGCAAGGAAAGCAAATCCAAATACAAGCGCAGTAAAAACTCTAAAGACAATAATAGCAAAGCTTCGACCGGAGATGGGGCGAAAAAGGAAGCGACGGGACGGACTCAAGGCGAGCCAACTGGCACGGCGGCGGCTGCGGTGGTTGCAGGCAACAATTCGACCTCTGGGAAGAACGTAGAAAAAGGGGGCAAAGCCTCCAGGGGTGTTCTGAGTGGGAAAAAGGACAAAGAAGGGGCTACGGGCAAAAGTAAAAAGGACAAAACCGAGGGAGCAGCAGTTGTGGCGATTGCTGCAGCGGAGAAGGAGGTTGTGTCTCAAGTTCAAGTTGCTCTGGGGAACTGTCGCAATGCACCCTTCGAGGGCACACAATCAACAGACTTAGTAGAAGCCAATCAAATTGGGAATATTGCTCTTGAACCTGTTGGGATATTACCGGCATTAACCGCAAAAACTGAGCCAGAGGAAATGGAAAACGGTAATGCTGAATGCAAGACCTTGAAGAAGGTGAAAAATGAAAAGGTATGTTCTTTTATTACTTCCTACCGTGTAACACGTGGGTTACTTTTTAGGCTATCGGTCTTAAAGTCGGATTGATTGATTTGAATTGATTTCGGAGGTTTATTTGGCATTGCCTGAGTTTCTTTTTTCATTTTTAATTAAATACACGTTTCCATTTAAAAATGCCACACAGCGTCAAATAACCACAGCATAAAGATCGGGAAACATTTTCTTTTATATTTAAGTGAAGTTGCAGCCATATAATTGAGTGGGTTGGATGAACAACCTTGCCAATTGATTGAATCATTTAAAATGCAATCAGAACATTCTTAATTTATGTTTTGGTTTCCCTAACAAAGGTTTGTTGAATTCATCTGTGAAAATTGTCTTTCGAACTGTCCTAAGATTAGAAGAGCTACATGGCGCAGGAAGGTTCCCCCTCACATCTTGTTACCTTCTTGGGCAACATAATTTGAACACTGACAATGTAATGATCTGTTTTGTTAATCAGTCATGCAGTTCATACGCTGTTCACCCATAGAGCTGAGCTATAACTGTGTCTATTATCTGCCCCCCACCCAAGCACCCTTTTCATGCTCTCACAATTTAAAAGACAGAAGAACAGGGCGGTGTTGAGGACGGTTTTTGTCTGTCATCATGTTCCATTCTTAATCCCACAAGCCCCAGCTATGCCTGTTGGAGCAATGTGTGGGGGAGGGAGTGTGTGTAAAGGACGCCTTCATCGGTTTGCTGCTGTTCTAAACCTAGCGTGAGGGGTGCGGGGGCGCTTATGTAAGGAAGCCTATTTGATTCCTTAAATCCAGGACACTTTGCCTTGGTGTGTTTATTGTCCAAGGGCATTTCAGAGAGATCTTTGCATGGGCAGACCATAGGCATTGTATCGATAAAGAAATTATTTATGATTTTGCCTCTGTGCCTTGCCACAACCGATTTCAGTGGAAGCCATTATTGCTTGTTCAAGTGGTCCAATCGTTGTATTCGGATTTTATTTGTTTTAACACAATGTCCCAACTTCTGGCTGGACAATTAATCAACATTTAATCTGCTCCTCACGACCATAAAAAAAACTATTCATGTACAGATTGGCGCTGTGCGTTTGCAAATTCCCGATTTTGTGGGCGTAGCCTGAATGCAGTGTTGCTTGTGGAGCAGGTATGTGACATTTATGTGATTGTGCCATCCCCAGGTGTGCTTTAACCTGTTTAATGACACCTCAATTACTGTAAAACGAAACACACGACAAAAATAATTACACACATTGTGTACTTAAATACAAGAAGACATGATTCATTTTACAAACATTGCACGTGCAAGCTAAAGTCAATGTAAAGCCCCTGTCACACCTTGACGATTTAGCCAGCGTATGCCGACGTAGGAAAAATTTGGCAAATACGCTGGCGTCGTCGAATAAGTTATGGGTAAGTTTTGTATCACGTAACAGCACGCTGAAGCACGTTGGTATCGTCGAAATGCGTCGAGTCGTCGAGAAATTTTAAGCATGCTTAAAATTTCTCGTAAGTATATCAGCGTATGGCTATACGTCCCGTATCATGCAGGCCATAAGTAATAGGTAAGTTATGCGATCGTTGCACACGTTCAAACACGTTAAGTGTAGGTTACTCATAAGTCCAAATACGTCGAGAATACCTACTAGCTGTTCTCCAACATCCGTGCCTTTCGAACTGCAATACGCTGCTGCATAGCGTGCAGCAGCGTATTGCCGACGATCACGTGACGTAGTCTATAAAAAAGGCTGGCGCTCGACGTTTCAAATCATAACTGCACTAGACATTGCAGTACCAACATCTGTTTGGGGACTATCCCCCCCCCCCGGTCTAGTTAAAATGGTATAACCCAAGAGGCAAGGTGCGGCTTGCCATCGTTACTGTGAGTTGCTATTCACGCTATTAAAGCAGCAATCAAACGCCATTATGACTTGTGTCATTAATAAACCAAACAACATCAGCGTCATGCCAAAGAAAAGTCTGGGGAGCTCATCAAAGGTCTCGCACAGCCTCAGCCCATCACAGCCACTGCAGCCTTCGCCAACTACGTGCGTGACAGCCTGGTCAGCATGTCCAAGCGCCAAGTTCGAAAGGCACGGATGTTGGAGAACAGCTAGTAGGTATCCTCGGCGTATTTGGACTTATGAGTAACCTACACTTAACGTGTTTGAGCGTGTGCAACGATCGCATAACTTACCTATTACTTATGGCCTGCGTGATACGGGACGTATAGCCATGCGCTGACATCGTCGAGAAATTTTAAGCATGCTTAAAATTTCTCGACGATTCTCGACGTGCCGGCGTATACCAACGTGCTTCAGCGTGCTATTCACGTATACAAAACTTACCCATAACTTATTCGGCGTGCGCCAGCGTATTTGCCAAATTTTTCCTACGTCGGCATACGCTGGCTAAATCGTCAGGGTGTGACAGGGCTTGAAACGTCGGCGCCAGCCTTTTATAGACTTCGCCACGTGATCGCCGGCAATACGCTGCTGCACGCTATGCATAAATTAGACTATCGTTGGGCATAAGTTGTATGCGCGGCAACACGCTAGGCATTCGTTGGAATAAGTTATCTATAAGTTATCGAAGCGTTCTATATAATTTACTGATACGTTATATATACGTCCAGCCCGTTATGAATGCGCTATGTATACGCCCAAAATTGAAAAAAAAAAATTGATAATTCAGCGTATGCCAGCGTTTTAGGGAAAATCTGAACGTCGGCATACGCTGGCTGAATCGTCAAGGTGTGACAGGGCCTTAAAATCCCAGTGAGATGCTAACGGGAAATTAGCATTGATTTACGTTATTTCTTTAAAAGTGATATTCCTTTAAATATCAAGAATGCACATGCTACGTCAAACACAGGTGTCGTGTAGTGGCCTGGTCTTATTTGTGTGTGTGTGTGTGTTTTTTTTTTAACATTTAGCGTATTTGGGTTTTTGTGGGTGCTTACATGGCCTTGCGCTACAGGAACATTGTGAATATTCCAGTTTTAAAGGGTTCTTGACTGCACGTAAACATAGTCACAGACACACGCTGTTCACATTTGAACTTACATTTGTGTTTGTTGTGTGAATGACCACATAAAAAAAAAAGATTAAACAAAACAAAACAAAAAAAAATCAAAATTGGCACCATACACTGCAGTGTATGGAGCCAACGTGTCAGATATTTCCCCACTTTTGGAACGGGCCCGATTCCGATCTGATACATGTATAGGATTCCATGTGGCCTTTTCTCTTTTCTGAATTGTGCTACTTCTGAGCTAAAAAAATAAAATTGTGTCACTTGAATCATGCAGTGTAAATCCAGCCTGAAATCGGAATGAAAAGCAGGCATTTGTTGTAATTGAAGGGTAAACACATGTTATCTCTTCGGAGATTACCACCATGCCCGTGGCCGAAAGATTAACTGACTGCATTTTTATTGTGACAGGATATTAATTGTCTACAGAATGCATTACTGTAATAGCTGCCACTGTGTGACAAAGAACACATTTTTATCACTACATTATCAGGAATTTTCATGAGACCAAAAAAAAAAACCCACACACAAACAAAAAAAAAAAAAAAACGAAAATCACAGACACACACATCACTGGCTTACCTGTGACATAACTCTGACCGGCATAGCTTATATAGTGACCTTCAGAATTATTGGCACCCCCAGTTAAGATTTGTTAAAAGCCTGAACATTCGTTAATTTATATTACAGAAGCATACTCCCAACAAACACATAATCAAGCTCCTCCCATGGCCATCTCAGTCCCCAGACCTCAACCACATTGAAAACTTGCGGAGTGAGCTAAAGAGCAGACTGCAGAGCGAGATGACCCAGGTTGCTGGATAATATAGGGAGATTGCGTGAAGAGGAATAGTCGCAAATCCTTCTTTTTATATTCTCATATATGGAGAAGATGAAGTGCCGGTTTGTCGGCAAAAGAGATTTTTACAAAGTATTAACATCGGGGGTATTAATAAATGTGGAACACATAATTTGATGTAAAATAATTATTTCTTAATGTGGGATATGTTTTCCCCATTGAATAAATGCATTTGAAATAAAGGATGGATTTTCCTTCTATCTATCTATCTATCTATCTATCTATCTATCTATCTATCTATCTATCTATCTATCTATCTATCTATCTATCTATCTATCTATCTATCTATCTATCTATCTATCTATCTATCTATCTATCTATCTATCTATCTATCTATCTATTTTTGGGGGGTCATATCATATTAAAATAAACAGATGAATGTATTCAAAGTTAATGAACACATTTTAGTCAAGATGGCCGAACGTACATCCCACTTTCCTGGGAACAAAAACATCCATCCATGGATATGCCCAGCGTTTGAGTTTGTTTTTCTTCCATGTTAGGATAGACTAAATTAAAATGTTGTCATGACTGCAAGCGGAGCTGGGGTCACTGGTAAATGGGACTACGAAGACATAAACACGTGACGAGCTGGTGCCCGGCCACCCATCATTGTATGTAATTCTGTGATGGGTAAAAGGGTAGGATGTTTTTGTTTTGTCATTTTGTAGTTTTTTTTTTGACACTCATACGTAATGACATGTATCCAACCATCACGATGTAGAACACACGATACTGCATTCATTTTGCAAGTGAACTGAGGTCATGCCGCTCTCGCCAACTTAGCATAGTTTGCTCCAAAGCGTGTCTATCGGGCGAAGCAGTAATCATGTTTGAGTATAACGTGATGTGATTATTGTGGGAAAGTGTCTGCTCCTTGCTTAGTCGCTGTCCTCTATCCTCGGTTGCTGCAGTGTGACAGCCTTGACACATGCAGTTAACTTCTTCATGCCTACCGGTGATCATATACTTGGTCAGGTCAGCAAGCTCACGGACAATGCTTTCAAAACAATGATATTATCTTTGCTCAATTGTAGTCAAGGACATGGAACTTGAAATCGGCACTATTCTCATTATTCACAGCATTTTAGTCAATATTGTTCAATGTATTCAATATCTATGATTGAAAGGTGTTCTTGACAAATTAGACACCAGAACACCTGTATGGTAGTTTTGGGGCAAAATACAGTAAACGCCATTGGCACATTTCCTGTTGGTTAGTCGATCCCCCAGTCAAACCTTTTATTGAGCCATAGCATCTACATTACAAAAATGCCGTAGCAGACCACTCAACAAAAAGTGTTAAGTCCTTTCCCCCCTCCCCACGGTCCTCTATGGACCCCTAATGCCGTCTGGGCCCCGGTTGCACCGTGGATATTTGTGCCACTGATTGATATTGCTCAGTAATTATTTTCCGACAATGTAAGTGAAATTGGGTATTTTCCCTCTGCACCCCTGACAATCTCTCAAAGCACACTAGTGTGCCACGGCACCCTCGTTGCGAATCACCAAGAATTCCAAAACTCATAAATGGTCTGAAGTGTGCTGACTAACAAGTATTTTGGAGAATAATGAAAATTTATCGAGTGATCGCTGCCGACTTTTATCCATTGATTTTGACATTCTTTGCTCTGGAGAATGACATAGATCAGGGATGTTTTGCTTAAATCCTTTGTTGTTGAATAGTAGATTGTATATACATGCCTTGAGAAATGTACTATGAAAAATTAAATAGTGTATATGAAGGGTGCATGTATTTTGCACGCACACACACACACACACACACACACACACACACACACACACACACACACACACACACACACATTTTGTCCATATTTACTATGGCATCTGTGGGGTGTGGGGCAGCACAAATGAAATATGTTGGTCCCTCCACCATTTACCGTATTGGCCCGAATATAAGACGGTGTTTTTTTGCATTGAAATAAGACTGAAAAAGTGGGGGTCGTCTTATTATTTTCTGTATAAAAATTAATTTGGTGTTCAAAAAGTCTTTTTTCAAACTTGAGTCTTGAAAAAGAGGGCGTCGTCTTATAATCAGGACCGTCTTATATTCGGGCCAATGCGGTAAGTTGCCCGTTCCTGACACATCAATATTGCAGGATGAGATTTGTGTTAGTTTGTTAAAAAATGTTTGTGATAGTCCAGATTCACTTTGTGCTCAGGATTTAATGGCCAATTTAAACCAGATTCAAACGACAGTTTGGAAAATGCGCTCCAAAATTATGTTTCTAAATGTGTGCAGTCCTCATACTTGGCTAAAGGGATACTAATTGCTTTTCAATTCCACGTTCGTAAAACGTAAATAAATATTCAGGAGCAAAGCATTTGAAAGTGAAATGGGTGCATATTAATTTGTAATGGATCGCTGTCCTGTCTTGAGCATAACAAGTAACAACGATTAACATGCATGTGGCCTGCAATCCTTTTCTCCGTGGATTGGGTGTGACAGCGTAACTTCATTGATAGCGTGTGAAGTTAAACATCCCCAAAGCATCGGAGCACAGATGCCGTATAAATCTTCTCTCGTCTCTTCACAAAAGTAGGATCCACTTCTGAGTGTATCTCACTCTCCCACCTCTCATTATACGTTTGCGTGAGGCATTCCTCAGCTGCCTTGATCTGGCACTGGCCTTGATAAATGGAACAGCTCTCATGGAAAATTACATTGCCTGTGCTACCCCGAGAAAAGGAGGAGAGAGGAAGAACTGGCTGCACTTTAATGAAAGAGTTCAGCCGCCGTTGCTGTTAATGTCAGATGGAGCGAATGGGTCTTTTCTTCTATTTATATTTACCTCTGCCTGACCCGATATTGCTTTCCAGTCCACTCATTTGAAGAAGCTTGTAAATATATCTTGTTTAAAATGTCGACTTGGATGTTATCAGTTAAGAATTCCAACGCTGTAATCTTATCGCCACTGCGACTCTTGACATTCAAGCATCCTTACCGCAGTGACGATTATGGTAAGAGATGAATGGGAAGACCAGGCACCCTGTGGTTTGGTATAATTACGAGGATAATACAAATCCTTATCAAATGGCACCACATCGGTACCCGAAGTCTTAAACTCGAGCTGTGGGCACCTTGACATTGTTCATTTGTGGCATCAAAATAAATTCCGAATGCCACAAATTGCTTTGAGCAACTCTCATGCAAGCAGACCTTCGGCCTTAATGCCCTTCATTTATTTATTTCTTCATTTATTTTTGGGACATTGAATTACACGAGGCGTTTTCGTGACGACAGTACTACTAAGAGCATTGAGAGTATAGAGTCTACTTGTCAAA
This sequence comes from Hippocampus mohnikei, assembly GCA_026261675.1. Taxonomy (NCBI): domain Eukaryota; kingdom Metazoa; phylum Chordata; class Actinopteri; order Syngnathiformes; family Syngnathidae; genus Hippocampus; species Hippocampus mohnikei. The sequence continues at coordinate 5,299,494 of JAKGUB010000340.1, forward strand.
ATTGAGCCGAGTTTTGTCAGCGTTGAGAGTTCTTTTGAGTCAAACTCCACTATGAGTTTTGTTCGTTTTGCGAAGCGCACACACTCCCTTAGAGTGGAGCCTGAATTAATGTACGTGTTTGTCCTACCGCATGTTTATTTCCAGGCAGACATGTTGCCAGCCGGAAAAAAAAAAAACAGCTACAGCTGGCAAACGTAAACCATGTCTTCAACTTTGGATGGCCAAACAAGACCTCACACCACTACATACAAGTACCTTTGTGTGTTGGGTACCAACTTAGGTCTCTGTTCGGCACAACATGCCATGTTTTGATACCGTAAAAAAATTCCTTTGAAAATGTGTGTATCAATTTCTTACAAATTGACATTCCAAATAATTGTGACTTGGGAATGAAATTGGCACATACCAAGCGTTTTGAAGAAAGGAATATTCGAAACAACCCTGACTTTATTAGGATGACAGCATTTACTAAATGTGTTGGAGAAAAGAGCTGATTTTCTGAATGCATCCTAGACAAAATATCTTGTCTGTGAACTCGAATACAGTCGTCTTTGTATTTGTTACGCACTGTCATTGGTCCCAATTTATCCGAGCTTTGAGCTTTATTTTCAAGCGCACCTTCTAAACATTTGTCATGGTTTAATTGCAGATAAGCGCTCTGTCTGCTCCAAGTTAAGTCCCAAAGTATTTGGTCACAGCAGTTAGGATTTTCAAGAGTAAGCACAGCATCAGTTGACTATCTGCATTTAAAAAAAAATACAAAATAGAGTCAGTGTTTTTGCTTATGTCCATGTATGTTTGTCTCTGTTAGCAGAAAGCAATCATAGACCTGTCAAACAAAGCCCCCGTTATGCTTTGTTTTTCCCCTCCCTCTCCCCTAAGCTTTCCATGAAGTGTATTGCTGTGTCTGGATCAGCCTGCTTAGAGGGGAGGCTTGGGGGGGGCAAGGCTTGTACAACAAATTCAGCTCATGGAAGACATGTGCAGCAAGAGCAGCTGTCTTCCATTGTTAGCCCGCAAATTTCCAGTGTGCCTCATTTCTCCCTTCACTGCATGAGTAACAAGAGTTCTGTGGAGGGGAAGTTCAGAAAACGGAATTCAACCAAAACAAATGATTTGCTTTGCCTTTTCATTTTTCTTGATGAGGCCATATCCCAAATTACAAAGTTATCACGCCACGAAAGAGTCGGTATCCTTTGCAATGGAACAGTTTGTCTAATGCTCGACTTTATTTTTTAAGAGTGACCTTTTCATGCATTCCAGCTTTGTGTCTCCGATCCTGTCTGGTTTTTTTTCCAGCAGACAGATAAAATGTTCTTTTTGAGTGGTGAAATGAGGGAGAGGGTGTCTGCTGGGTAAGAGAAGGTGGGCTTTTCTGGGTGGGGGTAAAAAAAACCTGCCTGCGGATCATTGGGCAGTGTTATGAATGGATAGACTCTTTTAACCGGCTATACACTGAATAGTATGTCACAGGCTGCTGCGGCTGTGAGGGGAGCTGGCAGAGAGCTCTTGGATTCCTGAATCCTTGAGGCATGTGGTCTGATTAAGAGAACAAAACCCACACAGTGGGGAGGAGCAGACATGGCTTCCACCCCCCACAAGTGGAATTTTCTACCAGCAAGGGAAGAGGTGGCTCAAACGAGGTTGTAATTTGCAATGGCCGGAGTGAAGTTGGCACACCGGTATGAGTACTTCTACACGACATCGGGTAAATTTGCTGAATGTCTTTCTTCTATTAATTAAGCAAAATCTTTGTTCTTAAGTTTTTTTTTGGGGGGGGGTTGAGGCGTCTTTGTTTTCTCAGAAACATTTGCCTAAAGAAACTTGAGCCAGCCAGAAAGGTTCTGATCCATATCAACACAAAAGTTTGGAAGCGAGGAAGAGAAAATAGATACAAATGAAGAAGGCACAAAACAGAGCAAATTTGGGCTGTCTTTTGTTGTCCTCTTACACGATGACTGCAAAAGTAATGTGCCTACACTAAGTGAGGCCTGGACACCACTGAGTAATTGTGTGTTGCCAGTTTACATGTGGATGATAAGGATTTCAGTATTCTGTAATCAGGGTTGTTAAAAGGTTTTTTTTTCAAGCCACCATCATCTGAGTGGCCTAAATACCACAAAGGCAATTTCTGCTATAATTTTCCAAGTGGTGTAAATCAGTCTCTTTGTCACATAGAGATGCTAAAGGGTATCTGGCGTATAAATAAACAGTGTTGTATTTTTCTTTTGTTCTTCTGCAACTTTGGAAGGACAATTTTGACTAGTTTTGAAGGTTTGGTTCGATCAGGGGTGTCAAACTCAATTTAGCTCTAGGCCCACACTGAGGGAAATCTATTCCCAAATGGATTGGACTGGTAAAATTATGGTATGTACAGTATATATAATTTTAAAACAACAACTTCAGATTGGTTCCAAAATTGGACCAGCACAACATTTTTTAATGACAACTACAGACAGATTAATTGAAAAAAACAAAGAATGCATGAGTTACCCCCCCAGCCCCAAATACATTTCAATTGCCGTCAATTACACAAATATTGTTGGCGGTCGGCCTGGTCTCAAATCCATGCGAATAGCAGGAGTCAACTGTAAATATCTTGTTGAATACACAATACTGTACAGTATTTTTCCTTCGACTGCATAAAATGAAATGCAGTTTGCTATTATTCTCCCCCCTATTTGTTCATAAAATACGGTTGTACAACTCGTCAAGGGATACAGTGAAGCAAAGAATTAAATTGAATACAGCAATGCTTCAAGTCACAATTTGGAAGACCAACCGTTTAACCACATCTTGTTCTTTTGTTAAATTTTAATTAATCTATGGTGTCAACCCACACGCGGTGTTGTTTTTACGTTTTACTCTTGCGGCGTCTGCCCAAGTCGGGGCTCGAAACCGGCCTCTCCAGTTTGGGGGCACTGAGCGCTACCAATGAGCTAAAAGCAGAGCCACCGCCCAGCTCATTGTCCAATTACAAGTTAAAGGAAGCTGTTGTAAATTGTTCCCGCAGATTCTAGTTTCTCATTTTCACATTGTTGTCCCTACGCGCAGTGAGGATTCTGTGGAGGAGGAGTGGTCATTACATAGAACGCGGCAACACTTGTTGCTGTAGAACTCTCCTTAACGGAGGTGTCATGTCACCCATATCTACGATCCCCAGAATGCATTGCGTGGTCCATTGCATTTAGTAATCGAAGTTATAGGGATGTTGATTCTTATCATTTGTGTTTGTGTTACCAGTTGTTGAATTTTTGCCATACACATTCATGTTTGGTTTATGCTGTGAAGGTTTTTTGTTTGTTTGTTTTTTGTGACTTTGGTTTGGTGTGAAATAGTGACTTTCAGGCCAAGTATGAATTTACTCACAGTGAGCATTGCTTGTAAAAAGTAAGATTTACTACAATCTGAAAGGCAGATTTAAACACGATTTTCATATAAGTATAGTTTACCAAACTTCTCAACTTTGATATGGAAGTGCATCCATCCATCCATCCAGTTTCCGATGAGCCTGTCCTCACAAGGGTCGCAGGGGTGCCTGAGCCTATCTCAGCCATCTTCGGGCAGTAGGCGGAGACGCCCTGAACCAATTGCCAGCCAATCGCAGGGCACATAGAAACGAACCATCCACGCTCACATTCACTCTTAGAGACAATTTTAGGGTGTTCAATCAGCCTGCCATGCATGTTTTTGGAATGTGGGTCGAAACCGGAGTACCCGGAGAAAATCCAGGAGCCTAGCAGGGAGGCAGGAGCTGGAATTGAACCTCTGCACTGTGAGGTCGACGCGCTAACCACTGGTCCACCGGCCCGCCTATGCAAGTGCATTTAATGAATATATAGATCAGAGTTACTTACGCACAACATGGCTAAGCTTGGTTAAGCAGTCTGTTCGGTCCCGTTTTATACAAAATCATCTTGCAGCCCGGATTAATCCCGCGTGCAGCCTTGATTAGGCCCCCGGGCAATACTTTTGACACCCCTGCGTTCAACAGATACCGAAAGCAATGTCCAGACAAATAAAATAACTGAAAAATAACATTACAACCAACAAAATAAGGACAGATCAATTGGAAGGGCTGCCACTTCTGCCAAAAGGGAAATCCGGCTTTGGACAATTGCATGATAGCCAAATGTAGATAAAGCACCGATGCACGTTCAGAGAACTGTGACAGATACGCAAAAGAAGTAACTGTGATCGTGACCGTGTCCACTTGGGGCAGACCACTGAGCCGTGTTACCAGAGTAGAACAGGTCAGACAAATCAGTTTGGCACTGAACCCTCTCTCTGCCCTAGCGAAGTTATGCATGGTGTGATCGTTGGACTGAATTGCTCCTACATGTCTCCAAATTGATATAATCTAGCATAGCATTAATTGCGAAAATGAAATAATTGACATTGTTGCATCAGTGGTAAGCCGCATGAACAAGAACACTTCTTGCCCCTTACTCTATTTCAGTTGAATATGGTTAATTATAAAATCAATTTTATTGACATCAATGAAGCTATCCTCAGTGAAAACTAAAATAAAGAATGCGGTCTACAAATCCTTATCTGTTCTGAGAATTGTGTGGTGGTAATTTTTTACACCATTGCTTGGTATTTATGAGGACTATGGTGAAAATTGGGGCTTCATACTTAGCCTCAGAACCCTTTTGGTAAAAATGTTTCCGTGTCAAACCACCAATTCTGCCTGGTGACATTCTGCGGTTACCAAACATGACAAAGTCTTGAAATGACGAAGTGGCTTAGGGTTGTGTACAGGTATAACCTTGTACATTGTGGCGCTCCATCTGAAAAACACCGTAAAATAATATGAACCATGCAGTCCTTTCCCATTCCTGTGTACTTGAAAAATGGAATAAAATAAATAACTTCCATTTCATGTGCGTTAGGTGTCAACGCCATTGCAAACGGCACAAACAAGACACAGCCACAATGCGCCAGCATTAACCGACAACGGAATTGCAAAACAAAATGGCACGTGCCTACAACTGAAGTTGCCTGCAATGGAAGTGACCACGGCTACAGAAGAGCTGCGTACTTTTCCTTGGTTGTTTCTACCGTTGTTCATCAAAACTTGAGCGCTTTTGGGACCTTCGTGGACATTGTAGATGTTTAAGTTTCCCCGCATTCTCTGTCATGGTCCCCTTTTGCCATTCACTCAAGTGAGGTGGAAGTTCTTTTGCATGTTTATCCTAAAGCGCATTCAGGTATACCGTTGTGGCTGTATGTTGCTGTGTTGTGGTATTTGCAATTGTTCTGACCTGTCTCGACCCCGTCGCATTGTCCCATTTGTCAACTTTCAAGATTCAGTGGATCAATGAGACATATTTGTTGACAGAAAATACAAAGGGAGTACAGTAATTACAAATCTAAATAATTAATGCTTAAGTTCAGCCCGAACATGAAATGTTGCGTTGCTTCACGTCTCGCATGCTTTTGGTTCGCAAGGGTTACCACACAGCGGTTGCTTCAAGTGGATGGAGTAGAGGATCCTTCTCTTCCAACAGAAAAAAAAATCAAGTTTGAACATCGCTAGTCAACCCTGGTGACTGGTGGTTGTTTTGGCTGCTAAATGCTATCTAGGTTGACAGTTCCTTCATTGTTTTTATTTCTTTTTCTTTTTACTTTATTTGGCTCTGTCTGCTTGTGCTTTCTCAATGCCGCTTGGCTGTCACCGCTGCCAAAATTTGACAACTGCCAAGCGCAGCAAAATGGGCGAAGGAACACACTTTTTGCTTCAAATGTCTCACCCGCTAGTGAATGGCACGTGACCGCCCAAATTACATTGCCTATACAATATATGTAAATGAGCCGCCAGAAACGCCCAGCCCATCAATTCTCGAGCTGCATGACTCGGGCCAAAATGAGAATCCCAATGATTTTGATCAATATTCTGATTCAATAATTTCCCCAACAGGCCGTTCGAAACGTCTGACGGTGACTTTCTTTGTGTGATGTCCGCCGTTTGCCCGTCGCCGATTACGTTTAGGCGCATGACGGCCGCCCATTGCACCGTCTGAGTTGCAGCTGATTTCCCTGACGCTAACCTTGGCAAAGTAGCAACGCAATAAAATGATGACTCCTAACATGAACACAACATAAATAACATATAAATGAACAGTTTCCTTTTTGTCACAACATAGTAACACATTGATTAGATGTTCATACAATTATTGATTTATAACATGACAGTTCATACCCGATTTATGACTTAACAAACAAACTTAATGAAGTAGTCGTCATGATATAAGAGTTGCAGAGCGGGAACTGTTAGCAAGGTAAAAGATCTTTTTACACACACACACACATACACACATAAAAAAATGTCTGAACACATGACATTTAAATCTATCAAAATTATTATTATTATTATACAGATAATACTTCAGATATTGATCTTGGATAGCAGCAAATAGGGGGGCCATGTAATACATGACCATGAAAAAAATATGTTATGGGGCTTAGGCTTATAATATTCGATTGGAGAAATTATACTTTATAATTAAGTTAAATTGTACTAAGACCAGTGGTCCCCAACCACCGGGTGGGGCCCACTTTGGGCCGGGCTCGGGCGGGCCGCACATATAACAGAATAAAAAGCTTACAGTACTTCTTGTTTATTATCCAAGGCTGAAAAATACTTTATTTGGAAAAGTGACCGGATTCTCTTGGTTAACGGACTTTTGATACATGTCAGGTGCTAATTTCTCTGTCGCATAATGCTAATATTAAACCCACAGGCTAGAAAAATTAGTAACAAAAACAAAGGCAGATGTAGTTTGAAAGTGTCTTTGCAATGGGAAAAAGGCCCAGTGATGAGACAACAAAATTCAGGTGACCTACTTGAAATCTAAATTGGATTTATTGCGACAAGTGATTCCCAAGGACCAAGCCCGCTCTACACAATATGCAGTGATCCACTCTTGATTTAGCATTATGGTGAGTTATATATGTTCAAGTACTTAATATTTGTTCTGTGGTGCTTTCTTATGTTGGTGCATTTCAGTAGGGGCACCAATAATAATGTTACAAAATACAAAATGCCCCAGTTTTTGTGTTGCTTGTATGATTCATGCACTTTATTTTTGTTCTGTGGTTTGCGCTGCATGCTTAAGCATTTCCATAGTGACCATATGAAAGCGTTCTGTTCCCCTTGTTATGTTGTTGGCACTGCTCGTAAAGGTACAGAAAAATACACAGTGGATTGGCATTTGTTGTTTTAGCATTTTATTACACAGCCCCCCACCCACCTGGTCGGTGAATGGTTGCTGGTCTGCGAAAGCTATGGACTTGTATAATCCGGTCCACGGCGGACAAAATGCTTGGTGATTCGGTTTTAAACACTGCTAGCTGAAAGCTAATGATGGATGTATAAGAAGCGCGACTGTTTGCTGGTGCGATAAGATGTGATTTACGTATGATCCAATTCATCAATAATCAATGAATAATTGACTATCAAAACAATCATTTGTGGTAGCCCTAAACCAGCGACGGTCATTTTTGGGACATTTTAGTCACGTTACTACTCATCAGTTTCAACACCCAATCTTTGCGGCCGCGAAACAAACAAACAAATAACAGTGTTTTTGCTTCTTTCATGGGGACTACGTTGGAAATGTGTTCCCATTGAGGTTTTTAGGGAGTTTCCACTGTTATATTTGTTGAGTATTAGGAGGCTCGTGTGGCAAAAACAGAGCAGCCATTTTTATTTTAAAATGAGAAGTTTGAGAAACAAATGAGGTCTTGTGCCTACGTGTTCATTCTTTGCCCCAGAGCCAAAACTTCATGTCAGCTATGAAAGCGTGCCCTTTTTTATTTGAACTCTTCTCTCATCCGTCGACTGTGCCACTGTCTGTTTCGAACATAATTACATGTTGTCAGTTTTAACTCACAAAACTGGCTTTTGTGTTTTCAAAAATAATTGGATGACATTTAAGTATTTGATTGACTTTGTTGTCAAGTATGTATTTGAAGTTTGGCATCGTATGGCTGTGCATACATGTTTTGTAGCCTGGAATAACGACACATCGGACATAAAAGGATTTTCTTTCCCATTCTAAATCCACATAGACAGCTCGGCCCTTGTGTTTATTCCCTTCCCGTTCTTTCCACTCATCTCTTAGCTTGCCGGGCCTTTCTATTTCACCCTTAAAAGGGTTTCGAAAGGGGATTATACCAGTGATAGAAATGAAAGGGAGAACACGTCCATCCTTCGGGACCAATGTCAAACATTCATGATGCAATGGATTCTGCTCGTGGTAGCTTTGCTTTGCATATTATCATCGCTGGCGGGTCTTATTAGACAGGAGTTCCTGATGCTTTACAGTTGTCTTTTGCAACTACATTTGCAAACCATTAGCGATTAGAGGTGGCACTCGCAAAGAGATTTATGGTAAAATGGTTTCAGTTTTCATTCAGATGCGCATATTCATGGCACATAGAGGCAAATACATGGATTTGGATATCACATTAAAGGGCCGAAATCACCATTTAAGCCGGCCACACAGCAGACCATATCGATATCTGATGCTGTTTTAGCAATACTGAACCATGGGAGGTGATGTTATATGCAGCAGTATCAATATTTTCTTGCAACATTGCTCATATAATGACTCCGACTCTATTCAGCTGTTACATGCTTCAAACTTATCAGACCCTCATGAGAATATCACTTTTTGGTGTGAAAAGTGTGAAAGATTATCCTTTTCACTCTAATTGAGGGAAGAATAGAAGCACATTGTGTTTGTGCTTCTCCTTGACTGAACCTTGCATTTTTACACGGAGTAAAAAGAAACGACTTGTCTTTGGGATCAAGGCATTCTTTACCGTCATATTGCATTTTTGTAGCAGGCTCGGGATTCCTCTTCCAGGCCCAAACAGGACAGGACCAATTTATTTAAAAATAACACTGCAGAGTTATGATGAAGGTGTCAACACCGCAGCCATATCAAGCAGCCTTAGATGGCGAATCACTCTGCCAAACATTTACTGCATATTGACTTGAGGAAAGATTGACTGCAGAACAAAGACATAATAAAGTCGGTTTAGCTGGATTGTATTCTCCTATCTAGAGTACAGTTATACTCTTTCAGCTGTGTTGCGGTGCTAGATTAATATGGCGACCGTATTTCTCTTCTGTAAGCTTTTTTGCACCAGTCACTTGGTATAAATCCCTTCAACACAATGCAAGATTTCTTCTCCTTGGGAATAAGAGCCACATTCATTCAGCCGCCCCTGTCACAGCAGCATACATGAATACTTGCCTAACCAGCGGATCCTGCATGACTTTTCTTTAGAACAATACAGAAGAAGTAAAATGCTGCTTGTAAGTGGAGAAATAGTCCAAAGGTGAAAAATGAGTTCACGCAGAACCATTTTTCTGCACACTGATTGTTTTGCAGATATAGTCAGTGCTAACGTTGTGTTGTGCCTAGGTTATATATTAGTCCTGTAAACTACCCCACAGGACCAGGAGCATGTTTGTAAGACATTTGTGTTTAGCTTTTTCTTGTGGCTGGATCTTTGCATTATTCTTAGTTACGCATTTATCTCCTTAATCTACAGGAATAAAAGAGCGCAATCTGTCAAGGAGCATCACAAAATTGTGTTAATGAGCCATATTCGTATCAAGTTGGGCGATCTGTTCTTGATTATGTATTCATTCAAATATACATTTCACAATGTAAGGGTGATTACTATTATAAGGTTCCATGTAGCGCTGCATCTGTCGAACATTTTGGGATTCAGATATCCTTAAACGTTATCAAATAATCGGGTGTTCATATGAAGCTATTCATCCATTATTTGAACCACTTTATCCTCACGAGTGTTGTGAGCGAGCTGGAATAATTGTAACATTTATTTTAAACTCTGCTTAGCAGCACACTACTAACCTTAGTGAGATTTTGGACAAATCTCTTCCCGCATTTTGGATGAGATGAAGTGACGTCCCAAGCACAGTAGCAATTGCAAATCCGCTGACTCTTGCTAGCCTCTATTGGGGTACGAGCTTGGGGCTATCTGTAAGCTGCTGTTAAATGCTGCCAACAGGCGCCATATAATACAACATCAGCAAAATGAATGTTCTTTCTAGCGTCCTGAAGTAGTGATTGAACACGATTTCAAGACAACATTGTGTTCTTGATGTCGGTGGCGACAGTTAGTGACAGCAATTTCAAGTGCCCCCCACTACAGTCAGGAATATAAATCATGAGAGAGCGTGAGCTATCGCGATGCGCTGCCAGGAACAACTTCAAAATAAAAGCACCCCAAGGCATTGATGTCTATATGTTATTTGGTAAGTTAAGGTTTATTTTGAAGTTGGTTTATCACTCTGTTGGCGGCACGTTACTATCATGCATAGCATGAACACTTGTTGCTGCAGTTGGCTTGTCCTTTTCCTGTACACTAAATAAATACATAAACGGGAACCCGAGGCAGAAAAAAAATGCCTCGAGCATGTTTTCTTTTTTGAACCAACGTAATCTAATTACTCAAATACCCATTTCAGCCCTCTCCCCATGTACTCATTTATGTGGGTTAGACTTTTTTTTCATGAAAATGATACAACGAAAAATGATTATTATTTCGAAAACCATTTCACCCATGTATTGAGAGGATCGTTTAAGGTTAATGTAGCATTGAACTAGAGGCTGTTTAATCCTTAGCTGTGTATTACTACAACTATGTACTTCCATATTCAATTAAATTTGGAGTGGAGCCTCGCTCTTTAATGTCGATGTTTAAATTATATTTAATTATATCCATGAGGGTTGCGTATTCCTTGAGCAGAAGGGACCATTTGGTTTAAATTAATCACTGGAGTCATATGTCAAAACTAATGAGCTATTTTCTCATTGTTAATGTTATTGCTGAATATATTACTATTTGATTACTCTGGAGGACTCAACAATTTGGTTGCTTAATAATATGTTTAAAGTGCCAGATCACTTGATATTTTCTTTTCTGTGCTGCCTGACTTAAAATTGGGGTAGTGAAGATGAGAATTGTTCACCACACTGTTTAGACGTGTCTATTAGTTGTGAATAGCGTTGCAGCTACATTTGTCAATAACACAATTGGCTACTAAAAATCAGTACAATAGTGCGACAACATTGGCAAGATTCCATGCCTTCACAATTGACGCTTTCTTTTCTGTCAACGGGTATGGAAGCGACAGGACGGAAGTGAGCAGAGCTAATCAATGCACAATATACAACTTGTATTGTTTTCCTCCACTTTTTTTTTAAATATGCAAAAAAAAAGTGAATTTCTCCATTGTGAGACAAGTAAAGGGTTTTCTTCTTATTCTAAAAGTTGGCCTCCACATTTAACCCAACAGAATAGTGTTTCACACACTGGAGCAAGGCACCCAGGAAACAGTTTAGGGTTTCTTAACCACTTGATCAAAGCTCCCCAATAACAATGAGAAATATTAAGTAGCCTTATATTGTCATCAACAACAATCATAGTTTTGGCAAATATCATAGTTGAGCCCCAGAGACCGTCAGTACGACCGTAAATCCACTGGGCAGACAAAGATGGATATATCATCAGTATTCGTGGACAGCAGCTGCAGACAGACTACAATGACTGCACTGACTGTTTATTTTTATCAGGGCATTAGCAGATTAGGCACTCAAACTAACAAGGTCATCAAACTCAGATGGCGGTAAGCAGCAGACCTCTGCTGAGCAGCTGGCAGCAAGAGATGAGATTTGGTACGTTACAGTGGGTTTTGCGTTTCCCCTGCTCCCTCGACGACAGACCAGCATGACTTATTAGCGCTTTGGGTAATGTTAAGGATGGAAAGAATAAGAATAATGGAGATTTATTATTTATTTACCCTGTTGTGGCATGCTCACAGAAGACTTAACGCGTCACTCATACCCAAGTGACTAAAGTGATCTTGACAATTCACAGAATAGATGTTTGTCAGGGGAAAAAATAAACTTTACGTTACTTGACCTGGGCAATACGTCAGGATCTTGTGAGCTTTCGTTCAGTGGAATCAAATTGGCGTACGATGCTGATAACAAGCTGTTGTATTTGTCTTCTGTAAACCGATTTTGGTTTCCTGTAATCCAGGAACTGCTCAAATTTTTCAATCCATTTTCCAATCCGCTTTATCCTTACAAGGGTCGCGGGGGGTGCTGGAGCCTATCCCAGCCATCTTCGGGCAGTAGGCACCCTGAACCGGTTGCCAGCCAATCGCAGGGCACAGAGACGAACAACCATACGCACGCACACTCAAACCTCGGGACAATTGAGAGTGTTCAATCAGCCTGCCATGCATGTTTTTTTGGGAATGTGGGAGGAAACCGGAGTACCCGGAGAAAACCCACACAGGCACGGGGGAGGAACATGCAAAATCCACACAGGAAGGCCGGAGCCGGGATCGAACCCGGCCTCTCTCTGTCTGTATGTATATATACATATACACACACACACACACATATATATATATATATATATATATATATATATATATATATATATATATATATATATATATATATATATATATATATATATATATATATATATAGTTGAAGTTGTTGGTGTCAAGTGGTGTCAATCATGACAGCCTCTCGATTTCTTGCCTGGTTTCCCTTTGCTGTTAGATAACATTTAGGACTGCAGAGCGGGCTGACAAGAAAGAAATCCACGTGGGCTCAGCTCAGTTTATCTGGATTTCTTCTCTCAGCACAGCCTCCCTCCATGTTTGACGCGAGTGCATGACCTTGACAAGAATGTAGCTCATTGTTGTTTTCAAGTGAACTGTGATCAGAGTTTGATGAAGAGGAATGGGCAAAGAGGGATACCAAGAGTGCAGAGTAGAATCCTGTGAATAAAATGCTCACATCTGTTTAATCGGAATCAATGTTTTTATTCTTTTACGGTCCGTTTATTAACTGTGGCGAAAACATTTTGTCCCTAAGATTAAATAAAAAAATAAATGAGTTGTTTGTTGCGCTGGCTTGCGGTGTTTTGTTTTCCAGTAAATACCCTATAAATTATGTTGACATTGTCAGCAAAGCTTCCAGCTCTACCCACTCGAATGCACTTAAAACCCAACCCCCTCTTTTATTTTACAAACAATGCCAGGCATTGCTTGAAGGCAACACGCTGAGCCAGGAAGAGGAAAGAATTAGGTCGGCAAGGTCATGTTGAACCAGGGCAAGTGGAAAGTATACCAAACCACCTGCCGAGTGTTGGGTCAGTCAACCACGGAGCCTTTTGCCTTCCATCTCTATGCAACAGTGCAAGCGTTAAAAGAAAAGGGAAAAAAAAAGGACATTGTGAATTCAATGCAGCGTAAAGATGCAACTGCCTTTTTGCAAATGATTAACTCTTGACGCTTGACTGTTATTTAAGCTTGTTCAAAGTTCTGCCTGAGGCAGTAATAATACACAGACCTGGTGGAAGTTTGACAAGTGGACATCAAGGGCCCTTCAGTTTTCTTTGCAATATGGGGCTCAGAACCTTACGAAGCGTCACAAAGTATGGGTGAACATTTAAAATGGATACTGCTGAAAGATGTATTTATAACGTCATGGAGTTTTGTTCCCATACTGAAATCAAGCATGGAGGAGAGTTAATTGTGAACAAATTGTCCCTTAATAGTGACAAAACCGAATACATGGTTTGAAGAAATCCAAAAATATATACAAAACAATTCTGTCAATATTGAATTGATTTTTGAAACAAGATTCCTTGAAGAAAATGAATGGTTGAATGGATGGACAACTTAGCAACTACATACGCCCGATCCGGCCCGCCACATCATTTGATGAGGCCCACATAAGCAAACCATGTGCATTAAATTAAAAATTGTCTTAACTTTTCAAAACGTTGAAATATTGCAGGCATTGTTTTGTTACCAATCCCCACTTTAGAATAAATTGAATAATATTTCAACAAACAGTTTTTACGGGCCTCCAATTTCAAAATGTGTTATTCATCAATTTGTTGGACTGTCCACGTATTATTAGGCGATCATACATTTGATTTCACAGCCATAACGGCCGTCCAAAGGAAGCCCACATGATCATATCGCCTATGGCAAAACTGAGTTCGATACCCCTGTTGTAGCATGTACTCGATGATGACAGACTAAACAAATGAATACACAAACAAATTAACTGAACAAAAAATTAAGTCGGTCAACCATCCAAGTGAAAAACATACTTCAGTGCTGCTATACTGAATATTATATTCACATCTTTCAATGGCATTTGTGTGCACTCTTGACAGCAACATTACTATTTTTATACCCAGTATTTAACTGTGTTGGCAGCTCGGGGATTACTGAGGCTTGTGATACAAACAACACCACAAGGATTCCGATCGGACAGGCTCATAAACCGAGACGACCACCGGGCTACTGTCAGCTGCACGTCATGGTGAAAAAGTGTTTGTAGCTCTCAGGCCAGCTAGAGCAGCGGCAGATGACTGGTCGCCAATCAATTACGACTCTAAATGGGTCATTGAGTGTTCGCTGCGTGAACGTCTTCAGTGTGAACCACAAGACCAATCACAGCCACAGCTATGCATAGAATAGAGTGATTATTTATGAATCTCAGCTCACTTAAGTATATTACCAACTAATCCTATTTGGGCTATTTAGTTAGTCGATTGACTTTTGTATGACATTGATAGCCAACACGGTGTAGCAGGAGTAGGAGTTATTTTATGTTTTACAGGTCACATTGACCGCATCGTAACTGGGCAGCTTGGGGGTCTCCACTTACCTTGATTTTGCCCTTTGGTCTTTTGTGCTGTGTATGAATCTTTTTCTCCCCCATTATTTTTACTTCCCATCTTGCTTGCTGCTTGAAGATACATCCCTTGGCTAATGTTTGTTCTTTTATTAGCATTTGCAGATGTCTTCACAGGAGTTGCCTTATATAACCTCAGCAAGGAGATGTCTCATAAGATCGGCTTTAAGGAGCTTTCATGTTTATTCACTATACTAAAAGTCATTATAAGCATCTTTATACGTGGCATCTATCGAATGAATATCGTAAGGCTAAGCTTTGTTTCCCGAGCACTGTACACAATTAGTCCAATGCTTAGATGCATTTTCTCATCGTATTGAATGAGAAACCATGTGAGGATCAAGCGGTTCGGAAGATGAATGAATGGAAAAAGTGGTGGCCCGTGAGCTCGGTTGTGTGCCTCTGTCAGAAGCGGTACTTTCTCCATTGTGAGACTATTAAAGTTGATCTTTTATATATATAGTGCACAATAGTGCATATATTGCAGAGGTGCAGGGTTCGATTCCGGCTCCGGCCTTCATGTCTGGAGTTTGCATGTTCTCCCTGTGCCTGTCTGGGTTTTCTCCGGGTACTCCGTTTCCTCCCACACTCCAGAAACATGCATGGCACGTTAATGGAAGACTTTAATTTGTCCTTAGGTGCGATTGTGAGCACGAATGGGTGTTCGTCTTTGTGCGATTTGCTGGCAAACAGTTCAGGGTGTCTGCCCGCCTACTGCCCAAAGACAGCCGGGATAGGCTCCAGCACGGCCACGCCCCTCGTTCTTTGGCAAATCACTGATTTCATTTGAGGAGCACCTTTCTAACTTTGTGGAGTTGGGGTATATTGCAGGTTAATCCCAGGGGACTGAAGCAACAGGGGGGGTACTTTTACATGCTCCACGAAGGATCCAAATCTTCAGTTGTCATTACCATAAGTAAATGTGCACGGCAGTCCACAAATAATGTTGCATGCTGGACACCACTTAGCTCCACCTCACGTTTATTTTTGCAACCTGCATTTAGACCTGCAATGTGTGTTTAAAACAAGAGAGACGGACGGATGGACAGACAGGAGAAAGTGATGAAAACAAACAGTGTTCTGTCTCCCTCATGTTAAGCACCAGTCAACATGCCAAGGTTCAGCAGTGATGTGTAAATAACTGGTGTTGCAGAGATGATTCTCTCCGACCTGTGACAGCAGTCTTGTGTGACAACCGTCACAATAATATTCATAACAACGTGTGTTTTGTATCTAACAGGGATATTACATTGGAACGAGGGCCTATGATACAGACTTGACATTTGGAAGCCTGGCCTATATTTCAGGAATGTTTCAAAAGTTAAGGATTAACAACTCGTGTCTACACTGAACTAAAGGGTGTGTGTTACACCAAGCCATCTGCAAGTTTGCACTAAAGACCAACATATGTGGATGTTTTGAGGTTGATGCCGATTCCAATGTTTTGTCGGAAAAAAAATACTGGATTCCAGAATATTTGGCTGATTAATTAAAAACATATGTAATTCATAACATTTATTTTTTTGTCTTTTACCTCCATATATAGCATTTTCTTTAAAACTACATGAAGTGAAAGGAAACGTTCAATTGTCTTTTTTTCCATTTGTTCGAAACATCCATATTTTCTGTAGAACACACAAACTGAATTTTAAAAAGCATAATGAAATAAAACACAAACATCCAGTTGCCAGAAAGTCCTAATCAGTGTATGTTTACAGTACAAGGAATAGAGTGCCGCACACATATTTAAATTGAATACAGCAGGACTTCAAGTAACGTTTAGTAATACCTACTATTTAACCAGGGTTTTACAAACACAAATTGGTCATCGCTTTATCCAACGATAGTGTCTCAGTTTGAACACTTGGGGCACCACATAAAACAACGGCATTAGGTCCAATAGCTACTGTAGGCCTGTGTGCTGAGCTCATGAACAGATGGTGAAATCCGTCACTAACGAAGCAGAATGCGTCTCCGTGTGCCGGTGATGTTTGCGCATGTTTAAACGAGGTGATATGCATGTATTTAGTGGCAAAATTGCCCACATCTATGGAAATGAGCCTCATTGATAAACAATGTGTAATTTACTAACGCCAGCGCTAATAGCCACACACAGTTGGAGTGGCACAAATCAGGGGTCCGCTACTGTCAGTCTGCGGACCGGTACGGGAACACTGCCCATTTGCGACCGGGCCGCACAAAGACAGACCTGCAAGCCGTGAGCAAATTTACTCCCATCAGACGTGACGGAAATGTGCGCGACTCTTGCCAATTGGAGTCCCCCTTGTCATGGTTTGAAATGAACAGAATCCGCCAAAAAAATGAAGAATATACAGTATATGAATAAATAAAGAATCAGTAAACCAAAAGTAAGAGCAACAAATTAGCTAAACTTACAGCTAAACGTGCAGCTGATGGGCTGCCGTGACTTCCGATGATGAAGCTATTTGGACAAGAGAAGTTCCTTTCCTTGTGGGATCTCCCGAGCGACATGGAGGAAGAAGCTTTTGTTCATGGCATGTCATCGAAAACAAGTCAATACAAGAAAACTGTTGAATCAATTGAACAAGGAGCAACCAAGTGATCAAGTGGAAAGCATGAAAATGTGAGCCCAGCCTGCCCATTATGACCCGTGAATTAGCAGTTTAGTCGCTCATCACGAGCCGGCGGCCACCGGATGAAAGCAGCAATCCATCATGTCATCTTTTGAGCGGTCACATTTGCAATTAGCAATGATGCTAACGGCGTATGTCGGATCATGTTACCATTGTAAGGCATATTTCTTATGCCTGATTGGTCCATTTCTCTGTAGTTGACTCTGTTGTTTTATTTTAGTCTACATTTGTAAACTGCCAGGTCGGATTTGCCCCCCAAGCCCACTCAACCACAGGAATTGTCGTGTATGTGGGTAACAGCATGTTTAAAATATGTAACCAATATATAAAATATGTAAACAGTATTTATACTTTACACATTTGACACGATGATTAAAACAGCACACATATTTACTTGAATCTTGACTTGTAAAACCTTATCCTGTAATTAACATTCATCAACATTGCCTTCTGAAAGAGGCGAAGGGGCTTGTGTTGGTGGCATATAGAAGGCGGCTCTTACCTGACTCGTACAGACTTTTGGTTCACTCGGAGACTGCGTTAGCGCGCTGATGCTGTTGCTGAGGTTTTTAAATATGTGGAAAAACATGGATGATGGGTAGCGCTCTGACGTTCATTTGATCTTCTTATTAGTTGAAATTGGTTTCAAGGTTCTTTTGTTAACAGAGAAATGTATTTTTTTGGGGGGGTGAAGAAAACAACTCTTACGAAGCTGACAGTTTCAGCTGTCACTTCAGCCTTCGTCTGAGCAGTCACCTTTTGACGTGTGCAAATAAATAAATAAATAAGATAGGGGAAAAAAATAAAAAAAACACATGACTGGGTCGGAAACTTCCAAAATAAGGTTCCCCGACCCAGTCAAGGCTGCGAACCAGCCCCCCGCTGCCATTGAAGCAATGTGTCCCCGTTGATGCTGCCATCCCCGTGGAGGAACGAGCGCATTGCTTCGGCGGCGGCAATGGGTTGAAACACAGCGTAACGAATCAATAAAAGTGATTACGAACACAACACCAAAGTATGCGAGACACAACAAGGGAAGGGGCTCGGTAATGCTGCGATGATGCGCAGCTGATCAGCTCACAAGATAAATCCACTCGTGCTGTCTTTGGTTGATGTCACGCCGGGAACCAATCACACGCCTTGTTTGAATGGGCATGTACAGTCCAGTAAAGGCGTGTACAAAGCCTTTGAGTCGTTCCACATGCAGGGAAACCTGTCTTGCGCAGCAACTTGAAAATACGCATCTTTCTGCAACATGGCGGTCAATATGGCTGTATTTTTTTCATTTCAATTGTATATATTTTTTAAATGAATACAGTTAAAAAAAACGCAAACCACAAAGCCGCAAGACATGAAGTGCGAAGTGGCAAAGGATTACTGTAATAATAATTATAATAATAATGATAAATACAAGCCTCATGCATTTTATTTTGAAGACACCTTTCTTGGCACTCAAGGACACCGTGCAATGTTACATTACGTTTAATACAAACAGCGAAAAAAATTGAACGAGAGAAATACATTTAATTTAAAAATGGGGGCAGATCAAATTGACAGGTTGAGTAGGCAGTATTAAACAGGTGCAGTTTGAGTTGTGACTGAAAGAGTCTCTTCCTAACTACTATTGTTCTGCCACTGTGCTCTCGGTGCAAAGCCTGCATTTATACTTTGCCATGTGTGCAGTCGGGGGGAAACAGGTGCAAACTGCACACAGCTGTCAAGCTTTGTGGACGTGTTTGTGTCAATTGCCCACTATCCTTTGTGAATAGGACTTTAAGACGTAGCAAACTGCGGGTGCAAATGAAGAGCAATTTAAAGCGCTATCAGCGGCCACAGTTCATTCCGCAGATTCGGCCCTGTATGTGCTGCCGCCTGCCACCAAGCCACCCAAATGCAGTTTATGAAGTATATTGTAACCACTTGCTTGAAAACTTTGATATTGCTTTGGGAGATGGACTTCTCTGTGCTGGCGCCGGGCGATGACTGGCAATGGGCCGAAATCCCCACACCGATGTTTGAAATGAAGGAAGCTGCCAGCCAGGGACACCTCCCTCTCAGCCATCGGTGTGGCGAAGTCGAGCACACAGCCCGCCATTGTCCAACGCCAGCATGGATAAATCCATCTTCACTCGCCGAATCAAGTCATGCTGGGAAGTGCACTGCTTACCATCGTTATATGTATGCATTGTGTTTTATAACAATACTTAACCATATTTATAATTTTGCATGAGTGAACTTGTGAAAGATTGTGGCCAAAATTCTGCAAGCATTATATACCATGTCAGGTACATACAGCTGTCAGCTTTTTTTTTTTTTTAATGTTCCGATGGGTTCAAACATTTCCTGACAATGGATCTAAATGATTAATCATTTTTCAAAACAGTTGTTGATTAATTTGATGATTAATTGTCAGCTAACCCATACATTTGGGCACCTGTGAGGAGTGGCAGACAAATTCTCAAAGGCAAGGCATGTATATTGAAAACATTTTTCTCATTTCTCAACTCAATTTCAAATACCAAAACATCCTTCTTTGATACTTTGGCTTTTGTGATGTGCCATCCATGAACATGGATCTTGCCAGTACTAGCTTTAACCTCACCCAGCTTGTATTATCGACCTATTTTTCATATTGATGGCAATAAGGGTAAGGGTTAGCCCTATTGAATTATTGATGCTATAATGAAATCAATTCTTGTAATATACAGTCCCTTTGTTTTTGTCAGACATTTGGATTTCAGATCAAAAAGTGAATATGAGACAAAAGTTCAGAAGCCCAGTTTTAATATCATGACATTTACATCTCGATTAAACAACTCATGACAGAGCACCTTTTGTTTGAAGCAAAAGTACTGGAACATATGACTGGTGAGCATTTGTAGTTTCCCAGGTGAGGCCTTTTGGATCGATTGGCTGCTTAATTATTAGATAGTTCTTGTTTCACAAACTATGGAAACTGCATTTGCTGTTACGTGAACATGAAGACAAGAGAGCTATCCATGGGAGAAGCTCAACAACTTTTGAAGTCGAGATGAGAGGAAAAATTGATCAGAGGTTTTACACAAACATTGGGCACAACCAATCAAACATTTGGAATGTCTTGAAAAGAAAAGTACCGGTTACTGAGCAACAGACATCAAACAGGGCAGCCAAGGGTATCAATAGCAGTTGATGACAGAAGCGTTGTGAGAGCTGTGACTTAACACCCAAAGACAACAGTGGGTGGCCTCACTGCCAACCTCCACGGGGGCAGGGGTGAAAATATCTAAATCTATTTTTCGAACAAGACAGAGAAAAAAACACACAGGATACAAACCACTCATCAGTAAAAATAATCTGAAGATCAGATTGGATCTTAAAGTCGTGGTGAGCCACAAAGGTTTTGGCACAAAGTTTTATGGACTGATGGGATGAAGATTAACCTCGACCAAAGTGATGGAGAGGCCAAAGTATCGAGAAAGAAAGGATCTGCTTAGGATCCAAAATATCCCAAGCTTATCTATGAAGTATGGTGGAGGAAACGTCATGGCGTGGGCTTTCATGGCTTTTGCTTCTGGAACGAGCTCACTGGCCTTTATTGATTCATCAGTGGTAAAAAGTGGAAGGTCTTAGACTGGCCAAGTAAATCACTGAACCTCAACCCAAGAGAGCCCGCATTTGAGCTTCTGAAGAAGTGACTGAAGAGAGAAACCCCCAGGGAAAAAAAAACAAAACAAGAATTGAAAGAGGCTGCAGTAAACGCCTGCAAAAGTATTTCAAATGAAGAATGATGCAACAGTGTGGGTCGCTGGATTGATGCTCTCATTGCAAGTTATGGTTATTTCACCAAATATTGAATGACATTCATTGAATAACATCTCTTGTAATATTTGTGCTCACTTGCGTGGGTTCCCACAATTGTTTCTTTGTCCTGAGTTGTAAAAAGCATGAAATCACAGCTGCAATTCAGAACTTAGGTCTCACGTTCACCTTTTCATCTGAAACCCAAATATCTTAAGCATAAAATAAAAAAACAAAACAACACGAGCAATTGCTGCTCCAGTACTTTTGGACCTTTTTTGTTTTGTTTTACCTGGAGTTCATTGATTGTGCCACATTTATAGACATTTATACCTTATTTGTGATTGTTTTTTCCTCCAAACAAACCATGACTTTAGATTGTGTGTAAAATAGTGAGTGACATCTCACGTCACGCATCATAAAGAAGTCAAAAGTTTTACTGTGGTTTTATTTTAGTAAATGAGTATATGTGTACTGCATAGTAAATGGTTCGGGTACATGAAAGGGACAAACATGGCACATCAGCAAATGTACTCATGATTTTTCATTTATTTTTACTTTTTATACCAATGTCGAAGGGCTAAAATCACACACTTTATTCAGAAGTCGGATGAATCGGTCAGGTCCTAGCTATTCAACATGATGAGTTAGCATTGCTTCATTAAATTTGCTCCAGTAGAAAGTTGACGTGTTACAATTCAGAAATCATTGTTTTGTAGCCCACTTCAATGTCCACGATCCATTTCTGAGTCTTCAGAGTAATGAACGAAATAAATCTGAAGTTAATGGGTCCAATATTGGCCCGCTGTGGGCAGGTTATAGTGTAATTATAGTCAATGGAGACAGCTTGCCCATGTTTCTCTTCCAATACGATGTGGTTTGCACACTAACAACACAAAGTTCACTGGCTCTTTGTAAGTCAGTTAAATATTACTCTTGCCAGTGTGGGGCGATGGTTTGGGGTTTCAATAAGAACATGTCGGTATGACACTCGAGCAATATGGTTTGGGGAAGTTTTTTAAATGAACTTGTGAAAAGGGAAGATCGCTTGGCATTTTGCATGAGTTTGTGGATCCTTGCGTTAGCTTTCGTCCACATCAAATCTGAACAAAATCTGTTTGAAATAATTGAATAACAGAACTCAACTACAGTGCCGTGAAGTATTTTCCCCTCTTCTCTTCAAAGATCAGCAAAGGGATTTAAATATCAGGCAAAGCTGCAGCAAGTAAAAATACAGATTTGTAATGATGATCTTGTTTATGAAGGAAAAAGAAACTATTCTAAACCACTTAGCTCTGTCTGAAAAAGCCCCCTAAACCTCACAACAGGTTGGGCCACCCTCAGCAGCAACACCTGACATTAAGCATTTTCTATAACTCGTTTACATCTCTGCAAAGGTATTTTGACCCGCTTTTCCTTGCAGCAACAGTGAAGGCTGTTTTTTTTCCCCCCTTTTGTTTTTATAACCCATTCAGAAGTTAACTTTCTGACCTTGTTTTGGATCGTAGTGCTGGTTCAGAACCCAAAACTTGGATTGCAAACTACTCTGATAAAGAGCAAAATTAATGGTATAGCAAAATGTATTTGCTCTCCTTATTTTCAGGCTGAAAGATTGCTTGGGGTGAATCTTATTTGGTGGACCAGCGCCACAGAGCTCTCATCTGGCAGGATTTCTTGTCTCATAAACTCATCGCGCCACATAATGCATCAGAAACTGTTCCACAGTCATTAAGATGTCATTGGGCTTGGCTCTGAAATCTGTGTGTGTGTGTGTGTGTGTGTGTGTGTGTGTGTGTGTGTGTGTGTGTGTGTGTGTGTGTGTGTGTGTGTGTGTGTGTGTGTGTGTGTGTGTGTGTGTGTGTGTGTGTGTGTGTGTGTGTGGAGGAGCAGGAAGTGATGGGTAATAATATCGTTGGGGGAAAACAGTGATCGCGCATATTCAAGTATGTGCTCAAAATAGTTGTACACTTACTCTGTCTGGAAAAAAAAAAAGTGGTTTCAATGTATCCCCAGCCTCGTGTCACTCTAGCTGTTAAATCACCACTTGTCTTCCTGTCTCGCTTCCCTCCACCCACACACTTGAGTAGCGCCAGTTCACTCCATCAGTTGCTCCCCGATGACTCGCTCCTCCCTTCCTGTCCCTTTTCCTTCTCCACGTAGGCCGACTGTCTCTTCATCGCTGTCACAGTGTCAGAGCAGGTGGAATCAATTCCTGACCCTGTGCACCCAGCGGCCTCACCACAACTAGCGTTTTAAGTGAGGGATTTAATGAGTGATCACTCTGCGAGATGACTGCCAGCATGGGTCACACTCGCCTGTTGTGTCAGCGAGGGAAATTGGTCGAAGGCGTATTGGACCAAACCTGCATTACAAAGGCACTCTCAGCCTCCTCTTAATGCCATTCAGCTTTATAGTTGGATGATGTTGCCGCTTTAACTCCTCATTACCGACCACATCACATACCACAGTGTCATCCATGCACAATTTTCACATCCGCTAACTGTGGCATTCCTTGGGTATATCGAAGCATCATCTCTGGATGTGTTTACATCGTGGTTCATCATTTTCTCATGGGTCCCTGGTCGCTCTAAACACTGATTTTTTTTTCCCCCCCTTGCAGATGGAATCGCCTGTCTCAACACCAGTCCCTCCCCCTCTGCATCTTTTGGCTGCAGTAGGCAACAGTGAGATTGCCTCGCCATGTGAACAGATAATGGTGCGAACACGTTCAGTAGCAGTGAACACATCCGATGTGGCCCTATCCACGGAACCCGAGTGCTTAGGACCCTGTGAACCCGGTACAAGTGTCAATCTCGAAGGCATTGTGTGGCAGGAAACCGAAGACGGTAAGTACACCTTTGTATCACGGCGAGAAACAAATTCGGTTTGGTGTGATAATGAGTAAAGAATCCAAGTGTCTTGAGTTGTTTGAAAGTAGTTTTTTTTTTTGTTTTTTACAATGATTTGTGTTGGCGCAAATGTTATTGTGACTCAGCGGTGCTCTTGTTCAACATCATTTTGGCGAGTCGAAAATGAAACAACCTCATATTTTGAGATATTGTGCGGCTGGGAACCATTGGAATCGAGAGACTTGGAGCAATTCCGCTTTTTAAGTGCTGGCCAGTCTGTTGAAAAATGAGCCTGGGATTGTCTCGAGCTATAAAACCTGTGCTGTGAGTGTCGGTGTTTTTTCCTCTGCAAACACTGGCCTGCTCAGTTTGATTTGGCGCGGCTAGTCAGCACATTTTTATGTTCTTGTCACTATACAGTTGCTTGAAATTGCGTGTTAAAAGCAAAAGTCCTGGTTGATTAAAAAAAAAAAAGGAGAAAAAAAGGACTTATGGCTGCCTCTTATGCAACGATTTAAAAAAAAATCATTTCATGTGCTAAGGACCTGAATTTGAATTGCTTGCATCTTTACAATAACAACTAAGGTGTGAAGGCCTGATGTGAAAAAAAGAAATTCCAGCTATGGAAGGTTTTACACTCCTTGGAAGGCTTTCCACAAAGTTTTGGAGTGTGTCAGTGGGAAATGTGGTTTATTCATCGAGGAGAACATTGGTGAGGTCAGACGCTGATGTTGGATGAGAGGACATAGCTGGCCGCTCTTGTTTTCAGCATTATCTTCATAATGGGCTTTCAAATTAATTTGGTTGCAGTTTCTTATGAGTGTGGTTAGTTTGAAACAAGGCTGAATACGTCATTCTAACCCCGGTGCGCACCAAACAATTGGACCGAGAGAGCTGAAAGAGTCGGCTCTTGGTGGGATTTTAAACGAACTTTAGTGCCATTTGGGTCAGTTCATCTGAAAGATTATATGCAGACTAGTGTTGAAATGAGATCAGAAGGCAAAGAAATCCGGAATCAATAGTGGCTAAGTCTGATACAGTGCTACTTGACTGCGACATGTAAGTGTCGATGCGAGAAGAGGAGAACCTGTTGTCCTTCATTATAATTTTAGATGCTCTTTGCAACACAAAAGATGTCATTACTAGGTGATATGGTCTTGAAATAAAATCCTCAACCCCCCCCCTGAAAAAAAATCTGATTGTCCATTTTAATCACTTTTATTCCCCCATCAATAAAAGAAAAAACGAATGACAGTGACATCATTCTAAACTTGGAAAAAGTGTCCCTTTTAAAGCAACTCACACTAAATGAGTAATTTAACATCATTAAACTGGTAAAAATATTCCCTTTGGGATTAATATTTTGTCAAAAGGGTCACTGAATTTAATGAATAAAAGTGCTGCTTCCAAACAAACCCCAGCTCCCATTTGGTCACCATTTTGTTGTCATGTGAAAACAGTGCATGTTAGCAGGCTACAGAAGCAACTGGGAAGTGGGTGGGGGGCACTTTTTGGAGGGGTGTAAACTGGGCAACGTTTGGTTTATTTGTTCAATTGGCTTGAATGAGTTAGGAACTAAGAATAAATAAGTGCGTACCTTGTACAGCTACAAACTGGGCCAACTCGTTCTGTGCTCAGTCCTCAACAAGAACTTTTGTTGCATTTGGCTTGCATGCTTCCTGTACTGTGAATGAATTTATTCATCAATGACATAGCTGAGCTTGCATGCTCCGATTTACAATTCCAATATTTTTTCTTCGGGAAGCATTCCATTTGTTCGATCATTGGGGACAACGTCTTGAAAATGAAATTTTCTGTAAAACACGTCCTGTGTGTTAGGGAGTATTCTGCAGTCCAGTATTTATTTAAGACATTTTTTAGAAAGTGAGCCAAATAATTTTCCCCTTCGCCTCCCAACACATAGCCAGTGAATACCCTCACACACGGTAAGGCATCAACAGATCATCCTGCGCTATGAAGTCCAAAAATGAGTTGTTTCCATCGAGGCCACCTCCTTTACCACTTGTGATTTTTCTTCCAGCCCAGGGCTGTCTTGACACATCCTTTTTCTTTTCTGCTACCAAGATTCCTGCCATTCACCCCTTGACTGTTCTGCATGCGAACTGAGAGCGAGTCAGGCAAGGGCCTGCGGCAGGGGTGGCAGTTACACAAGGAGACTTCTGTTAGTGACACAAACATGGCTCAGGGCCAACATCAGCACTCCATTTGCCTTTCCTTATTCTTTGCCTCTGACAATGTGACTGCCCCCACCTCTTCTCGGCATGTCACCCTCCCCTCCCAGTTAAAGTTTGTCCTTTTCATGCACTCTTGAAACTGCTATTTTGGCTAAAGCAGGCTGTGTATTGGTTGACCGAGTCGCATGGGGGGAAATACTTTAAGTGGTTTTTAAATGTTACGGTGGGAAACTACTGTAGCGGTTGTGTTGAAAGGGGCTTGGTGGGATGGGGGCACTTGGGGATTTAACTGTGCAGGTGGAAGCCATGTGGTAGAAACCACCAGGATCAATTTTACTACCGTTTTTTCCGGACTATTGCCATACTTTGAACCCTGCGGCTTTTAATGTGACAATAGATTTACCCATAGTCTTGTCACATCTGACCAATAAAATTACAGAACATGTCGCAGTTGACCAATGAAACTGGCCAAGTCTGCCCTCAGACTGAATATTCGTCAGTCATTCGCGGTTGGAGTGCGCACACAGGCTGTGAAAGACGAATCAGAAGTGTGCATGCGTAGCGATACACAGCTGTCTAGGAGTCAATGTAGTAAATAGCAGAGCGAAAATAAGAATCTTGGAGTTGAGTTTAATGAGCATATAGGGCAACCAAGTGCCACAAACAGGGCTATCTGTGCAGCGCGACCCCGGCCTCTCAGTTGTTTGTTTGACTCCCGACTCACACCATCGCAACGGACAGCATCCCCCGCGTCTCGGAAATACGCAACAATCGTTTTTCCAAAAGCTGCACTGCCACAGACTTATGTGCGCTGATGCCTGATTCGTCGGCGAATTGACCTCGTGCGACAACGAGAGGGACTGAGAAAGGCGTTGGGATGCTAATACAGTAGCCTTTGGCATTGTTTTGGAGTGTAGGAGGCGGGAGCGTCTATTGGTGTGAAAGCTAAAGAAAAGTTTGTAAAAATCCATTTGTGTGACCCCCTTTCTTTACAAGTATCCCATGTTATAACATGGACACCAGCGGCTATTAATATCAAGCGCCCAGTGTACAAATGTGTTTTTATGGCGAAACTTAGCCGTTGCGGGTGTGTTTTGTAATCCGTACTACTTTTCCAAATCCTTTTGTTTGGGTTCGAGTTGCAGTCATGTGGTTTGTTGTGTGGTTAGATTCACTGCTATCTATGTATTGCGTAACAGAAAGTTGTCGTTTCCACGTGTAATGGTAAGAACATTTAAAAACTGCACAAGGACTGAGATTGGCTGGCAATCAGTTTAGGGTGTACTCCACCTGAAGACGGCTGGGATAGCCTCCAGCATGCCCGCGACCCTCAGGAGAATAAGCGGCTTGGATAATGGATGGATGGATGGACTATGAAAAATGTACGCCTTGGTGTTTGTTACTTTGCCCCCATGCTGCATTTTTTTTTTTATTGAGTTACATGGTGTCTTACCGCTATGATATGCTATTCATGTAGCCGACACAGCTATCACATCCCGCTAATCAACACTGCAATGGAAAGACAAGCCTGATTAGGGTTTAATGACATGGCGAACCAAAGTGAACACTAGCACTTGGTGGAAAGGTGGTTTAAGAGATGAATAAAAACAGATTTCTGTCATTGTGAGGCATCTGAACATGGGGATTGGGTGAAACAAGTCAAGCGTAGTATTAGAAAGCAAGAAATATGTGTGGAGAAAAAAAAACATCGCAGGGGCCCTTCCTGATTAGCAGTGGTGATGAACAATGCCATACGCTACTGCCTGCCAAGTCTCATACAAAGCTGTTTAAGCGCGTGTGTGTGTGTGCGTGTGTGTGCGTGCCTGTGTGCATTGCATTTAGCATGCCAGCCAACAGCTGCTTCATCACCCCTGCCATTCAGCCTTGTGGGAGTAAATGAAGAACAGACTCACTCTGTGTAAGAGAAAGAAATGGATGAACATGCAGCAAGCAGTAAACAAAAAGCAATCAAAGAAGCTTGACCCCTGGACATTGATGACAAGAATCTTGGTTGATAAGGCAGAATCCATTTTCCTCCTCTATGTGATTTGAGCAAAGATGGAGGAGCTTATTCAGCTTAGACTAGAACGATACGACGGAACGGTTGTGGTTTTCACATTTTCACTTGCTATGTGGGTTACTGCTCCAGATTACCACATCACTGAACTAAATACACTCAGACGCTTTCTCGGGTGATGATGGAGGAAAATGGGTCATTAGAGGAGAGGAAAAGCAAATGTGTGCTGTTGAGTCAGTCTGGTGGCAAGTGAAGCGTAGACAGGAGAACGGGAGGTTGTGGGGGTAGCGGGTCATAACCATGGTATTTTGAGGCCCAGCACTGACACAAATCCCCTCTGCACAGAGGAGGCAGTGGCAGCTCCCAGGGTCATGTCAGCATAGCGATGGGCCAACCCCTCCCAGGCTTAGCATGCTGATACCTCCAAATGTCATCTCTAAAGTGCTGGAGAGGTTTATTGCTCTTGAAATACAGCCCAGAATGCACTGGCTGCTGCTCGAGGGGAGAAGGAACACAGAGGGGCCTCCTTGGCCAAATAGTCCTGCTCACTGCCAGTGCACCTCATCCCCTCTCGCCAAAGGACCCCCCCCCCCACACACACACACACACTCATTACACTGCAGGCTGTTCCCAAAACAGGCCCCACAGATTCTCGAGATCACTAATAGAAAACTATGTTTGTCTGTCTCATGGATTTACATATGCATTAGTTCCCCCAGAAATCCATGATTCTGCAGTTGCGTAATCTACCCCCTGATTTCAAAGCCCTCCGCCGAAATCCAAACAGTCCGTAGAACATAGGGCTGTGTGCAAGAATTTTACATGGTAGTTTTCATTCCGGCAGCTAATTTGAATTCTTTGTTAAATCCATTCTTATTATGGACTCGTTCACGTGACAAAATGGAGCTGTGAAACGGAACGCGTCCGTGATGTGACACAAAGCACGGCATTGAGTGACACGCACAAAAGAAATGTCACAGCAACAGTGTTTACAGAAGTAAATATGGTTCAGCGTGTAGGTTCATCTTTTTATTATCTGCTATCTACAGATGAGGGATGTGGGATTGGATAGAACAATTTGGGGGAAATGAAGCTAGGCTTTTTCAAGCTCCCCATTTCACGGAGATGTCTACTAAAGATGACGTCACGCCATTGCAGTGCGTAATAAGTGAACTGTCTGCACGGCTGAATTCCTAGCATTTATTAGCATACTGTATGTAGTGTGTTTCCAATATTAAGGACATGCCTTCCTCTCATATCACTAACCCATAGTTTGGTGAAATGGTTTGCACTTTTTATGTAATGCAAATAAAATGTATTATTAAATAAATATGCCCAAGAGAGACAAAGAGAATATTGATATTTTTGTAATATATATATATATATATATATATATATATATATATATATATATATATATATATATATATATATATATATATATATATATTACAAAAAATAAGCAACATCAATATTCTCTTTGACTCTCTTGGGCATATTTCATAAAATAATTTGCTTTGTAACTGGTCTTTTTATTTTTATTTTTTAATTTTTTTAATGCTTGCAGAAAACCAACTTTCAAGCCGCAGAATCAAGAATCCCCTTCCGCAGAATCATTCTTGTTCCCCTCAGAATCATCACCTTTTCTCTGCAGATATCTCGGGGGACTCATAAATTATCCATTACATCATAGTCTCATGAGGATCACTGCTTTGAACACGAGTTCAAATCTGTTCGCCATTTCAGGGGAGGAGAGGTCAATGTGAAAGAGTTACACTGATAAAAACAGTGTGGATTACTTCTCTTTGTTTTGTTTTTCTGAATCACTTTATTGTGCTAAAAGGAGGAAGTAAAAGTCACCCTTTGGTCAAGTCGTACTCAATGGATCTGTTGACTCCAGTGCACATTTTATGCATTTTAATTGGAAAGGGTACCAACAATCTCACTCAAAATTGCGTCCGATTTTTTGCAGTGAATTACAAAAAGGAGAGAATTTAAAAAAAAAACGTTCTTTTGTTTACAGCTTGTGAGCATGTGGCACTGTACCATACTGTGTTTCTTTTTCTTATTCTATTCATTGCCAGAGTATACACGGTTGTGATGCTGGGTATGTCTCGCACCGTCCCGAATATACACCCGGTGGAGGAAACACAATCCAGATCAGGATTTACTGTTCCAAAGTGGTACAGCGTTGACCGTTGATCCAAATTGAATCGAGTGGTGTAAATGTGGCTTACAGACACTTACGTTTTTTACAGCTCATGTGAAGTCCACCTGTCAGTGACCTCCGTTTTGAACTGACTGCAAAGCATGGTCTGCGCTTGAACAATGTGTGGTGGAAATTGTCTTTCAAATAGTGGTTCAGAAAATTTGTCACACATAATGATTTTCATCTTTTACCATTTGGATAACATAAATGACAAACTTGTGCATCACGAAAATTGCACCTATTTTGCTTTTTGTTGTTTGCAAGTCTCCTCTTGTCAGCCAATCATTTTCCTCATCGCTCTGCAAAAAAATCCATGTACAGTGATCCCTTGCTTATCGCGGTTAATGGGGACCAGAACCGCCCGCGAAAGAGGAAAATCCGCAAAGTAGATACCACCCCCCTGTACAGATACATGTACATGTGTATGAGTATATATAATATTTATAAGGCCAAATTTAATGGTATACACGCATATAGGAGTAAATGTTTGTAGTGATTAACATTACTTAATGCTATATACTAATATATACACAGTATATATATACAGTCAAACCTCAGTTTTCGTCCATAATCCGTTCCAGAAGGCTGTTCGAAAACCGAAACCACACTCTTTAAAAAAAAAAAAAGTTTATTGAACACGTCTGCTCACAATGGAAGGCGACACGAGGAAGCGTCACTTCCTCGTCTACCCGAGGAAGCGTCACTTCGGCGTGTAAGGAAGGCGAGAGCAGTCAAATGGTGCACTTAAGTGCGCTCAGTTTGTTCGAGAACTGAATTTCGGTTGTAATCCGAGGCATAAAAAACTTGAGATTTTTGGTCGAAAACCGATTTGGTCGAGAACAGAGACGTTCGAAAACCGAGGTTTGGCTGTATATGTATACCTGTATAAGATGTATAAATTAGGTTAGTGTATAAATAACAAAATACAGTAAACATAAACATGAAATATACATGTAGTACTGTACATGTTGCTCTGTGACTCGTTTTGCTGACTTTCGCTGCCTCAAGTGGCATTTTCGCTTTTTTTTTTTTTTAATGAATATCTTTGAAATATCCGTGATGAACTGAAACTGCGATAAGTGAACCGCCAAGTAGAGAGGGGTCAATGTAGTCAATATACGGGGGGAAATTCTAACAATCTTTGGTTTCAGGGTTCCTCAGAATGTTTTGTAAATTATTCCAAAGGAGATTTTGATAAATCTGCAGTCTTGATATACTTGAGTCATAAATTTAGTCTTCGGATTGCGTTACAAGAGGTTGCCAGAGTGAGGCCATCGAGACCCGTGCCTTGCACCTCAAATTGGCCTGGAACTCCTTTTTTCCAAGCACGTAAATAGCCTTGAAAACATCAATCATACCCCTGAAGGAATTGTAGTCCTCGCCAGTGTTTGTCATAAGATATCATGTTTACTATATACATGTCAACGGGTGCATGAGCGATGTGTCTTTGGCAGAACCGTCTCTTAATCTCAGCACCATCTCCTTAAAGGAAAACACCAGAGGGTTTGTTTAAACAAAATGGCTGTCGACTTTCCCAGCTGACAAAAAAAAAAAACCTCCCCCTTTTCCAAATTGTTTTCAAGAGCGAACGCGTGTATCACATTCAGATTGAGACAAAAGGTCCCGACGTGTCTGGTTGCCCTTTTTAATGTACTGACGCAAACATGTAAGCACATTCGAATGCATTCTTCTATCCATCAACAGCTGCATGTGGCTGATAATGTTCCAGAAGTGCAAAGCATACTAATGCGCCCTTCTTCTGCCTCTCCTTGGGATGAGAAAATTGACCTTCTCGCAGGCTGTCATTCCTGTCAGTGAAAGAAAGCAACTTCACATTTTACGCCCTATGAGCCAGATTGTAGCCTGCAAACATTTCAGATGGGGCCCAGATGGAGTCCCTGTAAAAGATGTCGGCTTAAAAATAAAACCCTTACTTGGTGTTTGTGTCTGCTAGCCACGTGTAGCCGATTCCTGTCTGACTGAGAACAATGTTTATGTCATTCCTGGTTTTCTTTTCTGTTGTAATACAAGTGACACTCATCATGTTAAACGCGAGACAATGTCTCATTCCCAGTATACAGTGTATATATATATATATATTTTTCCCCCCACTTAAAAAGCAGCTAATTACGTTCTTAATTCATTTATTCATTTCTTTAAAATCAGGGTAGGAGTGTGAGCGTGGCCCTAAGCCCGTAATGTCATTAAAGCCTCTCATTTCGTTCATTCATCTCAGAGGGAGTTCATGTCCAGTGCGAAAATCGCCCTATTAAAGATTTAACGGGCATATATAGGATGGTAAATTGATCCTTTTAGCTAATGCTTTCACATCTTCGGGTTCTTCACATTCATGTTATGGCATGCGTTTCTTATTTGTCCTTGAATTTCTTCGACGTACGATGGCTTCCTGACATTCTGGTTAGAATGATTAGGAGGTGCTGCTTCATTTTATGCACTATACCCAAAAGTGCAGTCGAGAGATCCTTTCAATACAAACTTTAATGAGGTAAAAACTGAATATCTCAAATGCTTCATTTATCAGAGTGAGAGTTTTCAGGGTATCGCACCAGCTGGCTTTCCTTTTTCTTCTGTCGACGACGATTACTATGACTTTGGTCCTCTTGATGGCACTTTATAGTTTATGGTTGGGAATCAAAAATACCTGCCGGTGCTCATCAGTCTTCACATAAGCTGACTTTTAATTCAAACTCTCTTTCCTTCTGTGCGGAGAGGGATGAAAATCCGCTTTGAAATTCGATTTTGACAAAGTCACTCATTAATCCTACTGAATCTTTCTTGAATGTGTGCACAGCAGAGGTCAGCCAGTGAACCTGAAAAACAGACGACCTTCTAGTTTGTCCTCACTGCAACCTTGTGAAAAAGTATTCAGATGGAGGAGCGGTTATGACTGGAACCGCCATCCACCTGTGCAGCTGCACAAAATACTCTTGACTTAATTTTTCGTCTCCTATGAGCCTTTTTTTTTTCTTTTCTCCAACTAATCCCGTATAAGTACGCAAGAGAGTCGGGGGGCCTCCCAAAGGCTGCCATGTGTTGCTCAACAGCACTGAATGGAAATGAGCGCTAAAACGACTGACCATTCCTCTCATTAATGCAGCCTTCACTCAACTGTCTTGGGTGACCCTAATGAGGGTGTCATTAAGTGGGCCAGTGTGCGGCGAAGCAGTTTTAATTGTTTTTATTTTTTGCTGTAAATCTTTCCAACACTTTTGTTCACGTCATAGCAGAAAAAAAACAATCTCAAGTAAATTGAGTAAGTTGAGAAAATTGGACTTTTCCTGTAATAAACCTTGATACTGAATGATTCTTGACATTTTTTTGTTTTTCATTATGTGTTTGATTGTCTCATGTTTTGACACGGTGCCCTAAATTCCGGCACTAGTAAAGGGAGTAGTGATGAAAGAACGGCAAATTAAGCTGACGTTTTTGCTTCCAACACAGACCAAGTATGCGTCGCGTTTTGTGCCTTTGTGCACAAATGTATTATTTCCATCCATGAAAAAAGATCGACTGCCAAGACTGAAGTCGCTTAGGCGAAACAATGAAACAGATGAAAATATGTCATCATTTAACCATTTATAACTTCTGCGCTCAACTTTATTATTTTTGACAAGCAGTCCAAATACACGTCGCAACTTCTTGTTGCCTGACTTGAGTGTCGTGTCCCCCATAGTCATAAAAACCATACCTGATGTTCTTGCAACACCGCTCTCAATCTTTATATGGTATACCCAGCGAATCTTTTTCCAGTGGTTTCTTGTACTTGACGCATGCGCTTGTTTTGCTCCATGGGCCTTTTTGTGCACAAACGGAAAGGAGCACACGTACAACATTTTGGTGGTCTTTTCAAAAGCAGATTTTCAGACTACCGTAAATTCCGGACTATAAGCCGCTACTTTTTTCCCAAACTTTCAACCCTGCGGCTTATACAGTGATGCGGCCAATTTGTGTAATTTTTCTAACGGCCGCCAGGGGCGCTCGAGTAGAAAAGGTAAGAATAAGACCGGTCTTTATGACACTGTTTAATTCCGACACTGAGGACGGTGACTTCGATGGCTTCAGTTCACAGGAGGAAGATGAAGAGGGCTCACCGTGATTTTCTTTCTTTGTAAATATGTTGACATGTTTTAATGTGGGCACATACGGCTTATATACAGGTGCGGCTTGTGTATGTACAAAATTGGCTTTCCTCTAAAAATGTAGTGGGTGCGGCTTATAATCAGGTGCGCTCTATAGTGCGGAAATTACGGTTAATCCTTCTGTGTTCCTCCCTGCGTAGGCGCTGGAAACTATAACGATTATCCCAACAACATTGTTCCCTCGTACCTTAAATTCAAGTTCTTCTGGTTGACAGCACAACCGCCAACACGTTCTCAAGCTGACCAAAAAAAACAAACAAACAAAAAACACTCTAGTAACTGAAAGCCATTGTACCAAATGGCTCAGCGCTACATCCAGTGTTTTACAGGACGCCTTCCCATTATTGTTTCTGCATTCCGACCCTCAGGAATAAGGTGGATAAGCTTCAACTATCGCCTCCCAGTACTCGAGTGGTCGTAAATTAGTGTTTTGAAATAATTTTCTGTCCTGGTTTCGTCAATATCTTAATTGTACTTTGCAAAATTTAAATATGACTGTCATAGTAGAACAGAGCAGTCCATTCAAACTAGAACTTGTTCTTTGGTGCGTTAGGTAATTTGTTTCTTTTTTTTTTTTTACCTTGGCGGTTACCCAATTTTGCCTGTAGCTTTGTGCGCCTGCATTTTGACTTGGTTCAGTGGCCCATTTCCTTCAAAAATATTGAAGCATGCCACATTCAATTGAATCGCTCTTCACATTGCCTTCTTGACAATAAAATCTTAATGCAGCAAATTATTCTCTTGAGTTTGGACTTGGTTTTTTTTTTTGTTTTTTATGGACCTCTCCTCTATTTGGAAACTGGTGTCTCCGCCAGCTGATTTAAGCAGAGAGATGGGATACTTCACACAGGAATGATCACCAGTCTTCACAGGACTGACAAATAGAAACTAGACAACCATTCACCCTCTAACTAAAGCACACTTATGTATGGGCAATGAGATCTTTTTCAAGTTTTCTGGTCATGTTTAAACATGGTCGATATGTTCTTTTCGTAATTGTTTTACAAGATACTTTTGTTTTGCTCCGCTTTGCTTCTTTATGTCACGTAACGGTGTTTATAAAAAAAAATTGGAAAAACTTGTAGGTGTTGTTTCCTTGCTTGTGTGAAGCACATTGAGTAGCCCTGTATATGAAATGTGTGATGTAAATGAAGCTGCCTTGCCTTGCCTATTAACCATAACTAACCCAAAAGTACATCCATATTCAATTAGGGCTGAGCTGGTTGGGTTTGACGGGATGGCTGCCAAGTTACTTAGAAGGCACCGTATTTCGAACAGGTTCCAAGTGTTGCTGAAAAAAGGTTGGAGGGGATTGAAACGGGTTATGGTTCATTATGTGATACTGGGAAAAATGAACAGTTATATATTCAAGAGCTGTTGCCAGACATAATCAAGGATCAGTTGAAAGTTCAAAAGTGACTAATACTGTTATGAATAGCTGACTTTCTGGTTTTGCTGAATTTCCAGAAAATCCCCCAACGATACCAATTTGATCATCAGACACCTATTCCACTAAATGATGAATAATTATTGTTATGTTATACTATATTCATGCCCAGAAGGTAAATGTGGCTGTGACTGTGACTGTGCGAAGGCTTTCCATTTTGTGCAAGATAATTCCGATTGAAAATGTTTTTTTCACCACGGCTTACTGCTTGCTAAATCTAAAAACCCGTCACACTAAAACCCCTCACTTAAAATAGTAAGGCGAGGCTTTAGCTCATCTACTCACTCATTTGCCTTTTCTTTAGTTACGTCCTACCACGACAGCTGCCCGAGCAGTTGGGGGATTCTAGCCAGCTGTTGAAGGCATTTTGGAACAGGTCAAGGATTTTTTGTTTGATGTGCTGAAGTCGAGATATATGATTTTTAAAAACTATTTGATACCCTGTTTAGGCCTTAGTGGAAGAAACTTGCATACTTGTGAAAATACTGGAGAGCGACACGTGCTTTTCGCTTGCTTTTATAGACCAGAGGCAGGAGGTGAGGGGTTTGGGGTTGGGGGGGGGTCATCACTATGGCCCATGTGTTGGAGGGGAAAATATTGCGAGTGGAGAATGGTTCTAAGTTTGAAAAGAAGTGATTATGAAGGAGAGAGGGAAAATGAAGTGAGCAAGAGTGGTTTCCTCAGCTAATAAAATGCTCTGAGGGATGGAAGCTGCCAGCCAGCATTCCTGTGCCATTAGATAAGTTAGCTCGCTGCAGCCCTTAGTTTCTCCGCAGTGCTGAAGTGGCAAACTGAGGTCACCATCACAACAAAAGTGAGGGGGGATGAAGTCTAGTCACAATGTTATTTAGCACCATGGTTTCTCTTCATCATCCCAAGCTGCTTGTCTGGTAATGTACAGTTCAATGAAATAACTGCAGGCCCACAATTGTTTGATTTCATGAAGCGTCTTTGTCAACATTTCTTGACGTAATTGTCACGTTTTATTGGCTTGACAAGCGGTGCCAGATTAAATATACTTGCTTTCACATCTTGGTGTGGAAAAAAAAACATGGCACCTTGAAGTGAGATCTCGGCTGAACTAAGTTTAGATTTGAAATGCAAGGTCAGATATCCGACTCGGAATAGGTCGGATTGTGTCACTCAAGCGGAGCGCTACCAAATTCACACGTGTCAAATATCGGCACGGAAGTGACAGATTGCTGTAATTCCAATGAAGTCAACGTGCTTTTCTTGCACACTTGGGCACCTCCAGCTAAATTCAACTGTTGGCCACCACATTTATTAAACCCAAGAGCTTATCTCGGTTCAAGAAGTAATTCAGAACCAAGTCATAGTCTTTCTAGTGAGGTAGGATAAAGGAATGTCAAAAATGATAAATAATGACTCCCCAGGGAACTGTCCTGGACTGCAAGAAGGTTTATTTGAACGGGAAATGTGCTAAGTGCATTTTCCCTGGTAACCTGAGTGTGATCATTCCCAGAGGGACCTCCTGTCAAGTAATTTGGGAGATTCAGTCATAAATCAGTCCCCAAACCATTACAGTATTAAGAAAGGGCTTTGGCTCATGTGACTGTCTTGAAAACCTCTTTTAAAACCCTCAGCTAAAAGATCCATTCATTGATTTTAAAGCGTTTTCCTACTCACGTGCATTGTAATTTACAAATGTGATATTCTTTATTGAAATATGTTTTTTTTTTCCACAGGGATGTTGGTGGTAAATGTTACTTGGAGAAACAAGACGTATGTGGGCACACTTTTGGACTGCACACGGCATGACTGGGCTCCACCTCGGTAAGAAATGTTCTTCTTATTCATCTGCTTTATTTTTTTGCCTGGTGTAGACAACTTCCGATTTGTTCTCATTTGCACTTAAAATAGCATGTCAAGGGATCTAAAGCATTTGCGGTTACGTTTGGATGACTCAATGCATCCTGTCTACCTTACACCCACTCAGGCTTGCGCTACTTTTCTGTGTGCGGCTTGTTCCCATGTTAAACTGTTAAGCTTCTCTGATTGGACATTGGTAGACTTAATTGTCCTGGAAACGTTTCTCTTTCTGCTTCAATTCTCAAAGGGAAGGCTTTATCAGACTCGAAATACTTCTCATCCAGTGTGTCGGAAAATGAATATTGCCGTGATCGACGAGATACGGGATCGAGTTTCTTCAGTTTGCATAGTGTCAGCCTTTCGTCATGATTAATGCGTCTTCCCTGTTTCAACTGCTTCCCGTGGCAAAAGAGAAAGCAGTTGCCGAGAACTTGTATTGTGTATTCTTCTGCATCTAAGAAAAAAAATAGTTATATATTTAAATAGTTGACCTGAGTATGAGCCTCCACGTTTTCTTGATTGTTGTTCTGGCTGGGCGAGTACACAAAACATTCTTCTTAACTGAGACCATGTCTGAAACACAAAACCGCATTCCACTAAAGTTGGGATGTTCTGCAGGATGTAAATAAAAGCAGAATACAATGAATTGCAAATCCTTTTCAACCTAGGTTCATTTGAATACACGACAAAGATACGTATTAGGGCGACCACGGTTGTCACCAACGGTAGTCGTTATTAGTGGACTAATCGGATCAGATGTAAATTGCATCGTATCATACTAGCCAGCAGCTGCTCTTCTATACCCATCATTTCCTTACAGCTTGAATTCTTTTAAGGTATGTACAAATGATTATGAAAGATATGTAAAGTGATAATACATTAAACATTTATGAAACGTTACAACTTCTAACTGCATTCCTGACATGTTTATAAAGGATGGCGCAACTTTAATTGAAGGTGATACTGTGGCCTGAAAACTGTAAATATTTACTGCATTTTAAAATGGAACCAGAAATCTACAATACGCTATGCAGTATAGCACAAATACATGTACCGTGAAACTATCTATCAATAAAAAATACATACTGTCCGACGTATTTCACTCATCATCAGCCTTTTTTAAAATAGAAGGTAGTGAAATCGGTGAAAGGGGGGTTCTCCCATCTGCGACCCCTTCTCATGGTTCTCACGGTTTCAGATTTTTCCCCAGATGTTTTTTTTTTTGAGTGGTTC
This sequence comes from Hippocampus mohnikei, assembly GCA_026261675.1. Taxonomy (NCBI): domain Eukaryota; kingdom Metazoa; phylum Chordata; class Actinopteri; order Syngnathiformes; family Syngnathidae; genus Hippocampus; species Hippocampus mohnikei. The sequence goes on from JAKGUB010000340.1 coordinate 5,338,615, forward strand.
CTTGCCATCCGGGGGGTTAAGATCAGGGGATGTCGGTAATATTTGTCAACTGTGGGCATGTGAAGCCCTTTGAGGCTTTGTGTTGATTAAACACGATATGAATAAATGTGACTTGACTTGACATTTCCAGCTTGTCTCTCACCATTTCAGTTTGTCTTGCAGGGCTAAGCCCCTGAACAATGATCTCTAAATTGTTTCAAAAACAGACACTGCGCTATATTTTACTGCCATTACTTTAATACATTGCCAAATTGTTCTCGAGGGATTGGCCTCGATTTACCTTTTACAGTCATCACAAAACATTCTTCTGGTTCCAGGTTTTGCGAATCCCCTACAAGCGACTTGGAAATGAGGAACGGCCGTGGCCGAGGTAAACGGATGAGACCAAACAGCAACACCCCGATCAACGAGAACAGCAACTCATCAGACAACAAAGGCGCCACCAACAACAAGACCCGCGCTGCTTCGAACAGTAAGGGCCGAAGGGGCAGCCAGACACCATCGGAGCGCCGCACTCCTCCCAACAGCAACACAGAGGATATTAAGGCCAGTCCCTCCTCAACTGGAAAGCGTAAGGCCAAGCCTGCATCGGACATGGAGCCGAATTCAAGCTCGGAGGACACCAAAGGCAACAAACGCATGCGGACAAACTCCAACAGCGGAGGGGTTGGGCTATCGGGTCTTCTCATTCCTTCGATCAAGACTGAGCCACTTCCACCTCCCCTTGATCGGAGCTGTCCGTCACCTGCTCTGATTGATTGCCCTCATCCCAATTGCAACAAGAGGTATAAGCACATTAACGGACTGAAATACCACCAAGCCCGTGCCCACACGGAGGATGACGTGAAGCTGGAATTAGATGTCGACAGTGAATACGGGGAGGAGTCCACCCTTCACCCTGAACCTGAGAACTGTAACGGTGCATCGATTTCACACAAGGGGTCCTTTTCTCCAGCACGGTCAGTCACACCGAAAGGAAGGAACTTTGAGGTCCAAAGTACTTCGCCATCACCTGGCAAGTTTTGCTCAAAGCAGAGCAAAAAGAAAATGGCTGAAACGGAACCAGAAATAAGTACACCGATGGAAGGCTGTGATGATGGGGCATGTCTTTCTGATGAAGCCAGTAATGATGGCGTCGATGAAAAAAGAGGTTCTGACAAGTCCAAAAAAGCTAACGCAAAGGCTGACAGAATGGGCCAAAAAAATATCAAGTCACCACGAACAATTGCCACTGGCCCCTCGGCTCCGCAACAGATATACTCTTTCCCTGCAGGAAACCCAAATTCTTCACCGGGGCTTACCCCCGTTTTGCAAGGAATCCCCAAAAGCCCCCAAATGAAAGGCACACAGTCCAAAACCCCCGCCATAGGAGATCCTCCCGCAAGCAGCACCAAAGACAAGAAGAAGAAAGACAAGAAGAAAAAGGATGGTGGGAAGGATGCCGACAGCCCCAAGTCGATGGGAAAGGGGGGGAAGCTAGAGGAAGGAAAACCATCATACGCAGAAGTCCCTGAACAAGGAAATAAGGCTGAGGGGCTCCTCAATGGGTCTTCAGACCCTCATCAGAGTCGGCTGGCAAGCATCAAGGCCGAGGCTGACAAGATCTACAGTTTCACAGATAATGCTCCCAGCCCATCCATTGGAGTAGCCAGTCGAATAGATGGCAGTGGAATGCCACAGCCTCTTACACCTCTTCACATGAACCAGAATGGCGCTGACAACTCATCTGTGAAAACTCACAGCCCAGCCTACTCGGACATCTCTGATGCCGGTGAGGATGGTGAAGGCAAGCTAGAGAATGTCAAAAATAGGACAGAAGACCAGGCACTCAGAGAAAGTGTCAAAAAAGCTCTCTTCCCAAACCCGCCACCCAACAAGGAGTCTCCGTACTATACAGGCTATGAGACGTATTACTCGCCCAATTATGTCAACCCCAGTCCTGGTGGAACAAATCCAGCCACACCGGTGACGGAAGGTCAGGTCAAGATCAAAAGAGAGGATGACCAGGATCAGGGTGAGGAGAAAGTCAAGGTTGAGGTTCATGAGGATCGCAAACCTGATATCGCCACTGCCCAGCATCAGCATCAGCATCAGCAGCAGCAGCAGCAGCAACAACAGCAGCCCTCGGTCATTCAACAACGACCCAACGTGTATATGCAACCACTTTACTACAATCAGTATGCCTATGTACCCCCGTATGCGTATCATTCAGATCAGGCGTACCATAACCATTTAATGAATACCAACCCAGCCTATCGACAGCAATTTGAGGAGCGTCAGCGACAAATGGCAGAACAGCACCGTGCCGCTGAGAAAAAGGCGGACATGGCCATGAAAGAAAGAGAAGCTTCCATCAAGGAGGACTGGAAACAAAAGAACGCGATGCAGCCAAACCTCTCGAAAACCTCAAGTCAGTCTGAGACTGGAAAGACACCACAGCCTACCAGTAAATCCAGAGATTCACCCTCTGAAGTTTCATCCAAATCTATGGGAAGCATCAAGGCGGAGGACCTCAAGTCCCAGCAAGTTGAAGGGCTAAAGATGAAGCTGACAGAAGGCGGCCACCATGGGAAGGAGGACTCAAAGCAAGCGCTTGATTCAAGAGCTCAGGCTGGTGCAGAGCAGGCTGTGTGGTACAGACAGGTAAATACAATTCAAGAGTATCATCAGTAGAGCATCAGAATAATGGCATGCGAGTATTTCTGACTATCGCAAACAATATCTTCCTTTTAATCCTCCTCTCACTTTCAATGTCACTCGTATTTGTGTAAGTCTTTTTTTTCTCCCTGCCACGATTCCTGATAAAGAGCCGTTGATCAATGAAATACTGATAAGAATTTTCATTGCTGCTTTGCATTGACTTTTGCATTGGTTGAATGCGGGTGTAAAGAGGGCAAGGATATGACATGGCAACATTTACAGGAGCTGCAGGGAATTTATGTGCTCTTTTGTGTGCACTACATTTTCTTCTTACATCTGAGCACACACTTACGTTGGAATCCTACATGTTTTTTTTTCCGTAAATGCGAAGTCAGATGTTTTTTTCTGGCAGGAGTCTGTTTTGGTGTTGACCATGTAGTTTTCCGCTATTGTTATCATTGTGTTGCTTTTTTCTCTGACCACCAGCAGTACCCTGAGAGCCAGAAGGCTCAAGCGGAAGGTGAACACCAACAACAACAATCTCGGTGGAAAGAGGAACGGGACAGAGAACGGGAACGTGATAGGAAATCAAAGGATGACAGGTGCAGGCCAAAGGACTCTCAGAGCGGGCCTAAGGAGGACGGCAAAGAAATGACTGACCCCAGAATTAATTCTGAGGAACTTCGGACCTTGAGCAAAGACTCTCGTACGAATGCCCACTTGCAGTTCTCATCACCACTAGCGCAGCATCAAGGATACATGCCATACATGCATGGCTACCCCTATGGACAAGGCTATGACCCCAACCACCCTGGTTACAGAGGCATGCCTTCGGTCATGATGCAGAACTACCCAGGTATGACACTACACTATGCTTTTGAGAACATATAAAAACATTACCCAACCAGTTGGGAGCTGGCAAATAACCCATTGTAATCATACTTTATTTTCATCAATCTATTCAGTAGAATAATACAAAAGGAGCCAACCATTGCAATTATGTTTGAAATGATCAATATCCCAAATGTATTTTCTCATCAGCCTGGGTGTCGTGCTCAGCAGTTTTCATGTTGTTTTACTGGTAATTGCAGCCATTCTTGTGAATTGTAAAGCTGCCAGGGCCAGCTTTAATCACGCTGTAATCACTTCATGTTTGCAAAATTCAGAGTGGGAGTGAGTGGTCTCTGCATGGGAGATTTCTGAGAGAAATAAAACTCACTGGCCTCAAAATTCAGTCAGTAAAAAAGAACATCCATTCCTAAATGGGCGTCGAACATGGCATCAAAAGTGATCAGTCTTGCCCTGCCGCTCCAGAGAAATGACAGGAAAATTAATTATCTCAACAACTTAAATCAACTCCTACCTCTTTGACACAGTCATTTGGAGATAGCGAGAGCCACTGTACATTAGACATGGAACGTTTATTGCAATGAAACTTGGTGACAAAAAAGCATTATTACAATGTTGAGATCATTTATTATGTAGATCTCAAAAGTCAAAATCTGGACTCTGTTGTGAAAACAAACACATTTTTATACTAATACGGTTTTAATTTTGCAGGCCACTCCTGTAAAGGCCATCAAGGCAGTGTATTAATGAATTGGTCGCAAACTTTGCTACTGGCCTATCACTGAGTTTTAGTATGAGGGAGTTTGCAAACATGGACTTTGGACCGTAGAGACGGTTAGCTTAGCTGTGAGCTAGCTAGGTAGCTGGTATAACAGAACACAGATGGATTTAAAACTTAACCAAAAGCGAACAAATACATGTACCCTGTGTTCTGCTGTTGGCAAGTGTACTGAGAGGGATCCTGGAGGTTTCACTAAGTTATTTGAAGTTACAGTCATACTTCGGTTTTTGACCATAATCCGTTCCAGAAGGCTGTTCGAAAACCGAAACCACGCTCTTTTTAAAAAGAAAATTTTTATTGAAGACGTCTGCTCACAATAGAACGCTGCACGAGGAAGCGTCACTTCCTCGTGTAAGGAAAGCGGGAGGAGTCAAGTGGCGCATTCAAGTGCGCTCAGTTTGGTCGAGAACCGATTTTCGGTCGGAATCCGAGGCATAAAAACTCGAAATTTTTGGTCGAAAACCGATTTGGTCGAGAACAGAGACGTTCGAACACCGAGGTTTGACTGTATTTTAAAGTAAAGCCGTTGTGTTGGTCGAATATGTACCGTACGTCTGATATGTTTTGAAAAATGCGAATATGCGGCCTGGTGAATCTTTTTGGACAACATATGGCGTACAAATTCACCCCATGAACTAGTCACATCAAATTGAACACTGAACATTTGGAGATGGGACTATTACATTTTTCGGCAAAAGTACAATTAATGTACCGCTGGAATGGATTCGGTGAACCACTGGAATCGACACACACACACACACACACACACACACACACACACACACACACACACACACACACACTACATTAACATGTCCGCCTGACAGTAATGTAATTGACCTGTTATTCTCTTTAAATCCTAAATTAACCCATCCATATTCCTATTCACCTAGGTTCTTACCTTCCTGGAGGTTATCCTTTTTCTCCGTACGGCAGTAAAATAGCTGGAGCTGAAGAGGCCAATGACAAATCCCGCACGAGCCCTACTGTCAACAAAATGGCTACAGACGCCAAAGCTCTAGACATCTTACATCAACACGCCAGCCAATACAAAAGCAAATCTCCGACAGTAGGGGACAAGCCTTCCCTCGACAGAGAGCGGGAGCAGGACAGAGGAGCTGGTGGAGAAAGGGATCGGGAAAGAGATCTAGATCGGCCACGCTCCTCGCCTTCCCAGCGGATCATGCCCTCTCATCACCACCTGGGATACCCCCTGCTGTCAGGGCAGTATGATCTGTCCTACGCCACAGGTCAGTCAGCCCTCACTTGCACCTTCTTCTTCCTTTGAGGTTTATTTACATGACAACAAAGCCTGTCATGATAATTACGACATTACGATAAAATGGACATGGTCGTTTTTGGTTTTTTCCAAACTCGATAAATTGTCACTTATTGTACGTGTGTGTGTGTTTACAAACGTCAACAACAACTTGCGCTGCCTGGTTCACTCTCCGCACATTACTTTGATTGCTGCTGTGTGCGAATTGGCACTCACAGAAACTGGGGATGGAATGGCTTTTTTAATGGATTGTTGCAAATGTTTCGGTTTGGTTGACGTGTCCCATCGGTTCTAGGCAGACGCAACTCCTTCACTCGTTTATTGAGCTGCAGCAGTGTACATTAGTGTTAATAATAACCAATCAGTGACAATGCAGCTGGCGCAACTATGCATTAGGCTAGCAGCTAGCTTAAACAGTGCTCCAATCAGTTAGAAAACAATCTTTGTTGCTCAAAGGTACATATTTTACATGAGAAAAATGTCACAGGTACCCAGCAGTCCTTCTTCTGCCAAATGTAGTGTTATGTTGATTATACGATGGCACGATACATGATATTATGGTCCAGCGTGCTGTCTAAGCTTATAGTTTTTATAGTTATTTTGATGTGTGAGATCGGTGTTTGTGTGGCGGCGACTCTGCCGTCCCAGCCCTCCCGACTCGGGCCTCGAAACCGCGCTGTCATCGGCTTGGGAGCACAGGGTGCAAAGTCAGCGGCTTTCAAGGCTCCGAGGAGTGAGGTTTTAATAACTTGAGAGTTAACACAGCGCAAGCCGGCTCCATTTACATTGGTTTAGCTCTGTTGCTTCAAACGTAGCAGCTGAGCGTTTCACTCTAGGCATGGCTTACATGATTTACACCCAATGCAACCGTTACGCTAACATAAAAGTTTGGTTATTCTTGGTTTGAGTGGTTATGCCTGGAGACTGCTCAATACATGTTGACACAAGTGCAATCAACCATTCAAATAAATGTCAGGGAAACACAAGCAAACTTCACAAACTTATTGAAAATGTCCGTCTCACTTCCTGGATTATATTCGTTTAATAAAAAAAACGACATTGTGTTTACACGTTCAAAGTGCACTTCAGAGCACTTCATTTAAAAAATAATTGCAGATGAAAATGATAACTGCATGAAATAAAATTAATAACTGAAATGTGTTCATCTTTTGCTCCAGAACTTCCACTAGCCAAAAGCTGAGCTGCACAGTATTAGTTTATGGAGCAGACTTGTAAGCTATAGCGTGTGGCCGTTATATTCCCATTAATGAAGTTTACGACCCATTCCTGTCCAAATGTGGTTTTCACACAAATTCACCCCATAATGCATGTTAAATATTTCAATGTACGGGTGGTCCTCATTTTATACCAGAGTTCGCCTTCAGTGGCAGCTACGTAACCCCCTTTTCTACTTAAGTGGGAACGCCCTAACCTTCCCTACGCAGTAATAAAGTCATAATTAGAGTAAATCCTAGAATGAGCAATATGCACAAATGAAAGCAAACATAGTAAGGATGGTGCTAACTGAGCGTCTCCCCTTTTGCGCCGCATGGCCACTTTGATGTGGTGTGTCTGGACCATCGTAAACGGAGAACCCCCACCGCCCCCCCCCCTTTAATTTTTTACTAGCTGTTCGCGACCCACCCAAAATGGCTCAGCGACCCACTTTTACGGCCCAACCCACCAGTTAAGTCACCGCTTTAGACTGTTAAATGACACCAGACAGCCAACTGCATTTCAAACGCCAAAACCTGAATAGGCTAAATGACCGATGACAAAACCTGCTTCAATCACTGCAAGTTTGTCCTCAACAACTATTGTTGCCGGTATGCAAGTAGCAAGCTCCTCCACCCAATTAAAGGTGAGAACGGCAAGCTGAAATAAAGAAAGGAATGCCAAAGAGATGGTGGCTTATTAAGACAAAAATGCACCACCCACATTTCAGCTCCAACAAATGTAGGGGGAAGATCACTCTGACCTTTGCACAGCCAAGAGTAGCTACTAGTTGATGAAATCTTGCTCTGTGAGTTTAGTTCTAGTTTTGACTTGCCTTTGTATTCTTTCCCCTACGTTTGTCTAAAGAAAAATGGAGTCGTTGCAGGTACTCTTTGCTGTGCTCTGCTTGCCTGTCTTATATATATAATATTCAGCGCAGGCAGCCCCTCAGCTCATCCATTTTAAGCAGGTCTTCTAAGGACAAGATCACACTGACGATAATGGAGTTGCAAAATGAGCATGAAAACGGAGGCAGGCTGCACTGACATCTAGTGGAGGCGCTTGCGAATTACAGCTGTAAAACCTAGTTGAGTTGTTGAGAAAAACAAATCGGGATCATTGCCGTGAATGCGACGTGTGAATTGAAAATTGACGAGTTTTTGCTGTGTGTCTTCAACAGGCAAACCTGACCGCCACACCTCAAGCCTGCAAAGGTTCATGTGACTGGCTCACATGAGAAAAGGATGTCCCAGGTGTTCCCTTTTAGACATCAGTTCAATGGTGTTTCTGTGTGCTTAGTTGATCTGCCCGAGTGTTGGCAGCTCGCTCACGTCTTTCTTCCTCACAGAAAGAATCTCAAAGCTTGGACTGAACTAATCCAGGTTCAAAGCCATCACTCTCTCCCTTCACGCAGAGGAAACACCTCGTCCCTCTGATTATCTAGTCTTTGCACTGTCAACAAATACAATGCAAAAATGGACTATTGGACTTTCTCAGATTTTGTTTTGGCTCCATTATTTTTATTTTATTTTTTTTTGTCGTGTACGGAATAATCTAGTCGAGGATTTGGGGGGTTGGGTGACTCGTGGCAAAGGGGAGTCCAATTAAATTAAAGACTTGCAGAGAAAATCTTATTGAGAGGAATTCAACTTTATGTCACCGACATTTTGTATGCCGTGACGCAACGATATATCCGAAACTTGACAAATGTTTGGTTCTGTTTGATTGGGGACAGGGGAATATGGCAACTGCTGCTTTCTTCAGAGACTTAAGAGAGCCCGAGACTGAAGTTTTCATTCTCACTGTCACAATTATTTCCCACCACCTCTAAAATCCTCAGTTACTTCTTTCAGGGATGATGTCGCCATGTTTTTTTGCGAAGGGACCTCATGCACCTCAACCGAGAATAATCAACGTGGTCAGTGTTTGCTTTTGTCAAACTACTCAACTTCAATAGCGGTGGTCTTCTTTGAATGTCTGAATGCTGGTGTCAACGCTGCTTCGCCTCATCATGAAACGGAGAGTGAAGCCACATGAGCTAGGGTGACACATGTCGGGATAATACAAGCTTACGCTGCCTTGATAAGTTTCTGTTCTGCTGTAACATCGACCTTCCATGGATAAATGACACGGTTGAGTCCCAGAACGTGCGCGAAGCATTTCTGCATCCCTGCGGACGTCTGAATCACTATCGATATTCGGACCCCTTGCAGCTCAATGTGTCCCGTCTGTGGCTGATGCGACTTCACTCCTGAGTCATCTCGTTGTCATTATTTTTGGATTGTTTCTTCAAGCAGCTGGGCTTTAGATCAGTCCAAACTTGATACCTTGGTCAGCTGCTATCTGGGATGTAACATCAACATCTGGCACATACTCGTCAGTGCAAAAAGACGAATACGAAACATACATCATGCACAGTCCGTGGTGGGTGAATTCAATAAATATATCCACAATGTCCTCTTATTCGTGTGTTCGCATACGTGGTGCTGCCGTGTAAATCCAACGTTTGCCATCAAGTCACGCCCCAAAACTAGAACCGGATACCGTACGCCGCGTACAAATGTGTATTTGTCTGAACAGTTGGCTGGGTGAGAAGAGCGTGTCTGGGACTCCGTTGTCACCAAATACAATCACATTTTTAGCAGTCCTTTGTGTTTGTTTAGCATTGTTGCCCAGCCCGGAGTTCGGATTTGACAGCAGCTCGCAATCCTACACGTTCTTGGCCTTTCCCCGAGTCCATCCCAGCCATTGAGCAAAATCGCATCTCCTTGACGAACGTGCATTTTAAAGGTGACGAATGACTGAATCAAGATGAATGTGATGGTGTTTGATTAGTATTTAATCTGTAAAGGTAATCTAGGCAGCTTCGATGTTGTCATTCAAGTCAGTGAGGTTTTAGTACCAGCAGACTGCATACATACAGTATAGTTTTATCCAACAATGGTTGTGACAAGTGCATTTGTTCGCTCACAGAGTAGTACTATTATCTCAGTAGTCGGCAAAGCCCAGTGAAAAATCGAAACTATATTCTCAAAGTGTATGAAAAGCCAGAAAAAAAGTTTGTTTGCTTTCAACATTAATGGAACGTGCTTGGCTCTTGTGTTTTGTTTCAATGGTGCAGAGTATATTTATTGGCCAGCAGTCGGTGCCTAGTTGAACATTCTTATGTGAAAACACGGAGACGCTCGCTCGTTTTGTCCTTTCCTGACCCCGATTTTTGTCGTACAAAGACACCCCCCCTCACCCACCACCACCCCCTCAAAGTACCCACAGAGGTGCTTGCAAGGATGTTTACAGTGTCTTCTTCTTGTGTGAGACATTCAGAACTCTCGCCCTCCCCCACCTCCTCTCCTCTTTTCTCCCTTCAGGAGTTTGTGAAAAGTGTACATTACCATGTTTCTTTTTTTTTTTTTATACAATACTCTGTAACTTGCCTTTGTAAATTTGGGCTGGAAAAAAAAATAAATCTTTTTATGAGACAATCTGTCCTGGTAACTGCTCCCTCTCTTAAGCTTTCCTCACTATCAGAGCATCTGTAATAGCCAACAACGCACCGGATCCTCCAAAGTGGTACGATTCTCTGGGCCCATCATAAAATGATGTTACGATGTCACATGATTCGCCATCACATTTCCTGAGACGTCAGCTTGCTTTTCATCCATATTCTTTTCATTTTGCAGAACAAGGACAATATTTTAAATTCGACACAAGCCTATTGCTGTCTTGAGTCATGGCGAGCAGCTGGGACCGTGATCCAGCTCACCCGCAAACCAAATGAGGACAAGAGAAGCAGAAAAAAAAAAAAAACAGGAGTCCTCATGAATTCAGCGATTTGCAAGATGTGGCAGAATATTTTTGCAAACACCTGCTTTTTAAAGCTAAAGTAGGATTTTCAAACTGTTTCCAGCACACGACAAATGCGATATGAAAAAGGGTGAAGAAATGAAACCAAAAATCAGTTTGCCAAGAATGTGCACAATGACATCTTTGACTGACCTTTGTTCATCTGTCAGTGACGCTGTCATTCATGTAACAAAGTTGTTTTGTACCCCAAAATGCGTTCACCATTATTTAAGCATCTCGACTTTTTGTTTAGCGGTGACATCATGTTTCCATTTTTCAAATGTCAAATGCGTGCCTTGCCTCTATAAAGGCTAGCAAACACTGGAGAATGTGTTGTCTTTCAGGGTTAGTGAACATGTTGATCAATTAACCGTTTGTCAAAGTAGTACCATTTGTCACTGTGTGTTTGGACACAGTACATGATTTGTATGTGCCGCCGGTTCTGGCTGTCGGCTGTGTGCATTCGCATAATGCGACATCAGTGACAGAGAGCCATTAGGCTGCCCACGATTTTGTTGAGTGTAAATGCGGAATGTGATTATCCTCTGTGCTCTGGGCTCAGGAGAGGGAGGGCTCGCCCGGGAGGGAAGGAGAGGAGGGCTTAAGAAACCAACGTGCTGAGCCAATGGCTTTTCCCCATAAAGCAGCTGGCCACCATCAGGACGGGACGGGCCGCTCGCTCCGAGGGAGGATACCTTGCCGGATACGGAGGCCGTCTCCCAGGAGGTGTTCATGGGATGCACTATCTACGCAGCCAGCCCTAAGGCCTTGCCTGCAGACGAGGTGGCCGGCCAGGACACGTACTGCCGCCACCTTCATGGGAACTGCAGTCAGAGGATCGCCAGGTAAGCCACACGCGAAGTACAACGTATTGGATCACGTGCTACATCCGCTGAAGTGGCAGCAAGTTGGTTTTTCCTACCTGAGGGCTCCTCTTCCACCTGGACCAATCATGGAGAACTAACTAGCATTGAGCAACAGCTGATGCTGTGCCTCATGTTTAGTTAGAGCGGGAATCTCGAACTTTGAAAAATTATATTCTGATATTTTATGGTGATGATATCAAGATACTGTAATTGATTATGCAATGTTCTATGTAACAATATTGCAGGGTAACAATATTTGTATAAAATACGCAATCACTCAACATAAAAATGTGAGCTGATGAAGGTGAATTTACTTATTCATTATGAACAGCAAAAATCTGTTTCAAGCATGTTCAATAACACCGGTCAACAGCGAATTTTAATCACAGACGGCTTAATGTGTGCCTAAATTTATTTCGGCAGCTGATTTAAAAATTTTTTTTTTTTTGTCTTGCACATCAGGTTATGAAGATGCTTTCATGTATTGTTTTAAAGTTTGACCTCTAACAGCTTCTTCAACACTGATTTTACCATGTGTTTTAATTTATAGCTACAGCGAAACCGAAGGAAAATCCACCCATTGTCCTAAATATCACTAAATGTATTACTCAATTTTATATACGTATATATATATATATATATATATATATACTAATATTTCATTCTATTATTGTTATCATGAAAACCTAATGGGTTCGAGAGAAAAAAAGGGCACATTCAGCGCAACCCTCCAAAATTAATGTGGTAAAGTGTAGTTTTACTTTATTTTTTTTGAAATCTAGTAAAACTTTATAAAGCAGTGTAATTAATATTGATGTAATACATGGGGAAAATATCGTTGACGTTCTGTGAAAAACGCACATTTCCATTGTTATCATTTAAAGATTTTGGAAGTGTTTTTCACAAGACTGCAACGATATACAGGTAGATTTTAATTTTTTTTAAATGGAAGACTCTAAATTGACAGACATAGAAACATTTATAACGTGTACGTGTATCAAAAATGAATCTACCTGTATATCATTACTGCCCTGGGAAAAATATATACTTATGTAGATAGGAATATACTGTAAACATACGCGTGTGTGTGTGTGTGTATAAAAATGAATATGCCTTTATATCGTTGATCTCCTGTGAAAAACGCGTACGTTTATTTTTGTCATTTTCAAAAATATATACAGTACTAAATATAAGTGTGTGTGTATGTGTGTGTGTGTATGTTTCACAGGACAGCAACCATATACAGGTCAAATGATCAGTCTGGGAAATCGTTTAGACATCCGATTATCGGGCCATTGCTGATTTTCATCAGGAGTGCGTGGGGGCGGGGGGAACATTTTTCCCGATTGTGGTAAGCAAAGTATTAAATACATGTATTGGATGAGGGAGATTGTTAAAGACAGGAATAACTCTCGAATTGGTGTTTCTGGGTGTTATGACGGAACATGCATGTGAAATTGTTAACCAGCGAGTGTTTGGAGTGACATGTGAGATCTTGCAGCAGTGAATTAAGCGAGTTATCCTGGGCGTCCGTGGCGTGGAAATAGAAATCGGCACTTAGTTGTAATCCCCTCGCAGAGCGCACAGAGCCTGGTGAGGCCACACTGGGCTCTTGGTAAGCTCAGCCCACCTTCTCGCCACAACCCGACGCTCTTGAGAGGAGCTTGAAAGTGTATTGAGCGCTCGTCCTGCTAGCGTTAGCTTGGCGGATTTAGTGACAGTCGTGAAGATTGTCGCGGTCATTCGCAGACAAAGACGAGACAATGCCTCCATGGAGGAATGCGGCGCGCGCCTGAATATTATTTTGGAGTCGACAAAATTACGACACAACCTTAAAACGACGTTGCAGCCAGTTTGGGAGCTACAGGTAGGCGACATCGAGGATTGGTAAAATTGCCACAGAGAGAAAATCATTTCCGGCTCTATATCAAAATAAAATTATGTCGATACTTGGTTTATGGACGTGAAAACTGTTTCGGTTGCACATTTTGCTCCTCTCAGTGTGGTAAACCCAGATAGTTTTCCTTCATACACGCTTTATTGTAAACCGCGAGGAAATATGAACATTTATTATTTGTAAGATCTGAGGAAATACTTTATTTTGAATATCAAATGGCCGTGTTGAGATCACAGGCACACTTTGTCTTACAATGGAAAATGTTCCGCTAATGAAAAGGACAAGTGCCTTCTATTTGTACTTTGCAGAATTTAAATGTCGTAAACTGTTACGTTCAGTGACACTCTCTCGATATTTGTCAAACAAACATAACAACAAAAAGCCATGGCAGTGAACCTCGTTTATTTTATACTTAAGATTCAGCTCTGTAGTAATGCCCTTGTAAATACAGCAACGGACTTATTTTTGTTTGTTTGCTTTTAACTACACTCGACAACCTATAACATTCCATTTGAACTCAATTACGTCGTTTTTTACATCGGGGAACGTTTTTGGGTTTAAAGTACTAAACAGTCCTTGTTGTGGGAGACATTTGAAGCTTTGTGTGAGATTTACAAATACACTTGTCTTCAAAGTTTGTTTTGAGGTGCTTGCACAATGGGGAGGTTATTTCAGGAGGTCTCAAGCCGTGCACATATCACTGAGTCCAAAGGCTGAACACTCATCCGTGAAATGAAGAATAGAGTGCTTTTGTAAACAGTCGTAACTGCACAAGTGATCACTGCTATTAGTAATACCCCTGCCCCAAAAAGGTTAAAATCTGACTGCAATCATATTTCGTACTGAAAGAACAGGCAGAGAAATTAACTTTTTGAAACTTTTTTGCCTTGCACTTCTGGGATGAATACAAATCTCTAGAGGGCCACACGCCCAACACAAACAACTCATATTGCTTTCACTGATTTTGCTCTGTTCAAAAATAAAATCCCACACATTTTAAATGCAGACTGTTAATGTTTACTGAATGTTCCTAGTGTTTATTTGGCCAGACGGGCAACTATTTCTGTCCAGAGTGAACATACACAAACATGTTGATGGAGGGGCCATTTAATAGTGTTTCTATGCCTCTGTGAAAGAACTCAGAGAGATTTTCTTGTCAAGTAGTGCATTGGCCAGCAGCATTAACGAGATTACAGTTAACTGGATTGAAGGATGCCTTGTGACAGCACAAAGCAGTTTGTCTACACTGACAATGAGGAGAGGTGGAAACCTTTCACTGAACATTAGTGTCAAACATGTTTAACTGCGCAGAATGGCATTTGGAACCCAACAGGCCATGGCTGTCATGACATAAATGCCCAGATTTTAAAAAAACAAACAAAAGATCTTGAATGGGCTGGTGTTGCATGAAAAATTATGATGTGACATTTTTCTCCGACTTCATGTGTACTTTAACCAAGAAGTAAAGTGACCTTTTATAGTCATGGATTTAGTGTGTTTGTCCCACTTGAGTTGAGGCCTAACCCAGCTGACTTGGAGTGAGGTGTGACAAACATCCACCCTCATATTCAGACCAATGGCCAATATTGAGTTTTCGAGTAACCTAGGAAGTCGAGAACCTGGACAAAATCCTCCACACAAGAAGTCCACACAAGAAGGCCGAAGCCGGAATCAAACCCTGCACCGTGAGGCCGCCGTGCTAACCAGTCGACCGCCGGGCCGCCCTCAGCGGAACACTCTTTGCCTTAAATAACACACAGAAACCCTAGATCACCCCCTAAGGCCGGTTGTTATCGAAGACTGAATTACAATATTACATATTATTACAAGACAGACATGCAAACCACGAGTGTACTATGCTATCAAGTGAGCGGCTTATCAGTATTACAGAGTGTTGGGCATAAATAGGAGTATTATAATGAAGAATGTGATCATTAATTCTGAATTATTCTTCAAAACTGCAACTGAGTAATTTGGTGTTTTCTTAAAAGATTTGAAAGGATTGTGATTTTTATCACGAGGAAAGAAAACTGAGCATTTTCTTTGGCTGTTTAGAAATTCCTCAGAGGAAAGTATAGATGTGCATGATTATTGATCATTGATGAAATGATGACTTCTCCGAGTGTGTGGGCAAAACAGCACAATGTTGGCCCTGCAGTACGTTTAATCTCGACACTACTAACCTGACTTTCTGGTTTGTCCACAAATGCATCAGGAAAAAGACGGACAAATATTTGGAAACGGATTAGTAATTACACAAATGTTAGGCTAATCAAATCAACACTTACATAAGTTGCATAAAAGCAACAGAGAAAGCCAAATACTGAATGCCCAGAGGGCACATTTCACGATGCTGGCTTAACTGAGGTGTTGTAAATTTGCTGATGTTATACATGACATCGTGCCTGATGTACAACTCAGACAGTTGTGGCAGTGAATGACAGTTTCATTCATGAAGAAAATCTCTTTGTAATGCTTTCTCTTTTTAAGATCTTCAGGTGCCACCATTTTTTTTACAAACTTCCCAATACTTTGAAACTGCGCATACCTTTTCGTCTCTGAGTCTTCATTTTTAAACCACTGATTTGTTGCATCTTGTTCCTCTAAGCTACATCCTGTTAAGGAAGTTGAGAACAAATGCTTTTGAACATTGTTTTCAAATGAACAGTCAGATCAACTCAGACATCCCTTAACTATTAGCTTGAAATGTCCACAAACGCTTCTCTTATCTAATTACAACAGGCCCTTCACCACTACTTGCCCCCCCTCTGTGAACCCCTTTGTGATCACAGATAACCAGTCAGATGGAACCTTTCAAAGCAGGAAGCAAAGTTGTTTGAACAAGCCGGTGGCTGACGTGAAGCTTCTGGCCAATTAGAGATAATCCGTCGGAAAGTGCGTACGTGAGCCTCTTTCCATCAGCACCTGTAATTATTCAGGGCAGGTGCTAACAGCCTCCACACTCCCATGGGACATTATGGTAAAGCACGGCTGTGTTTATGTCTGTGCGTGTGTGTTAGTGCTGAGCATCTGCGATATAGCCAGAGCACACTCTGTAAAAATACAGTTTTATGAGTAATTTCCCTCTCTCTCTCTCTCTCTCTCTCTCTCTCTCTCTCTCTAAGGGGCGTGGCTTAGTCAATGACATCAGGAGCTGGAGTCAGGTTGGCCAGTTAGCATGCGCTTGAGAGTCTGGACATGAGTTTTGGCTTACAGCAGCTCCTTCCAAGTGTTCTCATTTTGTCTTTGTGTGTTTGACTTTCTAGTTCCGTTCAGTAAACAGCTGAAAGTGACTGTGACTATAGTTAGTCCATGGAAATTTTTACACGAGCATACATGCTCCATCAATACAAAGCAAAAATCGACCAAAATTCCAAAGTTGGGTCATCCTAAATAGGGACGATTAATTGGGTAGCTTTTTTTAAACCGCCAAAAAAAAAAACAGCTGATACTTTGTCATACAAAGACACATTAAAAAATAAGCCAAAAAATGAACCCATAAACAAAAAAACAGCAAAAAAAAATATTTCTCTCTGTTGTAAAGTTAAACAAATACTAAAGAACAAATTAATGTAACAATCAAATGTTCTGCCTGCATTAAAAAGTTATTTTATTCACTTTATATATTTTTATAAATGAAGCTGCAGATTACTCCATTGTTGGAATTTTATTCTGCCAAAATAGTGGAATTGGCCGGAAAAAAAAAAAAAAAGCATATCGGTCGGGCCCTACTAGTCAAGGTACAACTGTACAGAGTTTCCTTGGATGATTATCTCTTTGACTCACATCCATGCCTGTGTCATTTAAATGGTTTTTGAACTACATGGAGCCATTTGACCTTTTTTGTTGTTGTTTTTACATTTTGCAGAGTACATCATTTGAATGTACCATAAGACCTTTAGAATTGCATCACCGCCATGTTGATTTAAAAGGCAGAGTCCATGTGTTTGCCCCAAAAACACTTTCGTTCAGCCCTGAGAAAGGTTTACCTGCAGACAGAAAACAAACAGGACAGTGTGGATGAGAGCGGAGCAAAGTGGATGGCCTCTGCGCACTCATTTGTGTTGTGTTTTTGTGTTCAGGGCCAGAAGCATGACTGAGCAGCAGGAGCACTCCGAAGAAACAGGTCTATTGACTACACAGGACCTGGACACCTCCAAGGATGAAGATGCACATGGACACCTCAGGCAATTTTCTATCACGCACGCACGCGCGCACACACACACACACACACACACACACACACACACACACACACACACACACACACAAAATGGTCTACAAACGCAGACACATTTTCCAACACCATCTGCAAACTTTCTTGTCTTTATAAGCACGACAGTATCTCATTGAGGTGATAGACCAGCTATAGCATTAATGTAAGGTGCCGCTGCAAATTGTAACCTTTATGCAAGATAATAATGTTCATTTTGATTGACATCATTTCAGATCATTTTTTTAAACACTATGTTTAAGACCGTGGTTGGAGTCTGCAGTGGTTTAGTACTGCATTCATTCACTTCGACTGAGAGTTGTTGCTGATATTCTCATTTTGCCTATTTTTAATTCTTTTTTCCCCATTCAAAGTTGGTGCAACTTAAAGCAGCAGACATTACCATCTATGCCAAAACCAGCGGGTAATCGGGCCTTCAACAAAGAAAGCTCAGCCAAAATGGCGGAAGAAGTTTGTCAAAGCTCATTAGCATGAAATATAGGAACCTTACTTGGCCATGTCTTGAGGATCAAGCACACACACCTTCGCCAAACTGTTCTGATACGCATATCTAGAAATTCTTACGGTGCATTTCATGAAAATTGGAAAGTTAAGAGTCAGACAAAACAGTGCTTGCCCACAGCACTCATTTCATAATATGTGGCTTCATTAATTTACCAACGTATTGAAACAGCTCTAAGTATGTCAATTTAATAGCTCAATAAACTGCACTATTTTCTGGATTTTGAATATTGGCATTGAATGACCCCAGCAGTTGGAACAAACAAATATCTGCTAAATGTATGGTTGCATGATGTAAATATTGCGTGCGCTGCTTTGCCAGTAAAATGATCTGAAAGCAAGTGATCATGTTGGTGTGTGTAACGACAGGGTGGCTGTTTGTGTTATATAAGAAGGATTGCAGGCAGGAGCCACGTAATCCTGCCGAAGCTACTCTGGGATTGAGCGCAAAAGCATGTCGTGTGTTGGACTCAAGTGAAAGGGAGGAAGATGAACACTTCCAGTTTACCTGCTGCCAGTCACAGTAGTGCATTAAATCGATGGATGGATGGATGGATTCTCTCTCTCTCTCTCTCATCTCTATTGATTGTTTATTTATGTATGTTTTTATTTATGGGGAGGGGGGGTGCCGGTACAGGTTCTGCTATATTTGGTCTTGATTTTTGTCAAATAAATGCCCCCCCCAAATGGGAAATACTTTGGGGCGACTAATTGATGAATTTTGTATTTTTAAGTGTTTATTTATTCAAACATTTTTTTTAGTTATGATTTTTAAGCAATCTGCTGTGTGCTGCTGACCATCTGAATTTCCTGTATAGCAATCTTTAAAGGACGGCTTCATTAGTTTTGTGCTTCATTAATAATGTGCGGCTTGACTGGACGTAATTAATTAGTTTAGGTTGTAGAAAGGCATAAAAGCTAGAAAATACGCTATGTTGATTAATTTCCCTTTTATGACAACGTTTTCAACACACAGATATGTCCATGTTGGGTGCAATGAAACGTAATGTGTGCAATTTCCTGTTGGAAAATAGAAACAAATTGGGCAACGAGGAGGACACAAAGAAAAGCAATGTCAAAATGCATAGCAAAATTTTGCAAGAGGCCGACTCGAAACAGCGAACAAGGTGCACACTGGCATGTTATTCCACAATTTCAAGTGTGCTTGAGCAAGTTTTGTCAAACCCCAAGAGGAGAGATAGCCATGCACACATGTGCGGTGAACATTTCAGCTGAAAAGGAGTCATTCATACTTTGAGATGAGACACACCAGGCAGGTGACATTAAAAACCAACACCACGCCGAGTATTTTCAACAAGCAAGCAGTAGATGTGCTTAATTTGCCGCTGAATTGCAGATGAAACAAACTTTGAATGAGAATAATAATGATAACAATAATAAAAGATATATCGCAAGAGCAGTGATCGCAAGCTGCAATTGCAGACTGCTGACCGCTAACAACTTCCGGTGATCCAGGTCACTCGCCACCTTAGGTTAAAGGTGACCTGCTTTTTTATTTTCTTTTTTGAACTACTTTTTTTGTGAAAGTGAAACTGCTAGGGTGCAATGTGCACCGACACAAAAAATTGACAATATTAATAACACGCACACAGTCCCATTTCCCTCGCCACCCCTCACAATCCATTTGGGACCAGTCTGCGGACTACCGGTCAATCGCGATGGACTGGTTGGGCGCACCTGGCTCTAGTCCATCATTCACACATGTGACAGTTGTCTAGTGACATGTTTCATCAAGTTATTCAATATACATGAAAATAAAGTTCTCAAATGAATTGTGGACAAGATGTGAACTTTTTATTGCTTCAATTGGTGTTCATAGAGGATCTTCACAATGTTGATCATTTTTGCACAAGTTCCTATGAAATGCTCCGTGAATCTATCCGTGTTATTAAGATGTCTGAAAAAACATCGTTGGTGGAATAATGATGCGATTGCTGACTATTACTGTTAGTATAGAGTATGTGATTACCCAGCGTCATTGGTTTTGTGGTGGAGTATTTCTGTTGCTTTGTTCCTTCCTGCTTGAGGCTGGAGCTGCAACCTTTGGTCTGTCTTGTTGTACTTCGCAGGTGATTGGTGAGAGTGTATAAAATGGCGTGCTAAAACTGTTCTTCCTCTTCCTCCGGCCATCGTCTTAACTGCACTGTGCGCCTTGGTTCTGTGTCAATGCAATCGTTTTGCCTGTGAGTGCAGCTTAGAACCATGTTGAACAAAAGTATATGTCCTAATAAAGTACAGTTGTCCATATCTGGTCCAGCCCTCAACTCTGAGCCTAATGCTGCCTTAACTATGGAGAGTTTTGCTTTGGACTGCCCTTCGTAGCCTTGGTCATCCTTGGCAGCGGGGAAAGAAGGGACGACATTCATGCTACGTGGTGGTTCCCTTTGCCAGTCGTAACACGACAAATATCATCTGATGTACGGTAATGAAATCAGTCTAACATTTTATCATGACTTTTTAATCGTAAAATGTATTTACACTCTGGGCATAAAATACGTTACTGCGTAGGATTCTCAAGATCAGGAACCCTGAGTGAAAAGTAAAACCATTTCTGACAACACCAACTCCTCTTGTGACTAGTTCAAATACATTGAGCGCAAGCACTAACCTCTTCTCACATTATGTACCAGTCGCTTTTTGATGATTCATCCATTGATCCGTTTTCTATCCACGGGTAAGCTGGAGCCTATCCTAGCTGACTTAAGGCAAAAGTTGGAGTATCCCCTGGACTGGTCTGGAGGCCAGCAAATTGCAAGAGGGTATTTCATGATTCAGCAGCACATTATTATTCTCCCTATGCAGCGTCCCTGGCCACTCTCCCCTTTGTGTGTTGATTCTTCCCGTATTCTGCTGCTGGATCGGGAATGGAGAGAAACCAGATGTCCCGATTCAGATATCTGAGAAAAAAACCCCAAAGCTGATTGCTTGATTGACGTGATGTGACATGTGACGTACAACTTCAGGAGTTTTGCCCAGTTATTCATGTGTGATTCTCTCCTTTAAATACTTATTCAGTTCCTACTTATACTGATCAATTAAATCCACAGTCAATGAATCAACGTTTGTAAAATGGCCATCATGAGTTTGCTTAAAATGCATATCCTAAAAACCTGGGATGTGTTTAAAATGCCGGCAAAATTATACTGAAGAAAATATAAATAAAATATAAATACAACAAATGCTCCCATTTTTAATGAGTTCAACTCTAAGATGGACCACATTTTCAATGTACACAAAAAGCCTCTTCATTGCTCACAAATCTGTCCAAATCTTTGGAAGCTCTTTTCCTTTGCTGAGTTAAAGCATCCCCCCCTCACGGCTGTGGGCATATTGAGATGCTGATCAGAGAGCACGATTGTGGCACAGGCATGCCTGAGTCCACATTTAAATGTGCACTACATCACAGTGCCACAGATGTCCGAAGTTTTGAGTGAGAGAGGAATCCCTCTGAGAGCTGTAATGTCACGCCAAAACTGCGATGAGAAACATTCTAACCACAATTCCGCCGAGCTTCCCTGATCCGCTGCCATGCTTTTAACACCAGACAGGGCCTCTAAAGATGCAAGGCTGTTTTGTGGACTGTACTGTTCAGCGGTCACTTTGCTACTTCCTGCAGGGAAGAATAATGGTCTCTGAGACAAAGATGTAAACGCAGTTGAAGTGTCAAAGAGCAGCGTGTTGCCAGATGCTGTGCCTGCTGTGTGTGCCTGTGCATAAGCGTGCGTGTGTCCATGTGGAGTTGAATCAGGCTGTTGTTTACAGCAGGACGGGACAGCTGTGACATCAGTGCCTGCTGAGCCGGATGTGCTTGACATCATTCCCACAGTTTTAATCTCAAATTTGACATGTAATCAAACAAAATAGGTGGGGTTTTTTTTGTTTAGGTTTTTTGTCCAACTGTGTAGTCTGGGAGACAGCATAAGAATATGTCTTCACATGGCACAAGAATGCAACGTTCTGCTACCACAGTGCGAACTGTTTTTCACATGATTGTTTTTGCCATCTACACATCCATCCGTCTTCTAATCCGTTTATCCACGCCAGGGCGTGCTGGAGCCTATCTTCACTGTCTTCGGGCAGTAGACGGCGTACAGCCTAAACTGGTTTCCAGCCAATCGCAGGGCACACATAGACGAACAACCATGCGCGCCCACAATCACACCGAGGGACAATTAAGAGTGTTCCATTAGCCCGCCATGCATGTTTTGGGAATGTAGGAGGAAGCCGAAGTAACCCAAAACCCATGCAGGCATGGGGGAGAACGTGCAAACTCCACTCAGGCGTCGGAATCGAACCTTGCACCTCTGCACGGTGAGGCGGAGGAGCTAACCAGTCACCCCGCCATGCCGCCCTGATTGTTTCATAGTTATCATAACTGTCATAATTTACTTTGGCTTCTCTACTGCGTTAGCATAGGTTATTGATTGTTCCAATGTAAGATGCATTTGGGAATGGCGAAGTAAAACACTGGGGACCCTCTGTAGACGTAGTATGTTTTTTTTTTTGTAATTGTTTCACCACCGACTGTATTTGGTCACTAGTGGACTGTAACCACAAAAGATATGAAATTACCTTTCCCACCCAGATCTATCACTGAATCACCCCCTGCCCCACCTCACCTAAAACAAATGTAATTTGTGAGTGAAGCATAAGCAATCTCATCACGAACAACATTCAGTGGCTTATCCTTGATAAAGTCGTGATGTTGTGTTCATTGTGTTGTGAAGACAGAGCGCATGCTACTCTCACTGCCTGCTGCATGCAGCCTATAAATAGTATAGCCATGCGCTCCAAGGTGGGGATGAGCGAGTGATTAATAAAAAGACAGGCGGCGCCCCTGCAGGGACTCACCATGCATCTCTCCGTGCTCACCTTCCACCCGCCTCACTCTTCCACTTGAAGCACGTCTTCATCAATAATACTGCTGATGCAAAGAGACACGAGGTCTGAAGGGACCCGTGCTATGATCGGATTTGCAACGTCAGGGTCACACTTGGATGGGCGGTTGTAAAAGACCCTGGAGTGAATCCCTTTATTTTGGGACTTCAGTCAACAGCTTTTAACATGCTCTAGGATGCAATAAATCATGTCGCTAAAGTGGAAGTGTACGTCTCTTGAGACCAATTTCGAACTCCATTGCAGACAATGACAACTGCAATGAACGTAAACCAAACACCGGATATGTCTTTGTAAGTATTAAACTGCCTCCGTGTGCCCGCTCAGTGCCTCAGGCTGTGAGGCAGAATACTGAAACTAATTACCAACTCTAAGGCTCTAAAATTGAATCCTAATTTAGAAAGGGAACACTTCCCACCGGCAGCAGGTGTAATTGTGGACTCCAACGTAACAATCGAGCCGCAGGAGGAGGGGAAAATTAGCACCGGCATCTTGGAGACAACTGGAAGCACTCATGCCTTGGAAAGATTTTAAGTAGATAAGACGTGATGTGGAAAGTTAGCTGGGACTTTTAACATCAGCCGCTTTCAATTTAGCTTCTTGTTAGATTAGCATAGAGGCATTACCAAAGAAGCTGGGATACACTCCAACAAGTGGCAGAGCAGCATGTCCAAATTGCTTTAACTCATGCGTTATATGTCATGCAGAAGAGTAGAATAATAGTCATTATTTAAGTAAATGACTATTGGTGAAAAATTTGGTTTTGGCATGTTTTGTCACTTGTTTTAATACATACTGCAGTAGTAATTAAACAAATTGTATGGAAAAGCATGGCGGATGATTTTCTTAAGATTATATAACCCCAAAATTGTGTGTGTGTGTGTGTGTGTGTGTGTGTGTGTGTGTGTGTGTGTGTGTGTGTGTGTGTGTGTGTGTGTGTGTGTGTGTGTGTGTGTGTGTGTGTGTGTGTGTGTGTGTGTGTGTGTGTGTGTGTGTGTGTGTGTGTGTGTGTGTGTGTGTGTGTGTGTGTGCGTGTGTGTAGGGATGGGTATCGAGAACATTTCATTGATACTACGACTGTGAATTTGAATTTGTACAAGTTGCACCTCAGTTTAAGTGACAGGACCCGGCAACCTGTGAACAAAATATATTACCGGTGCAAGTTCATCAAAATAATGTATGTACAATACAGTAATGTCTATACGCCGACTTTATTTAATTATATGCAGGTCCTCGGTTTAATATCTCTTAGAAATTGTTAAATCAGCATGGCATCAAGTCATAATAGGCGCAATTGGTTTGTATGTACTGAATACTCGCCTAAAATAAAACGTTGGGCCTTCTCAACAAGAAGCACATGGAGAAGAACACGATGTATACGACAACGTTAGATCATGTCATTATTATTATTATTACTATTCAGCACTTACCAAGGAGCTATCAACACAGAAAGTTTTACATCAAACTAATTTCAACAGTCATTTGTCACAGTGCAGATTGGGGGAGCAAAAATGCACCTAACTTTCCACAGTGGGATTTCTCTGCTCTAATCTGACATAGAGGAAATTGCAGTTCCTCGTACTTGATTTGCGGTCTCCTAATCCGAGCGTGTTGATCTCCATTCTAAATTCTTACATGAAAGGATTCAATTGAAAGGATTAAATGAAACGGCTTTCTGATGGATATGGATGGTCGGGTTCCATTGAAGCAAAACAAAAGGAAACATGTGTAAGAGAGCGGGAGGCACTTTCTTATGCATTATGTCACTGTCAGGTTTGAGAATGAAACGAATAATGTTTTGGATCCCCCCCCAAACGCAGACATAGACAAAATGCAAATAAGCAAAAACGTTTATGATCAAAAACGCTAAACCGACAAAGGTCAAACGGAAACCGCTGGTGACAAGGAGCCAGGAAAAACAAGGCGTAAACAAAAAGCACTTGCAAAAGGCAAGGGAATATGAACGCCGAGAATACAAACAGCAAATGACAAGAGTCCAATTCGCACAACAAACAAAAGCAAGCTCAAATGACTAAACCAGGGCTGTCCAAAGTCAGTCCTCAAGGGCCGCCGTCCTGCCTGTTTTCCAACTCTCCCGGAGCAACACACCTGATTCAAATCATCAGGATCGTTCTAATGCTGCTTCAGAGCTGCCTGACGAGCTGCTCACCTGAATCAGGTGTGTTGCAGCCGGGAGAGATGGAAAACAGGCAGGACGGTGGCCCTCCAGGCCCGGAGCTGGACGTGCCTGGACTAAACCATGACTATATTTACAAAACTAAGGGAGCAAGAATGACTACGACAAGATGGAGAGGTCTAGAAAATCACACTTGAGCATGAACAACAAAACGGGTCAATAATCCGACAAGAGACGAGGCAGCTTGGCAGTCCTGAAATCCATGGTGAGGCTTGATTGCAAACAAGGAACAGGTGCGCCTGCTGGAGGGAAATGCTGGAGCTGAAACAAAACAAACCGTCACATTCTCTTTGAAAGATGATCGCCAGCTGAGAGGTTATCCAAAAACATTCGTCTTGCCACTTTTAGTCTTTCCCGTATCTGCGCGCTGTCAATCGCCTCGCTGACCTCTAGTGTATGAAAAGGAAGTCCTTTTTCTGTTTAGTCTTCAGTCTTACCTCTGATATGGCATTTTAAGAAACACAATAGCGGAAAGGGATTTCTCTCCGAGATCTAATGATTCCGTATTTTATCTACTGGTAGATGAAGTATCCCGCTGCGTCAGCCCAAGAGGGATTCGATGACGTGCACGTGTGTTTGTGTTTTTCTGACAATAAACAAAACAGTAACCCCACTGCATAATCTCCGGGGCATTGCCGCTATTTGTGGGCAAACAACGGCATATTCCTCTTTGATTGTGCTGAATGTGACAGCGTACACCTGCATCCTGCAGTCGTGTACACGTACGCACACGCACGCACACCCGCACTGATGATTGCACGTGGCGCTGAGGCACGCAGCCAGCGGGAATTGTCATGCGATGAAAACACCGCGATGCCGCCTTTCATCAAGGCTACCAACAACCACACCTTGCCTTCATGAGTGTAAATAACCCTCAAATACACGACTGCTAACCAGCTACATAAACAGTTTACCTTGTTTGTGCTGATGTCACGATGATGTCGCCAGTTTCAAATAATGGAAATTAGCATCGCCAACTGTGTATTTTAGAACCCGTTTTGAACCCAATAATGATATCCTGTAACCAGATAACATGATAAGCTGTCCGCTGTCGCAACCGCTGTCCCCGAAAGGGTTAATCACACATCTGCCTTTTAATTCTATTCCAGGTTTCATCTGATTGAAGAGCTGTCCTGCGAGGATGTCAAAAAATGTTACCGTGGCTCGGTGAGTGTCATCCCTCTTTGTTGGATGTGTTCTTACCCCTCTTAGCTGGGACATTTAATCATTTGGCACCGCCTTGTTAATACACAAACAGAAGTAAAAGTCACAAACAGCAACAAAATATGAAAGAGCACATTTTTCATTTTCAGCCAGGCGTTATGCGGCTTTTTGATGTTGGTCAAAAATCATTCAAAGCAGAGTAGCAAGTTGTCATCTTAACTTTGTGCGTTGTGACACAGGAATTTCTGCATACAGTATTTTCACGACCATTCGGCGCACCGTGTTGTAGGGCGCAGTCTCAGTAACGGGGTGCTATTTCTGTATTTTACACATACACAAAACGCACTGTATTATTGGGCGCAGCCAGGCGTGGTAAAACATACGCCAGTTTAAACATACGGCATGCATGCACGCACGCTAAAAACACGTTAGCTTGAAACATAGCGTAGCATGCTAAGACATGCTAAAAACACATTTTTAAAAAGGCAACGGAAGCAAAACTGAGATCGGTTGTACTTTATTTAGCCATCTTACAATGTACTCACGTTTTTCGATCAATCATCACCCAGAAATCCATCAAAGTCCTCATCTTCTGTATCCGAATTGAACAATTGTGCAAGTACCGGTAATCCATAAAAAACGCCGGGTTCCCTCTCGTTGTCAGAGTCATTCTCATTGCCATGTGGCTCCACAGAAATGATGCGCGGCCACTTACACGCCCACCCTTCACTGATTGGCCGGCTGCTTTCCCGCACGCCTGGCCTCACTCACGTCCTCACTTACGGCCACTTACACGCCTACCCTTCACTGATTGGCCGGCTGCTTTCCCGCATGCCTGGTCCCACTTGCGGCCACTTACACGCCCACCCTTCACTGATTGGCTGGCTGCTTTCCGGCATGCCTGTTGACGCTCACTTCCGCCTTTTCTCTATATAAACAGCGTGTCGGCTCTCAGTCAGGATTTGGAACTCGGCTCTTACACTAGACGCTCCGCATTATAAGGCGTCCTGTCCATTTTGGAGAAAATGTAAGACTTTTAATGGCGCCTTATGGTCGTGAAAATACGGTACTTTTCTACGAAAGCCAAGCTGCAAGTGGAATCTTCGTGGGCACATGTATTAGACATCCTTGAACGGCGGCCTTTATAAAATGTGAATCAACTAGAGGGGAAAAGTTTAGTGCCACTTCAATTGTATTTCCTGTCATGCAGGCTCACCACAATAATATGAATTTGCGCAAACAATAAAACACTCTGAAAGCACTCATTACATGAATGAGGAGGGCGTAAGAAAAGTCCTCTACACTATGCACCTCTCACGCACATATACACACACACGTGTCAAAAATTGCTCATGGTCGCTTCGTGTCGCAATTAAAGCATTGTCAGAATCAAAAAATCATGAATTTAATTCCAAAATGTCATCTGGAAGGATTATAGTCATCCTTTTTTATTGATGAAATATTTTTCTTTGACCAATGTATTTCATAGCCTTTTATTTTATGACCCTGCAGCAGTTTGAAAAGCACAAGTGAAAAGCACCAAATGTGATTATCTTTTTAATTGGCTTCATCCATCCATCCATTTTCTGTTGCCCTTCACCTCATTGGGGTGGTGGGTGAGTTAAATCCTATCCCAGCTGACTTGGGTGAGCTGGGACAGTCTTTAATTAACCGACCAGAAGAGAAAGCGGGGGGGGAAAAAGTCAGAGAGAACATGCAGCTATCTGTGATTAAAATGTGCCGTTGACCAGTCTAATTACGTGACAGTTAAGAATGTTAAGTGGAAGTGTCGTGAAGATTTTATGGTGGCCACAATTTGAATCTGCAAAAGATTGCTTCAGCTGCCATTAATTCCTGTGGGCCAAATTGTTTCAGTGTTCCGCCCTATGCGGTATTTGTCGCGGCTTTCGTAGAACATGACTTACGACGGCTGACTACACTCAGCTCGAGAAGCTGAAATCGACCGTCACGTAGAAGTCATCCGATTAAAATGGCGCCCTCAGCACTCTCATTTACAGCTGATTGACATCATTCAAAGAAACCTTGAAACATGATTGCAACCTGCTTCTTGATCCGACGTTTCATCCAAATCATGAATTCCAAGTCAGCCAGTGAAGACCCCCCCGCCCCCGACCCGCCTCTAATTACTGTGACCTCCAGTTCGCTCCGTTTTCCTGAGGAGACGAGCGGCCTTGAACTATTAATAGAAGGACAATATGAGTGAGCCAGTCAAAGTGGAAAGAGATGGACAAGAGGGAGGGAGGGAGAGAGCGAGAGAAAGGGAAGTCGGGTGGCAGAACGATGGAAATGAGTAGGAGGGAGGAGAGCGGGGAGTGATTGGGACAACTCACGTATTTGGACACAGGAGGGTTTGGATTTCGGAAGGAGTCGCTGTCCGAGGCGAGGAAATACTGGGAAGGAAAAGGGGTCACCTCCTGTGACGCTCCTGGGCAGTGTGTGTTTTTCCAGCGCGGACTTATCAAGGGCAATTTGAGACAGGGAAGCCTTGAGTTTGAGGACCGCGCTGGTGCGCTCGTGCGTGTTTATGTACACGGTAGCCAGGTGTGCGTGTTTTCCGTCGACTAGCCGGTCACCCCGTACTGACACACCTCAGGGGAACAGTGTGTGTCTTGCAGCGACTTGCTTCAGGCCATGGATGAGTGTGTGTGTGTGTACGGCGCCAACGTGCTGAGCCTGGTGCAGAGCTCGCCGCCTCTGAGGGAGCGCGTGGTGTCGGCGGTGAGCCGGGTCGGAGCGGCCGGCGGCTGGAGAGGGAGTTCCGGTGCCGTGCGAGCCGGCCGGCCCGCCAAGGAGCTGCTCATGACTCTGCCCTGTCCCTCTGCACAGACTGTCAGCAAGTACAACTCGCAGTACCACAAACTCTTCCAGTGTGTGCCCAAGGATGAGCTCCTTATGAAAGGTACCTGGCAGCGAAAATTTTAGCAACTAAGAACTTTGTCACACCAGTTTTACACCTCATACGTGTTTATTATGTGCTGTGTGTCATTTGTACCAAATCCTATTGACGGTCCTTTTTTGTTTCTGCATTCCCTCGGTCAAAAACATGATTGGTATGTGATGCTCCAGGGCTGTTTTCATCTGTTCTGAATTTATATCATTTTTCCGAAACACAGATTTGGACACAGCGGAAATTGATGACATTTGTTGTGGAGTAACAAACGGCTTCATTCGCTTGCTAATGCTCTATATTTGTGGTAGCCCCAAAAATTTGATTGCACTGAATGGGATTTTCATTTGGCAAACTGGTCTTTTTTTTTCTTTTTCTTTTTAGACTTTTTCTTCTGTTGCTAGTCTTCAGTAAGCGACATCTTAAGGATATTTGAAAGTGGGCACACAGAAACATGTTTTGTTTGTTTTTGTGGCCACACGATGCAAATGTGTAGCTTCCTACTGGACAATTGGGCCAACAATAGCAAGCTCCTTTTTGTGAACCGTTTAAGGTATGACGAAAGACAATGGACACAAAAGTGAGACATTCGTTAAAAACCGCAGGCTCTTGACAAGAACAGACCACTGTAAAACACTTTAAGGACACCAGGCATTGGTGACTCCAGCAAAGATGCACATATTTTCCTACCCAGAGGTCAAAGTTCACGATAATTTACCCACATATTTTGCCTGCACGTTATTCCTATTAAATGGCCACAAAATCGAATTATATGTGCATGTTATAGCTATAGAAAAAAAATCAATTCCTGTGTCTTTGGGTTTCTAAATGCTGGTGCAATTCTTTGAAGCTTGATTTGTTTATTTTTTCCTTTTCAATGTAACACACAATTGAGAAAATCTTCATTTGCTCAATCCAAGGCATAGCATGGCTTCCTCAATCACTTGGTGATTCTTTTTTTTTTCCATCCATCCGTTTTCCGAACCGCTTGATCCTCACTAGGGTCGCGGGGGGGGGGTGCTGGAGCCTATCCCAGCTGTCTTCGGGCAGTCTTTTAAACAATGAAAAGTTTGACACCAAACATTTACACATCAGCTATAGTACAAAATAAAAATCTCAACAATATATTCAAACTATCCCCGATCTTCACTGATTTTACATGCATTAAAAGTTAACAACCGCCATTAACTTTAAAGACAATGACAGTGAAGCACAACTCTCAAGATGATGTAATGCCGAATTGGCAAAAAAACCCCAAAAATCTGTAAAAAAACAACCAAATGGAAACAAGCATTAAAAAATGAACCACCACCATGAACTTTATATTAAAAAAAGACAATCTTCTCATGACAACATATTCTTATCCTGTGCAATGTTTGTCATCTTGAAACGCCATAAATTGGGATCAACCGAGATCCCCTGTAGATTCTGACAGTACGCAAACATTTGCAGTTCTAATTCCTTTTTGTCGAGAGGTATGAAGTTATGCTAACATTTAAAATGTTAGCATAACTTCATACTATGTTATGCTAATGTTATGCTAACATTTAAAATGTTAGCATAACTTCATACCTTCTTTGTTGACGTAGCTCCAACCGCTGCCGCCCGTGATATGAATTCCCATGATTACAACTTGACTCTCTGCATAGCTGTGAACAACTAAATAAATATTACACTTTTGTAAATATGAAATCGGAAGAAAAACAACGTGTGTTTGTCTCTTGTTTCCTCAGTGTACTCCTGCGCTCTTCTCAGAGATATCCTCCTCCAAGGCAGGCTTTACATCTCGAGAAATTGGCTATGTTTCTATGCCAACCTCTTCGGCAAGGACATTAAGGTACCGTACGGATCACGTGTTTTATTCAGACGATCAAAAACTTGACCTCCAGTCAGTATTGAACTCCAAGGAGTTTTAATCGTTCCACGCCATACCTGTGCTGTGAAATTCCACCTTAACCCGCTGGGGGGGGGGTTCCTTCCTTTTTTTTCTCATTTCTTTGAAACTCAACCTCTCCTGATAGTTGACTGACAATAAGCTTCTTATTCAGGCAACATTCCTTGCATACTGACGAAATGAGAAATGTCTCTTACCCCCCCCAAACCCCATCCCCGACTGCATTTGCTCCCAACGCCCCCATGATGTGGCATTCTTAGCCATATATATGTTGTGTACATACCAAGAAAAAAAAATACGTTAGTTTTTTTGTTTGTTTAAATATCCGTTTCCATCTTCTCCTCTCCACTTGTAGGTGGCTCTCCCCGTTGTCTCTGTGCGGTTGGTGAAAAAGCATAAAACAGCGGGCCTGGTGCCCAATGGCTTGGCTATCACCACAGACATCGGCCAGAAGGTACACACTCTCGTCACAGTCGCTGTGAGTTCAAATGCTTGCGCTGATTAAGCGCAAGCGTGCGTGTGTGAGTGTGTGTTTTCCAAGACGAGGTGTGATGGAAAAAACAGCGCTATAGATAGCAACGGCCTGGAAGCATGCTCAAGTGGAGGCCGTTTTTCCAACACGACAGTGACGTTTGACATTGTGAAACTCCCTGTAGGCCAGACAAGTCATATTTGTACTTTTGAGCAGCACATAAGTAGATGAAATTGAAATTCAGAAAGCACCAGTAAACGACAAATCAACCATGATTAAATTCAGTTGGTTTGAAAGGACAAAAGAGACGTTTTCTCTTGGGACGAATATGACGATCGGGCTTTTGTGGTTTCATCGATAGGATCACATTCTTCATATTTCAGAGTGTAACAAGCGACACTAAACAGCAATCTACCGATGCACATTATAGAAGGATAAAGCTTCTGCAGCATAAGCCTGAGGATGTGAAAATGAGGATTGAGTGGGGATTTCAACAACAGCAATGACAAAAAAAAAAAAAAAAAACGATACTTGCTAACATGTCGAGCCAGCACTGTGCAAGCCGTAATGGTTTGCCGAACCCACAGGCGGAAGGTTTTGGGTTCAAATCTGAGATCAATCTGAATCTCTCCTGGTACTTCCTCCCACATTCCTGAAACAGGCATGTTAGGTTCACTGAAGACCGAATTGTCCACTTGGTTGCTCGTCAGTCCAGGCCGTTCACCGCCTCTCGCCCAAAGTCATCTGGGATCCGCTGTGTGTCTAATCTCGGTCATCCAGGTCGTCGTAATCTGCAAAAAAATGACCTCCTGACTCGTGGACCCTTGATTGTTGATGACGTTTCACTACTCATGTTCAGTTCAAGAACCTTTCGAATTATGGCTGAAATGTCTTCAACAACCAATAAATCCAAACTGGCCTTGATTAAACTTTTTGTGGATCAGCTGGACTTCAATTCAACAGCAACCCTAATGACGACGAGCGTGATAGAAAATAAATGCGTGGAGGAGGCGCCAAAAAACTCCACATTGCATTACCCTCAGAAATGTTTGAAGTCTGTCATGCTGGCCAATACGAGAGCTGCCACAAATGACTAGTAGTCGTGTCAGTCATCCATCAAATATGAATCACAATTTATTACACCAGAAAGGTCTTATATACCTGTCATGAGTTTACATCTTGAACTTTTCAACAAATGTCCACATGAACCCTTTCATGCATTCTGTAACCTGATAACATGATAAGGTGTCCACTGCAATAACCGCTGTCCCCGAAAGGGTTAAAAATGAAGTTGTTGCTGTTGCAACCTTTCACTAAACGCACCGTAAACCAGGGCTCACCAACTCTGGGCCTAAAGGGCGCCCCTATCCAGCATAGTTGAGATGTCTCCCTTCACCAACCCACCCGATTCAAAGTATCAGGATTGTTATGAGACTTCTGCAAAGCCTTCTGACCAGCTCCCCATTTCAATCACGTGTGTTTGAGAAGGGAAACATCTCAAACATGCAGGATAGGGACCCTCGAGGACCGGAGTTGCTGTCTCTTGTCGTAACACGAGTGTCTCTTTGTCAGAAAGGGAATCAGGAGGCATCAACCACAACAAGCTTCCTTTTTACATGCTTCTTTTTGTCACTGCTGTGCTGCCATGAGGCGCACGTTTGCATTGCATCAAGTGTTTTGGTGCGAAATGAGCCCTTCCTTTCGGTCTCTGGCGGTAATACCGGTTAGCCATGACACTTGGCACAGTGCTTCTGTTTACATCATGGTTGACCCGGGCTACCACAACTACGCATGTGCGTCGCAGATAGGCAGACTGCCAGCAGGAGCACCGGGAGACGAGGCAGTTAAGAGAGAACTGTCAAAAATACATACATACATACATACATACATACATATGTATGTGGTAGTTGTGAACTAATCTTGGCAGCCCTACTTAATGCATCCAAGTGACAAGGCTCGTACAATATATATAGGAAGAAGTGTGAGTGTATGAGAGAGAGATACACCCCCATACCATGTAAGTAAACCCCCAGAGTTCTGCAAGCAGCATAGTGTTGTTATGAAAGCCATGTACTTTTTTTTTTAGCTCAGTTCTAGTGTTAAAACATTCAGCGTGTAGTTACCTTTCAAAGTGACTTCACACAGACACGCTCCGAAAGTGGATTTATTGTGAACGATTCAACACCATGACAAAGCACAAGCATTGATTCAATAGCAATATCACCAAAGGTCTTCAAACCCCGCTCTGTGCCACTCAAGACACACTTTGATGACAAAATATTCCTGGAGGAGATGAATTATGGACGTTTGGCTCAGCACAGTAGAGTAGGGATTGTTTTGTACACACCAATTTGTTTCATTTATCTTAACGTTAGCCTATGGGATCTACGGTACCTGTTCAGTTTCGAGATGATGTCATCTTGTTGACATCATTCATCTCTCTCTGTAAATGGACCCAAGGCCGCCTTGTTGGCACAGTGGGAAGCCATTATTGCTCTCGCACCTTTGAAGCGGCCCATTTTCAAGACGGACACTGAATTCAAACACAAATGACACTTGAACCCCCATTTTTTGTCTTTTTTTTGTAAGTTTTCACGCCGCTAGAAAGTTTCAATGAAAATGTTTTAGACCAGATAGATTAGACTTAGATCATCTTTTTTTTTTGTCCAACCAACCGTTTTTACATGAACAATTGACAGAATGCTTCTCATGAATTAGTCTTTCTGCTCATATTGTATTACCCCTGAACAGAAAAACTGCACAAACAATCATGACTAAACTTTAGAAGGGAGACCAAATTGTGTTTTCAGCATAACTTAAAGTTTGCCTGCTACTTAACAGAATCCAACACTATTTTTTTTTCAATCTTGACAAGTTGTTTTGTGATGATTGTATTTGTCTTGCTGTTGCAAGGGAATAGAAGAACACTGCCCAAATGTCTGATTAAGATTATCCTGCCAACACAGCAGTTCTGATATGAGCTGGAGATCTTTTTGAAGTAGATAAAGTTTTGCCGTGCAAAGTGTTACATATGCATGACTCATTGTCTATCAAGGTCTAATAACCGCGCTGCTATGTGTCTGTGGGATTATACAACACACATACGGTACGTTACCGAATGTACCGTATGTGTCTTCACAACTGTTCTGTCTTTGACCCGCTGATTACGAAAGTAGAACAGCATTCTTTCGGAAATAGAAGTTGGGAGGGCTCGTTTTATAATCCCGTCCCTGACCACTTACTCATGATTGTTCCTCAAAATATTTTGCACAAATGTGATTGAAAATACAGTATCGTCCTCATGCCCCAAATTAAATAGTTGTCATTTCCAATGGGGTTTTTTCTTTGGGTTTTTTTTCCTCCCAAAAATGTTTTCAAACCTTTTTTTTTTTTTTAATTACAACTGGACCAATTTAAAAATCAAGAAATATTTTACAATTGCAGTTTAGATCATTCGGATTGCTCATCAGAGCAACCCATGATATACCTTGGATGTTGACATTCTGTTTTGATTTTCTCAGTATGTATTCGTGTCACTTCTATCAAGAGACAGTGTGTACGACGTCCTTCGAAGGATCTGCACGCACCTACAGGTGCGTACGCACTCAGTGCCGTGCGATGCGCACGCGAGACAGCGTGTCACTTAAAAGTGATGTCATGTCCCTCTGCAGGTCAATGGGAAGAGTCTGAGTTTAAAGCAGTACATGGAGGAACCCGCCTTATCGCTGGTTCGTGTCAGCATCTTCTGCAGAAACGGTCACGTTACACTCGGGTGGGGGTTGACTTGCAGGTTTTTGATACAAATTTTACCGTCGCTGAAATGATCATGTACCACAGGAAAAAAATGTAAGCAATTCTAGGGAATATTTGGAATTTGAAAAGAAGATATTTGCTCCCCCCCACTCAATAATTTACCATCATCATGTCTACCGTATGCATGTTAAGGTCCAGTAATTGATTTGTGATGTATTTTCTTCTGGTCCAGGATGAATTCCCGACCCCTGACGAGTTTCCAGTGGTGAATGAATTCCCGTCAGTGTTAAAGTGGAGAAGGAAGCCCTCAGTGGTGTCTGTGTCCTCCTCCCTTCCTGACCTGGTGGGGAACTCCAACAGCAGTCTGAGCACTGCAAGTACACCCTTCAAGTCAGAGCAGCCTCTGGAAGGTCCGACGCTGTGATGAAAACAATTTGCGTATCGGGCAAACTGCATTTTCAATTGATGTCATTTGGATTATTTGCAGCCTGTATGTGCGTGAAAGAGCAAAACGCTCCGCACCGGAGAGCGATTTTCTGTTACATAACAGCATGTTAAGCTCCAAACGGAGTGTGAAGGTCGGGGCGGGTGGGGCGAGGGGGTGGTCGTATTAAAAAGATGGAGCGGATGCAGATCACATCCAGATAATCACTAAAAGTATCCGCCGTCAGAAAATAGTTGGGATGATTTTAAACAAACAGGTTTAATGTGATTGAAAATATGCACTCACATTATTGTTTTGTTTACAGTTAACCAGCATTATTTAAGCAAAACACAAGAGTTGTACAAACATTTTCTTGTGCAAACCCTTGCCCTTCAAAGATTAGGAGGCTCGGTTTTGATTGACACTCTCAGAAATGTATTTATTTGACAATATGTTAACATTGTGTTTGTATTATACACATCATTTTGCTTGTTTAGTTCACAGGGATCTAGAATTGTACTGGTGGTCACCTTATTGAGATACATTTGAGAGACCAAACATCATAAACCATGAAACGCAATACAGTATTATTACAGTATAGCAACTAAAAATAACATGATGTCATGTCAAAAAAATGAAAAAAAGAACATAATTGACAAATAGATTTTTACCGGTAGTTTGTATGGCAGTGGTGTTGTATTACACGTATTTGCAATTCACTACTCTCAAATTCAAGTCTAGTATTGCTCTGATACCTTCTTACTGCATCTTGGAGGGTTGCGGTGACGCAAGGCACGTTTATACAGAGGCTAAAAGTAAAAAAATTACTTCTAATACATTTTGTGGTAACAACTTCTTTAGGAGGGCTGTCGCAAATTTGTGCAATTTTCGTCAGGGTTTGGCTCCAATCCCTCGCCGATAGCAAGGGAACACTGCATTGGTCGTCAATTTTTCATAACCAATACATGCCTGCTGCAACAAAATTAAATCTGAAGCTTGCATAATTGCTGATGAGACATTTGTGTATGTGTGTGTGTGTGTGTCCCCGTGTGTGTTACAGAGCGGGCCCTGCAGACAGACAGAGGCCTTTTATCAGAGCCAGTGGCAGAATTGGGCCAGATGGAATACCAGCTGCTCAAGTTCTTTACCCTGCTGTGAGTGTGCAACACAAACGGGAACACGTTGACACACACTAACAACAGCTCACTCACAGGTCCACACATAATGCGAACATAATAGATGGCGCGTAGTCATGATGTCCTGTCATGTTGCATTTGGCGCAAATAAAACACACACAATACTTCCATGACTCCGGATTTGCTTTATTCTTGTCCATCCATCCATTTTCTGTTGTGCTTGGTATCAGTTGGGTAGCGGGTGAACTTGAGCTTATCTCATCTTACATTGGTTTCAGACTTTGGACTGCTTGCTGGTCAATCGCTTTGCACCGTTCTGGTTCACATTTAAGCTTTTGTTCCAAAATAAATAAATAAATGAATTTAAAAAATCCCCCTTGTTCAAATTGGTTGGCTGTTGCCCCCCAGTGTTCACTGTGACATATCACAATACTCAAGAAACAGTTTATGATATACAATCGAGCAGTGCATCCTCCCCGTAGATTTGCATATTGAAAAAAATATATAAAACAGTGTTATCTTTTAAGGTATTTTAATTATTTTTGGATGTGTGTGTGTGTGGGGGCAGGGGTTAATTTTTTCTGATCTTTTTTTCCCAATTCCCCCATGTTTTTCATGAAAGACATTGAATGTTTATCTGTGGGTTTTTTTTTTTCCAAATTTTTTTAGGAGTTTGTAAAAAACAACCAAAAGTGATTGACAACAGAATTCCTCGAAACAACATTAGGAATCCAATGTGTGTGTGTGTGTGTGTTCTCTTGGCAGTATCATTCTCCTCATCCTTTCTTCGTGCTACCTGGCATTCCGTGTCTGCAGCCTGGAGCAGCAGCTCTCCTTCCTCAGCAACCCGCATTTTCCCCTCAGGGAGAGGTCACTAATAATCAATCAAACTACTAATTTACTCTAAATACACACGCATAAGATGCCTCCTCTATGTGTGAATCAATAGAGGAGGAGGAGAGGCAATAGACCAAAAGGCTCCGTCAACCTGTCTTGCTTTCCTGTTGTCCAGGTAACCTCTGCTCCCTTTGACGGGCCTTCGGTGTGGCTGCTGGTCAAGCTTCCCACGTCGAGATCCAAAATGATCTCCGACTCTCCAATTCATTGTATGACGCCGAAAACGTCAACCCGTCCCCAGACGTCCGAGGACCTTCCCTCCGCGGGACAGGTGATCACTTTGAGACTATGCAAAGAGACTCTTTATTTGTGTTCTGTAATGACCCTGAGGCAAGTGACTGATCATTCAATAGAGTAAATTACTTGAAAAGACTGAATGTAAAAAGACATTTCATTTGTGGCTCAGTCAACTTTACAGAGACCGAAACCAAACAACCCGTCTGATGGTCCTCACTTGTGCACTTTAAAAAAAAAAAAAAATGTCCACCCAATTTTCAAATCATTTTTAGCCGTATGTATCATTCTTGGACAGTGGAAGAGTGGTTGAAACATGTGCCTAACAGTTCTGAGGTTCCAGGGTTCGAATCTCAGCTCGGGCATTTCCATCTTTTCCCCCGTGCTTGAGTGGCTTCCTCCCACATTCCAAAAACATGTACGTTAAGTTCATTGACGGCTCCAAGTTGTTCATGGGTGTGAGTGTGAATGATGGCGTGAGTGTCGAGATGCGCCCTGCAATTTGCTGGCAACCAGCGCGGGGTGTAACCCGCCTCTGGCGCGCAATCACCTGGGATAGGCTCCAGGCCACCGCGACCCTAAATGGGGACACGCGGGACTCAAGATGAATGGATGGATGGATTATTCTTGAAGAGAGGTACTCATTTTGAAGGTATTCATGCAACAAAGGAGACAAGGTTGCAACACTTGACTGAATGAAAAGATCACTTAACTGTAATATACCGAAGCAATAGCACCTCTTGTGTGTTGATTACAATGTGAATGCAATTATGAGGGAACTAGACAGCAAATGTCTATTTATAGATGTATTAATGAGAGTGGTTTATTTTATACATTTCAAATGAAGTGCTCACTGATATACTAATAATGAGTGGAAATGTTATCATGACTTTGCTGAAGGATATTGTCTTGATTTTTGTTGACTGGGCGTCGTTCTAGTTTAGTAATGAACTCCCTGTTGATTAAATTGGCGACAGACCAGACCAGGAATGTTTGTGTGTCATTTCTATCTGTGATTATTGGTAGTTTGAATACTAAAACGTCAATTAAATGACAGTAAAGTAAATAATTTGTCTTAGCATCACACCAACACTGGTTTGGATGTAATCATTACGTTTGATCTCAATTCCAAGGACAACTACCACCGTATACTGTACTATAATTTGCAATGTGTACAATCAATTGTTTTTACGAATGAGATGATGTCTACAAACTAATCTTCACATTTTTCATTAACTGTATATTTACTACTTTAAAATTGATTTTGATGCGAATAATAACAGGAGCCAATATACTGTAGAGAGGAAACTCAATTCATTTGAACTTTGTGGAAAAGTGAACATTTATTTCAGTAGTCCAATTCCAAAACTGAAACGCGTGATGCATTGATTCAGTACACGCAGTTAACTATTTTAAATAATAATGATTTGCTTTTTGATAATCTAGATGCCTAACAAAAACACAAAATTCACCATGTCATGAAATTATAATATAATTATATATAATTATATAATTGATACATAAGAAATGTATCAAAATGAATATGGAGGTTATATCGGGAATGGCGTTCTGAAAATCAATGTCATATCTTTGATGATACTGTTGATGATAAGACCACAGATAATTACTGCTCACATCCACCAGGGGACGTACTCTCACTATTACAGTATAGTCTTTTCATTTACCGGTACTTACTTTTCAGCTGGGCTTCTGAATTACGGGTCATTCCAGAACCGGAAGACATATTACGTTCCACTCATCAAATGTTTAAATCATCCATATGCAAAATGCTAAAACATGCTGTTTCTGAGACCAAATCTAAACAAGAATGCCTGAAAATTGTTTTTACAATACTAAATAAGTATGGAGAACCCCCTAAAATGGCGTTTTTCTCTTGCCCCCCACCCCTCCACCGTAATGACCACTATTGAATCTCTAATAATACAGTACGGTTCTAATGAAATTTACATTTTTTTTCATATTATTTGTTTCGTTGCTGCCTCTTGTAACTGTAAATTATTATTATTCATGGAACGTGTGTCCCACCACATCCACGCCACTCTGTTACCACCACTTTTTTTTAGCGTGATAGACGAAAAGGAAAGCAGTGAATCGCACGATATTCCGGATGTGACATCATCAAACAATTTTCCAAAGGAATGGAGACAGTCAAGGTATGTCCTCTCTTCCTTTTGGCCTTGTACTTCGATGAACTGCTACTTGTCAATTTGCCCTAATGCACACCAATCAGAAATTGGTGTTCTTGATACGGTATACATATTTTTTTGTCAACACCGTGTAATGAGTTTGTTGCGTGTCAAAGTTGGAATCATTTTGAGGATTCACCCTGAAAAAGTGAGAGCCTTCAGCTCTAGTTATTCTTATTAATACGAGTAGTACGAGGGTCTGTGGTTATTTTCACAAATCCCCCAAAACTGTTTAAAGCTCTACTGAATGCACTTTGTATGCATACAGCATGAACAAAAAAAAAACACTTCATTGTTTCAATATGTTTTACTGTTTATTTTCTGTGTGTGTGTGTGTGTGTGTGTGTGTGTGTGTGTGTGTGTGTGTGTGTGTGTGTGTGTGTGTTAGAAACAAATTAGGACATATGGCCAGATGGGCTGCTGCCCTCAAGGGAGTCATATTGTTTGTCCCGGAATGCCCCCCAGATGACCTTTAACCTCTCTGGCGTGATTGAGAACGCTGACTGTAACATCATGGTGATGGTTAGCATGACACATGCTAAGATAATCAGGACACAGGCAGTGCTTGCTTGGAGGATCTTGAACACAGATATGCATCGTAGACACGCGTGACTTTCAGTATGTAAAATGAGAGGTGCAGCTTCCGTTTTAATTCCCCGAACACACAAATCTTTATTTATGTTTCCTAAGCTCGATTGTGCCTTGTTAAGGCTTAATTTGACTGCAGGAGCAGAATACAGTACTGCACAGGATTAGTGGTAGATAATGGACAGTGATGGATTTTATTAAACAATTATACTTTAAAAAATACGGGATTCGGGACAGTTTTGCTTGTCGTGACATATTGCACTCATTTTTAAGTAATGGCATTGAATTCCTGCGTGGAGTTTGCATGTTCTCCCTGTGCCTGCGGGGGTTTTCTCCAGGTACTCCGGTTTCATCCCACATTCCAAACACATGCATGGTAGGTTGACTGAATGTTCTAAATTGTCCCTCTGTGTGATTGTGAATGTGAATGGTTATTCGTCTTTGTGTACCCTGCGATTGGATGGCAACCAGTTCAGGGTGTACGCCGCCTCCTGACAGAAATCAGATGGGATAGGCTACAGCGCGCCCGCGACCCTCGTGAGGATACGCGGATTATACACGCTGCATTAGTATTGTACTCCAACATCTTCTCACGATGAAATCAGATATGTTCATTGAAGAGTCTAAACTGCCCATGTTGGCATTGTGAGGGTAAAACGGTTGTTTGTATTTATGTACCCCGGCTGGCAAATAACCCTTCCACTCATCAATTGAGCGTCAATGGAAATCATTACAGATAAAAGAAAGCGTCATTAATTGAAATGCAGCAGTTAATCTCAACATATCACAACCACCACAAAATGAACTGCTCTCCACAGAGTCAAACATTCAGGCTGCACGCCTCCCTCTGCTGTCATAAATCCTACACGGAGGCAGTGTAACGCTTCAGTGACGGTCATTAAATGGGTGCGCTTTTGCATGGGCCGGTGCATATAAGCATATAATAAAAATATAGCTTAACCTGCTAATGATTAGCACATGTTCAAGGAACACATTCTTGAATGAATTAGGTTGGGTTATGGCATTCGTCCACTAGCAGAACTTGCTAAGAAGCTTCAAAATATATTAACCCTTTCATGCACCAATAGTGATAACGTGTAACCCAATAACATGATAAGCTGTCTACTGCAGTAACTGCTGTCCTCGAAAGGGTTAACATAGAAACATAAATAATATATTTAGAACACGGGTGTCAAACTCATTTTTGTCACGGGCCACATTGTAGTTATGGTTTGCCTTGGAGGGCCGTTATGAATTTTGGAAACCATCTAAATGTTTAATCACCTCCACATATGACAAACACATCGTACAACAAATTGATGAATAACTAGTTTCAAAATCCAAAATCAAGAATAATGACTGTCATTGTGGATTACATACGACAAATTGACATTTTGGTTCACACTTTAGCAAGCATCATGGAACGTGACATGCTTGATTTGCTTTGCGGGCCACATAAAATGATGTGGCGGGCCAGATCTGGCCCCCGGGCCTTGACTTTGATATCACTGATTAAGAATGTCATTAATCCTTGCAAAAAAAAACAAAAAACAAGCACATACCAGTATGGGTGCCCATCAGCCTAAACCATTAGAAACCAGCATTTTTTGTTTGTTGTGTTTTGGTGCCAGGCCATGTTGACGGTTGGTGACACCAGCAAGACCAGCATATCGTCGCTGTCTGGTGGAAAAACATGTATGTTCATTCATGTTATTTTTTTGCACATTTATTGCTCAATTGCTCCTGACCGAACACACCGAAAATGTGCACACAGAGACCCATCCGGCAACACGGAAACAACTCTGCTGGTAAATCAGTTTTACCAGTATCGTTTACTCTCCCACATCCGTTTGTTGACAGCTAAGTCATCTTCAACGTTGACTTCCATAAACAGAAAATAGGTGCAGAAACAAAACTGTTGTATTCTTTTGTCGATTCTACGCTTTGAGCCTGAGCTAGGTATACTGTATGTTTCTATTCGTTACGTTGGGCTGAGCTGCTTTCTGATTTCACTGTACAACTGACCTCCGTTACAGCCCAAGCAAGTGACAAGGACAAGCCTGGCTGGTACTTCAACATTTCAGTAACAGCCTGTGAACGCAGAAGAGAAAAATGATTCCTATCTCAGCTTCCTCCTTTTATTGGTGAAGTGTGCTGCTTAAATGGAGGTAACCCGCTTCACACGTCTCAAATGTGCACGTCTGCAAACAGAACTGTATGTCACTTTTCATGTTTCCGTCGGCCAGTCACAGGGCTTCACTCTCACGTTCGCACCCATGGACAATTGAGAGTCTTTGGTGCATGTTTGTGGAAAGATAGGGTTGGTCATCTTCTATTATTCTGTTTTAAAATGTTATCATTATATTTTATTGTTATTATCGTACTTCGATCAATATATATATACATACACACACATATATATACAGTATTTATTTAATTTAATGTAGGGAGACATAATTATCATGGCACTTCTGTTCTTCTTTTCTTCTTGATATTGATTTATTGCAAACTTATGATCATTATACTGAGCAGCCAACATGGAGATCTGTGTACTATTTTTGCCATACTGTACGTTAATTCACACTTCATTATCACATTTAGTGTTGTGGGGTAA
This sequence comes from Hippocampus mohnikei, assembly GCA_026261675.1. Lineage (NCBI taxonomy): Eukaryota > Metazoa > Chordata > Actinopteri > Syngnathiformes > Syngnathidae > Hippocampus > Hippocampus mohnikei. The sequence continues at coordinate 5,382,125 of JAKGUB010000340.1, forward strand.
TCCTTAAACTCATAAGTGTCCCAACTCAAGGCCCGGGGGCCAGATCCGGTCCGCCACATGACTATGTGGCCCGCATAGGCAAATCTTGTGCTATAAGTTTCTTGCTGAATAGAAAACTGCAAATAGACTTCACTTTTAATAATAATGAGATATTGCAATAATTTTTGTTACCAATCCCCCTTTTAAAATACATTGGAAAATATTTGAACATTTATTTTACACATTTTGATTTCATAACTAGCTGTCCATCAATTTGTTGTTTATATGTGATATGAGACGATGATACATTTGCTGTATGTGGGTTCACAATCATAATGGCCGTCTGAGGGGAAGCAATAACCGCAATGTGGGCCGCGGCTATTTTGACACCTACCCTTTGGACTTGAACAGAAAGAGGAAAACTTGAATCATTCACAATCTGTCACTTGTAAGCTATTGGCCACTTATAACACATCCAACTGCACATTTGCTTGACTCACTAGTGTATATGCAGTCACACACGTGCCCCTCCGCTTTACCACACACCTGTCAACCCTAATGATAGTGGTTCACAATTACTGTTTGTGTTTCTGGCAGTGTCACGTCCCACCTTGCGCAGCAACATCGCTCAGCTCATTCATCATCGTTCAACACATATCAAGGTAATCTGTGTTTATCTTTACTTTGTCGTATCGAGCACAGATGCCGGCTGCCAAGGCGGTGAATGCCCAAAGCATGGCATAGCTGTGTCTGACTGAGTAATGTGGAAGTGGGAAGCTGGTTCATCCAACCTAAGGCATAAACAATTTGGTATGCTTGTCTTTACGAAAGCGAAGAGCCTTAAAACATAGCCTTAGTGAAGGATTTGACGCTTGTACTCATTGTGAAATTCTCATCATCATTGCGTCTGTCAGTGGTAAATTCTTACTTGTGAGCCAAAATGATTGTCTGTATGCAGGCATGGAATGTGTTCCCGGCATCAAATTCAAAATGGCAGAAGATTTGGGGAGTGGGGGGGGGGCAATAGTATCTGCTTGAACATTAAACATCTTGTATTTGTAATGTATTCAATTTGAATATAGGTTGAAAGGAATTTGCTAATGATTGTAATATGTTCGTATTTACATTATAAACAATATCCCAATTTAATTGGAATTGGGGTTTGGAAGATTCAAAATAGTTTATAGGTGTAAAGTGGGATTATGTTTGTCTTTAATTGTTTGGTGACACCCGTGATCTTAGTGAGGGTCAGCAGTGTAGAAGATGGATGGTGACCGATCAAGTGTGCCAAGATAGGCTAATCCCGCGAGGACGAGCGCTGTAGAAAATATGCCTTAAATTTGTTTGTTCTTGTAAACATTTGAATGTAAATGAATCTGAACCTATGCATATGACAAAAGTAACAAATTGAGAATAAAACGGATTTATTAAAATAACTAAAACAATGTTTCAATCCAACAATGCTGCCGACAGGCCACTTTTCAAATATAAATCCCATTGTGATGAGAGCCAAGACATGGAGTCAAAGTCACATTCTGTCAATTCTTGTTTATCTGACAATGACCTTTAATCTGTGTTAACATTTTCACTTTTGCCCCAAACTCATAAAATGGAGTAAAGTGACAGATTCGGCTGCCTTGGTTTTGTCCTCACTTAAAATGTACAAGAGACTTCATGCCTTTTTATAGGCATGCTGGTGTTCTTGGGTTTACGTATCACGTGTTGCAGTGCTTACATTAAAGATAAACATGACAGCGTGAGTTGAATGAATCATAAAAGAGTCAAAATATTGTCACTTTCTTCCATTGCAGACTGACTACCATTGAAATAAATAAGATTGGCTTTATTTAAGGAGTGCATCTAGGACTCCAGCAGATGATACATACTTGGACAAAATTATTGACGCCATTTATTAATGACAGAAAAACCAACAATGGCCTCTGAAATAACTACCGACTGACCAAAGTTATAATTGTCATTCATTACATTTTTGTCCTTTACATTAGTGACCAGTGACAATTTTTTCTTTCATTAAAGGTGGCGTACCAATGATTTGATCCAATCATTTAAATGCAGTTCTGCATACGGCGAGTTTGGTACTAAGGAAAAGTCAGAGCGCATCAGAGTTCACTGTGAGCGAGACTCCGGATTAATATGCACCATTCTGCTCTCTTCTGCTTAATAAAGGCTGGGGTGAGAGTTTGCAAAGCCAGGTGTGGCTTCTCACATAAGGCCTCAGCTATACAGATGACATACATTCCACAATCATAGCTGTTCTCTTGTACAGGAGTGGGTTGCTCCTGAAACACAGGCTTTCTTCCTGCGCCCAACAAGGGTTCGAGCTTGCTAGCAATGCGACGGGCGTGCAGAGAGTTGCTGCCATTTTGAGAGTCATAGTGAGCAAAGTTGTTGGACTTATGATGATACACCAGAAGGCTCCAGTGTGACCCTCCAGCGCTCTGTTCGTTGTTGTCATTCACAGCCAGGAAGACACGACGACGTGAGGCCAGATCAAGAGGGTCAAGAAACATGGCCAACTCCTCTGGGCAGGAAGCACACTTGATGAACTGGGTAACCTCTGGGCTGACAAAGACGACACTTTCCCCCAGGAGTCGAAAACGCTCACTGGCAAAGTACTCGAAGGCAAATCCGATGATTTGGTCGTTAAGCCAGTGGGGTCCTTCGAGGAGGGACACGTCAGAGCGTCGAAGCAGGCTATTCTGATAGCTCAGCACGACAGGATCCATCCTTCAAACACACATACCGAGTGTCAGCCAAATACATTTTTAAACGCTGCGTTATCTTGTTCTACCACATTCATACTTGTGAATCATATGCAGTGCACTTGAGCTCACCTGTTAATTTGAATGTATTTTTTTTAAATATTGTTTTTGTCTTGTTGAAGATTGGGCAAATAGTCAGATGCAGCAAATGTATTTATTCATTTGTGGGGCTAAAAACACGTGCCATAATTTAAAGACATTCACACGTAAACGTAACTGGTAGATGTGACGTAAATAATTACTTTGTCACATCTAAAATGGTACAGAGAAGTATCGTGTTACGGAATCACAGCACACTGCTGCTATGTTAGCATGGTCTTGCTAATCAGATCTCCTAACGTCACAAAAAGCTAAAACAATATCTAGACGCAGATACATCCCGGTGCTCATCAAAACCGTTTTACTTAGCTCAAACGAATGTGGTTAATTCCCTGTCAGTACCTAAAAAAACATTCGACTGAAGAAGCGTTCGAAGTTATAACCGCATCCCTCCTTACACTGGCTGCCGTAAACCGCTTCGAGTAAACATACCCAATTCACGACAGTGGGAGGAGCCGAGGCTAAAGAAGAAAAATATTATACCGGCTCAGAATTAGTATTTTTTTTTAAAGTACGGATTGTACGCCTTTTATGTGGATATTCTATATATGTATATTTCGCCTAATTATTTTTTTAATTGCAGTATGTTGAAGAACGTCGCCGTCTTGCGTCCGCTTCCTGTTATGTCGCTCGGCCGCGTGAGCGCGCATGTGAACGGAGCCGCGCTGATTAGCTGATCAGAGAAGAGTTGGGAGCTCTCAGCATAGCTGCAAAGTCAGTCACGAGCGGCTCTCAATCTCAGCAAACAATTGATACGCACGGATAAATAATGCCGCACTCCGCGGCAAAGAGTTGACCTGCGGGGAGTCAGTCAGAAGTGAGCGGCTGAGGACATAAAAAGACGCCGGAATGGCGTGAAAAGCCAGGGAATTAAATAGGAGTTCAGTGGTGGTGACGGAGGAAGGAGGAAAGCTCCAGATTCGAACCCCAGCGACTATATTTGATTTTCGGCGTCCTCGTTTGGAGGTAAGAGTTATTTAACTCACAGAGGTCCACAAGTCCTTTCTTGTTTGGGCAGCTCACTCTCTTCTCTGCGCACTCCATCCTACGGTATTGCCGAGGCTTGTGCGTGCATGTGTGTGTGTGTGTGTGTGTGTGTGTGTGTGTGTGTGTGTGTGTGTGTGTGTGTGTGTGTGTGTGTGTGTGTGTGTGTGTGTGTGTGTGTGTGTGTGTGTGTGTGTGTGTGTGTGTGTGTGCTAGGTGACTTGAGAAGCTCAACTATAGCGCGTTTGTGGATGTGCAGTGGACTTGTGGCTTTGCTTTGGTTTTCAAACATACGCTTGACCTCACTTGTCTTGTACGCGTGTCGTCATTGAAGTGAGGTACGTGAACCAACGCGCTAAAGCAGGTCTTTGGACCCTTGTGCGTTTCCACGTATTATTTGGTAGAGGCCACTGAGGAAAAACGTAGAGCACCGTATGCCGATTTGTACTGAAGCTGCTGATGCATGTGTATCCTCTTAGAACTCCATATGATGTGTGAAAGTGCCCTCGTCCTGATGCTGTGAGGTTTTTTTTCACATGGATGGATAGCAGAAGAACAGAACAGTGACTGTCTTCCATACATTTTCTCTAGCCCTAATTATGGTCACCGATGAGCTCAAGCATGTCCCAGCTGTCTTGGGGCCAGAGTTGGGAAACACCCAGGACTGGTCACCGGCTATTTGCTGGGCACCTTTAGTCATTCACCCTTTCACTTATGGGCAATTTAGACATCGGTTCACCCAGCATGAGATCACCAAACCTCTTTGGAATATGGGAGGAAGCGCTGGTAAAACATGGCAACTCCTCTCAAGAAGAGACCCAAGTCAAGAATTGAACCCCCAATCTCTGAACAGATGAGGCAGACGTGCTCAGCACAAAGCACCAAGGTGGTGTCCACAACACGTAACGTAAATGTCAAGCCGTTTGCGTGCTGCCCTTGTGTGGTCATGAGAGATAGACCTGTTTATTTAATGGGTCCTCCTTTCTATGGTTATGTTCCAATTTTCTTTCTGGGCAGGTATGCCTGTGTCAGATCAACATCCTTTGGTAGTGGTTTAAGGAGAATAACTTTGATTCCAGTAGCAGTGCTGGCCCCAGGAGCTTCTCAAGCCCTAGGCTGTGCACAGGTGATGAGAGTAAAGTGGGCCTGTCCTGCGGGAATGTGAGGTCTGAGAAGACACAGCTGCTGTAGTATGAGAGGCAGCCTGGGCGGAGACACCAGCAACTGGTCCCTGTCGACATCCGACACCCGGCAAGATCTCGTCTGCTATTTGTAAAAACTGACCTCAGTTTATCACCTCAGGTTAGATCTTTTGAGTTTCTGGTTGCAGCGGCGCTTCACTTCAACTTGCCTCGAAAGCTCAACTTTTTCCTTTGGTGATTGTGGTTACGTAATATGCGAGACTATAAGATTCAGTTATACAGTATTGGGTAACAGTGTGCAACATCTAAATGCATTGCAACAGCTCCATTACTGAATGAGTTTGACATGTGTAGTGTTGTCAGAGAATCGAGTGTATTCTTCCGAGGAAGCCCTCAGTGACTTTTCTTTACTAGCCCTGTTCGATTACATGGCACATGATATTTTTTTCCCTATTACTTTGTCTTCAATTGTGTTTGTCCAATTGTGTTTATCCAAAGTGTTGGTGAAAAACAATGAATTTGATGCTATCACACACAAATCAATGAACACATCCCTCATGAATATAAAAGCCTTCCCTGTCTTTAATCCACTGCTTGTGCCTTCATATTGCAGACAGATGAGGCGCATGCTTTGTGATGTGATGTCACTGATGTGTGCAGCTCGTTGCCAATCTCAGAGCCACAGACATCCCAAACTCGGCATAAATGCCATATTTTCTATTTTAGCGCATGTGTAATCACATGGTGCAGTGATCCGATTTAAACAGGTATCCATTGTGCTCGCAAGAGGTTTTACAAGGAGCCGAGCACACTTTTAAATGCATTATTACCAGCATGCCTTACGTGACAGTTGATGTCACCCCAAAGTAAATGTACAGTGAGTGAACGTTATGCACTCGGATGGCATTAAGTTGGGGCAGCAGTTCTGTTCTGTGTCCAGACTGTCTGGCTACTGCTGTACAATTTCCATTCCATTATCATTCCGTTATTTCATGATGGATTATTAAAATGTGTCAATTGCTTCAAAATACTTGACTGTACAATGAACATGAAATAATATTTATCCCACCCCTATAGACAATCAGGAATGTGAGCACTTGTGAAGACTGGAACAAGTTTTTTTTTTTTCCCTCTCCAGGGACAGCATAGCGGTATCGAGGTGCGGTCCTAACCCAATGATTGCGAGCCCAAGTGGGCTTGAGCAAGGCACTTAGTCATCGTCATCAGTCGCTGAATGCGGAGATGGCATTAAAGCGTTTCAAATGCCTTGAAGGTGGAAAAGTGCTATAAAAGTGAAAGCCCAAGCCCATTTTTGTGGAATACATAAGTGCTCTTGTGGCATTTATATTCCCTTTGGAACTATCATCTTGAGGTACCGGTAATTACCCATACAGTCCATTGTTTTCGATATGTTACCAAGGTGAAAATATTAAGCTTCTGTCCACTAAATAATAGTGTCAATAACAAATTTTGGTCAAGGTCAGTTTCATTACTTTTTTGGATTGTGTTGAACCACAATTCAAAAGCAATTTGCCACTATACTCACACTGTCCACAAAGGTAATCAGACACCTTTTGTATTTGTGTGCGCAAGTGTCCTTCACAACGTGTCAGGTCATTGTGATAGATTTGTGCAGCCTATTAATACGAATCATTTAGTGAGGTGTCTAAGACACCCGTTTCAAACTCAAGGCCCGGGGGCCAGATCTGGCCCGCCACATCATTTCATGTGGCCCACAAAAGCAAATCAAGCATGTCAAGTTCCATGATGCTTCTAACGTCTGAACCAAAATGTAAAATTGTCTTATGTAATTCACAATAACAGTCATTATACTTGACTAGTTATCAATCAATTTGTTGTGTGCTGTATATCTAATATGTGAAGGTGATTAAACATTTATATGGTTTCCCAAAATTCATAACGGCCCTCCAAGGGAAACCGTACCTACAATGTGGCCCGCGACAAAAGTGAGTTTGCCACCGCTGGTCTAAAACATCCATTCATTATCTGAAGCGCTTATCCTCATGAGGGTTGCGGACGTGCCGGAGCCTATCCCAGCCATCTTTGGGAGTAGGCGGGGGACACCCTGAACTGGCTACCAGCCAATTGCAGGGCAAACGTAGACAAACAACCATTCACACTCCCAATCACACCGAGAGACAATCCGGAGTGTTCAATCAACCTACCATGCATCTTTTGGGGATGTTGGAGAAAACCGGAGTACCCGGAGAAAGCCGGCAAAGAACATTTTACGATTAAACAGACTTAGTCAAACAAATGTTAATTGCTTCTCAATTATATTTTTGGACTGAGAAGGTCAGTACATGCATTTGAACTGTGAAGTAGGTAGGTCATGCCTGCAGCCAAATAGTTTTTTTTTTTAATGCATCCATTCCATGTCTGTGCTTAGACGCCTATGCCATGCAATTTATTCTTTAAAAATCACCTGAGCGACCATGTGCACCCGGATTTGTGCTTGGCTTTGAATTTCCGCAACCCTCGCTGCTCATTGTTCATTTTAGGGCTAGGTGATTCATCAATATATATATATTCAATTCATTGGGCACACGCTTGCGGTTTCCCCGGTGCTGGAGAATGACCCACAGGACTGAGGAGCCATTCACCTGAACACCGGTGCAAGGCAGGGGACCCTCCGATCGTGTTGCGGCTGCCAGTTGATGTGGTGGTGATGGCGACTGGGATGTCCGGCTGACTGCTGGGTCACACCGGTCGGTCGTCCCGGCACGCTTACTGGCATCGGCTGAAGGTGTGAATATGAGTATGAATGGTTGGCGACCAGTTCAGGGCGAACCCTGCCTCTCACATGAAGTAAACCAGGATAATGTCGTTGTCATTTTCTGAAATCATTTTTTTTATGAATTCCATTTTATTTTAAAGCCCTATTGCCCTTGCTCCTACTGATCCACTGACACCCCCTTCATTAATTTTGAATCACAGCTTCTATTTGAAGTGCTGTATTACGAGCTCACATGATTGGGGTGCCCCAAAAAGAGTCGTGGTCACATTATAGGATTGTTTTGGGAAAGATATTGGCATGCCCATGAAGTCATTATAAGAGAAACCTGCTAGTGTTGCACGGAACAAAGCCCCCCTTTCTTCCGTGGGTCATTATGAGTTCGGCTTTGGCCTCAGCAGCTGAACCTCCCAGCATTTTGCATTTCCCATCATTAACTCGCCGATGGCTGAGCTGAGATGCAGAGAAGTGCTTTGTTTTCTTCTTTGCAATCTTGCTTCTGTGAAATGAGTTGAAAGGCTCTTTTTCCCGTTCATCCTTAAAATAGAGACAACAAGCAATTTTGATCTAGCCGGAAGCTAAATGCATTTATATTAAATCCGGTCCTTGTTTTGGAGAGCGATGAAAGTCTTTTGTCTTTTGTGTTGGTAGAGTACCACAGTAATCCTCGTTTGAACCATGCAATATCTGGGGTCATGTAAACAAGTAGCTGGCTCCGTAAAAGCACATTTACTGTATGATGCATCCTTACGCCGTCATTGCCATGTTTGCTAGTAAGGTTTCGTCACAGGAGTTGACTCAATAAGTGCCTCTCGATGCCGAAGAACACTCGAAACTGGAGTTGTACATTTGCTGAATATTTGGGAGTGTATTGTGACACAGTGGTGACAATAGCTAGTGGCCTCTGCAGTCTTATGCTACAGACAGGACAGGGCCCATGACTAATCCTCAGGCATGCGCGCTTGTGTAATGCTACACAATGCAGTCTATATATACAGGGGCAGCACTGCCACGCAGCAGTGAAACCACATCACTCTCAGGCAAAATTGTGGCTTTCTGGGTTTCAAAATGTATGTAACACCTTGCAGTGGTTTACACTTCAATATACTCCAGAGGACAGCTAGAGTTCAGTCTCTAATCTGAGTGAGGAGCTCTGCCAGTTTACAGTAGTCTGGGCGCTGTCAGAAGGAGGCGGGGGGGGGGGCAGAGATAGCTGTGGCTGACAACATACAGGCGGCGATAAGGTTGATTTCCAACGCAGCCCAAGATGGGCTCTGCTTTCTGCGATGCTTCTCTTGCCTAATCTGCTCTGTCAGTTTTGTAAATATCTGGATGATCTAGGCTTCACAAAGATTATTCTTAAATCTGACCAATAACTCAGATTTACAGTGGGATATTGAGCAACAGATGATGTATATATATCTATGAAGGCTTAACTTTGTGAAAGGTGCATTCAACCCCCAGTCTGCCCGCCACCTGCTCTCATCCTGATTACCTGCTGGTGCCTTTACAGGCAGCCATTCACTCCAGCGACTTGGCGGCCTTGTTGAATGACTCAAGTCAGACGCCCAGTCGATGATGAGAGGCAAGGTTGGCTCCAGGAAGTCTAATACTCAACCCGAAGGATTCCACTTAACAGCATGGCAAATAGTTTTTGTTCCTCTTGTCACATTGGGCCCCGGTGAGGTTTGAATGTCCAATTGAGTTTATCCTGTAACAAGCTTTCCTGGAATTAGAGTTTGGCGGAATGAGGCTGTTTGCGTTTTGTAATTTGAGAACATATTATTGCTCTGCACTAACTAGTTTGATTCTTGAAAAATCTGTTGAGTGCATCTCTCTGGATCAAGTATTACACATATTACACATTGAACTGTCCATTCATATGCTCTTTCCAATGCTTTCTTCGACAAGGAATGACAGTCAGCGTGATGTGGATTAAATCTCTCACAACATATTAAACAGTGAAAAACAGATTCTATGCAAATGATTTTTGTCCTCGTTATGCTCATAAAGGAAAGCCGAGGCTCTTTGGCCATTTGCACAGATACAACTTGTTCTTCAGATTTGTCCTTTCTTGTTGGCAAACTCTGTTGTCTTGTGGTCAGGGGTTTGACTTTTTTATGCCTGGTGCTCCACATGCATTCTAAAACTTGTCCTCTCAAAACAAGACCACGCATGTTTTCTGTTTATGGCTCCCCAGGAAAGGGTGTAAGTAAAAAAGGTTTTAGATGAATTATATTGGTCTATGCAGTAAGGCTCCTCTGGTCAAACATGGGAACGCTCATTGATGTAGATGCTCATTTGATATTCGTAAAATGTCAACTTTTATTTTGGTCACAGTTCAACAAATGATCAAGCAACATGTGGTTTTATAATAAAGCAAGGTCATGTTATATTGACATGATCTTTCCTAAATGGTCTCCCAAATATCTTTGCCATGTTCTTGAAGTCGACGACACCGCTGTGCTTCCTGATCAAACAGCAGTTCTTGCTGCTTGTCTGTCGACTGCAGCTCCGACTACAGGATCGGGCTCAGATTTCAAAAAGACCGCCGTCTGCTGCAGGCAGATAGACAGCCTTTAGGCCCCTTCCTCAGAAGAAACAGTGAGAGCTTCAGGAACGCTTCCCTGTAATTACAGGTCATGTTTTTTTTTCGTTTTTTTCTAATCCTCTAAACAGATGTGCTCCAAATTATGCTGCACATTCAGACCCCGTGTTCAACATTGACGACCTGCCATTACAATAAAACTGGTGCAGGTCGGGTCCAGACATGGATTCAACTATCCCACCAAAGACAAATATATTTACAGATATCTGAATTGAAATATATTGCAAGATATTATATTATTTTCCCAATATATATGACAAATATTATGTTGTAAATATATGGATTTATATATTAATTATTAAATATTCCACAATTATATATATATATATATATATATATATATATATATATATATATATATATATATATATATATATTAAAATACCCCCAATTGCCGCTTTCCATACATGTATCATGAATGTGTAATCTGTGTTGGTATATGACAAAATATACATCATTATATCCTAATAAATATCCACAAACGTGTTGTAATTTATATCGGAAAATGTATTGATAATATATGTGAAGAAAATTGTGTCGCATATATCTTCAATATATGGTAAATGTATTTTACATGCATGGGAAATTATATGCAAACCTACACGAGGTGTAGGTAACGATATATGATTAATACTTGGTAGAATATATGGTAACTGTATGAAATGTATGTAAAAATATGTGAAATTATCTTGAAATGTGTATTGCATAATAGGAGCAAATATTTGATTATTAACAAAGACTAATCGGTATCTCATCAAAACCACTTTTATTTTTTTTTAATAAACAAAAAACAACAGATTTTGAGGTTGACGACTACTTTATTCACAGTACAACAGTTGAACAGTGCAAACTCTTTCAAGTGTAATCTCTTCAAAGTCTAAACTTTAAAATAGTTTGGAACTCAACGTAACATTCTGCAGCAGTGCAACATACCAGTTCTGAATTTTAATGAAGCTTGCGACTTGTGCTTCAGCTGATGTTTTACTTTACAGATTTGATTGTTGATGGACTTTCTTACATCGGCTTCCTTGGGCCCAGGAAACTGTTGTCGAATCGCATCTGTGAAAAAGAACTCGACAATAAAGATGATTCTGACAATGATTACCCATTTCAATCCCCCTGCTTCCTGTACTTCCGCCACCACTCGTTGCTCTTAACCCACACCCCCTGCTCTGGTTCACTTGAGACTTAAATGTAAAAGCCACTTTGCAGGCACAGATGCACTCTATAAACTGGAAGGAAACCACCTCTGAGAACTTAGCTTGCAAAGCTTGCGACACTCTGCATTGGAATCGGACACATCACTGAGCCCTCCTTTCAAGTTAGACTTGAGGAGAATTTCGACATCAACGAGCACCATCAAGAGCACCCGTGCTGTACCTTTGGGGGTGCTACAAGCTTTTGCACTCTCCCAACAAGACGCTCAGCTTCCTTGCCAATTTCCACCTTACGTTGACAAAACTCCCTGTGTGGAGTTTGCATGTTCTCTCCGTGCCTGTGTGGGTTTTCTCCGGGTACTCCGGTGTCCTCCCACATTCCAAAACCATGCATGGCAGGTTGATTGAACACTCTAAATTGTCCCTCGGTGTGAGTGTGAGCGCGGATGGTTGTTTGTTTCTGTGTGCCCTGCGATTGGCTGGCAACCGGTTCGGGGTGTCACCCGCCTACTGCTCAAAGACAGCTGGGTTAGGCTCCAGCACCCCCGCGACCCTAGTGAGGACAAAGCGGATTCGAAAAAGGATGGATGGACATAGACAAAAGTAAAATTAAAATAAGAGTGTGATGAGCAAGGATGAAAAAGAAAACTCATAACAAGCATTCGAATGACAATGCAAGGAAGGAAGAGGAAAACGGCACAAGCAATATGATGCCCAAAAAAGTTTTGATGTTAGAAATGTACGTGCTAGCAAATACATGTGTGGGTCTGTAAGGTGTGCAAAGTGATGTTTCACATGGATCGTCAGTCTCAGATCCATCAGCATGTTTGGTGGGGCGGTTATCAACATTTTTGTTGGTGGCGGTGTTGAGGGAGACTCGTTAAAATAAATTAAAAAAAGAGAGAGATTTAACAGACAGCAATCATAAAGACCAATTTTGTCCACAAAGCCACAAGTTAATTGACGTATCATCAAATAATTGTCACAGGGAGTACATTTTTAGGGTTGACACAGACCTCATGTACATACCTGTATGTGTATCATGCTCATTCACCCGGTTTATTCACAGTCACAGTCCATAAAAATGATACAAACAGTCACAGAGTGTTGCTACTTGCTCAATCATGTAGACAAAAAATAACTTCATTTATCTACTTGTTATTCCTTTATGACAAAGAAAATCTGCTTGTGATTTTTCAAACATGCTCTGGAAAATGACTGAAGCCCACCGATCCGACCACACGTGCCAACATGGGCGATTGCTTTTTAGATTTAGATAGCATCTTTAGAATCACCCCCGGGTCATATGATACAATAATAATTCATGCCGTAATACTCAATACTTGCCTTTCACTACCATGCTTTGCAATTTGGAATTTTCTCGATGTAAAACCTTGAGCTGGCTCTGCAGCTCCCATTCCACTGCATCCGGGCTAAACTGACTGTCCTTCAAAAGTAGTTCCTCCTCCGCCTGTCTTCGAGCAGCAAATCTGGCCCTTTTTTTTTTCTGAAGGGCAAAGTTACACATTATTATCATTTAGCCATTGAAGACCCATCGCGCTAATGATGAATAATGTGACATTATTCGCAACACCTGTTTTGAATTTCCAGAGCCAGAGGCTTTCTCACCAGGACTGAAATATTCTTCACCAAAGTACCGTCCGTCATTTTCCCTTTCTCACCCTCTTGTTCCTGTGGTTGCAATTGCCGCTCAGCTTCTCTCAGTTCCTCTTTTGCTAAATTAATTGATTGGGAAAATGTTACTATCAATGTTAACAGCACTGCAATTAATAAATATTACAGAATATCTCTATGACAAATGTTATATTGTAAAAGTCAAACACAGGATACACATTTTCGTATGATAAACGGAACAATCATTTTGTTGCTGTATTTGATAATACAGTCGCACAAACTGAAAGGAGAAGTGATACATTAACTATGAGAATGGGTTTAAAAACGACTCGCCTGCAAACTGAAGAATGACAGCATCTTTGACGGGTCATCCATTAACAGGCTTCTTGCTCTTGATCGACTGTCAACAAGATATGTCGCGTCAGTAATGGCGGCTGGGTCAAAATCAATTGTCCATTTGATAGGAATGGCTTTATGTTTTGTCTGGTCTTTTTTCCCCACTAACAAAGGCAAACCTATATTGTGACATTTTGGCTCTGGGTAATTAATTTCCTGTAATATTTCACCTTCTGCTCGTGCTCAAATAGCCGTCCTTTCCGCCTAGCATGCACAAAGATATGATTGTGCTACGATTGGTTGGTTCGTCCGGGCAATGGTTCTGCGCATGCGTCAATCGCGCGAGCGCTCCGGTCAATGTTAGGTCTCTGTTTCATCCCATCCGTTTTCGTTTGCTCACACTCTACTGAGTCGAGCACTGACAAATATTGAAAATGGACTGATTCGAATGAAAGTGGTTCTGATCAAATTGTTATTCCAAGAACAATGAGACGATCATGGAGAAAAAAAGGTTTGCCGTTTCTCCTTGATTCTGCTATTACAGACACTCCCCGAGTTACGAACATCCGAGTTACAAACAAACGGTATATACGAACATTTTCACGGGTCTGTCGAAAACAAAAAAAGAAAGTTTGATTTTGTATTGCGCGCCTTTTTCCGAGTGCCAAACAGGGCGGAGGAGGACGGCGGAGGCGACGTTCGGCGGCCGCGGGAGAGGCGTGGGGCGGGCGTGTGACGGTGGAACGGGCGGGGAGGCGTCCGGCGTGCCGGTCGACGACCGGTCGTCTACTCTCCCCCGCTGAAGCCGCTGCTAGTTTAGCGGGCAGCTAACCCTCGAGCCCTGAAGAACGTGACGAAAAGCTATCTCCCCGTTATATGGATGTCAATATAAGCCTTAAACATACATTCCAGACAAAATATAGCACTGAAGCAACTTACGAACGAATTCACCTTATGAACAATCGTCCGGAACGTAACTCGTTCGTAACCTGGGGAGCGTCTTTACTGGAAAGAGTTGTGAACTAATTTCTAGACAGAGACTCAACTCAACTGTATTTACAAAGCGCTGTACATGTACATGGAGCAAATATCATATATACAACAATAAATCGGTAACAAGGACGGTAGAAAGCACCAAACAGTAAAACTAAGATCAAGTCTGGGTCATGCCGAGTCAAATGCCAAAGAATAGGGAGTTTTGAGGTGGGTTTTAAAGATGGGCAGCGAGGGGGTTTGCCGAATGTTCAGTGGAAGGTCATTCCAGAGAGAGGGACCAGCAACTGAAAAGGCACAATCCCCTCTGAGTTTAAAACCTTGCTCATTAACAACTGGCATAAATGTAACGGCGTTTCAGAAAAAGAACGTGATACCGACAATCAAACATGGTAGTGGGAGTGTGATGGTCTGGGGCTGCCCTGCTAATTCCAAGCCTGGCTCGCTAGCTTTGATTGATGAAATGACAAATTCTGCTCATAACTAGAACATCATGTGGGGGAATGTTTGGCCGTCACTTTGTGGGCTTGATCTGAAGCGCATTTGGGTTCTGCATTACGACAATGATCAAAAGCACATCGGAAAGTCAAATTCTGAAACAAACAAAATGAAGCTTTTGTAGTGGTGTCGTCAAAATCATTTAATCCGATTGAAATGTTGTGGCATTATATTAGAAACACTGTTCATGCCCAAACCCTCCAGTGTTGCTGATTGTATTGTTTTGTGTTTTTTGTTATTGTAAAGTGTCCTTGGGTGTCTTGAAAGGTGCTTATAAATAAAATGTATTATTATTATTATTATTATTATAATTAAGGCAATTCTGCAATGACGAGTGGGCCAAAATGTCTCCACAGAGTTGTGAAAGACTCCTTGCCAGTTATAGAATACGCTTGATTATGGTTGTTGCCAACAAGGGACACCACATGTTTAGGGGGCAATCAGTTTTTCACACAGGAGCCAAGTATGTTTGTCCCCCTCCTTTCGTCATAAAAACCTTCATTTAAAAAAACCATTTTGTTTATTTCTGTTGTCTTTGACTATTATCTAAATTAGTTTGAAGACAGGGAACATTTAAGTGTGGGGAAACATGCAAAAAAAAAAACAGGAAGGGGGGCACTTTTTCCACACCACTGTATCTATCTCATCATAAAATGACCATTCCGACAGTGATACCAGTCTGGTTGGTCTCTCATCAAAGTACTTCAGGGAAAGTGCTGCTGTTTGTTTCCATCGCGTTGTTTTTAACACCGCAGTGGATGTCCATACCATCGTCATCAAATGTCAGTTGTGCTCTTAACATACATGTCTCATGCCGTTGCTTTATTTGGCATTTGCGTGTGATTCTTTTTTTGAGCTGCAACATATGGGTGCTGATAATGTTGCTAAATTTGTTCCATACCTCAAAGTCACTGAAGTCTGCAGTGCTATTTTGAGATTTGCTTTACTTGCACTCAAAGAATATCAAAAAGTATTTTACCATCTGGCCATATGCCTATCGCTATCTATTATTCTTGTAGCTTTTGCAGAAAGAAAACATCATCATTCAGCATGGATTTCTGAGCCTTTAACGCTGAAACCTTTGTTGATGAAGTGACTTGTTTCTGCCAGCTCATTTTTATTGTGGGGTGGAGTACTTTTCCAGCTTCACTGGCCAATTGCTGCAGCGTCATATTGATATTTCCAGAACTCAAATGGAGTCTGAATGGAAAACATTATCCACACTCCAGAACAATAAAAGAAAATGTGAGGGTAGTCCAAGAGCAAGTCTTGTTTGAGACATGACATCAATGCTTCGAAAATGTTGCACCCACGAGCAATGAAAACTCCTTTTCTGTGAAGAGGACATTTTTGCTACGTTATTTTAACCTTGTGAAAGCAACGAGGCCACTTCCAGTGAAGGGCAAGCCACCTGGAATATGTAGTGAGCCAAGATACAAGTTTTGATACATAAGCTTCACCACATTGACTGAGGCAACCCATCAGAGAAATGTAGCAATCTGAAGTCTAACCTTCTGGAAAAAAAGTAGCTAAATGTTAAGAGAACCCTTGTTAAAAGAAAAAATAAAATCTAAAATGATGCAATTTTACTATGATATAAATCAATAATTCATTTTAAATAGATAATGCTTTGTTTTTTACTATGACTGCAAAATCCATGTCTTGTACTTAATGAGAAAAAAAAATTGGGCCGTTTATATAGAATTATTTGGCAGGAATTTTTATTTTATTTCATTTTTTTTCTTCTGAAAGTAGCTTTTTGACTTTTACCAAACGACATGACTAATGACTACATCATCTAGTTAATTAGTTGTTAGGAAAGGCTCCACAACTTTCTTCCCCACACACACAAGCGCTAGTGAAACAGCTGATTTCATGCATCCTGCATGTGTCAGCTTCTGTGGAAGGACACTAGTGCGAGAGAGGCATGACTTAGCACAAGAGTGGTCGTCTCGCAACCCAGAGTTTGAGGGTTCGATCCCACGTCCAGGTGTCCTTGAGAAAGATACTGAACCCAGATTCCTCCTGATGCTGCGTCATCAGTAGGTGAATGTCTTGTAGGTGGAAAAGCGCTAAACAAGTGAAAGCCCATTTGCACATTTGTGATCCCAAATGTAGCTTTGCTACAGTAAAGCTATTTCAGGTTGCAAACAGCGACTTTATGATCACGCTATTGAGAAACGTATGTCGTTCCAGTCATAACGTCACTACTTGTAATGCCTCTACTATCTTACACTGCCTGCTTCATTATGAAGTTGGAAATTAAAATAGAAAATGCTACTCCTTGGTCTCTTCAGAGGTTTCTCATATACTGTATCATACCTGCAACCGAGTCTGGATCATCCTCACAGTCACTCTCTTCTTAAGAATGCAGCCATGCCGGTCTTGCAGACAGTTTCTAAGTTGGTCCCTATGTCATCATCGCATGCCGGATGCCCTCAGTCAGAAGTGTCCGCCTGTGTTTGGGTTACTCAAAATGCACGTTTTATTCCAGGACCGAAGTCTTTGAAGAGAGAACAGCAGTAAAACGTCTGCCAGAGAGATGTCACATGTTCTTCGGCAGCTGTGTCATGAACCAGTTTGCCTGCCAAACATTACCGATAAAAGTCCATAAATGTCATCGTGGAGGCACTAATCTCAACGTGGTAAAAGAACACAACAAAACTTTGTTGTGTATGTTTCATAGCGATAAATGTTTACATCTAACACTCTCTACTGCTGCCGATGCTGTAAAACGAGCTTTGTTGTCTTTGCCCGCAACACGTTTTCAGTGACTAATATAAAGCTGGTTGTTTGACTTGTTTGTCTTCAAATTGCCTGCATGTAACCCTTTAATCTTAAAACGATACCGTAGGTCTGCAAAAAAGATCGGTTTTCTATTTCGGTAAATATGTGGACATAAATAACATGTTTTGTTTGAGCCCTCTCAGTTGTGCTTCCTGTCTCACTCTGTATTGCTGTCATTTTCCTGGGAGTGAACACAGGAAGTGGATTTCTATGACTACAACAAAGGAGTGGTGTCGTTTACAGCACTGCAGTTTCAAGTGCTTTTTCAAACACGTTTTCGCTAGCATGCACTTTGGGTCTTAGTTGGATTTGGAATTATCAGATTATGTTTCCCTGGTATCGATATATCGATGCTCTCACGAATATCAATCCGGTATATGCGAAGCCTTTTCGCGCTGTAGGCAAAACGTGCAAAGCCAATTCCTCGTCGCCTAGGTGAATGCCGAAGGGGACCGTGACATAGCACCTGTGGGAACTTTAAACCTACACAATGTCTTTTTTTGAACACAAGATGCCACCAACTAGGACAATTTACTTTACTTCTTCCTATTCCCTTGAACATAACTGTTTTAATGATGACTGTGCTGAATGATGACTGATTTCTCTTACCTTATTATTACTGTATATGTTTTATGTTATGTTCAAATAAAACCAAACCAAACCAAACCAATTAATCCAGTTAAGCATCGTAAATGCAAACCGAGCGTGTGACTGTTTGGAAACGCACAAGCGTTGTTGGAATGTGCTGTAGGGTTACTCAAAGTGCCCCACTCTCGGGGACCTGAGCGAGCCCTGGCCTTTTCGACTGGGGAAAGAAAGTGCGAGGGTTGGAGTTATGTACTCCCTCTCAAGAGTACTATTTAGGAAGCGAGCAGCAGCATTTTGGACCAACTGGAGACACTTGAGGGAGGATTGGCTGACTTCAAAATAAAGTGTATTACAGTAATCCTGTAAAACATACGATAGTGGGGCAGTGCGGGACTGATCAACCAAGGTGACCACAAAAAGTTCTGTCAACAAAATAGAATCTGAACCACGAAAGAACGCCACCCCTAATGCCGACCTGGTTCTGCAAATGCAAAAAGCATACAGTACAACAAAACACATGCAGTTTCCAGTGTCATTAAAAATACTTAACATGGCTGCCTTTGCCATGTCTTTTCTTGAATCTGACTGGAAAACCCTCATGTAATGTTATGTTCATCTAAGAAAGATTTCAACTGCGCGTGTAGTACTTTTAGACTGAAATTTTGAAATAAAAGGCAGCTTGGAAATAGGTCTCCAATTTGACAGTATATCTTGATCAAGGCCAGGTTACTTGAGCAGGGGTTGCTACACCAAAAGAGAGACTACGATTGACAATGGCCAAGACCAATTTACCAATATTTGGAGGAACCTCCTCAAAGACATGAGGAGGAACAGAGTCAGCAGGAGAGCCCGGATGGCTTAATCTGGCCAAGAACATCTTCTAAAAACTTAAATGAAACAGCTTCAAAATTATTTAACACCGCCAGAGTCATGGGCAGAGAGTGCAAATATGATGTCTAAAACGAGAATCCTAGCTGGAGAATCCTTGAGGAATATATTGCACCTACCTGGGCGAGAGTTTGCACAAATTGGCTGGGAGGTTTAAGCACAGAATCAATTAGTTCATGTAAATAGTGCACGTGGATTGTGATGGTTAGCCTGGTTTGACAAATGTTCTCTTTTGGCCTCTAACTGTGCTCTTTCTTGTAGCAGCGCTAGCAGTCTTTCCAGATTTGATAAGAGACCTGCAGCTTGTCTTTTTTTTCCCCACCTACATTTGGCTTTGCGGCACTCCTGTTTAGCTGTGTCACTTCTGTTATTAAACCAGGGTTTGCGTCTAGCTTTTGATCGCATGGTTTTTAATGCCGCCGCCGAATCCAGTATAGCACTGTAGGATGAGTGGAAGCAACGGGTGAGTTGCTCCACCAAGCTCATCAGAGAACCGCCAAGCAGTTAGATGGTTCGACATTCAGCAGCTGTACTCTAGAGCGGCAGATTTAACAGCGGCACAGGACAAGAAAACGTCAAAGAGAACGGTCATATGATTGGAAATCGCATTGTACAAGACTTGCAAGTCTGACACCGGTAGATCATAAGCAAGAATTGGGTCTAAAGTATGTCCTTGTTCATGCGTATGTGTCGGGACGAGTCACGTGAAGCACTGAATTGAAGGAGTCGATAAGCCTTAAAAGGTTCTTTGTTAATGGTTTTTCAGGACAGCACACATGAATAATAAAACGGCCCTGAGGAGGATATGCTCTTTCTTGAGCATGATTACAGGAACACGAGTTATAAAATCATCCAGAAAGTCCTTATTGTATTTGGGAGGACAGTAAATGACAGTGTGGAGCCCAGGGACAGCTGGGCCTACTTCAAAGAAAGTGGCTTCAAAGCTGGAGATTGATGTGGCCATTACACACCGTTTACCTTGAAAATGGTTTTTCAAAATAGTCACCGTTCCTCCACCATGGCCTAAAGTTCTTGGGGAGTTCAAGAAGGCACAATCAGGTTGCAATATTTCAAGTAAAGCACTATTCTCAACGGCACCTGTCCAAGTCTCCAGCAGAAAGAGGAAATCCAGGTCAGCGGAGAGGGAAAAACTAAATGCTGTATTCATTAATGAATGAGCAGAGGACCAAGCATGTTTTGGCTCCTGTTTTTGCTTGAACAGCTGAGCTTTGCGTTTGCTGTGGCGATAGTGATACTCGTTGGAGTTGTGGCTTATTTGCCGCCATGGAGGCAAGGATTAGTTACTTTGAGGAGAGACTCTGCACCATGCATAGACATGGTGCAGAGCAAGTTAGCTTAATGCCAGGCAAGCAAGGACTCTGGGAGGTGGGTAACACTGTGATGTGGCCGCAAATAGCATGCCGCTTCTGATTGGTGAACTTGGGGGATATGTGCGCTTTAAAAAAAGAAAAGCATCTTCTACAATCACAAAATCATATTATCTGAGATGACAATTACGATCACAATCATTCAGCCCCAGTGTAGAGGATCATATTTCTATCAATAATAATGGTAGCTAATTTCTTATCTGTTGAACCACTCTATTAGATCAGTCCTCTGGTTCTGCTTGCGCCGCTCCTGGCACGTTAGCCAGTTGCTTTAAATTTGTGGCAGTTCAACGGTTTGTTTTGTTTCTTCAAAAATGCGGTCGTATGACACCACAGACAAAGGTAAAAAAATGTAAGAAGGCAACAAGCTCCTTTCCTATGATGGCAGAGAAAAAGACGCCTCTGACCTCCACTCCCTGGAGTTCACACAGACTCATTCTTCTGTATTGCCTCGTCAAAGTGGAAAATCTCGCTAAACTAGATTCAACAGCATTCAGGGTAGCTTTAATGCAGCTCCACGATGCACAATTCACAATTTTCATTTTACACATTGATGAATTCTAACAGTCCGAATGGTATGCTGGCTTCCGCAGATTTAGTCTTGTTGTGTTGTGGCCTAGGAATGCAAGCACAAACATGACCTCACGAAGTGCAGTATGGCAATAATCAGGAGCGCTGAGCTCACAATACACAACTGGTGAATTTTCTTTTCACTGAACCTGTTGCACTCAATTTCACATGTAGTGTGGGAAAGACTCAAGCGTTGAAAAACAACTGATGTGGACTGATTTTAAAAAAAATGCAAAAGAGATTACTTACTGTACAAGTTCAGAATAAATTGCTACAAAACAACACAGAAAGTTTGGTTCCTTTTGTAACAGTCAACCACCTCAAATCTTTTGTATCTTTTTTTTTTTTTTAACAGCTCCGTATGATAGCATCCTAATAGTTTACAGAACAAATTGGAGTTGTAACTCTAGTTGACAAGATCAAGGCCTCTGTCTGAGAACAGCAGCGTTGCCTTCAGGCTGAAGGGGAACTGTTTCTGTGAGAATGTAGAGTCATGTTACACAGTGATACATTCAGTGCAGACAAATCTGTGTGTGCGTGTGCATGTGTGTGTGTGTGTGTGAATTAGTTGAATGTGTTGATGCACACCCTCATCTCACTCATCAGCTGACCTTGCAAAGTTTTGGTGCTCCAAGTAGGCACAAGTAATGCGATGATGTCTTCACGTAAATTTACTGGTCTCAAAGTGTGCCAAATAGCTTAACATATCCAGATATAGAGATTTAAGTCACCTGACAGCACAGCAAATACATCCATTTTGTTTGTGACAACACCATAAAGACAAAAGACAGAATTGAAGTACTAGTAGTAGTATTTATTTCAGATGGTTCTAAGCCAGAAAAATGAGGAAATATTGTCTTGATGGCTAAGTCAGATAATAGTATTACTTTTTATCATCCTATTACCAAACATCATTACAATTACACATTGTTTAGAGTTCTGTTTTCTTTTGTAACTCTTGGCTCCTCCTCCTAGCATCTAACAGGGTTGTCCCGATCCGATCAACGGAAATCAGGGCCGATCACAAGATTTACAGCTGCTTGGTATCAGCTGTCAAAGGTTGGGGTTTTTTCCAAATTCTAAAGTCAGCTTCAAAATGTTGCATGTCTTTTGACAACTTTATTGTGGATGTCAACTGGTGGTTAGTGACATGCAACACACTCTGCATGCCTGCGGCGACTGGTCGATTTTAGTGCAACATCTACAATAATTTGTCCATCGGGGTTGGTCGACGGATGGACATTTTCCCAACAATCCCCGCCAGATGCGCCTTCACCATTTCCGTAAATACACGATCGGCGACGACCATGACCTTGAAAAATGTCGACAGGGAAGGGGAGAGGGTTGGGGGGGACGGATGTCATGTTTCCTAACATGCTGGATGCTGTGGATCCCCCCGCCCCCCTCTCAGACGGAGGCTGGGGCCACCGCTCCATTGGCCCCACCTCTCCTGCCTTGGATGCATTGTAAAACTGTAGATGTGAAGGTGCAGCAACAGCTAACGTGTAAAAAGGATCTTTAGCAAAAGAGCTAATTTTTGCATTTTAAAGCGTTTTAAGTCCTAATTGTCGTGTCTGTGGATACTTTGCGGTAACTCTTGTTGTTAACATACCGCCCTGTGCGCCATTGCACCATGTACAGTGCGCTGCACATGTGTGAGTTGTATTTCAGTCCTCACAGTCCATCTACCATATGTTAAATCAAAGCATATTTTATTCTCTTTAAGGCCACAGCTTGTGAGTTGTTTTTATGACATGCTGGACCGTATGCGTTTTATGTCTGAAGTACAATTTCCTCTGCTTGTGCAGTGCGGAGGGGTTGGGTGTGTTTTGGAAGGGAGTCGAACTATTACAATGAGGGGGTAGCGTGCGGTGTGCATGCTGCAGAACATTTTGGCTATCTTTGCCCTCTCTGCTTGTGGTCTGTGCTGTCATGTGTGGCCATCATTAAGATTACACGCATGCCAGTAGATGCCACTAAAGAAAGTTAAATATTTTAGAAGAACGTGAGCTACAAACTAGGGAACATAAACGTTTGAGAGGAGCTTTTACCTGTTGTACATGGAAAGAAATCTAAAAACGTGTCGACGGAAAACCTACTAAACTTGATCAGATGTGTATCTGTTTTCATAAAAGCTGGCTGAAGGGCACCCGGCTCCTCAGTGAGAACCAACATTAGGACGACTGATAAAGTTGAACATTTTGTCGCACTGATCTTCCCTTCATGAAATAAAAATACATAGCCCTATCAGAGAGCTTCTATTGCCAATTCCAACAGCATCGCACCTACCAACTAACTGCAGATCAAAGCAAAAATGTTCTCGCTTTGACATATGACATTCTGTCTTTCATAGAGTGAAGGTTGGTCATGCCAGAGGGAAGAGTGTTGCTCTTTGTCTTGGCTAATGTTTCTTCGAAACAGACTTCAGATCAGATAACTTGAGTTTGACTCCCAAGTGACTTACTGCTCAATCAGTGTAACCGGATCTGTGCGAGTCTTGGAAGGGGGGTGAGAGAAAGACACAACAAGAGGCCACTTCAGCGTCCCTGCATCATCACTTCCTCCAGTTTACATACCTGCGGCTTATATCACTCAGCAATCTCTTGTTGCGTTATTGCTCCTTTCTGTCACTCTGCTGATAATGTTTCCTGCTCCAAGTACAGCGTGTGGTATTAAACCTGTAGTTGCTGCGCGATGATTTGTGCTTCGTGTTTTCAGAAGGCAACAAACGTATCGAATGGCTTCAACTTGAACTGATAGTGTAACAAATCATTGTGTGTAATTGATGTCTGCAGGGGTAGAGCTATAAAAGTTGAGATCTCATTGCAATGACAGGATTGTGAGTCTTGTGGTGCCTTTGTTTTCGGTTTTGTATGATTTTATTCTCAAAGCTCCTCTGAATAAAAAAAAAAATATTACAGTGGTGAAAAAAATTCTACTGCTGTTTTGAAATCAGAGATTTTTTTTCAGTGATTTATCGCACTGAGTCCGAATCTGCCATAATGTTTCTCTCCAGCACATCAGGTTTTAATTATGATGATAATGATCGATAATGGATGGATATTACGACGACTGACAATAACAACAGCATGAACAATAGCAGCAATAATATGAACAACGATAATAACAAAAATACCAATAATAATAACAAGAATACGAATAATAGTTGTAATACTATTCAGTAATATAATTGGTAATATTAAGGGTTAGGTTCAGCAGCAGGTGCAATTTTTTTCTGAAATGCTATAGCTATTAATAACAAAGCATGTTAACATCGGGATTGTGCAAGCTTTTATTGGTCAAACTTTAAAACAACAAATTTAAATGTCTCAAAAAACAGATTTGGTTAGAAAAAAAAAAGGTAAATCCAATTTTTAAATCTGTGTCAGAAATATGTGTGGGGACACATAAAGCAATCTGTGATTAAAAAGTTGCTGATAATCAGTGTTATCGGATGTAAAGTTCAGAATCAGAATGCATTCATCATTGCACTGCATCTCGACAAGATTCAATTCTAAATCTTAAAAATGGCACAACATAGAAACAAAACACAGAATAAACAATGACAATACATTTTGCCATCCTGTATGCCTATTCTGTTGGCGAAATAAGTTTGTTATTATATTCAGCTTTGGAGAATTTCAGGATGAACCTTAAATGCAGGATAACCTTTCAAGGTGAACTTCATTTGGCTTTCTCTAAACCTTTGAAGGCACACGCCCAACTGTTCAATGTTTCAGTACTTTTTGGCGCAACTTGCTCTTCTTTTCACAAGAGTGTTGTTGTCGTGGGCGCTATGGCTCAGTGGTAGAGAGGTTGGGGGGTTCAATCATCGTGACCTGGTCAAGGTGTCCTTGAGTAAGGTACGACCCCCAGTTGTTCCTAATGGTGCATAATCAGTAGGTGTCAAACACTGTAACACTTTGAGTACCTGAGGTGGGACAGCCCATTTACCAAGTTGGCTTGCTGAAAATGCCCATGAGATGACTGTTGTTTTGTGACGGTTAACACACTGGCATGGTCACATGCCCAAATCCCCCATCTTTTAAGCAGCAGGCTGACCATCTGTTTCAGGCGTGCACACACATGCTCACGTAGGCAAACACATTGACACTGACATGCCCTTCAGGTCATATTTGGATGGATTCAGCCTTGCAGTTATGAAAGGACAGCGTGCTCTATGTATGGGAGTCCAGAGAGGATGCTGGTCGGGGTGGTTTCTGTAGTACTTCAGACCGTTTCCAAGTTAAAGCCGTGACATGCAGGAGGTCAGATGAAGGACGACAGGAAACGACCTAACAAGGGTCAACCTTTTATTTGCCACTTCGTATGACCCTGATCCATTTCCTCTTTTCATCCAAGGCTGAGTTTTAGCCATGCTCATGGAAAATGTGTTACATATCCTGATATGAGATCTGAGTTATTTTTATGTCTGTGGGTCATTTTAGGAATTGGCTGACTTTTAGCCCGGCAACCACTCATTTTAGTTTATGCCATTTTAAAGACCTTCTCCAATACGCCAGTTTTAGAGTTCAAGAAAAAAGGTCAACGTTGTAAATGGGAATATCCATCAATTTTCTCCACCGCTTGTCCTCATTAGGGTCACCGGTGAAATTCAGCCTTTCCCCGTTTGCTTTGGTTGAGAGGATTGGTCACCATCTCACGTACAGCAAAAAGGAAAATATATCAACTGAAATGACTCAAAAAAGACACTGATTGCTTTGATAACAGTGACTCACATGGTCAATGTTTGTGCGCTGGCAAATAAAGCGGTTCACAGCACAGTATTTGTGTCTCTTAATGTATTCGAGAGAAACTTGTGAATGGCGTGATTGTATGCTCACGAAAAAGGCCGGCAGCTGCTAGTCTTAGTGTTTGGGGAAGCTTATGTGTGCTCTTGGGAGTAAGGATGTGTGTTAATGATAATCCTGTAGATCCAGGGGACTTGTGCTTTATCCTCTGAGTGTGCATGTTGCGCTCCACAGCAAAATAATTTGGCCACATTACATAACATCATGTCCAATGCTGCTTTTGTCATAATCCTTCAAATTTCAGATTGCTTCATTGCTTTCTGATTGCAGAGTCACATGAGTAGTTCCTGCCACTGCTATATTTTTCTGTATGTTGGCTGGTGTTTGCACCCACAACACAGTGTCCTATGATTGTGAAAGTAGCCTTGTGAAATGAATTGATCCCATGCTCTCCTGTCTTGCTTGTCTTGTCCTTACAGTGGTAATGACTTGAATTCGGTGCCCCCTACCGCCCAGTGAAGGACGTGCCTGACAGCCGCTAATGGGAACTCCTCCTCCGCCATGAGTGCTCGCGATGGAGTTGGCGGCATGGGCACTCTGGGACGGCGGCAGCGCTTGGAGAACTCCGAGTTCACCGTGCGCGTCTATCCGGGCACGCTGGCCGAAGGAACCATCTACTGCCCGATCAGTGCTCGAAAGACAACCTCAGCTGCTGAGACGATCGAACGTGTCATTGACCGACTCCAGCTGGACCGTACCAAGTGTTACGTTCTGGCAGAGGTGAAAGAGTTTGGTGGAGAAGAATGGATTCTCAACCCCAGCGACTGCCCCGTGCAGAGAATGATGCTCTGGCCCCGTGTGGCACTCGAGCATCGCTCTCTGTCCGGAGGCGAAGATTACCGCTTTCTCCTACGGCTGAAGAACCTGGACGGTTCGATTCACTATGGCGGCAGCCTCCAGATGTGGCTGCAGGTCACCGAGGAACGCAGGCGCATGGTGGAACGTGGACTATTGCCGCAGCCCGAAACCCAAGGTGACCGTGCCGATTTATGTTGTCTGCCGGAGCTCACTGAGCGCTCGCTGCTGGACAACCTGCGCTCACGTTTCCACCAGGAAAAGATTTACACCTACGTTGGGAGTATCCTCATTGTCATTAACCCCTTCAAGTTCCTGCCCATCTACAATCCCAAATATGTGAAGATGTATGATAATCACTCACTGGGAGATTTAGAGCCTCACATCTATGCAGTGGCTGATGTTGCTTACCATGCGATGCTGCAGAGACAGACGAATCAGTGCATTGTGATATCTGGAGAAAGTGGCTCCGGCAAGACTCAAAGTACAAACTTTCTTATTCATCATCTGACCGCTCTCAGCCAGAAAGGTTTTGCCAGTGGAGTGGAGCAGATCATCTTGGGGGCAGGTCCAGTATTGGAGGTAAGTGGGGGGGGGGACTAAATAAATGAGCATTTCAGCTCATTACTGAGCGTTAAGAGTCTTGCTCTTTGACAGTGGTTCTTAACCTTGTTAGAGGTACCAAACCCAACCAGTTCAGATGCACATTTACCAAACCCTGAGCAAAAAATACAAATCTGATTCAAGAAGTGTATCTTCAGTTTTGCCGTGTGAGACTAGAGTTGCTCAACTTGGCATGACAAATCCCATCACGTTCCGTGATGCATGTGAATCCACATTGTACGTATTCGTCCGACCACTTTCTTTTTTTGCTCGACATAGCATGTATTAAATCTTTTTTTTTTTTTTAAATCACACTGCGTACTGTCACGACAGTCACACGTTGACAAGCAATGTAACGTGATCATCTGCAGCCAGTGATGGCCAAGCGGGCGTGTTATAACTAATTGACACGTTGAGTCGTGTGTGTCTTAACCTCCATGGCAGAGACTCCGTCGAACCCCCGAGACTGATTGACCGAACCCGTGGAGTTTGATCGAACCCAGGGTTAAGAATCACTGCTCTATGAGTTACTTGCAACATAGCACCCGAATCAATAGACCTGACTTTGAACTTGAAAACACTTGCAAGGCCTTGCCTTAACTTTGCTTGGTAGACATTGATAAGTGACATCTCATGCTGTAAACATTTGCAAAAGGTTGCTGATCCGTTTCTTCATTTTGCCTTTTTCAAGCCATTTTATTGTGTCTTCATGGAGCTTTGCTGCGAATGTTCATCTGGATTTTTAAGCCGAGTTATACAACTCTGCTTATCCCCACCTGCCTCTTGGCTCGCTTGGTGTTGAATTGCGTGAACCCCTTACAGAGGTTTATTGCACTCGAGTCCAGCTGTGTGGGGATTATGTAGCGCACACAGGAGCTCTGTCTGTGGCCAACCAGTGGATGTCAGTGGTTACACTAGTAGATTCTTGCTTTTGTGATTACAGCACAGATGAAGACTGTTTCAGGGTGAATGTGGGAGAGGCCCAGCCAAAGGCCGTTAAGGAAACTGGTTGTTTTTATATCTCGAAGGAACATTCCACTCATATTCCTTTTTTTCTACTTGTCCCTTCACCGCGCACCATAGTATTTGACATCAGCTGAATTCTTGAAGCTTGCGCAACACTGTCATGAACTGTACGCACAAAGCCAATTGCTGTTGCATATCGTCAAAAGTGTTGAGGAATGTTATCGGGTGTCGGATTGCTCACCGTCACGTCACCTGACCACCAGCTATTGACACTTGATTTAGCTCCAAATAACAATTGCTTGGGGTCCTTCTCGATCTGACAGCCGCGGACGGAAAAATGTTCTCAGTATCGAGCGGAAATAGTTTGAGTGTTTTGGTTTTGTCACAATTTGCAGATTGACATTGACTGTGGTGTTAGTCACCAAACTAGTTTTACCTTCCCATCCACATCCACCCACTTGGTCTCTGTTTTTTTAGGTTCTTTGAATTGCCTGGGGCTTTTGGATCATTTTGATTATAAGTGGTGGTGTTGATTTTATGTGGTTTGGTCATTGGCATCTTACACAGCTTATTGCCATATCCATGTTTAGATATGGCTTCCGGTTTGGCAAAGCACTTCATAAGTCTCTGTTTTTAAAGGTGCAATATAAATAGAATTATTGTGAAAAAAGTATTATCAGAA
Source organism: Hippocampus mohnikei (assembly GCA_026261675.1). NCBI lineage: Eukaryota > Metazoa > Chordata > Actinopteri > Syngnathiformes > Syngnathidae > Hippocampus > Hippocampus mohnikei. The sequence continues at coordinate 5,411,172 of JAKGUB010000340.1, forward strand.
AAATATGAATACTATACAACTTCATTCATGGCTGTGACTGTACGAACCTCACTAAAATCAAGGCATTGCACAAAGCTTGCTTCAAAAAAGAAATTTAATCATTATTAAAATGTTGATGAAGATGTGACATTCAAACTACACACACACACACACACACACTCACACCGCTGTGATGAACCAAGTGGAACACACAAGCAGGTGACCAGAAATCTTCAATCACCATCATTTCAATTAAGGTGAAGTTTCAATTTCATATTGGTTTGAAATTGCCTCGCTGAATGACAGTGAAATACAGTTTGCTGCGTTGCTCATAAGAAATAAAATCTGTTGATGATATAAAAAGGAAACCAATTGGTTGTGTTCATTATAAAGGGAGATGTATGGCAAATTGAAACTGGCAGTTCAAAGGTTCTCATTGTTGCAACAGGTAGCCGTTTTAATGTCCTCACTTCAGCAAACCCTTCACAAAAATGCCACTCACCAGTGCTTCCGTTGAGTTAATGTGTAAGCATGCTGGCTGCACAGCAACACGCCTGAGAGGTTTGGATTGCAGAGGAGTTGCCTTTAATTGTTTGCACAGTTGGATTGCATATCTGCCCGTGGGATGATTGATGCCAAGACTGGAGATGCGCTGCTACTGCAGGGAGACGGAAGGGAAGAGGAATGGCAGCCTCACTGACATATAGTGCTAAATTATAATTGGTGTTTATTCATTAAGAATGGCGAGATGGTTGCTGTACTTTCCACACCAATACAATACAAGTACATACTGTACTTGTATTGTCATCTTAAATATCAAATGACACCACATATTGTTTCCATTGCATTTATTGCACAATACTAAAAACCTCAACTGGTGTGGTAGCTAATAATTTAATTGCCCTCTCATCCGGGCCATTACGTTGAAGTGTTTGAATGGAATGGAGGGGACTGTTAATAATCGTCAGCAAACAACATTAAATAAGCTTTTATTCTGCATGATGTGCATTTGTGGCCTTGCGTACCAAGTCTTTCTGTCCGTTGTCACTCTGCTGAGTTATTTCAAGCGCTCTCTTGTGTCGGCCACAAAAAAAGCTTTGATACTAATAACCGTGGCTTTGAAACTATAACTAATAATTTTAAGACCATAGTTGCCATGCCTGAAACCAATGTTTCCACATGGGCAGCCGGATATGTATCGCGCACTTTTCCGGCAACCGAAAAGTATCCAGTCTTGTATTATGCCCAGGGCTTGTGGTTGTTTTTCGTCCTCAAATTTGTTAAAATTTTTATGTTGTTACTGCAAAGCGGAGCCGGGGGCGCTTGGAAACGGTGACGTAAATGCGTGACTACCAGCTGGTGGCTGGGTCGCCCGCCCGGCCGGCCACCCAAGCACTCTTGCTCTACAATGAGTAAATGGGGTGTTTTGTCTGTTTTAATGTAATATAGAGGATTGTACCATTGTTAGCTTGAACGCAGTCTACGGTGTTAGTTGATAGTTAACTCCACACTTTATTGTATTCATTTTGCAAATGTTGCGAGTTAGTTTCCGTAGCGCCAACGTGGCTAAGCAGTCATCGAGTTTGAGTGTGACGTGACATGATTATTGTGGGAAATGTGGAAGAAAAATAAATGAGGACCAGGCGAGCGTGACAGTTGCTGCTGCATCTTTTTTTTTTTTAATAAGTCCTCACATCTGGTGGCAGCGGAGAAACCGTTAAAGGCCGCTTGGGATCAGGAACAACACAAGACCCTGGCTTTTATGAAAAGCAATGTTAAGATGTTCTTTACTTTGAAGTGAGTAGACTGTTCACAGATCGAGTTTGGCAAACTCAAATGTTATGTGGAGAGGTGTTCTGATCACATGTCCAAGTAATCAATAAGATAACAGATTCTGAAAAGATTTGTTTGTTCTTTGACTTTTTCTCATCTGATTTTAAAGATCGCTTTGTCTTTGTCTTTTAAGAATCTCTTTCCTTGACTTGCAGGCAAAACTTGCCTGAAGCCAAAATCCTGCAGACACATTTTAAAAATATCTCCATCGAGAATATCTCAGGAGGTATTGGAAGCGAGCCCAGACCTCAATGTATAGTGTGTACTCAACCTCCGATGAGCCTTGTCACTCAAGTAATTCAAGAATTAAAGCTGAGGTTGAAAGTGACGAAAATAGACTTGAGATTTTTTTTTTTTTTTTTTGGATGGTTGTTATAAATATAAAATAATTGGCCGACTGATAGACGATCAAAATCACAATGATTGTTTTGCACATTAAACACTGATACAATCTCGTTTTCTCATGAAACAGTCAACTACTCCCTTGAACATAACTGTTTAATGATGACTGTTGAATGATGACTGATTTCTCTTACCTGTTTAGTAGATATGTTTTATGTTATGCAAAACGTAAAGCGCATGCATGGCTGACAGAATGTTGTTCTGTGAGAATCCCATCCTTCTCTATCCTCTCATCTGCCTATTAAGACGCATTATCTCTAAGTATACAAGTAGATACACTGTATATGATGTTTATCGTGCAGGAACTACTCTGCACATTTGACTTCTGCTTTGTCTTATGTTGTAGGTGTGACTGATTTTTAAACAGCCAGCTAAGATGCTGAACATTAGGCAGAGCTTGTTCACTAAGCGAAGAACAGTCAGTTTCAGCTTCAGTATCAGTGCAGCAGTGTTTATCGTGATTGCTCAGTACTGAAAATATAATCTTGGCAAGCTGCTGAATGACCTCACGGTGCACATTATTACGGCAAAGCAGTTAGCTTCCCTCTCGACCACTTGATTGTGCTTATCTATTTTAAGCCTGTACGCTTCTACGGGCACCTGAAACTTTAGGTCTGCAGTTGGTATCTTTTTTTCTTTCCATCGTTTGAGCAGCAATTTATTATTTAGAGCGATTGTTTAGCTCACAATTGCCTCAGAAGTGTATCCCAATATCAGACACATAGGTAGCCCTTTTCAATAATCTGTACTCAAGAAGTATGTAGTTCTGTTTCATTCAGTGAGTCCATCACTGACCCCTCGTGTGATATTGTTAAATTGTTGTTTTATTTGGTTTTGTTTGGACATTAAAATAATACCCAATAGCAATAATTGTTAGATGAACAGGAATTGAAAAAAAGATTTATGAACACATGCAAATTCCACTCTGTCAGTTTTTGTTTTGTTTTGTTTTGTTTTGCCCTTTACCTGGTATTACTGAATTTTTGTGATTTTAAGTGTATTTGAAAGGCACAGTCATTTTCAACAGAAAAAAGACTAATTCTAATCAAGATCGCCGTTGTCTGATTCCTCGTCAGGATTGAAGTGTGGTGTGTGGCTCCCTTAGCTAATGTGCAATTCTTTCCAATGCTGTGGCCAAGTAACTTGACAATGTGGCTGTTTGTGTGCGCTCACAGACACTGTATTTATGCTCTACCAGAGTTTGCAGGTGCATGAACACGCACACACACGCACACACACACACACATTGCATTTATGCATGCTTATACTGCAATCTGAACTTAATCTCAGATTTGAACATCCACTGGACTACACCTGTAGCAGTGCGTCACACAAAAACGGGATGGACAAAGATGTCTTGGTTCTATGGTGTGGTCGCTCTGCCAAATCCATCCACAGTAAATCAAATTATGAGACATCAGCTGTTAGTCTCAGTTCATGCTTTCAGTGGCACGGAATTGGTTCACCTGTTTTCTGAGTTTGGTCAAGCTGATTGATCTACTGTGATGTCATTTTCACTCGACAGCAAAATGGACGTCCCCTGAGATGGATAAAAACAGGTGGGCTTTGCTGTTGAAGTCAAATTCCATTAGCACAATATTAATTAGAATGTCGTGGTTTAGACTGGTGGGGCTGCATAGAACATATTGTATTTATTTATCTATTTGTTTATTTATTTTAATTTTCTCGACTCCCCTTTAACTTTGGCTCGTTGGTGATGGCTGGAGTCCAGCTGTAGTTGCACCGTTCAACCACAAGGATTTTTGTGAACGCATGATTCAAGATGTGTGTACAATTACACTCGTCCAAATTGATTAATGCTATACAGTACTTTGCATGAGAATGTTTGTTTACACGCATTGCTCACACTCCTGTGGATACACATGCTTAAATAAAATAAATGAGGCCCTTGGAATAAAAAAAAAAAAAAAAATAGCCCCCATATTCTCTATCTCTGTTGGTTGGTTTTTCTTGGTCCCTTGGAAGAAAATGCAGTGCAACAATATTAAACTAAATAATTCAAAATCAACAGAGCTGTAAAAGTGTAGTTCGTAATGCATTTTGAAGGAGTGGCAATACGGCTTCCATTGAGAACTTTACACCCATTTTTAGACATTACTGCATTTACTTAGTGAGCACTGACCTCATGCTTTAATCACTACGGAACTTAGAAGCCTTTAACCACACAATGACAGGGTCACAACTTGTGTGCCCTGTCAAGCTGGACGACTCACGCACAGTTAAGTCCATATTCATAAAAACAGCCTCTTCTGTGATGTGGTCTAGAGTCGGCGAGACACATTGTGAGCGTAGGACACAAAACCGTCGCCAGCCTTCGGTTTCCTGAGAGCGGCTAATAGTTAGCCGCTAACTGGTGGTCAAAGAGGTCTAGCAAGACACTCCTGAGGAAGTTGCCTTGCTACTTAACAAATGCTAGATGCACACAAACACACACACACACACACACACACACACACACACTTAACCACAGAGGTGCAAAGTCATGTTTGGAACAGGCGTTCTTATCACTAACACGTCCATATGTAAGCCACATGTCAAGCATTAGTTGTGCTTGCGACAGCCATTCAAGCCAGGTGAGGGGTGTGACATCGCGCGTCCACTATCCTAAATCTAAGCTCCACGGTCAAAGACAGAAAGAAGGTCAATCCAATTAGACAGACCGAGAGACACAAACATAGGGACTCATTTCAATCCTGTGCCAATCCAAGAATACCCGAGCCAGCCTCAAGCATCGAAACACTGTGCATGTTTGCTTGTCCTGGAAGCCAAACTTGACATTTTACTGTTGTTTATTTACAGCCTGAAGGAAACACAATGATGTGCACAGAGCCGAATGAAATGATTAGTAGTGTAATGTAAAGACTTCTGTGTGCTGTTTTAACACTCTGTGCATGTGTGTGTACAGAGTTTCATCATTACGCAAACATATCCTACATCGTGGATGCAGTCAAAACTACGACATTTGTGAACTTTTTAATGTCAAAGACATCAACTTCAGATTCAATTTTGTTTTGGAGGAAAATGTTTCGCACCAGTGAGGTAGAATACCAAGAAATAAATGATTTCTGGAGTGTAGGAAAGAAATGACAGTCAACGTTAACCATGTAAATCAGATTAATATCAGGAATTTGATTCATTCACGAGGTAAAAACATTTCTTGTATACTGTATTACCAAATAAATTATGATTTATCTGGCATAGATTAAATCATAAGAAAACATCAATGAGGCAAATACTGGTACTTGGAATATCCAAATGAACAGGGTTTTTTTGTCTCTTTATATGCAAGAACTACGGGTCTCACTGATGGTGTAGTGGTAGACTCGCCTGCCTTGTGTGCGGGCAGCTTGGGATTGGCTCCCACTCAGTGACAGTGTGGATGGTTGTTTGTCTCTATATGTGTTCTGTGACTGACTGGCAACCATTTTAGGGTGTAGTCCGCCTTTCGCCCAAAGTCATCTGGGATAGGCTCTAGCAATCCCCCAAAACTGCTATTTGTAATATCAAAATAAAGTCAGAGTTCTGTATTTTTTCCTTTTTTTTTTTGAAGCATGAATGCATATATTGAACTTTTCAATGTCTATTGGTTCATCGCAGCTTTATCATGTCAGTTTTTTGTACTGAAACCCTTTTGTGCGTTTTTAGCATAAAATGAGCAAATACAGGCACTGTAGCTTTGACATGTACGCTAATTGAATGTTAACTTTAAACGGAATACGCATATTAATGTGCGGGATGCTTTATAAAATGGATTTTCCTGTAATTGCCTTGGGACGCAGATGGCACCGATTTGGTTGAATGGCCCATATAAGCATTACCGTAGAATGAGGGATTCATCTGTTTGATACATTTGATTTATCTAATGGGAAACAATACATTTAATTCATTTTTTATAAGCATGTCCGAGCTAAAATGACAAGTCCACGCAGCTATGCAGTTGTTGGGTGCACGTGTGATTGCTCTCATCTAGGACCGACACTATAGTTTTATGACCTCGTTCAATGACACCAGTGAGAAACGAGCTTGCTAAAAAAAAACAAAACAAAACAATGTGAAACATACAACTAAGCTACCGACTGTTCTATTTGCAAAGATATTTGCACATTTTGATTCTTTTGTAGCTTTGTGACCTTTAAATGTTCAGGAAATAATACAGCCGCGTCAAATATTTTCTGTCTTTTTTTTTTTTTTACTATTACAGTATTGTGTACCCACCAACTGCCTAAAGACAGCTGGTGTAGGCTCCAGCACCCCCACAACCCTCGTGAAGATAAGTGGTTCGGATAATTGATATTATCTATCTTTCCGACTCCATTGGCCGACTCGTTAGCCATGACACTAACCACAGTGCTTTTGTTGAAATGACGGATGACTCGCCCTGCAGTGGAACAAGAGGCAGTTTCGAGAGGAAAAAAAAAACAATACGTTCCAATAATAATAATAAAAAAAAAGACTGACGTGTCGACTATTAAACTAGCCGTCGACAAATTTGGTCATCAATATAATTGTGGTGAGTCTAAATTCAGCTGAAGCTTCAGGCGAACTGATTATCGGGTTCTTAGAATCACGCCTTACTTTGTCTTCTTTTTCACTTCTCTTGTTGATATGCTGGCGGCCCGGCGGTCCAGTGATTAGCGCGTCGACCTCACAGTGCAGAGGTACCGGGTTCAATTCCGGCTGCGGCCTCCCTGTGTGGAGTTTGCATGTTCTCCCCATGCCTGTTGTGGGTTTTCTCCGGTTTCCTCCCACATTCCAAAAACATGCATGGCAGGCTAATTGAACAGTCTAAATTGTCCCTACGTGTGAGTGTGAGCGCGGATGGTTGTTTGTCTCTGTGTGCCCTGCGATTGGTTGGCAATCGGTTCAGGGTGTCCCCCGCCTACTGCCCGAAGACAGCTGGGATACGCTCCAGCACCCCCCGCGACCCTTGTGAGGATAAGCGAATCAGAAAATGAATGAGTGAATGTTGATTTGCCCTCATCCAACATGCACTTGGCCGGTTTGCATTCATTTGAGAAACTGGGAAAAGCTTGGCCCAGCACTGACTGATCCGTATCATTAATTAGCAACGCTCTCGCACTGTTAGCGGAAGGAACCGCCGATAAACATACTCGAGGAGGGTATGTGGTAGAATGCCCGACAGCTGTTTTGTCATCATGGTGTACAAACAAGAAATGTGCCATATGTGCTTGTCAGGGTACAAAATTGAAAGGATTTGAAGCAACAAATCTCATGCAGGAGGTACCCGCTGGCACTGAGAAGTAAAAAGAAACAAAAAACATACTGGCACATGCTCCAAGCAACAGCAATCAGGTTAGTGTGTGCTCTGAAAGATAGGCCTGTTTTCCTAATGGCTGAGCATGTTTGCTTTGTGCTTGTCAAATCCATTTGCTTGGACGTGCAGGGTCATTCAAACCTCCATCACCATCCATGCAGAGAGATCATTTAAAGGTTATTTTTTGATTGCATCTCACATATATTGTATTTCTTTCACTTGTACCTTTGGCCAGAATTTATTCGTACTTGCAGTACATTTTTCAGCAAAGTGAATATAGGTGTGGCAATTTTCCATCTTCAACACAACATCCAAAGCTTTTGAATAAAGTTCCGCTGTATGCCTCTTCAACTCGTTTATAACGTGGTACAACACATTATTTGTGAATAGAATGGATAGATCCCCTGCTTCCAACCTCTCAAAGGTTTCCATCTTGTATCGAATTAGGGCTGTCACTATTGTCTATTTTCTTCTTTTAGATTCGATCATCCTATCGATTATTCTGTTGAATAATCAAGTCATCACTGGGATTTGCAGAATCTGAAGGAACCCATATAGATGTGGTTAGTGGGTTTAGCAGTTTTCCGTGTGTCATGTCGAAATTATATTCCATGGAGATTTTTTTTTTTTTTTATGGGTTTCATTGAAGTGGGTGCAGTGGCCAGTGTGATATTTGAGTCAACAATCAGCTTTTGTTTCTATGGGTTGGTGGAGTAACCCACATTGAGTCAAGCCTGTGGGTTGAGTGGAAGGAATGATGGCATTTCCTGACTGTCAAACGACGACGACTCTCCAACAAATTTCTTAAGTGAGGATCAAGCAGTTTGGAAAATGAATGAATGAATTAAAAATATTTCAGCAAGTTGACATACATGATTTGCTTACGCGGGCCACATGAAATGACCCGGTGGGCCGGATCTGGCCCCCGTGGCTTGAGTTTGACACCGTCCTTTAACTTGAGTTCCGAGAAGAATTTGACGATTATCATATACTGTAAAAGCATTCATATATTCAAACTTGTATTGGCGAATGATGGGCTCATAGCTTGCGTGGTGGAGCCCCTTTTGTTTGAGACACTTATTTTAAAGCAGCCTCAATGTGCTCTGTCCATTTCCAACTGATAGTGCTGCAGTCTCCTCCGTGAGGAAAAGAAAAAAAAATCATAAACTATCGCTCTAAACTATATGACAGTATTTTAGTTTTTGTAACTTCATGAGTAACTTCATGTTTTTAGGTACTACCTTCTTGAATATACAGTACATGTCTTTTTAATGTGTCCAGCCTGCAGTTGGCTGATGGCTGTCTCAGAACGGGAGGCAGCTGTTGCCTGCTGTGTTGGGGCGCAGTGCTTTTGGCATAAATAACACTGCATGCCTTCCTCAGTCAATTCATTTAGCCACTGCTTGTCAACGCCACTGGCTCGTGTGCTTTGAGACAAGATGGAAAGAGGAATCCAAAATAATGTTTCAATCACGTCCATGTTGTCTTTGCGCTGTTATGCTCCTTTATGGAAACGGATTTGTATCGCCTCCCAGACTCGTCCTGTCCTGCATTCCACCCCTTGCGATCACTAGTGTTTCAGAGCAAATTTCCACATGTTGCCACCACCATGAATTATTACATGTCAACTACCTGTTGCGTTAATTTTTTCTGCTGTTTCACTTGTACTCGACTTTGCTCCTCGCAGAGGTTGCTTTCGAAAGAAGTGCCTAAAAATGTTACTTTGACACAAAGGAAACCTTTATTTTAATCAATACATGCTTGGATGCCCCAAAAAAATACAAAAATGGCAGCCCAAATTAATTTGTGGTGGCCCACCAGAGAAAAATGTGAAAATTTGCTCAATTTCATTTCTTTTCACCAATCTTGCTCATTCTACCTTTGTGTGCGCTATTTTGACCGTGTTGAAAATGGCTTCCTCCCATTGACGAGGCCATTTTTACAGTTGAACAAACACACCATTTTTGGGGTCTCCTGAAAAGCGATTATTTTGGAGGTACAAGGATTCAGCCCAACGCCAGCGATATGTGGGGAAACACAGGCGCTGTAACGCCTTACTCAGGTCATTGATCGGAATGAAGACATTAAAATGTGAACTATTGGCTGATCTCATGTCGCCGTACAGTTCTTTCGAAGGTCTAGTAGTCACCTGTAAACGGTTCCATCTCTGCATGGAACTTGATCAGTTTTACTTTCAAACCATGCATCTGTTTGGATTTTTATAGTTTTTGTTTTCTGACATTTTCCACAAGCCGGTATGTAAATATAACCACAATTGCTCCCCCGAATGAACAGGACAAATCTCCTCGGGCGAAATGTGTTTTCTTGTCCAGCCGAGTTCACCTCATCTCATTACAACGGCAGAACACTGCACTATTGTTTAGCTCCAAATATCCCAGCAAAGTAGACACCAAACGAGATGCTTCTTTGCTTGATCTCGTCTGATCCCCAGCTCCCGATTCTCCCACTGCGCTTTGAACTTCTCCAGGTTTGGTTAAATTAGCTTTAGCGATTTCAGCTTTGCTCTCATTTAGCCTTCTCTCACACTTGAAGGACCAAACCCTTTTATGTAACACGGGGTCAAAAGTTCAGGAGAGTCTATTTATTGTCACATGATCGGGAGGGAGGGGCGGAGGTTTAGGAATAATAAGGTGGAAGCGAAAAAACAAAGTCGACATTGTTTGATGATGTGAGAAATGAAATTGTGTGAATGCGTGTGAAATCAGCTGTCCTATGACGTAGTCACTAGTGCCTACCTCCTAACCAGCGGTAGCATTCGTCACCTCGGTACAAGTCACAAGTAAGTCTCACGTTGTAACCTTCACGTCTCAATTAAATCCCAATTTACTGTGATAAGCAATCCAAGTCGAGTTGTCACCAAATTTCAAGCAAGACGAATTAAGTCATTACTTGATTCAAGCAAGTTGTAACGTAAGTGATCAAATCTTGCCCAGAAACGAGATCTCTTCAGATTAATGAATGAATTTATGTTTACATCTTTGATCCAACCTATGTTTGAAAAAAAATCAAGTTTTGAAATGTTAAATTATTTGGGGTGAAATGCAAAGTAAAAATACCATTTCGACATGCGTTTGTAATCTGATCTGATCATTTCCGTCACATTGTGTCGCTGGTAATACTGTATTGTTCGTGTTTTTTTTAATCGAGCTAATGGCTGCAAGATTCATGAGTAAACATTTTAAGGGTTTGATATTTCATATTGGAAAACTCAATGCCAATTCATTCCCAAATTATGTATGAAAAGTGAATGACAGAAATTGACAAATGTCCTATTAAAATGCCGTGCAAGTACTTAAACCTTGAATACATGTGTTACTTAAATAGGCCAATTACATGCCAGGAATCCTGAATTTTGATCTAAAACATTGGCAACAGCAGTTAGAAATATAGCAAAAAGACATTTTTCAATTGCTGTAATGTAAATAATAATAATAGTAAAATACATGAAGCTGTGATTGATGTTTGTCTTTAGAAAACACTCACGTTTCTTCACCATCTTGTTTATTTTCCACGCACCCTGTGAAAAAGATAATTCAATAGCCGATTGTTACTCGTAGGCTGGCATCACTTACAGTTCCACAATGTTAGAAAATCTCCACTTTCAGCTTAAAAATGTCAGGGAAAATAGACCACTGTAGAAGCTTGCTCCATTGTGCGAGTATATAGACCAGGCGACCCTTGAGTGGTCCTTTGATTCATCTTTTTTTTTCTTGCTGCCTTTGTTTCTTCATCCATCCATTATCTGCTCCGCTTATCCTCATGAGGGTCAAGAGCATGCTGGAGCTTTCTTTCTTCAAAAGCTAAACTGTGTTAAGATGCACATTTCCAACTATAAACAAGAGGAAAAAGAAGAGTCATGTACTGCAGTTCAAGTCTAAGTTAAGTCGAGTCGCAAGTCCTACAAATTGCAACTCGAGTCGGACTTGAGTGATATGGCTTAAGTCCCCCATCTTTGCTACTCACCTCAGTTCACTGTGGAGTGTGGCTTTCCGACGCGACCTGTATCCAATTACTTTTCCATTTGAAACAACAAAATACTTTTCTGAGATAGCTATTCACTGCTTTCCTTTTGTGGTTTTTAGACTGCATTATTCATCCATCGATCCATTTTCTAATCTGCTTATCCTTACAAGGGTCACAGGCTTGCTGGAGCCAACCCCGGCTTCTTTGGGCAGAAGTCAAGGTGCAGCCTTTATGAACTTTTTGGCAGACAGTCGCAGGGCGAACACAGACAAATAACCATCCGCGCTCACACTCACATCGGGGGACAATTTAGAGTGTTCCAATACCTACCGTGCATATGTTTGGATTGTGGGAGGAAACTGGAGCACCCGGAGAAAACCCACACACTCACGGGAGAACGTGCAAACTCCACACAGAAAGGCCAGAGCCGGAATCGAACCCTGCACCTCTGCTCTGTGAGGCGGACTTGCTAGCCAGTCGTCCCATCATGTTGCCCAGACTGCATTATTTCTTCTAATACTTTGTGGCAGAACTGCTTTTTAAGGACACAGCCTTCTAAAACTGTCATTCGAAACAGTTTTGGTATTCAGTTTACCTCTTGATTCTCACTGCTGGTCTGCTTCATTAAAGTCAATTACATATAATTAAAACAAATCACTCATTCCTGCTTTATAGAGTAGATGACACAAAGACTCAGTCAGGTGCAGTGTATATTCTCCCCTTAGGACATAGCAATGTGCACACACATACTTTACGACTATGTCATAAACCTGATCTATTTTGGCCCGTGTGTCTATCATGACGACACCCCCGGGGGCCAAGGCCAGGGTCTTGGCCGTCTTGGCCATGGCCGACTGTCCACGGGGGAATCTCTAAGGCCACGTTTGCAGTGAGACACAGAGGGGCCTGAATGGTGAGTCAATCAAAAGAGAGCATTTTTTTTTCTCCGATGGCTCATCTGACTGAGGTATGTTAGAAGTGTAGACAAAGTACCTCTTTGTTCCATTTCCAACCATGCAATCACATGACGTGAACTATTCAAAGCATTGAAATTCATTTTATTAACTGGGAATCGATGGCTGGAAACGATAGCAAAGCTTTCTGTGTGTTAAATTGGGCCCTTCACCCGCCATGTAGCTGATCATCTACTTTGTAGTATGAAGCCCTTCATCCATTTAATACGCCGCTGGCTCGTGGCAGCTCGACCAGGAACAATCTGCTTTCCAGTCTCCTCTCTACCGCTCTGTACGAAACAGACTTATGCTCAAAATAACACGAAAAAAAAATAATGCAATAATAAAATCAGGTTTCTCTTGCTAATTACAGATCAAATCTGTTCTCTCGTCAAAGCGGTGAATGAAGTCATCATGATAAATGATGTGTGACTGATTCACATTTCATGATTCGTGTAACACGATGGTGGAAAAGTTCACTGCCCCACAAAATATGCAGCATGATACCAATGCAATGCATGTTGAATTGGTTTTGTCATCTTGTCTGCTCATTCACATGCCACTGTAACAAGGATGCGCATCTGCGTGTCATAATTCATGAAATCAATTTTGAACAGGATAGCAGAGAGTTGGTGTCTGTTCAGTTGTGTGTTTGTGTGTGCGTGCATTTGTGTGCGTGTAAGCGTGTGCTGGGGTGCAAGATAATGAGCGTTTCTAACAGTTCTCTCAAAGTATACATTTATTTTGTTCATTTGAGATGCATTTCCCCCATAACTCAAATTTGTACTCCCCATTCTCCCCCCCGAGTAGAGTATTAAAAAGACGCTTTTGCATCAGTGAAGCAGCGCAAACTGTTGTTGGTGTGCGGTACAGGCCGTTTATGCAAATTACAGTGTCTTGAGGCATTTTCACAGCTTTGTGTGAGTGGGAATTGTTTGAAGAAGAACTTTCCCCAAAAAAGACAACATTTTACCTCGAACTTTGCCGCAGGAGCCTACCCGAAATGACAAAATGCCTCTTCCAATCCATGTTCAGTTGATCTGTCTGTGGGAATTTCAGGAAAACAAAAGTTCCATAGGTTACCCCTTTCTATTCAGCTTGTCCTGCACACCCAAAAATGAACCACGCACACCTCACCGGAGTGTACTGTGGCCCAGTCATGCTGGAACAGAAAAGTCTCAAATGCTTCTCATAAAGATTCAGACAAATGAAGTCGCCTTGTGTACTGCCGGATTGATTTTTTTTGTGAAAATATTTTGGGATGTATTTTAGTCAGGAGAAAGGTTCGTAAGGAGGAACCAAACTGCTGATTTGGATCTTGGAGTGATGACGTTTGAGGAACCTTGACGTTAGGGCTGTCACATTTTTACCGACGGAAATGTCAGTAAAAACAGTGATAAGAACGCCTCTGCAATTAACACTTGACTATGCCAAATTGACATTTGAACACGATACAAAAACTTCAAAGTCAAGCACATTTTAATATTCAAGGGTCAGGTGTTGTTGACATTCACACATGCACAAATGCCTCCCTTTGCCATTATTAGCTACTCCAAACAGATGTGAGGAGTTGTTTTTAATAATAATAATAATAACAATAAAAGATAAGATCCAGCAGTGACCATCACGCTTGCCTGGTTCTTATTTACTTTTCTTCCATGTTTCTTTCCCACAATAATCACATCACGTTACACTTGGAGTTAATCACTGCTGAGCCACGTAGACTCGCTTTGGAGCAAGCTAACTGTGCTTCAGAAGCTTGAACTCACACGTGCAGAACGATTTAGTTAAAGATCATACTTTGCTCCCCGTTTAAGTCGTGATCTGACGACCTGTGACGAGGCTTTAGCTCGTTCGGCGTCAGCTGCATTCTTGTAATCGGCCACTCACACAGGCACCGTTTGCAAAATGAATACAATACAGTGTCATGTCTACAAACGCCGTGGAGTGTGTTCCCGTGACCTCCGTCTCTATGCGACCCCAGCTTTGCTTTGCAGTCATGACATAAAACATAATTACTTGACTCTTTAAGGATTGAAAACAATGGCCGTAATCCCTGCATTGATATTTCTGTTGGCGGAAGAGTGCTAGAAGCGTCCGGCTACTACCAAGGGTCCGGACAGTAGTGATCCCAGTGTAAAACATTAGCCTAAAAAGCTAATCACATCAAACCTTCTTCGTGTGTTGGCTCTTCTAAATGACTTTGACTGATCTTGTATGCGGTCACATTACACCCACAATACTTTGGCTCCGTCTTAAGTCTGTCATTGGTCTGCATTTGGCTCAATCTGTGCCCCAAAGCCAGGAAAAATGTTTTTGACCTTTAATATTGGAGTGTTGTTGTTGTTGTTGCGTGGCGGCGGCACAGGCTCCCACAGGGGTCGCCCCGCTGGCCCCGCCGAGAGCTACCGTGCAGGATGAAGGAAAGGTGTTGGGAGAGGTTAACGGGGGACAGCAGAGCGGGGGGACGTTAGGGACGGAGATGAGGGGGTGAGGGGACAGAGGGTCGGGGTGGGTGAGTCGGGAGAGCGAAGTGTGGGAGGGGCGGGCGGGGCTGGGGGGAGGGAGAAGGTCAGGGTCAGGGAGGTGGCCAGGGAGGGAGGAGGTCTAGCTGCAGTGGTGGCAGGTCCGCTGATGTTGGGCGGGAGTGGCTGATGGCCGGCGGGGGTTGGGCAGGGAGGGGCTCTGAGGTAAGGTGCGGATGACGGGGAAGGCAGGGGGGGTGGGAGACGGTAGCCGTCGACGGTAGTAGCCGAGGGTTCCCCCCGAGGAGGTGGCCGTCGGTGAAGTGATGTCCATTTGGTCCGTCCGGTCCTTGGTCCGTCTGGTCCTTGGTCCGGCGGAGTCCAACCACCGCGTAGAGGCGGACATCGATATTGGAGTGTGTGGCGTGGTGCAAGAGTGTCTGTGCAAACAGTTTTGTTTTTGGCAGAGGGAAAGGGAAGCAAGCTCATATAGTATCATGTTCTGTTATAAAATAACAAATACATGATCCAAGTCAATGAATAGCTGCCCTGGTATCCGCAACATGCAACCAAACTCCTTGTTGATTTTTTTTGTCTCCACACAGATAACCACTTGGTGTGATTTTGAATGAATCTACTCAGAATAATTGCTGGGACATTGTGTGTCTGTTGCCTTGAACCTTCAGCAAGACATTAAATACATCTGAATAAACTTGAGTAGAAAATGGAAGTAAATAGGGCCCAGAGGTACAGTTATTAAAGGTTTGATAATCGTGACAGTTTGACACTGGAATGATGCCTTTTGGAACATTTATTTTGAAATACAAATCTGAGGTCAACCAGCTTCCCAGAACGGATAGTGTTCAACCTTCAGCCCATATCACACTGAGTGATGTCTCGGTAAGATACATGCTTTAGATCAGCGGTGTCAAATTCATTTTTGTCGTGGGCCACATTTTAGTTAACGTTTACCTTGGAGGGCCGCGATGACTGAAACCATATTAAAAAAAGTAAAGAAAAGCAGTTTATCAAACTATTGTTTAAGTTACTGTCATGAGGGGTTTGGTCACAGGAAACTGCTTACAATATGTTTCTGATTTATCACATATGATCATTTTTAAATTTGGTAGATAATTTAGGAAGCATCTTGGAAGTTGACATTTTTTATTTCCCTTTGCGGGCCACATAAAATGATGTGGCGGGCCAGATCTGGCCCCGTGCCTTGAGTTTGACACCCGTGCTTGAGATCTTCCACGGTATGCTTCGATCAGGAATGTGCTCAAAGTAGAAAAGAACAGTACTTTCTGGTTCGCACATGAAGATGTAAAGGAGATATGCTACGCAAAATTGTCATTTTAATGACTTGTATACCAATAGGTGTGAAAGGCCCGCCTACTCATCAGGTGGAAACAACCAAGGCAATCTTTTCGCTGCCTATTTATAAAAAGAATGTCTGAATTTAGAGCCCAGTTTTATACACACTGCAACAAATAAATAATTACAGTAAATGACTAATGGTAACACCAAAACAACACAATGTAACTCCAAGTCAATCACACTTCTGTGGAATCAACCTGTCCAATGGTAACTTTGAATCCGTTTGAGCTGTTTTGTGCCAATGAAACAGGAAACAGGTGAAAATGAGAGGCAATTGCCTGGACAACCCAGATAAAGTTGTATTTCTGCAGGTAGTGTCCCGGCTGTGGCAAGAACATTTGTTGTGTCTCTCAGGACCAGAGCAACGAGGACATACCAGGAAACAGGCCAACACTGTGCACCTTGATTGGCATTTGGCAGAGAAACCTCACAATTGGCAAATTCACCATCGGTGCTCTTCACGGATGAGATTGTGTTCACACTGCGCACATGTGACCGACGTGACAGAGTCTGGAGACCGCGTGGAGAGAGTTGCACTGCCTGTAACATGATCCTGCATGACCGGTTTGGTAGTGGTATGGGGGGGGGCATTTTTTGGAAGGCCGCACAGCTCTCCTTGTGCTAGCCAGAGGTACCTTGATTGCCG
Organism: Hippocampus mohnikei; assembly: GCA_026261675.1. Lineage (NCBI taxonomy): Eukaryota > Metazoa > Chordata > Actinopteri > Syngnathiformes > Syngnathidae > Hippocampus > Hippocampus mohnikei. The sequence goes on from JAKGUB010000340.1 coordinate 5,428,107, forward strand.
TTTGGTACCGGGTAAGCTCCCCAGACCCGTTGTGAGCCGATATGCTGGTGCAGTTGCCGCTGGGTTCCTTCAGAAGCATGGCAATCCCAGGCCTCGTGGGTAAAGTGTGTTGGCAGTTCCTGCATGATGCATGCATTGATGTTTTGGAATGGGCTGCTCGGCCCTCAGACCCGAATCCAAAGGAGAACATCTGGGACATCATGTCTCATTCCATACATCAACACCATGTTGCAACAAAGACTGTCCAGGGGTTGGCAGATGCTTTAGTCCAAGTTTTAGGAGGGAGTTCCTCAGGAGACAATTTGACATCTCGTCAAGAGATGGAGGTCGTCAGGCCTCGAGCAGGCCACACACACACACACACACACACACACACACACACAATTGACTGAGCCCGATTTGGACATGTCCTGAGGAATTTCCAATGAAATTGCTTCAGCCTGTATTCAGAGCTTCCACTTTGCCTTTAAGATTCCAAAATTCCGTAGACCTATGGGTGATTTCATTTAACCTTGATTGTTTTTATGTGATTTTGTTCTCACCAGATTCAACTGTGTGATTAAGAAAGATTTTCAACAGGAACATGTCCTTAATTGATATGTAGGTCACATTATTTTAGTGATCAATGAATAAGCATCCGTACAGCGAGGTTCTTTGCCAGGACTCTGGAGCTAGACTGAGGGGAAACTCCAAAACCGCTTCAAAGCATGACCGGATTGCACTGTGACAAAGCTAACAGGTAGATGCAGCAGAACCAGTGGTTATGAACTTAATTGGTTCCCAGCAGCAATATAGAAAAAAAGTGAAAACACATAAAGACATGAAACATGAAAAAACCCCAACTATTTATTGCTAACTAACTTTAGCAGAGGAGTTGGAAAACATGAAGAATAGAGTAATAGAAGCCTTGCATGTGCTCAGAAGGGCTAGCTCACACGCATGGGATAGGGACTCCCTCTCGAAATGAGATTATTCGACAAGACAAAAAATAGCTGATATGTACACCAAAAATAAGTGCTCAATGTGCTATCTAGTTCTTGATCCTTAAGGCATTTTGAGGAAAGCATGTCTACACAATGTTAAAACAGTTTTGGATTGTGAAGGAAAATCACTGCCTCTTCTGATAGGACGTGAGTGCAGTTTTCATTCTGGGGTGGAATGTTTCATTTTTTCATGTTTATTTACAAAGGTATCATAATAATAATAATAGAAACTCAATATAGAAAGAAGAAGAATCATCAACATTTTTATTTTTCTGAAATTATTCCTCTGCAATTAACACATCAGAGTTGTGGAAACAGAAAATCCACACTCTTGAAGTGGCACACGCTGGAGTAAGGGACTGCTTAATTGGTACCCACCGGTTGCAGGTGACGATCTTGGCCACGGCTGCTTCAAAATCCATCCATCCATTTTCTGAACCACTTTATCCTCACAAGGGTCGCGAGGCGTGCTGGAGCCTATCCCAGCTGTCTTCGGGCAGTAGGCGGGGATACACCCTGAACCGGTTGCCAGCCAGTCACAGGGCACACAGAGACGTACAAGCATCCGCGCTCACACTCACACCTTGGGACAATTTAGTGTTCAATCAGCCTGCCATGCATGTTTTTGGAATGTGGGAGGAAACCGGAGTACCCGGAGAAAACCCCACGCAGGCACGGGGAGAACATGCAAACTCCACACAGGGAGGCTGGAGCTGGAATCGAACCTCTGCACTGTGAGGTCGATTCCGCTTCCCACTGGATCAAATATGCAGTAGAATTATACAGTACACTAGTTTGCATGCCCCTTTCAGAGTTGTAGCTTCTCATGTCTGGAAAACATACCGTTTATTGCACAGTGCAGATGCCAGATGACTACAGCTGTCAACATAAGTCATTTATGCAACTTACTCCCTACAAGCCCCATCACTGATGCTAAACGCCAAATTGTTAAAAATAAATAACAAATCCTCTTTACTGAGCATATGCAGTGAGAGTATTGCATGTTTTTTTTTCGTTTTTTTCCATTGGCTGGACTTAGCATGAGGTCGCTGACTAATTGTATTGTATCCTTGTCTGACCTTGACTTCCTGAACCCGCCAGAATGTGAGCAGAATACTAACTCCTCCTCCATTAGCCCACTTAGTTCGCGGGAAGTGATGGAGTGTGTGTGCAATTATACTGATTCCAGTGATTTCAGAGAAAGTTCATGAAGGACAAGTCCGTGGCAGTTATCCTGTGTTTGTGAGCCAGGATGTGAAAGTAGCAGAGAGGCCAATGCCTCTAAATTCTTCTGGTCTCCCTTGAATGGAAAGGTTGAGCTTCCCCGCCAAAAAATTTGAGTTGGCAAAAAAAATTCTATTCATACTCTTATGCCTGAAGCCATGTCCACCCCCCCCCTTACCCCTAGGAAAAAATATTTCATCAGTTTCTGAACCATTTTTCCAATCCCATTATCAAAGGTTGAACATTATCTACAGTTATCAATATCAAATATAATTTTCCAACTATTTTAGCATTACTGTTTGTAAAGAACAGCAACGAACAATCCTTTTCTCCTACTTGAGTCATTTTTGTTCCAGGGTGTGGTGAGTCATATTGAAGTCTATTATTGACTGGTCAATAGAGAGCTGTCATCGTGCGACAGTGGGAAGAATATTAAACACTCTCAATGGAGACGCAGAGAGAGAATTGTAAGAAGCTTGTTTGTGGAAAATGCCTGCAGCATTTGTCTCACTCATTTGGTTGAACACTGGCTGATGATACGGCCTTGCGCTAGTATGAGGTCACACTTTTGCATCAGATGCAGCTGTTAGCATCCCCCTGTCTGATTCTTGCTTCAATTTATGGAGAAATGTGACAATTGTGGTCTCTTGGGCTACTACTCTTTTGTTATTCACCTGTGAATACTCTAGCATAAATTACTGTATGCATACGGTATATTCTGAAGACAGGACGACCCAGTGTGAGGTTGGCTTTTATTTGTGTTTATAGCGAAAACACCAAATGTAGTGCTATTTTCTTAAGAAGCCAACCAGCCCAGACAGCGAAATGTAAACACGGCATTCTCTTCCAGTTCATTCCCAATTAAGGTTTTTCTTGGACTTTGGAGGCTGTTTAATTCGCTGAGAGGAAATTCAACTGCTCTTACTTACTTTCTTGCTTCCTGACTTCCTTACTCCCATTTTTGAGTATATGTTTGCAAGAAAGACAGCATGGTCATGGCACTGGTACAGGGTTGGGTCACGGAGGGGTGTATTCTCATTCTGCAGACAGACAGCAGCCCCAGTAATTCACCGAAGAATTTGTTTACTCGTGGCAAAGCTACAAATAACTGCAGAGGGTTTATCTCGGGCGAAATAGTCCTTGCCCTGCAGGCAGCCATACAACATCAACAGCGGTAAAGGGAAATACGCTAGCATCCTACAAAGGCACAACCGCTACATGTTCCACATGGCCACACAGACCCCATTAATCTTTTTTTTTTTTTAATGCATTTATTACTTTTTAAAGAGTAGTGCAACGCCAAGCTTACACTGCCAATTTGTTTTTCTCTGATTGCGACCCTAAAACAATGTTATTCTTCTGTCTCCGGCCGACACTGTTTGAAACTACGCAAGAGGAAAAGCCTGCTCTGCGCCATCCTGACTGACAGCATTTCAACAATGCTGGGCACAAATTCAAAACCCCATGTTCGCTTCATCTGCAAATGAGTTCTTCACACGTCCATTCTGCTTCAAACATGTCCCGTGACCTCTGGCACTAAACTCAACGTAGCAGATAATACACTTTAGTCTCGTTCTCTACTTGTCCCGTAACTGCCCCTGCATTTGTCCGTTTTGTTCTTAATACCCCCGTGTCTTTCTCTGTTTCCTCTTCAGGCATTTGGCAATGCGAAGACAGCCCACAATAACAACTCCAGCCGCTTCGGCAAATTCATCCAGGTTAACTACCAGGAGAGTGGAACTGTGAGAGGGTAAGGAATCAGAAAAAATGTATGGTGCATTTTACTGATGATGATGATGATGATTTTGAAATAAATAAATGAATACCGATCATCGTTTCAGAGCATATGTGGAGAAGTACCTCTTGGAGAAGTCAAGGCTGGTCTATCAGGAGCACAATGAGCGGTAAGTGCTTCTTCGAAAGGCAGATTGCCAAACTTAAATCACAGGGATATGTATTACAGGAAGTTCCAGTGGTGCATTGGGTCCTCATTATGTAATGTGTGTCACCCCAAAACATCTATAACTTTGTAGGGGGTTTCAACACTTATCCGATAATATTCACTTTTTTGTAAAGCTGCGCTATGAGACGATGTTTATCACAAAGATGATAGAAATGTTTCGAGTGTGTCACTTTTCTCCTCTCGTCATTTGTTGCCTACAATAATACCAGCGGAGGTCAAGAGTGAAGTAAACTTAGCCAACCATATTTCGAGTAATACTTGGAGCTAAAACTATTTCCAGCGTGTCTTTGTTTTTTAACGTAAGCCACCCAGATTCATAATTGGACCCATAGCAACGCGCTTAACAATGACAATGCTTTTGTTCGGCAATTTCCGGCGAGTGACGTCACTGACAGAATGTGCCAGTCAGCCGTTGTACTTACTGCTCTTTGCCATTGTTACCGAGTTATTCGGCGAAATGCCTCGGCGCTGTGTGGTGGTGCACAGTTCACACTCAGCCAAACAGTTGTTTGAGTGGCCAAAAGAAAAGAATTGGGCACGTAAAAGGACCAGAAAATTTGAACGACAGTTTCATTCTCTCAAAGCCAATGAATTTCACCCCGGTGTTGACGAGCATTCGTTGTTACGAGCACTTAGAAGACCTGTGTTTGCTCACCGAGATTTGCAGAAAAGGTACGTATGATAATCGATGAGTAACTCTGGCTGTTGTTTATGAAAACATTCAATTCAAAGTATTATACGTGTCCTGTACAAATAATCCTGTACGAAAACATTCAAACTATACGAGTGCATGGATAGAATCCTCTGTAATGGTTGACAACTGTTTACAATGCTGCCGATATAATGTGCTGAGTGTCGGCGACGCAACAGAACTACTTCAGCAACGGCAATGTCGGACAGCAACCCACGATGACGCGTGCGCTCAGTGCTAGCGAGAATACATGGACCAAGTAGATAATCTCATTGTGCATAATTTACAGTGCAGCATTGAATTGCAAACAATAACGCGAGGCTAATAACAGCAGCCTAGCCTCGGTCTCATTTCCACTCCATGTCTGGCCATTCGGGCACATTTTTTGCATCCTCAGCATATCCATCTTGCCAACAGCCTCCGCTTACTTGGATCTCCTCAAATACATTTGAAACGTCGCTTTCCGAATCGATTTCTGACTGGCTTTGTACACTTTCCGACTGGTCTGACGTAAAACAAATATATTATTTGGGATTTTCTCAAATTACTTCAGAGTTGACCTTTAATTTGTTGGGGAAAAACAACCTGTGAAATACATTTTTAATTGCTGCAAAACCATTGGCCAAGAATCGGCCATTTGTGAAATTGTGTACAGTACAACTCTGCACACTGCAAGAGTGTTGCTTATATTTCACACAAAGCTAATCTCTACTTGTCATGTAAATAAACCCCCCACCCATCTTTGAAAAAGCATGATGTTTTTTTTAATCAGTTTTGGCCATTAATAAGCATCTTAAAGGGAACATAATGATGACCTTTGTTACAGATATCCCTTGTTTTTTTGGGGGGGGGGTTTGTGTTGAAGTAATACATAAATGAGGTTACTCTGTTGTGTCCTCTAGAAACTACCATGTGTTTTACTACCTGCTGGCAGGAGCGAGTGAAGAAGAAAGGGCTGCTTTTCACCTCATGAAACCTGAAGAATACCATTACCTCAGTCAGGTAGGACTCGCTGTTACTATCCTTTAAAGAAGAGCTTTTCATTTTTAGCAATAGAAGCTCAGGTACTGTCCCTGGCTTGGGGGTATTCTGATCAAATTTGAACTTTGTTGGATCGGATCTGATAGAAAAATGTAGTTTTGTCTGGGAGTGAGGTGTATAGCGTTTGCTGTATGTCGATTTGTGTGACGAGGGGAAAAAATGGGAGAGTTAAGTGTGCTAGCGTTTCCTGTATGTCGATTTGTGTGACGAGGGGAAAAAATGGGGGGGGACTTGTGCGCGCACACACACATGCACACACTCTTATGCTCACTCCAACACTGACACACGCATGTCGACAAATGGTAAATGTGCTTCAGCTCATCAGCAAAACAGGTTGGAAGTAACAGAACAATCAAGTCACATACACGGCACCCTTATGGAATGTTGTGTAAAACATAACATGTGTACAACGTGTCACTGCCTCGGAGCTTTGACAGCCACGCCAATGACTACCGGCGACTTCCTCCCCTCCCATGAAATCGCCTACGCTGAGAGGAGCAGGGAATTCCGTTCATTCCTCCTCATCCCCGAACTGCACACACAAACACGCATGCATACATAAATTCTACCACATTCTTGCACTCTCTTCATGATCTTCTTCTTTTGGATGCTGCTTGTTCCCCTTACGTCTCTTCTGTGAAGTGTAAATACACACCCTTGGATAGATTTCACAACCCCCTCATGACGGCCAAGTAAGGGCAACCTGTTTTCAGACGTCTTTAAAACAGGCTCGGGATTAGCACTCGTTTGTCCACATTCATAACGCTGTTTTCATTGGATCCTGACGCTGTCAGGGTGACAAAATGGCTGTTTTGCATCTTCCTGCCTTTGCATTACTCCTAATTTTAAAGACTGGAAATATTAAACAGCAGGCGTTGCCTAAGCAAACTATGAGTTTTTTAGTATTGTTTTTCTTTTGGGGTGTTTTTAATAGTCGAGAATTTGAATCGTCATAATTACGAAAATGGTTAAGTATAGCCATAAGCTGGCAGCACAAGGATTCATTTGGAATTTAAACATTTTTGATGACAAGTAAAAGGAACTACAGACTTACCAAGTTAACTTTTCAGGGGGCGATTAGGGGTTGGTCGAATAATACAGAATGTCCCAAAAGTCTGGACACATGGACAATGACAGCAATCATAAAAGAATCCTGCAAAGGACATCAACCTTTGCATCACAAACATTGGGAATCAAATTGTAGATATGATGTATCAATATTCCTGTTGAATAAAATGTCACAAATGTCATTTCTTGAAAAATGGCGTCCGTTAGAAAAATTACATAAATTGGCCGCATCACTGTATAAACCGCAGGGTTGAAAGTTTTGGAAAAAAGTAGCGGCTTATAGTCCGAAATTTACGGTAGTAACACAGTTTTTATACATCCTCTAACGAATGGGTAATGATAAGATACTTGAATGTCGGAAATAAATCCTAAAAACTCATAGTGGGCTTCGGAGAAAATCCGACTGTTATTTTTGTTCTAAAACAGCTTTGATTTGATGTGCTTGTACTGTATGTCCAAGTCTGTACGTGTATGTGACGTGCAACCATTTGTCATGTTTTTTTTTTAACTGCATGTTGATTACTGTGAGTAACCTGTGTGTGTCGTACGTGTTCAAGTCGATAATGGATTATGTCATCATGGAATGCTGCTGTCTAATTCTAACCTCATGCTCTGTAAACTCTACCTTAACATTTCCAGATGACAAAGAGAACCCACCGACTGCACTGGGACAGTTACTGTGAGAGCGAAGCGGTCAGTATCTGAGTGTCAGTTGTACACGTACATTTTGGAGAAGCCATAGAAGCCACAGCACATTGCCTTTCTGCCTCCGTTTTTTTTTTTTTTTTTGCGCCTTTTGGGTATTTCCTGGGGTTTTTGGATCTGTCCTTATTTTCCCGGTTGTTGCCTGTTGGAATGATGTTGGTATGTCTGATCATATCCTGAATCTCTTGTCTGCAATCCTTTTTTTTTTTTCCCTATGATGGTCGTAAAGTCGTCCATCCTCCAGAAATAAGGTCCCCTCCCTAAGTCACGTAAATACATTTAACCAGACCTGCAGGAAGGTATTTGTTTTGTGCAGTTTTTTGGGAAATTGCACCCGTTTTCTCATGGAACGGATACGGGCTGTGTCAGAAAAAAATCCGGGACCGGTGTCACAAAAGACATATTTCAAATCCGAAACCCGAACAGGTTTTCCCCATTTGAACTAATGTAGTTGGAGTCTGAACACACTTTTCCAGGCTTCTCTGGTTTGAGGAAATAAATCAACCGAGCCACGTCGTGTGACGAGCGAGGGGTCTCCTGCCCACTGATGTTCTTCTGAACCATGAAGTGTCAGATGCGCAAGGCTTTGTGAGCAGGCGCCTTGTCAAGGCGAAGCAGCCACGACTTGTCCTGCTTCATCTCTCGCCGCCTCACGCGCACTGAACAAAGCAAATGCCACAGGATCTCTTTGTAGACCTGCTGGTTCATCGGCTGGCCCACGTTCAAAGGGGAACTGGTACTTTGGCATTCAAATATTTCTTTAGTGACACAAAATGCTCCCTGTTTTAATTCAGCATTTTTTTTTTTGCCATTGTCTTGATTGCAAATCTGCAAATATTACATTTGCAGGATGACCTAAGACAAAAACGCACCATTTTGTCTTTGATTTCAAAAATGGTTGAAATAGTTCTGGCCTCGACGGATTTATGATGCACTTTCAAGATTGGGTGAGGCTCTCACTTCCCATTAGTTAGTATGTTCGGTGTTTAAAATGGAAGTCACAGCAAAAAGTCCGTCATCTTTCGTAGTGAATACATTGTTTTTTTAATTTGTTAGCCAAGATCACAATAACAGTGCAAGTCAATTGTAGCAATCATCGCCGTCATCATCCATTCAAAATACATTTAAAAGGTAATTTCCTTCTAAAGTAACACAGTTACTTAATTCTCATCAAACCTAGCATTACCCTTGAACAGGTACACCAATATGTGTACCCTCATTTGCTATTCCAATTATTTTCATTCATTTTCAAGGGACTTGATACTGTTTTCCAAATGCTTTTTACATCATCAACGGGTTGGAATAAGGAAGTTCCTGCAATTTTGTCTCTAGTCCAAGATGTGAATCTCCACTCCAGCACTACTTGAGATAAGATCAGAAAAACTTTATTTGTCTCACAATGGAGAAATTCGCAAGAGATGCCGTATTGACTTTAGAGCTGGGTCAAATATAATATTCTGATTTATGGAGCGTAAAAGGAAGTGTAGAAAAGTAGCGGAGCACACGCTCATATTTGTGTAAGGTGTTCACTCACCAGTGAACGATGGAATGTTTACATGTGGGGATGAGTTATTTGCTAGTCAGAAGTTCCAAGAACGGATAATGTCAACAATGTTTTTTTTTTCTTTTTACATTTTGGTTATTGAAACGCACTCTTCATAGGTGAAATTATTTGCTCACAAACTTCACCTATACATTGCGACACTCCTTCTGCATGAAGACATTTTGTCATTCAGAGATACTCCATACTGTCTGGATGGGAGTGTGATTTAGATTTTTTCAGTTTGAAAAAGGAAAGGACCATAAAACAGGAATATTGCAAATCGTGGAGCAAACGACTACAGCGTGGTGTACTGGTTAGCACGTTTGCCTCAACAAATTGGGAGCGCCTCTGTTTGATTCTTTGCCTCCGCTTTCTTTATGGAGTTTGCACATTCTCAGCGTACTTGTGCCGGTTTTCTCCAGGTTTTGCGGCGACCTCACGCATTCGAAAAACATACGTGTTCAGTTCATTCTTCATAGGTGTGAATGTGCCTATGAATGGTCTCGTGTCCTGCCAATGGCTGACAACCAGTCGAAGGGTGTAGCCTGCAGCCTCGAGCCCGAAGTCAGCTGGGCTCTGCCACAGCTCAACTGTCATACAAATAATGAAAAAAGATAGAGAAAATAGTAGTGAGGATCACAAAATGATCCCAGAACAGTTTTTGAGCAACTGGTTATGGCTTAGCATGTATGTATTCATCGACCGGGCATTTGTTCTTGTTCAGTGATGCGGGAAAAAGGCTTAATAGCTCTAGTGTGACTCTCACATTTTGAACGTTTGCGTTTCCGACGCCTCGGAATGTGATGATTATAGCAACCATAGTGGAAAGACCCATAAAGCAAAGAAGCGGTTTGGAGCGCAAGTCGTTTTCATACTTGTTGGCTGCTCTTTTTGTTTGTCTGCAGCATATTTTGTAAACCTAAGGGCCACAACGTAACAATCCATAGATATGGAATACAAACGCCGCATTACATTTTGGTGTCCGTCACAAATACACTGTCAGAAAGGTATTTATAGTACCGGTAATTATATTTGTATTGTGTTGCACTTCACTGCATCATATGGAACTATATTTATAATATAGATGGCACCTCATTCGGTTTATGAGAGGAACAGATAAATTATGAAATCCTTCTGACAAAACTACCTACCATTTGTAGACTTCAGTAGTGAGTTTAGGTCGTTAGTTCTGTCATTTAGTTAAAATAGATTTTCATTTGGGTACACGTTTAGGATACAGATTACCCTTCCCGTTGACTGAGTGGCAGTCAAGTTATTTGTGTATTGTACAGCACATGAGATTGTCTTCCTCATGTTCTGGCCGCTGAATGTTCCCTTCAGCTGTTGTCCGCCGTCTTGTCAGCATGGCCCAATGCTTACGATGTGGCTTGAGGCCACCGTTTTGCTCTTCCACTCTCCAGTCTAAATAAAAATCCCTTTCTTTTAAACATCTTAGCAAGAGACTGTAAACACAAAAACATTAATGCGGGGTTTATTTCAGCGGTGTCAGTAAGTGCTTCTCCACTTGATAGCACGTTGCCCTTTGCTGCCGTGTCAGTGAGAGTAACGACTCCCGGTTTCCACATTTTGCAGGACTGCTTCACAGTTGAAGGAGAGGATTTGAAGCACGACTTTGAGAGGCTTCAGCTGGGGATGGAGATGGTGGGCTTTCTTCCGTCCACGCGAAAACAGTGAGTGATGGACGCGCACCCACCCACCCACCACGCAAGCACATACGCACCCAAAGAGTCGAGAGAGAAAGAGAAAGAGAGAGATGCCAATCGATACCACCAGTACCGATATACTCTGTAGTCTCAACCGTATGGATGTTTGAAGCATAGGAACCAATCTAAGTGGTATCAGCTCAAACAGTATCGACCCCCCCACTACTCCAGCGGGCGTAATGGCCGTCTCGGCACTTTCACAGCACACTTGGTGCTCCTTTTGAGGTCTTAGTGTATGTTTAGGCCGGGAAACGCCACTCCCCGTTGGGCAAAGCTTACAGACTGAATAGTCGTCAAGGTCTTCTGTTTTTTTGGACTACGCTGCGGAAAAAGAAGTTGTGCGTTGTCAACACGATAGTCCGGTAGGCTTTACAATGTCCCATAAACTGATGATGAAGACACACATTCCCTTTGGCCACAGTTGTACAGTTTTAAAGTTGTTTACATTCATTTTGTGAAACAAATAAAGATATAGTACACATATTTTTTTTTTTACCCCTAAGTATGTTTGGTGTGCCCTATTACGCAACCACAGAATTTATTTTTACTTCCATTCTCCCAAAAAAAAAAAAAAAAATATATATATATATATATATATATATATATATATATATATATATATATATAAATAAATAAATACACATGCAATTGTAATTAAAAAGTCCCATTAATGTTGGAAGAAGTTTTGAAAATATTTATTTCCCCCTTTTTTTTTTATCCTAATTTTATCAACACTGCATCTATACAAAGTACATAAATGTTTTTTTTTCCTCCCTGAAAGTTGTAGTCTAGTTCAGGGGGAAAAAATGTGAAATAGTTTTTAACTTTATGTATCTTTAGCATGTACTGGTCTGTTTTTTTTCCCCCCATAATCAATGCAATTGACAGTACATTTTTATTTCAACTTTTCTTTTAGGATCTTCTCATTGCTATCTGCCATCCTCCACCTGGGCAACATTCGCTACAAGAGAAAAACCTACAGAGATGACTCGATTGACATCTGTAACCCAGAGGTGCTGCCTGTGGTTTCGGAACTCCTGCAGGTACTCCTCGATCATGCTGTGCTGAAAAGCTAAACACCGAAAAGTGTTTCCACATTTACTCTCGTGAACGTCTGCTCCAGCCAATCAGCACGGATACTGAGGAAGTGGAATTCAAATCTGCAGCATGGGTTTTTGTCAAAGGTCAAAAAGGTCCAAAGTAAACAATTAGAAGAATTGCTTATCATAGCGCTAAGATTTAAAGATGATGCTGAACGCAATTGGAGCAAGATGGCTTTCTTCATTACTTTTTGTTTTGGAAAAGATGGAGTCTCACTGTCAACAGTGTTGTGAGTCTTTCTGAGAGTCACCATTTAGGCATGCATAATACGGTGTGGTCATTTTTGTGAAAGCGATGTAAGTGGTATCGTCTGTGGCTCTCAGTTGCAGTGCTGGCCAGATGCAACGGTAATCCTTCATTGCTCATTAAATCATTCACTTGCTGTTACTTTCGACCCAAAGTTTCTTTCATTTTCTGGCAGGGTACAGTAGTTAGTGATTACGTGTGGAGCCCTACGAGCCTTATAATTGAGACTGATTTTTGCTCAGTGACGAGAAACGTGCCCCGAATGTGATTTGGACAGGAGGCAACTATTGTTTGCGGAGAATGAGAGAATGGAGTTCTTGTTCAGGTTAAACATGGCTGCCCATCTTTATTGAAAGTATATAGAAACCCGGATAAATGTTGGCATTCAATACAATAAACAAATCAAAACAGAATCTCTGTGATGAGGATGGATTTATTCTTGCACTTAGTGGCTTCAAGCAGATGGAATGATTCTATTTGCTCATGTCACGGTCAGGTCAAAGAAGAAATGCTGATTGAAGCTCTGACAACACGCAAGACCATCACTGTGGGCGAAAAGCTGATTGTCCCCTACAAACTGGCAGAGGTGAGGATTCCTCAAGTGGTATCAACCATAAATACACATTATAAGTCAGTCAGGTATGTACAGAATGTACAGATGACTTGATTGTGGTTGAGCGCAAAATGACCGTCTTGGTGTGCAGTGTGTCTGGGGGCGCGTTGCCAACTCAATAACTCGGCTCTCTAGCCTGACCCGGACATGTTTACAGGACAACTTGGACCCATAGCAGCTCTCCTCTTGCACTCTTAATCCTGCTCCGCCAGTCTGTGGCCGCACATGAAAAACCACACACACACACACACACGCACGCACGCACGCGCACACGCTTTCACACACCCACAGTCTGTTAGTGTGTTTAGAGACGGAAAGACTTTTCAAGCCCCTGCACGGTTTTCATTGGGAACCTTGCTTGGAAAACAAACAAAAGTCATGGTGTGCAGATGAGAGCCATCTGAATGAGTCAAAGGACATACACGGCTTAACAAATTGATTAGATGACAGCCGTACGTTTACAGCATTGGTAATTATCCAAATATTTTGTATTCATGTTTTTTAGATATACAGTACTGCACTGATGTGTATCGCGTAAAATGAGTGCTTTGGCTCAATCACGGTTGGGAAACTTATGTAGTTAATGTGTTTAGTACTGTCCATGGATGCCTCTAGCATCATGCATTCCTCACAGCATCTTGCGTTCGGTATTTGATATTTCAGGAGTGTCAGTCGCCCTCCCTTCAACACATGCTTCAGTTTGATTTAATCAAGAGCTTGCCCCCAAAAATATTCTCATCCCAAAGAAAGTGTCCCAACGTTAAGGCACAATGTTGTACACATTCTTGTCAAAACGGTCACAACTTCCCCAAATGTTTGGGGCCTCTTGTGATTGTTTTTGCTGCACACTGGGTGGTCTCATCATAAATACCTCCGAAGAGCGCAACAATGCAGTCGCCTTTTAAATCAATTTGTTGGCGTTAAAGCCTCAAAAGAAATTCTTGAAAGGGTTTTGTCATTTGGTTCCGAGTTGTGATGTTGTTCAAATATGGAATGTTTGGAGTCCGACTTCCTCTCAATAATGAAACGCTTCTGACTGATTAAAGAGAGACAGGGAGGAGACTGTTTGTCGAGCTTGAAATTGATGTATTCAATTTTCGAATGACATCTTACTTGCTTGATTATTTGGGGAAAAGGGAGCTATTGCTTTCAGTCACCATTCTGAAGTTTGTTTTCTTTTTAAAGACAGACTCCCCTTCCTGACTGAAAGGTCAAAGCTTTCCATCGGAAATGTGAATTTGATTGTTTTTCCTCGATAATTTGACAAGGGGCCCTTCATGAAATAAACTCACTCTTTATCCAACCTTTGTTCACTCAGGTTTCTTGAAAACCAGTTTGCGATATTTACTTAGGTTACGTCAGTATGGCGTTCTACATAGTGCACATACAATATTGAAATATTGTCATTTCATTTGGCATTCGGCACTATTTGTCCAAAACACAAACTATTCAATGTATGTTGTCTTTCGCTCTATTTGGCTCTTATTTATGTTCTTGTCAGTGGGTGTACAGTTATCCTTTGGCCAGGCGTAAGCCCCTAAAATGAAACACAAACGAGAGGTAGTCGTAAATAAAAACAGCTTAACTGAGCAGCTTGAAGCTGTTTAAAACCCCCAAGAATCCTTAAGTGGCACCGGAGAAGCCAAGGCCTGGTACATTCCTCCATCTTACTGTCCGTTTGTGTATGTACTTGCAGGCTGGTACAGTGAGAGACTCCATGGCCAAGTCGCTGTACAGTGCACTCTTTGACTGGATTGTCTTCAGGATCAACCATGCCCTGCTCAACATCAAGGACCTGGATGAACCCGCCAAGGTAGATCACTAGAGATCAGGCCTGAAGTGAATCTGCTGTGGTTGTTTGGCGACCAGTAGCGGGTGTATCGTCGACCCTCGCTCCAGGCTCCTCGATACAAAACAAAGGAAGGGGGGGGGGGGGGAATCTGTTTTTACAAATGGTTTGATGAATCTCAGTTGTTAATTGAATCCAAACGAGCATTTTATGGTCTTGTAGATCTTGTCCATCGGAGTATTGGACATTTTTGGTTTTGAGGACTACGAGAACAACAGCTTTGAGCAGTTCTGCATCAACTTTGCCAATGAGCGGCTCCAGCACTACTTCAATCAGCACACCTTCAAACTGGAACAGGTGAGCGCACCAGACGTGAGTCACCCCTTGTTTGCATCCATGCTCGGAGCTCAAGCAGTGCCGTAAATGCTTATTTGCGGAAGTCGCTCCACCCCATCGTTGATACCGTTGCGTTAATCGTCATTCGTTGTTCATACGATGGAAGCGTGGCGAACGAATACTCTTTTGGAGTGCATGCATTAACCCCTGCAATAAACGGGGTGCACTGTATTTCCTTTTTTTTTTCATGACATTATAACATGCTACAGAATGCACAACGACTTTACCAAATTCTAATAGCCTCTACAACAGGGGTCTCAAACTCAATTTACCTGGGGGCCACTGGAGGCAGAGTCTGGGTGAGGCTGGGCCACATCAGGGTTTCCACAAGAAAAGCGCTGATAAATCATTGCAATGTTCTCAAATATCTTTATTATTTTTTCAACACAAAATAATGAATTAAATGAAATAATTTAAAAAAGAAGCCACCCCGTCCTTCCCCATGATGTCTTTTACTTCTGCTCTCAACTCAAAAAATCTCTTCAATACGTTTCCCCTGCTGAGCCAACGTACCTCAGTGAAGTAGAGCACATCCCCATATTCAGATTTTATTTCCTCTAAAAAATGGGCGGGGCGAATAGGGTCAATACCTCACGTGATTGGGTTCGTTCAGCTCCGCACACAAGAGTCATTCATATCAATCTTGCGGGCCGCACTAATATTAATCTTTCATATTAAGACGGGGGCCGCAAATTATCATCCTGGGGGCCGCAGTTGGCCCGCGGGCCGCACGTCTACAATGTTTTTTTTCCTCAAACAGAAAATATTTTCTAGTCATGGGTATCTCATATTTTCATGAACGAGCGAAACAGACTGCAGGGATTTTCATTATTAAGCATCCACTAGATTAAATCTTTATTGACTAAAGCTCTTTCCCATGGACACAGGAAAAAATAACAGACAAAGGGAAGCAATATTTGAAAGCAAAATTGCCTGCGGGACCTTCAGGTTTTTTTGGGTTGTTTGTTTTTTTAAGAACAGTTTTTGTTGAGAGCCAAGCGTGCTGTTTGTGTTTCCTGTAGGAGGACTACAGGGCGGAGGGCATCAGCTGGAGAACTATCGACTACATTGACAATACGGACTGCATCAATCTCATCAGCAAGAAGCCCACAGCTTTGTTCCACCTCTTGGATGAAGAGTGCAAGTGAGCCCACTGTTGAATTATTTGTGTGTGTGTGGGGGGGGGGGGGGATCACAAGCCTCACCATTAAAAAAATATTAATTTGTATTTGTTAAATGGTTCAGTGCCTCGCCCCAATTAAACTTCATCTCCGAGATCGAGATATTTTCAACCATCTTATGTTTCCAACTCTGTCGGAACACTTTAGGGAAGGCCGCTCTCCGTTCCTGGGTGATTGTGCGCGCTGTTTTCAAAAAGCAAGGTCCTTAAAGGAGCGGTTGGATGAGTTTAATGCGGACAAACTTGAAAGCCGTGATCTCAACTGTATGAAACATCTTTGGGGTGAATTGGAACAGAAATTGTGAGTCAGGCCCATTCATCCGAGATCAGTGACGTCTGTATCATTCATTGAGCCATCTTTAGTTTTGTCTGTTGTACTGTATTGCGACCCAGCATTTGGACACTGAGGTTCCTCCAGCTTTAGAGGCCTGCAAAGCATCGGGTCGGTGTTGTTTTGATTGAGCTCGGATTTCAAAAACCCCCGGTGTCTCATTCCTTCGCTCTTCCTGTAATCTGTTGATTTTCCGCAGCGGTTCTGGCTGTTGATGAGAAAAGGGAGCAAGAGACTGAATGAGCTCCAATTGTCTTGCAATGACTGCATTGTCAGGAGATAAAATGTCTGAATGGTTAAAGATCAAATCGTTTTAACTCATCTGACACAATAGCGGTTGGAAGTAGCAGTGTCTTGTTATACTCTTCGGATGAAAGATGTTTATTTCTCTATGTATTATTTTAAAATGCGATGAGCATAACAGGAATGAGTTGACTGTTGCCGGTGCGTTTTTCCAAGTGTGTTTGCGACGTGGCTTTAAACACTGTTTTCTTTGCAGAACTCCTCCCTCAAGATGTTTTCATTTGGAGCGCAGATGTCAAAAGCCATTGTTGTGCCCTTTGCCAAGATTGTTGCGTGTTAAACACTCGTCTTTGATTTCAGCTTCCCACAAGCCACCAACCAGACGTTGTTGGATAAGTTCAAGCGGCAGCATGAGGGGAATAGGTACATCGAGTTCCCTGCTGTCATGGAGCCCGCATTCATTATCCGACACTATGCTGGCAAGGTCAAGTATGGTGTCAAGGTCAGTTTGAACCTCAGTTCCGGATCGTACTGGACATTTGTTTGAATTTCCGGAATTTTTTCGACGTTCAGAGACGATGAGACCGACATTTGGATCTCATTTCCTCAGATTACTCGGACGCCCTTAGCTAACAACGTTATATTCTGCCATTTATTCATTTCAAAACGGAGGCGGCGGGTGCTATCACACTGTGGTAATCAGATTTTCCGTGTAAATCGGAACACACTCTTTCTTTCTCACTAGCCTATGCCCCTAAGTGGGGAACTTTTAATGACAGTAAATGTTAAGCTAAAAAACACTGGGGCCATATATGTTAAATGTTAAAATGTAAAACAGAACCAGCAATTAGAACAATTCCATACCTTTACTCCGAGGTCATCAATCGTAACCACGAAACGTCGACGGCTGGGACCATCATTAAGCGAGCGCCAAGTTTATAGTATGAATTAAACGCTTCTTATAATCGACTGACCTCTGAAGCTCTCTTTTTATGTGCCCTGGAAATCACCCTTATTTATTCTAAATGAGCAGAAACAACACCTTGGGATTCATTAACTAAACCGTAAGATAATTAACCACTAACAAACAAACAAACAAAATGAAGATAACAGAACAGGAACAGGGGCTGGTGGTGTGCTCCATTACTGGTTGTCAGTCAACGGCAGCAATTCAAATTAGCGGCAACTCAAGAGACCACACGTGAATGTTTGGTGTAAAAGCCCGATAATGGAGAAATGGTACTGTCAATGATGGACAGCGTGCAACATTGTCGAGCACAAAATAAAGCCGGAAACAAGCTGCTTTTCGCAAACAAATCTAGCTGTAAATGATTTTAACTGTAGCGGCCATCTGTTTGTGTAATTTCCCCAGTTGCTCCTTCGTTAGTATTCATTCATTATTTTGACCTACCCTGGAATACTCCCGTCTTTGCTTTGAAGATGTGGCGTGGCAAGCATTTGTCTCTCTCTGGGTCTTCCACACAGGATTTCAGAGAGAAGAACACTGACCATATGCGACCAGACGTCGTGGCGCTACTGAAGAGCAGCAAGAACGCCTTCATCTGCAGTCTGATTGGCATCGATCCGTCAGCCACCTTCCGCTGGGCGGTACTCCGGTCTTACTTCAGGGCCGTGGTGGCTTTCAGAGAGGCTGGGAAGAGACACACCCCAAGGAGGGCTGGTGAGTGCAAAAAAAAAAAAAAAAAACCGTCCTCTCACAGGTGGATATACCTTTTGTTTGGCACAATTAAAGCCCCGTTTTGAGCGTACAGTAAAAAATCAGGCATCAGGCAACCTATTTGATGCGAGTTATATTGTCCAAAGATGAATTTTTAAAAATCCATGCACTGTAAAGGGAATTCATTTTGAAGTGTAGAGATTTCAAACACGTATTCGAATGGTTAGGCGTTATCACCCAATCGAAGAGTATACTCTCGAGCTCTGTTTATGAACCTTTGTCAGCAAACGAATGTCTGTTGTAAGATGAAAAAGTGATTTAAAGCCATCAAATGGCAAACATACCGCCCATAGTTCTGTCCCGTTTGTTCATTGTCGGTGGCTTTTGCCACATCATGACATACAGTATTTGATGCTTTTTCAACTGCTGATCCTTAGTTTTCCGTGCTGTGTTCTCTCGTCATATGGCTGACATGTTTTTTTCTTTCTCCAGCTCTTTCTTCTTCTCCAATCTTTCCGCCAACACGAATGCCGCTTTTTTTACACTATCGCTGTATTTGCCATGTGACGGAACATGTCATGCGTTACACATTTGAAAAGGCAGCTGTTTTTCCCAGGAAATACATAGCAAATACAGAGCAGTATTTGCCTTTGCTTCAAAGGAAGCTCCACTTAAGCAACGCACTTTTGATGTTGAAATTGAACTTTTCCTTCTTTGCTCGCCACACCAGCAGATTGTGACATCATTTTCATATGAAATCTGAGATGTTAGCAAGATGATCTATACAGTGCATGTGAATTTAAACACAACCCCCCCAACCCCCCCCCCCACACACACACACAGACATGCATCCACACACACTACGTATGCAAAATAGGGCCACTACGTCTCAAATAATTAACATCACTTCAAGCAAAGGGTTCTTCTGCTTCTTCGACCATGTTGAAACTGTGAAAGGGAGACCGCTGCGGCTCGCAACACCTCATGCATAGAATGGCAATCAAATCATGCATCCATCAAATGCAATTTCCAATGTCCCAACATCTTGCGATGTCTGTTTCTCTGCAGTAGACCGCTTTTCCTCCACTGTCTAATCTTTCCATTTTCTCTCCTTTCCCTGTGTTGTATGTCCATGTGTTTCTTTCTCCCCTTGTTTCTCTTCTCATCTTGTTTTGCTTCTCCAAGGGCATGATGACGCTGCTCCCTGTGCAGTTTTGAACAGTGTGGATAGCTTTAGCTTTCTGCAGCACCCTGTGCATCAGAGAAGCTTAGAGATCCTGCAGAGATGCAAAGAGGAGAAGCACAGTAAGGCTGCCAAAGAAAAGAACTCCTCCTCCTCTACCTGTCAGCCCACAGACCCGCTGGGAAACTCAGGATCAGGGATGAGGCCAACCAACATCAACATGACTGCATTGCAGCTCGAATCAAGCCAAGAGAGATCAGAACCGCGGCACCCAAATTTAAGACAACAATTCACAGGCTTTATTGACTGCGATGTGATTCTTGTCCCCAGCGCTTGGTTTTCTGTTATTAGTCTAGATGCTTGTTGGTCTCCTCTCTCTCTCTCAGTCTACCCTCTTCCCTCTTGCATTACAATAGCCGAACGCTTTGTTTTGTAGCCGTCTTTCACAAGCATGCCACGTCACTGAAACGTGAGTCGAGGGCCAGCAAAGAAATGCATGTTGCTGTTGCTCCGTCGAGACGAATTACAGCTGCTAGGCAACCATCACTGCTGCTCCCGTGTCCACCTTTGACCTTTATTGTCCTCGAGGGCAGTCGCTTGTCCATCACAGCGCACAGAATTGTTGCCGTGTTGCACAGCTACCCATGCCGGTGATGGTGAGTCACGGCTGATGGGTTGCATCGCAGAAACCCAACAGCCACAACATTATGACCACTCGCACAGTGACGTATCATGATATCCAATGCAAGAGCTTAATCCAATATTCTGCCTGAACCGAGATAATAGAGGGAAGCCACATTTGATGGCAGCACCGACACAAATTCAATAATCCGAATGGCCCACAAACGACAGTTTAATCAGTGGTGTGAGAATACGACGTCATGTGACAAAAGGCAACGCCACCAGTTGTTTAGTTAGTGGAATTACGCTGCATGGACTGGGCTAGCAAAGGTTAGCGATCGACAAGAGCAATCGACAAGAGCGTTCTGATCAAATTTCCCCCTGTAATTTTCGATATTGATCAAGACGATCAGAGTTATAAGCTGTCTCATATTTCTTATTCCGTCATTTAACTAAATGAGGTCACCGCAAGTTTAGACATTTAGACTGTCATTATGCAGTACAGTCACAGTGCGACAACACTGCCAACTTCAACCACAAACAAAGAAATCTTCAATGAATACATCTATGACTGTGTCAGTTATTATCTTCATAAAAGCCGTAATATTTGATCCAGCTCTTGTAAGAGATATCATATCATATTCGTTCAGTTGGTCGGTGTATGTGTGTATTGCTGTTGCTTCTGTTCTTCCCTACAGTGGGTGCTTTACACATAGACCCCCGGGGTTTTTTCACATGCCACTTTTGTGGGCCTTTTTTTCCATGATGCTCAAACGTATATCTTTGTCTTTTTGTTTTGTGCTGTCCCGCAGCTCCCGATGAGAGTGAAAATGTACAAATTGACGAGACTGAAAACGGTATACCGTACTGCCATAAGCCATTTGATGAGTCGATCTCCTTTCTAGTTAGGCTAACACGCTTTTAGATGTTGAATTTCTCATCGCAATTATTACCAATACAAAGCTTCCTTTACAAACCGCAGGCCTATTGCCGCTCTGCCATCACACTTTTTAGCATTAGGGCCACGGTATTACTACCTGAGAGCACAATGCTGCTTTGAGTATGTCATTGTAAAAGAGCAAAACGAAAGCATTGTGACTAAACGCCCTCTTCTATAATTTGACACTAACAAGAGTAACTCATTTTAACCCTCACAGACCTTTATTTCTGAAATAAAACACTTACCCTGAAGAGGCCCATAACATAAACTGCAATAACACCGAGTCTCGTTCTTTTTGACTTTCGAATGATTTAGAGTTTAGATTTGGAATGAAAGCCGCGTGATGTTTACGCAATGCTGTCTGTTGGTGAACAGGTGTGAGCAGAAGGAGTCCACGTCCACCGTTGTCAGACCATCAGGGGAGCAACACCATCTCTGAAAAATCTCCACGGTGAGGGTCTGACCATGAATTGTGTTTTCTGCTGCATTTGGCATGTTTCTGATTTTAACCCTTTAAGATAAGATAAACTTTATTTGCATTGACATTTTGTAACCTGATAACATGGTAATGTAGTTCTGTTAAAAATATATTACATTCACTGTTTGACAAAAACAAAACAATAAAACCCAAAGAAAATGTACAATAATACTCCTCCATTTTTATTCATAAATTCACATACATTTGTCCACACCATGGATTTTCATCGTTATTTAAAATACATAGAAATATGATTCTTCTCCATGTTTCACAAACAGGGCTATCCTTTATGAAGGATGATTTATTTTTGGTATGTGATCACACTTGTGATCTGTTACGATGAAGAGACCATTATCCGTGCTTTGGCCCCCAGTGGCGGCTGTCACGCTGTCCCACTGAAACTCTGAACCACCACTTGTCTAATTAGCTGCGGACCATCAGATTAGCGGTTCACGGCTCATGACCGGTAGTACAACCCGCCCAAGTCTGCTTTTGTTAGACACAGTCGGGGGGGGGTGTTAAATCCCTCCTTAATTTGATTTGCGACTCTTTTTGGTGTCCTTTTCTCACACTCACACGCTCTCTTCTGTCCAAATTAATTGAGCAGCTGCTTCCTCGGTGATGTAAAGTCACAGCTATGTATTGGTGAGAAATGCCTCGGGTGGGATAAATATTCAGTCCGGACAAGGTGCTTGTCAACTGGACTGCGCGGTTGCACACTGCGGTGCTTAAAGAGGCCCTGACAGAGACCGTGGGGATAGACAAGTTAACACAAAAGCCGCATTGTGCATCACCTTTTACTCAAGCTGATGGTCGACTGGGGAAACATTTTGTTTTAAGATTTTAGGCCAGGGGTGATCAGATGATTTGTGGGTCTTCTTTTTTGGATCTTGCAGTGTGTAGTTATACTGTAAAGAATGCCGAAGCCACACAACGTTCTTAGAAGTCAAACGTAATTTTCTGCATAGGAGACGGGGGCCATTTTGAATTCTGCTACAGTTCTTAATATGAACATGCAGGCTGCTAGTTTGCAGGTCATCAAATCACATTCAATGTTGACTGCTCTCTCGGGTTTGTGGATAAATTGTTGTGCCCTTTCCATTGCCAGCAAAAAGAGACACAAAGTAACTCCAGTAAAAGTATTCACACCAAGAAAGAATAAATGAATTGCTCAATGTGATACAACTTTGGTTTGTGCTTCACGATAGAAATTCGCCGGCCCTTATGTGGAACGGGCGTGTGGGTCGACAGAGCCGCTTATCATCCAGCAGCTCCACCACAGACGAAGACGGCATCTTTGTCAATTCTGCCAGCAGCAAGCTTCTGGAGCGAGCCCATGACATTCTCATGTGAGCGCCCTCTCCTTTTTGGGGATGAACCGGATGATTTTTTTTTTTTTAACTATCTATATTTTAAGGACCATTTCACTTACTAGTGCAACACGGCAGACAGGTGTCTGCCTCACCATTCCGAGATTCGAAGTTCTCGGCTCTGGCCTGCCTGTGTCAAGTTTTTCTGCTCTCTGCTTGTGTGGGATTTCTCCGGCTTCTCCGGATTTCTACAGCATTGCATAAACAAGCATGCTAGCTAAATTAAAGACTGCAAATTGTCCATAGTTGGGAATTTAAGTATGTTTGTCGGTATGTGCCCTGCGATTGGCTGGCAACAAATCCAACGTCTCCTCCATCTCTTGCCCCAAAGTCAGCTGAGATAGACACGAGCTGACCTGTCACCCTTTTGATGACAAGTGGTCTCAAAAATGGATGAATTTTGCATTATAAACACATTGAAATTTACCTGTTGATTTCAATGAAAGCAACTTAAAAGACGACACCTGACAGATTATCTTTGGATCCCTTATGATTTTCTAGGAGGAACAAAAACTACAAAGCCAAGCCAGCTCTTCCAAAGGTAAGCTGAACATTTTTTTTTGGACCTATTTCATATGTGATGTTATGGAATGTTCATGGAAAGTGTTCTGCCTCGATTGCCACTCGCAGCACTTACTGAATGTCAAGTCACTGAAGTACCTCAGCAACCTGACGCTTCATGACCGCATCACCAAGTCGCTGCTTCACCTTCACAAGAAGAAGAAACCACCCAGCATCAGTGCACAATTCCAGGTCAGACAGACACGCACGTACGCCAAAAGCTTAAGCTTAAAGTGCAGTTTTGCAAAACTGATGCTTCATTCTCCTCACTATGAATTTGGCAAATGTGGGGCAAGTCGGTTCAAGTCGGGTGGAGGTAGTTCATTGTGCCTTTCACACACACCTTCAAATCTCAGAGAAGGCATATGCGCTGAGGAGTGTTTTTGCTGGCTCCTGATGAATGAGCCATACATGTCGGTCCCGGATTCCCTTTCAATGCATCGAGCAGAAGTTTCACTGTGGAGCGTGACAATAGTGGAGAAAGTGAAAGAAGCAGCAGCAGCACACCAGCATCAGCTTCGTCACTCAAAAGCCACATGTTTGTTCAATCATTTGTTCAGGAGAACGGAGGCATTTTGTTCTCGTAACCAACATTTCCAGGTTACGAACATCACAAAATGAACAAATATTGACTGGAATTGTGACTACGTTTAGGATGGTGACTTGACAACTTCTAACAATCTATTCTAGAGTCAAACTGTCATCAATAATTCGTCGTCGTGCAGACACTGTTTGAAGTCATGTGTTAACCGTCTTAACTGAATACATCCATCCATCTGTTTTCGAATTTGCGTATCCTCACGAGGATCGCAGGCGTGCTGGAGCCTATCCCAGCTGTCTTCGGGCAGGAGTCAGGGGGCACCCTTTCTGAACTGATTGCCGGCCAATCGCAAGGCACACATTCGCACATGACGAACAACCATTCACGCTCACACTCACATCTAGGGACAATTTAGAGTGTTTCATTAACCTACCACGCATGTTTTTGGAATGTGGGAGGAAACCGGAGTACCCGGAGAAAACCCACGCAGGCACGGGGAGAACATGCAAACTCCACACAGGAAGGCCGCTGCCGGAATCGAACCCCGCACCTCTGCACTGCGAGGGGAGGCGCTAGGCCGGTAGACTACCGTGCCACCCTAACCGAATACAGTGTTTAGTTAATCTTGAAGAAACAGCAAAAATCCTCAACATGCTTCCTCTTCTGAAGTTTCCCTGAATTTGCTAATACTCAACAAGATATGCCCTGTAATGCATTTCCTGATGAGAGATAGGCCTCTGGGTTTTTAAGTGTGAACCGAGAGTTTATCTTACTGGAAAGATTTGGTTGAATTAGCATTTGGAAAACGTCAGGGGATCCCGACTTTAAAGAGTTTCCACTGAACAGTTAAGAAAACCAAGCACAAACTGCTATTTGCTGATTTTCTGTTTTCTTTGCGAGAAATGGTTGTTGGTAGCGGTGCAATAAGAGCTGCTGGCCCGTATGCGTGGATGACTTCACTTCCCACATCCTGTGCTGTACTGATTGCTTTAATCTCCCATGGAGGAGGCAGAGGCTGAATTCCTCTTGCAGCTGACACAAGCTCGCGCACGCACACACACACACACACACACACATACTGCACAAACCACGTCTTTACATTGTTTATGATTACACCGGTGTTATCTTGAAGAAGAATAGTTTAACTAGGAGATGTGGGGGGGGGGAGTGTGATTCACAACTGACAAGTCCCACCTGGCGACGACTGCTCAAAGAAGCAGCAAAGTGTGACAGGTTTTATTCGGTCTGTTTGTTTCATTCGATGTCTGTGTGTGTGTGTCCTATTCTGCAGGCCTCTCTCAATAAGCTAATGGAGACCCTGGGTCAGTCTGAGCCTTATTTTGTCAAGTGCATCCGTTCCAATGCTGAGAAGGTAAAGCAAGAGCAACTTGGACGGCAGCCACTTTGATTGTTTCGTTTCTCCCAAAGCATTTCCGTCCATATCCCTTGAAGTACTCGAGAGCTGTTGATCATTTCCTGTTCTTCTCTTTTCGCCCTCCGCCGTTTGCTGCTCCCTCTTGTGTCATTCTCCATGCGTTTCCGTTCCTCAAACTTCCACTTTCCGTTTTGCAGCTGCCCTTGCGGTTCAATGACAACCTAGTGCTGAGGCAGCTGCGCTACACGGGGATGCTGGAGACTGTGCGCATCCGGCAATCAGGCTACAACGTCAAGTATAGCTTCAAGGTAACATTACCGTCACTGTCCCACTGCAGCAACGACATGTGGACCCTCGGTTATTTAAACCCTTATCAAGTCGGAATACACTGAATATATATATATATATATATATGTATATATATATATATATATATATATATATATATATATATATATATATACTAAAATAATAGTTTGATTTCTGATTTCTAATTATATTATGTTGAATTAATCTGATTATTAATTAACCAATCACATAATAAATCATGTGTAATGTACCAGTATACAAAGATGTGTTGTTCTATTGACAATAAATCAGTTCACCAATTGTTGAATGAGAAGAATGAAAAAACAATAATAATAATGCTCCAGTGGGCCTGATTAAAGAGCAGAGCTCATACAGAGGTCATACTTTTACCACCACTCGTAAAATCGAATCTGGCTTTCATGGTACGATGGTGGCTCGGATGCTATTTTTTCATTTTTGTGACTAGTGTGAGGACATAGTGGTGTGACCTGCCATTGAACTCGGAGAGCAACGTGAACCAATTAACGACATAAAGCATTTTGTGTTCTTTCGTCTTGGTTTGTGGCTGTTTTATTTCAAGAGGACAAGCTGTGTTTTGTTAAAGCCTTGTTAAATCTTTGTAAAAGCCATGATTCTATGAGTGGAAGTGTGACCAGTGGTGTATTTTAATACACTGATTTAGATTGCCGAAAAATGTGCAATACTGAACTGAAACCAAAAGTGGGAACGAGGCTTTAAAAGAGTACAGTATATATTCAGAAAGACGACTCGGCTCCCCATTCGCCTGCCACAGAAAACATTATTCATCTGTTCCACAAACTAAGTGGTGAACAATGTGACTAGTTTATGTTGAAAATTGATGGTTATCTGTGGTTTAGAATTGCTCTCCAGAAAGAAAACCCTCAACGGGCCAAAGTTTAGCCAGTAAACGGGGTGCATCTGTGTATCATATTAACATTTTTTTCCCCCTCTCTGCAAGCATGTGCTAGCCAGAACACAGATGCACCATCAATCTGACTGTTCGAAATCCCCCAAAGCTTGAAAGATATTTGACACTCAGTTTTCCACAAGTCTCGAGTGGTGAAGTCTGATCCCCCCCCCAATTTTTTTTTTGCTGATGTCGCTCAAATACAATTCACTTTCTGCCATAGAAATGTGTTAGAATGATGTCAGTCCAGCGTGTTGGTGGCTCATAGCTTTCTTTCATCTCTTGCCATTTTGTGGTTTGGGATGTAAATTTGTGTCAAAGCCTTCACAAAATGTTAAATTTTTTTAAAGGAATAGGCTTCTAGGCTTCTGACACACTCACCATGCGTAACCTGGAAATTCATGTTCAACCACCAAAGAGGTGTGATTAGGTGAAGAATGATGATGGCCCTAATTTCCAGAACATGGCGTTTTCCTGTGACAGAAATTCCTTAGAGATCCCTTTGGACGATATGACACACTTTCTAAGTGAAATAAACTAGTGTATCCGGAAGTTAATCAATCCTCGCCGTGTGTGTGTGTGTGTGTGTGTGTGTGTGTGTGTGTGTGTGTGTGTGTGTGTGTGTGTGTGTGTGTGTGTGTGTGTGTGTGTGTGTGTGTGTGTGTGTGCTCATCTACCGACTACTTTGAAGAGCGTGTGTTGTTCCATTCACGTTTTGATGAATCCATAAAAGCAAGTTAATCAGAATACGGTGCTCATGACTGAACGCTTGATGGATTAATGTGATATGAAGTCGATTTTCACATATACAGCCTTTGGGTAGTCGGCGAGCGTATATGGGCCAGGTGTGAGCCATGCCACCAACCCTTCACCTCGTCAACGCGAGTCAGCCGGTGACAGAGTCATCCCGCCGTCAGCAACTGTGAAATGACTCACAACGTGCAATATGATAGTTCACCTTTGAGAGGCGCTACACCATAGTACATCCTCTGGAGTGTGGAAGAGAAAAGATGCTTCAGTCCAATGACAGATTTGTCCGCGACTGCTCTAATTTCAAGGTCGCTCCGCCCTGAGTGTGTACATTTCATGACGGGGCGTAGGTCACACACCCAAGTAGATGGGAGAATCTGTAAAGTGAAAAAAAAAATATGCAGCAGTGCGCCTTTTCCGACTTAAAGCATATTGGAGAATATGCCCCTGAGCCACTGTGTAAATGTATCGTAATATTTTAGATCTGGTCAAAGTGTAGTTAGTGAGGTTTGAGCTGTCAGTTGTCTGAGTTGCTAAACAATCACTGTTTGCTAATTAGTGTCATCAATCAAAGTTAGGATAGGAAAAAGTGTCATTATTATTGAACTTAGCTCGATAATAGCTCCCAATACAGATCCAGGCAACAAGAAGACGTGTGTTCATTTCAAGATACACATCTTCTGTCACTCACTGTGCTATCACTTTAGGTTGGTTGCGGTCCACCGGTGTTTGTAAAGCACATTTTTGGATTGTAATAGGAGGGGCTAAACCACATTTTAGAAATATTGTTTGCTATTTGCTGATTTTGTACACTACTCTACATTTAATGGACACTTCATAAGGTCCACCTAAACTTCAATCAGTGCGTCAGAAACACAAAGAAAGGTTATTTTAGTGACTTTCAACAGGGTGCGGTTCAGACAGACAAGTGAGACACTTTGGATCACTTTTACTTATACATCTATCTGCAGGGTTGACAAAAACGAAAGCAAAAAGGCAGCATTTCAATTTCCCTGGCAAACGGGCCTTGATTGGTGACAGAGGTTGGTGGCAAACTGATTTGAGCTAAGAGTAATGCAGTGATATTTAAAATATCAACTCAACTTGCAACCAAAGTATACAAAGGAGCGTCTTTAAACTTTCAACTCGGCACCTTGAAGAAACACCTTCCATTAGTTGAGTTGAGAATTACGATGTACTGCCGTTGAAAGTTAAGCAGTATAAACTGCAGTTCATCATCGTGAAACAACAGTTTGACGATTGTTTAATTCTGAACTGAGTATATTGAATGTGATTAGCTGTGTCAGAGTTATACCCGGACAAGTTTAAACAGAACAACTCGACTCAGGGAAGGTTGTTGGTGCAGTCCGACGGCAGTGGATCACACTCAGTGCTCCTCATCGATCTTTTGTTGTTTACATATGCAAAATACAAGAAAGACACTGCCCCTGATATTTGCATACCACGCCCCCAGTCCGGCCCCCAGTCCGGCCCCTCAGTCGGCGATGTGATTAGCTTTTGTCAAGTTTTGAACCACAGGTACTTTTAACACCGTCTCCCACGAATAAACAAGTCGCAGACTTCGCAGATTATAAATGGTCGCCTAGGCCACGACCAGTTCCCAGAACGTCTTTTGATGTCCTAAAACACGTCGTTCCTAAACTGTTGACTGAGTCAATCCTCCTTCTATCTGTTCGCACTCTTGCGGTAATGTGATTACTGTGGATTCAAAGAGCCTCCTCCCGAGAGGGCCGACACCCTCGCGCGCAGACATTTGGGGGCGCTAAATACACAGCACGTCTAGACAGGCCTATATTAAATCGAACTTTAAACGTGATTTCATTCTGTTCGTAGATTCCTCTTAACAATGTGTTATGGAGGTGGACACGATTTTGTGGATGGTAGTGTACTGTACATAATTACCATAACTTCTTTGGGTGAGGTGAGTGAGACTCATGAAAGTACGCTTTATGATAAGGTTACTAAAGGGGTGTTCACACGGCACACATTTGCATCGTTGCTGCACAAATGTATTTTGTTGCGATATATCTTACACCGGTGTAAATTCACCGGTGTAGCGTGCACACGTTCCTGCTTACTAAAGAGAAGCGTGTTAACCACGGTGCAGCCCCATTTGCATTCACACGACAGTTTCTGCGGCCGTGCAATATAGAGGTGATTGTTCTAAGACTGCAAGGGAAGCTCGGCTTCCCCTAAAATGCCCAAAAATAAGTGATTGAATACATGTGTGTACACATACAATTGTGTGGACATGTCATTGACTAAATAGGCGCTACACCGCGCTCAACTTTTGTTCCGAATCAGCTTCTTATTACTGGTTACGACGGGACTCTCTTCGCATTCATTCCCGCAGCTTCACTGTACTTTAAACTGTGTGGACGCTGAGCGTCTGCAGCGCGGACCTTGGGCGTCGAGAGAGTTCAGAGTAGGTTGTCCCAATGCATTGAAACGAGACGAGTCAATTGGATAAATGAGACGATCAGCGTCTCTGGGAGTCTATGGACAGTGGGCGTTTATGGGCTGGCCCGGATGCCGAGCTTTTCTGCATGATGATTGGATGATCTGTCTGAGGCTGAATCTCTTTTGGATTGACTGCGAAATGAGCCAATCACCGATCTTTTGGTGTAGGCATGGTGGGAGCATTTTCCAATTCTCATTCTGTTCTAATTTGAACTGGAGACTTCTAATCATCTGAGCGACACCCTCTTTGTTGAAAACGACTAGCGACAAATTAATCTTTTATTTCTGGCAGGTTTTATTGTAGTTGCTGTCGTTGTAGGACACGAGTTAAGTCCCTGGAAAAGACGCCTTGTTGGTATGACACGGTCACAGATAATTTTCTTGAAAATGAACTGAGAGTAGAATCCACGTATAAATAAACGGACACATTTTATGATGTAGGCTGAAATTGAGCTTCCCCTCCTTGACAGACCAGCATCCGCCACTGGATACGATAATACGAAAATACCGTATTGGCCCGAATATAAGACGGTGTTTTTTGCATCGAAATAAGAAAAGTGGGGGTCGTCTTATATTCGGGGTCTAGACATTATACCCATTCACGGCGCTAGATGGCGCCAAATACCATTGAAGCGAATGCTGAACTTGACTCGGTGCTACACCGGAGTAAAAGTTGCCGTGGGAACACCCTTAAAGATATCTTGAGCGTCACTGTTCATCATTTGCCAGACATTCGCCCAGACGTATTTAGCGCTGCGGTCAGCACTAATGACAAATATCCTTGGCATGATATCATTTTCACAGATTTGATCCTACCCTGACTCCTTAGGACAGAGCGTGTCCATTGTCCTCACCATTTTGCAACACTCCCCATGCTTGTAATTGTATAAACACAGCATCAGTTTCCCCATCCACCCCCAACAGCTCAGGATGCCGTTTATTGGAGCCACACAATTGAGCCTCAGTTTGAAGAGTGGGCTTCGGCATAGTTCTACCGTGATGCAAAAATGAACAGCGTAGGCATTCTCCTGAAATTACTTCTTCCTTTGCAGTTTTTATTCAGCCTTGGGCCTTGCTCAAGTGTCGGCTTCATCAGGTGCGCTCAATGCAGTGGCGATTGCTCTCGACTTCCCCTAAAATGTCAAAGAATAAGTGATCAAATATATGAATGTAAATTTCATTGTGTGTACTTGTCATTGACTGAATATGCGCTACAACGTGCTCAACGTTTGTTCTGAATCAGCTTCTTCTTACTGGTTACGACCCGACTCCCTTCTCATTCATTCATTCATTCACTCATTCTTTTATTTCAGGTGTGTTTCATTGTAGTTTCTTGTGTTCGCAGACTGACTTGTATCACCACAGTAAAGAACCTGGAAAAGACGCCTTGTTGGTATGCCAGGGTCACAGATCATTTTCTTGAAAAAGAACAGAGAGTAGAATTCACGTAGAAATAAACAGACACATTTTATGATGTAGCCCGAACTTGAGCTTCCCCTACTTGACAGACCAGCATCCGCCACTGGCTCAATTTTTGTTACTTAGGTCTGTAACGTAGGCAACAGAATGTATTGTTTTATGTGTTGTGTTGTATTATTTTGTCATTTTATGTTAAGTGTTCTTTTGATGGCGGTGCAGGCACCCGCAGCGGCTCCTCTTGTCTGTTTAAGAGGGAGGGAATTTCATCTGTGCTGTGTGCACATACAGCACAATTTACAATAAAGTTGTACTTGGTACCAATTGTAATTATTGTTTTATGCAAACAATCCTCAAATGATTTTTTTTTTCTAGAACAATTTTTTTAATGTAACGCTCAGACCAGAACATAACCTGATCTGTCAACCAATAAACATTTTCCATGTTCTTTGTTTTCTGCTCTAAACAGGATTTTGTCCGTCACTTCTATGTGCTGCTCCCAGAGAGCATCCGCACCACCAGAGATGACATCCAGCACTGGCTGGACCAGCTGGACCTGGAAGCAGATGGGTATCAAGTCGGCAAGACAATGGTATCGTTGGGCCTTCCTCTCCTGTCACTCTCGTATACGGAGCTTCTTCGATAGCCTCTGTTTGTGATTGCCAATAATATTACACAGATGTATGAAGCAATAGATGTAGTTCATAAGGGCTCATTAAGCTTCAAGTACGAGCAAAGTATGTTGACAGAAGGACAGTGAAACTCAATATTTATTTATCGCTCATGCTGTCACAGGACAGCTTTTTAGGATTTGTACATATTGTACGCATGTTGCTATTGATTTAGTAAAAAGAAAATGGATAAAAAAAATGCTTTGCACATTTAATTATATGGACATGAAGGACGGATCGCGTGGGATCAAAACTCTTACCATGACTAAGTAATGAAGGCAGTGCCCCATATTTGGTAGGGTGTGTGTCGTCAACATGGATAAGGGTCCGTGTCTTCAGGAGGCTGTCTATATAATTACAAGTTCATACCTGACATTTTTGTGGCCACGTGTCAGATATCTGAAGTTTGTGTGTGCGCTTGCTGTCGACTGTTTGCAGTACTCAGGGGGAGTCTCCAACCCCTGCCTTTATTAAGCCCCTGTTACCTTACGCTAACTCTGTGGTGCTCCCTCCTCGCAGGTGTTTCTGCGGGAGGCAGCGCGTCAGCAGCTGCAGGCCCAACTCCACAGTGAGGTTCTCAGGCTTATCGTCGTGCTGCAACGACAGTTTAGAGCCCAACTGGAGAGGAAACACTTTCTTAGAATGAGAGCGGCGGCAGTCTGCATCCAGGTATGCGTCCTTCTGCGTCTGCTTTGGTTGGATTCGTCACAACTTTACATTGCCTGTATTCATTTTCTTCGTTGTTTTTTGTTGTTTTAGTTGCAAATTGGTTATATTTGGGGAGAAAAAAACCCAATTATTTTTTTTCCCCCTGTTTAATTTTTCCCTGCCTTCTGATTCTTTGCTATGAGGACTTCATGAAATCGCATTTCAAGAGGACTTATTTCAAAATATTGTCAAGAAAATGTTCCTTACATTATTATACCATAAGCTTTTTTGCTATCAGTTTTCTTTTCCGAAACAGACTTAGTTTGGAATCTGTTGACTTTGTATTATTTTCAAACTAAAATGTCAGTAATATATAATCTGACTGTTAACACTATTGCCACTGTCTTCTGACAAACTACGCATACAATAAATGTTTTGCTTTTGATTACCACCCAAAAGTATTTTGTTTTTGAGCTTTTCAGCCTCATCTTGTCATCCTGTTAATTTCCCATTCTGTAAGGAGTCCATGTTGATGTACACCATTGCCCATAGTTTCACTAATTTATTTTTTAGGCACATCATGTTAGATACACTGGAAATCCCTTTTAGCCTGGTGCAATGATGGCATTATTTGCTAATTACTCAGATTGAATGAACTACAAAAAGTTCCTGAGCAGCAGTGTATTCCATGTAAAGACAAGAACTGACATTAAAATTCAAAAGCAATAATATTCTGCATTATTTATTTGCCAACAGAAATGGTGGCATTTGTACCGACCCATGGAAGCCGAGGAAGTGCAAATTGACCAGAATGCCCATGGGAAGGCAGCGTTGTGCCTGCAGACGCATTGGCGGGGGTACAGGGAGCGTCACAGGTTCAGTGTGTGGAAAGAGGCTGCGCTGGTGCTTCAGAGGGCATGGCGACTGTGGCTGTGTCAACGCTGTACGGCAGCCCTGGTCATTCAGACGGCCTGGCGCTGTCATCGAGCAAGAGAGGCCTACTTGCGTCTCTATGCTGCTGCGGTTCACCTCCAGGCTATAATCCGAGGCCACCTTGCTCGGCAACGGTAAGACACGGAAGAGGTGCGAAACACCGATTTGATTGTCGTAGTTTTAACGCCAACTCTGATTTCATCACAGCGGTGTTGTGAACATTTTTTTAACTTGACCGAGTTGAACATAACAATAGTTGTAACGCAAGCTGGTGGAAAGAGTAGATTGAATGTCTGCACAGTGGTCTTAGATTCTACTTGGTCAATGTTCAGCATTCAAACCGATTTCAGTGTAAGCAAGCCCACAAATCAGCTCTACAATCAGCTGATCCGCAGAAAGAAAAAAAAAAGTCATCAGCCTCTAAATCTAGACTTTTAAAAAAAGTTAGCAACAGATTTCAACACAATTTAAAGTTGGCCAATTCAGCAAAATATTTTGTAAAGTATTGCCAAATATGAAAATTGACTTTCCGCATTTTCAACAAAGAAATATGAGTTTACAGAAACAAGTGTCCCTTGTATTAAAGATATACGCTAAGTTAAAAAAAAAAAATCTCCTCAAATGGTTTTATAACAAGCATCTTGCTGGCTTTGTTGTGCTCACTAACATTGTTGCCATACATTTCAATAATGTATCTTTTAAAGCAGGGGTCTCAAACTCCATTTAGCTGGGGGCCGAGTCTGGCAGAGTCTGGGTGAGGCTGGGCCGCATCAGGGTTTCCACAAGAAAAGCGCTGATAAATCATTCCAATGTTCTCAAATATCTTTATTTTTAACACAAAATAATGAATTCAATCAAATAATTTGAAAAAGAAGCCACCCCGTCCTTCTCCATGAAGTCTTTTACTTCTGCTCTCAACGCCAAAAAAATCTCTTCAATACTTTTCCCTGCTGAGCCAACGTACCCCAGTGAAGTAGAGCACATCCCCGTATTCTGATTTTATTTCCTTTAAAAAAATGAGCGGGGCAGAATAGGGTCAATACCTCACGTGATTGGTTCGTTCAGCTCCGCACACAACCAGAGTCATTCATATCAATCTTGCGGGCCGCACTAATATTAATCTTTCATATTAAGACGGGGCCGCAAATTATCATCATGGGGGCCACAGTTGGCCCGCGGGCCGCACATTTGAGACCCATGTTTTAAAGTGTGTGTTTAAGATGTGTTTTTTTACGGTGTAAAAGTTAGTTGACTTTTAATATATATACTGTACATTGAACTGTATTCAAAATAGAATGTCAACTAAGATGGTAAAAATCACATTTTAAATGAGCTTAACCTGTTTCCACGTCCTTTCACTCATCAGGTTCAGAGAACTGACCGAACAGAAGCTCAGGGAGAGGAAGGATCAACTACAGAATGTACAGGTGAGCTTTTCACCAGAAGAGGAGACTCTTGAGGGAGTCATGGGTTCGCACCTCAGCACTTGGGAGGACAACTCGTATGAGTATCAGGAAAGGACACTCAACATCCTCGGCAGCACCGACGGAGAGTTCAAAGAGGAAAGAATGAGAGGAGAAGATGCCAGCTCACCCACATGGCACTCGGAGGCACCTCTTTCAGTCACTCAAGCCGCAGTGCCGGTGCGGGACAAACTCAGAGCAGCCGAAGAGCTCAGCCAGAAAGCCACCCGGGCCAAGCGAGAGAGCCGGCGGATGCGAGAGTTGGAGCAGGCCAAATTCAGTCTGGAGCTCCTCAAGGTCCGCGCGACCTGTGGCGAGAGCTCGCCCACCTCTGAGGAAAGGCGCTGGTCTGTTGAACTGGTGCCCTCCATCACCCCTCCTCCGTGTTCACCACAAGGCACACCTGACAGTCAGAGCTCCAAAGGCAGCTTTGAACTCTTGAGTATTGAGGATGCTCCCAAAGCAACAGAGGAGGTGACTGACAGCGAGGACCTCTGCTCGCCAATCGGCTCACTCGGAGCATTGTCAGAACCAAGTTTGGAGGCTTTCTCCATAAGCCCAAAGACAGAGCAACTCAACAGGGTGCCGGCTTCAGATGCTGGCAGCCATTTTCAGCAACAAACGGAACCCGCCGGCGACTCTACACATCCGTCCAAACTCGAGAACTACCTCCCAACCTTTTTCGTCCCTGCTAATGAAAGCAACACTAGTCCTCCAAATGCGGCACCTGAACAAAATGCAAAGATTGCCGTCTCGACAACTCCCACCATTCAAACTTTCAAAGAAAGGCGAGAGTCAACACGTAGGCCGGTGGTGGTGGTCATAAGTATGCAGAAAGAAAGCCCACTCCGTGAAGAGCTGAGCGAGCTGGTCCGTCCCGGTGTTGAGGTCTGTGACACGGGGTCTCGGAAGAAGATGCGAGGGCACGTTGCAGCTCCGGCGCCTCGCGCACGCTGCCCTGCTTCCCCTGGCCTCCCGCAGGTTGATCCGGTCGTCTTGGAGAAGCTGGTGCAGCTGAACGAGGAGAAGGAGGAGAGGCAGCGTCACCAGAAACAACAGAATGAGAGGGAAATGATGGAGCAGATAAGACAACAGAAAGAAGCGTTAGAGCGTCAGCGCCTTTTCTTTTTTCAGCACGAGAGAGACTTGTTTGAGAAACAGAGAGGGGAGGCTCTGCGGAAGATCCAACAGAGCCGGCAGAGTGAGCACGATGTTGCTGGAAGTGCCGCCTCTGGCAAGCCACCTAGACCCAGATCTCTGCTCATCGAGGGAACGTCGGGGATAGTTCCTCACGGTAGAAGCCAGTCGGAATCGTCTGACCCTTTGGTGCACTCTCCACAAAGGGAGGGGGCCCCCTGCAGTGCTGCAATTCCCCAGTTACGTCGTCCTCCGCCCGCCTCTGCCCCCGCAGAGAGGCATAAGGAAGGCAAGTCTGCTGCGGAGGGCTGGGCACCCAAACTCACCTTGCAGTCCAAAGATGGAACAACCAGAGTGACAGCAGCCACCAAGAAAGTTCAGCGTAGTCAGGGCTCCACAGTTAATGTGACAGCCCAGCCGGGAAACATCTTCTTCTCTCCCAAGGACAAAGTCACATTTGCTAAGTAAGTATCAACAAAAGAATCGACTTTACTTGGGTCAATGCTGAGAGTTTTAACCAGTGTTACAGTCCTTAAATCATCAGTTAGGAAAAAAAATGTATCTCGGCATTACTCACTATTTGCCTGCAATATTTGGGTGATGAAAGTGTGGTAATGCAGTGCTCCGCTCATCCGTAATTTCATTTCTTTTGGGAAACTATACATGTCTGAGTGAGTGAGTATCCCAGAAACATGACATTAAATCTTTTATGTTGAATAATCAATTATGTATTCATCAAAAATACTACCAGCATATTTAAAAGAATAGAGACTTTAGAGCACAAAAGTTGACAAATGTTCATTATGCGTACCACCTGTCAGGCAATGGAAGTCAAATTGGCTGTTCAGCCCCTGCCAAACAAACTGTAACCCTGCACAGGCACCCTTCCCCATTTTCTTTTTTATGCTACAGCCAACCCCCCCCACCCCAAAAAAAACAATTTTTTTGTAACACCCTGTATTTTGGTTATCTTGAGAAAACCAAACTCAATAAGAAAAGAAAGATTTTACACAACACTATTCTGCGTGTGCATACATGACAAACTGCTTAAACTGATTCCTAAATTCAAGTGATACTTTTGGGGTGATTTACAGCACATCTCCAAGGGACGAGGAAAAGACACTGAAAAACACATCACATATTTCTGCCCTATAAATGCAAACGTTACTTTCTGCAAACGGGATTTAAGTCTTGTTTTTCCGAACCAAACTGACCTCGATTATGTTTTCTTTGGGGCTCCCCCTCGAGCCAGAGAAGACAAAACGTTTGTTTGATTTCGTTTTGTTGAATCATTCTTTAGGTAAAGTTGTTGGCTAAATTAGCTTAATGCCTCTTTTTATTTTTTATTTTTCTTGAATATTTTCACTTCAGATTCGACAGCGGTAACGTCACCAAAGCTACATCTCAAGCTGTACCCACAGAGGGGCCGACATATGTTTCAAGACTGCCGAAAGGAGCAAAAACACGTGATGTAAGCAGAATTATAGTTGGGTTTTGTTTTTGTTGTTGTTGTTGTTGTTGGGGGTTTTTTTTTGTATTTTGGGTGTCCTATTTCTGTGTTACACCAAAGCGGTGAAACACAACTAGAAGAACAGGGGTATGAGAGCAACGGGGCTCGGTCGTCTTGCTATTTCAACATGCTCTTATCACTTCTGGTGAACTCCAGGTGGGAAAAGTCGGGCACAAAAAGAAAGCCCGAATGTCACGGACTCGCTCCGACTTCCTCACCCGCGCCCCCATCCTTTCTGTTGGGGGCGATTCAGATGAGGATGACTATGATGCCACCAGCCCCCAACATTCCCCCGTACACCTCTCCAAGCAGAGCTCCACGGAGGAAGGCCTAGGAGGCTCCTGTTTTAGTGACTCCGACATGGTAACAGGCCCCACCGATGCCATCGCTGGCCTTGGCTACGTTCTTTACTTCTGCTTCTTTTCTCCTAACCCCCACAGCGTAGAGACCTCACACTTCTTTGTCCTGAGCTTCCACATCTGTTTGATTCAAATGACTTAGAGGAAGACACATTTTCAAACGCCTCAAACCGTGTTATATTGAAACACAACCTGTCCTCGAGAAGAAGAAATGAATTATGAATCACAAGGTCACTAAACCTCACTTTCAGAGATGTGTATCAACCGTAAATGTTAAATTTGCGAGAGATGGAAGGAGGGCGATTTCTCAAATGTGTTTTCCCAGGCCTACTACAATTTTTTTTTGTAGGTTTACTAACATAACTTTGCCTTCATTTCTCTCACAGGTGTTTATGGAGTTTTTCTTTAATGTTGGAAATGTTTGGTGCAAAACGTGCATGTTTATGTAGTTTTATTTCAATTTTAGCTGTCTCAACATTGTCCAAGTATAACATTTGTGGTGCCAAATTTGTTAACTCTCTGAGTTCCTATAGGAGTCAGTTATAATTGGGTATTGTTTGTGGGTGATAAATAGGCACGATACGAGACTGGGAAAGGATGTGTGACTGTTCTGTAATGCTGCCACCTACTGGTAGGCCGTGATACAGACCAACGTCTCAGGACGGTTTCATCTCATGTTTGGCCCAATACTGGTAGATGTTCTCACACATTCTAATTTCAGCCTGCAGGCTCAGAGGAAAAAAAGGATCTACACAAAGTTATGTCATCAGGAGATCTGGGAAAAGGGGGATCTTTGCGCAAGAACTCGCAGGACGGAAGGTTTGTTGTTTTCCTGATCTTGGAAATTATACATGACATGTGCATTTGAAACAACAATGCTATGCATGGTTCACAGTCTTTATCGGCAGGCGTTTGTTCTGGAATTTCTTTGCAGAGTTCGTGGAAAGATGCGTTTCTGGGGCAAGACCAAGCACAGCGATAAGAAGATCGCCAGAGAGAAGCTGATTTGTGGGACTGATTCCATGGAAGGAGACTCTGGAGACATTGGGCCATTGCTAAGAGAAGGTCTTTAAGATCAGTTTAATGCTTTGTTTCATTTTTCAGTCGAATCCATTAAAATCGGTTGAGTGTGGACAGAATGGAACCTCGCCACACTCGTAGATTCCAAACGGTGCGATCACAATGTCCCATTACTCAGGTGAAGAAAACCTATCACCGCGCTGCAGTCCTGACCTGACATGGGATCGTGGCTTCAGAGACTTGAAAGAGAACAAGGAACCTTCTCCCAAGGTGAAACGACGGCGCAGTGTCAAGATCAGCAGCGTGGCCGCGGAACCTATTCAGTGGCCCAGCGATGGCCTGCAGATCCTCACCTGCACCCATGACTACAGAAGCATGAATGACTTTCTCATGAAGAAGGTAAGGGCCGCACACGCATCGATTCTTTCAGAAGACATTTTGGGCTGAATGTAGTTTAACCGTGATGTTTTGCTTAGATTAACGACTTGGACACAGAGGACGGCAAGAAGGACACCATGGTGGACGTCGTATTCAAAAAAGCATTGAAGGAATTCCGTTTGAATATCTTCAACTCCTATTCCACAGCCCTGGCGGTATGGAATCTTACAGGAATTACGGTTGCACCGTAAAATTCAATCACCTTTGGCCGGATACTTGTTTCCACGGCAACTTGATCAATTCTGTGCTCCTTTGACATCAGATGGACGACGGTAAGAGCATCCGCTACAAAGATCTCTACGCTCTGTTTGAGCAAATCCTGGAAAAGACCATGCGGCAGGAGCAGAGGGACTGGAGAGAGTCCCCTGTCAAAGTTTGGGTTAACACCTTTAAAGTCTTCCTGGATGAGTTCATGACTGAGTATAAACCTCTGGACAGCACCCAACCTAAGGTAATGCCATCACAAACGTTTGAAGGACACTCATTGTGATTGTGACCTCATACATTTTAGCCGTGCAGGGTAATTGTGAGTATTTTAAGTGGGGTGGAAGTGATGTGAAAGAAAAAGGCTCATGTCTGCGATTTCTGTGTTTGTTTTACAGCAACCTAAACCTGAACGCAAAAAGCGAAGGAAGAAAGATGCAGACATTGTAGGTTTCTACACTGGCATCACCATGATATCATATTTATCTTAACACTAAAAGGAAGAATGCGCTTACCTTTATATTCTAATACACCTAATACATACCTTGTTTAGTTAACAAAGCGCGCCAGCCACAAATTGACCACCAGAAGCGCACGAGAATGAAATCTATTCTACGCACTGTATCAAATAATTTGCCTTTGCAAATGTAAAAATGTCACCCACTGTCAAAGAGGTCTTCCTTTAGCAGTATGTTCATTATCGGGGTTGCAGTTTGCCGAGGTGGAAAACTCATAATGCGAACTGCCATGTATATTTGTATGAGAGGGTCAACAATATCTCAGCATGATATTGTTACTGTGTGTAAAATTTTACGCTCCTCTACACAACTGCAAACCACAACCATGGTTGTAAACATATTACCGGTACTTAAATTAACATGATACTAGCTTAACTGTCTGTCATTGTATAAATACCAGTATTTGACACGCGCCCTGTATTTGGCTCTCAACTGCAAGTGGCAATAATATTAGGGCTTGCAGGTGTCCTGTATTTAATGTACGGTGTTTTTCAGTGCATGTGTGAAGACACCTTGCATTAATTCTTAGAGGAACAAGATTTTTGTCAGTGGGAATTTTTGTCACTTTATCCATGGGATTTAATTTGCAAAGCCAACAGGGTCTCATCATACAACGTAGTTGTAACTCATGCCAGCATGGCTCTCGCTCAGTGTATTGGCAACAGAAACGGCTGTTAGTGTTCCCCGTTGGAAGCATACAATTGTCCAAAATGTGTCGTTATGCCGGAGATTGAAGATTCAGGGCAAACTTTGATTGGATAATTCATTGAGAGGTGTTTTCCAGTAGCTTTGTCCAAAATGTCGATATCATGTACAGCACAGTGGAGTTCAACCTTGTTTAAAGGCATGTGTTCCACTACCACATACAGGTGGAGGAGCATCATGGCCATATCTTCAAGTCCACCCAATACAGCATCCCCACATACTGTGAATACTGCTCATCGCTCATCTGGATGATGGATCGTGCCTGTGTTTGCAAACGTGAGTAAGCTTGCGCGCTGAAGAGTGGCTTTTTAAATGAGTAATTGGTGAAACTAGTCAAGTGATTTCTGAAAGTAAAAATGGACCAAACATTTGATCTTGCTGAACAATTTCATGTTTGTCATTGCAGCAAAAACAAGCAAGCCCTCTTTTGCCCCAAAACTCTTGGAATTGCTAACAGGGTTTCGACTTAGCAGATCATGTGGTAAAACCACAAAATAGATTACTTATGACCTAAAATAACATTTAAGTAGCTATCTTTGGATGAGTCTTAGATAATAGGTTTGTGTTTATTAATGCAGCTACCATTACGGCCCAGACTGTCTCATGATCTCACGTGACCATGCACAACAAAATGCGCATAGTGTACACAGTGTCTGAGTGAGTCTGCCCTTTGAAAGTCCCATCCGGTCCTCTCGCCCTCCTGTGCCATAATCGGATTGTCTTCAACTGGTCTCATGGGGTCTGCGGCTCTGTGACTCCAGAAATTTCTCCACACAAGTTGTCCTTTCTTCACTCAGTATATACCTCCTCATGCCCGCCAATTCCGCTCTGCCATTCCCTGCTCAATCGGTTTTTGTCTTTGACTGGACTTGCTGAAAGATGAAGAGGCACTGCCTTTCTGTGGATAACGGGAATAGTCTGTTTGATTTTTCTGCCTGTGTTTACCCAGTGTGCCGTTACGCCTGCCACAGAAAGTGCTGCCAAAAGACGACCACCAAATGCAGTAAGAAGGTAAGTCGGCCAGACACAAGTCCGATGTCTTGAAGTTTGATATTTTACCCTGTATGTCGTTTTTATGCGTTATTAATACCATATTGTAATGGAGTTCCCTTCTTCAAGCCAGTCATTTTTGACGGCAGGATTAGCAAGCTAGCAGCTTGCCTTGTTTTCTATGGCATTGGTTTGTCTGCATGCACGTGATTGTTTGGGCGCTATATTTGTCTCTTTGAACAGTTCGACCCCGAGCTTTCCCCCAGACAATTTGGTGTTGAGGTGTTACGCCTGACAAATGATGAGCGAACGGTGCCCCTTGTGGTGGAGAAGCTTATCAACTACATCGAGATGCACGGCCTCTACACTGAGGGAATCTATCGAAAATCGGGCTCCACCAATAAAATTAGAGAACTGAAGCAGGGACTTGACACAGGTAACTTTCCGCAACCAGCTAGAGGTGTTGAAAAATGCATGTTGAAACCAAAAAAAACCTCCAGATGGGTGCTTCTTCACGTTTGACTTTGTTTTGGCTTTCTGCGTGATGCCACAGATGTGGAGAGCATGAATCTGGATGACTACAACATCCACGTCATTGCTAGTGTCTTCAAGCAGTGGCTGCGAGACCTGCCGAGTCCTCTGATGACATTTGAGCTATATGAGGCGTTTATACGTGCCATGGGTAAGTCAGCAGCATTGTTTTCCGCGGCACATTCTGCGAGTGCCGAAAAATAAAAATGGTTGTCCTTTCTCAGGTTTGCGGGATAGAAAAGAAATGATAAGAGGGGTGTATTCAGTTGTTGACCAGCTAAGCAGGACCCACCTGAACACACTGGAACGGCTCATATTTCATCTTGTCAGGTAAATGAATGTGGATTTTGAACATTTTAAAATGAATTCCTGATGGGAGTATACAGACACATGTATTCACTCTTTCAGGATTGCGTTACAAGAGGAGACAAACCGCATGTCAGCTAATGCCTTGGCCATAGTTTTTGCTCCCTGTATCCTGCGCTGTCCAGACACAATTGATCCACTTCAGAGTGTCCAGGACATCAGTAAGACCACAGCGTAAGTAACCTCTATCTGTCGTCAAATGAAAATACACGACTAGTGTACTATTCTTGTGGTCAGGAAATGTTTGTAGCCCCACTGAGATGTATTTTTTGTTCTTCCATAGGTGTGTCGAACTTGTCATTTGTGAACAGATGACAAAGTACAAAGTGCGACTGAAAGACATCAACACCTTGGAGTTTGCAGAAAATAAGGCCAAATGCCGGCTGACTTTCATCCGAAGATCAATGGTATGATCAAATTGTGACGATGGGTATTTTTCTTTTGGAAAAAGCTTCGCAACCCGTTGGTTTACTTCTGCTCAGTGCTGTTTCATCCTTTTCAAATCCTCCCGATCATGTCGCTTACTTTGCACTGTAACATTTACTTTGAGCTGTTAGGTTCAGTGCAGTGCAATAGTGCGAGCTGTCAGATTGATCGTAATTCTAATAATACATTTGATTGATAATAAACTTCATATATATATATTAGAGCTGTCAAACGATTAAAATATTTAATCTAATTAAAAACTCAACTGTCATAATTAACTCAAATTAACTAAAAATTAATCATGATTACTCACTCATTTTTTATCGTTTCCGAATTTCCTTTTATATTTTTTGTCCTATTTTCCCTCATTTTAATGCTCTCATCAACATGGAATCATGACTCAGTTTTCTATGTGCAAAATGCAAATATTTACTGAAATAACAATTTCGATTTTCAATTTTACATGAACATTTTTCACTTGGAGCAGTTATTCACACATTATCTCTCACACAATCATTACTGTCCATCAACAACAGTGAAAACAATATTTTGATCACACAACAGCTGCTATGAACAGAACTCTTTTAGGGAATCAAAACAGCGCAATATAACATTATAAAGTGCACATCTAAGGTAAACTAGTACTCAGCCTATAATGGATTTAAGCCATGGTTGCATACTTCATTTTCTCAAATTTGCTTTGAACACAGCAGTCAGGCTATGCTGATTCTGTTGATCCTTCTTGCTCGGAAGTCTCTCTACGGTTTTGTGTCGACATCATTTCGATTCTTGTAATGGAGGCTCTGCTGGCAATCAGTAATGGTTGTTCAGTTAGGGATTGTCGGTCAGCATGGAAGGATCTCTCGTTCTGTACTTTTTGGATCATTTATTGGAGCACTTTGCATGCAGAAGTAGGAGTAGTAGTAGTTGGGTAACAGAAGTATCAGAAGCAGGTAATAACCTAAACTACACATAAATGCAGTAAAAATGAATATATCTAGTCTTTCTGCATCGCAATGTAAATATGTATATAATTGACATTATGGATACCTTTATTTAACAATACGTTTACCAAATAATGTAATCAACCCTGATTTCACTATGTATGCATTATCGTCATCATTATTCATTGTTTTTAAACGTAAGAAACCATTCAACACAAACATAAAGTCGAATCGAACAAAAGAACTACAAGTCCCAATACTCAATGAAGGTGGAGCACAGGCATGAACATATCAAGTCGAATCGAACAAAAGAACTACAAGTCCCAAAGGTCCAACCCGGAAGTGGAGCGCCGGCTGCAACGCAATTTACTTCGTTTAAACGTCAGATTGCAGACGGTGCATGTCAGTCGGTGAGAGAAACCTGGTAAACACATTTCATTACATTAGTTCCATTAAAAAAAATGTAAACATGTATGTATACTGTACTATGTAGGTTCACCTCATATTTTGATGATTGTAGCTTACAGCTAACCAAAACCCCAA
Source organism: Hippocampus mohnikei (assembly GCA_026261675.1). NCBI lineage: Eukaryota > Metazoa > Chordata > Actinopteri > Syngnathiformes > Syngnathidae > Hippocampus > Hippocampus mohnikei. The sequence continues at coordinate 5,472,985 of JAKGUB010000340.1, forward strand.
ATTCCCCAGCTCAAGAAATTGGCTGTATTCATTAAATCTACAAAATAATCCAAAGTAGCTAATTGTGAGTCTGACTTGAATTGTGAACTTCTGAAACAAAATGAACTTTTCTATGATATTGTAAATTATTCTGAGTTATTGCACCTTTACGTTTTACTCGAAAGATGACACCTTACAGTACACCATGCAAAAAAAGTCCCCCACAGACTGATGAATTTGCCTTCTGTATGGGAGCTACGTTGCACTGCCTGGGGACTCCCATTGGCTCTCGCATAACCTGAAATGTGCTCCTATGCCATTGATTTGTTTTCCAGGGAAAAGGTCACTTACGGCGTCTAAGCTTGCACTCGCCTACACCTCCTGTGAGCCCGCGACTTCAGTCTTTGACAAACACCGTAAAAGAGGAGAGTGAGGGCAACGAGTCTTTGGTTGAAATCTCTGAGCATCAGCAAGCAGCAATGGAGCAGGAGGAGAAAGTGCTGACGGAGCAAATTGAGAATCTGCAAAAAGAGAAGTAAATGCTGTCACCGCACATAATTGGCAAGAACCTAATGATGCATACTCGGCGCAGGCGCTAATGTGAATGTGCTTGCTCCTACAGAGAGGAGCTGACTTTCGAGATGCTGGCTCTGGAGCCACGAGCATCAGATGATGAGACCCTTGAGTCGGAGGCCTCTATCGGTACAGCTGACAGCTCTGAAAACCTGAATGTGGACTCTGAAGTCATTTCCGTTCTGTCCGGTATGTCGCTGTTTCAAAACTGTGCATATATATCCACCCTGGTCTACTTGCCCCTGATGTGTCATAAATAAATTCTTTTCTAATAACGTAATTGTCTATCTTTCAGAGAGAGGTCTAGTTTTGACTTCCCCTTGGTCCCTGAGGTCTGATGGAAAGAGTCCACGACATCGCACTCTGAGACGGCAACCCGACTCTCTGGATTCTGTGGATTCTTCCTCTAGTGTTTCTCCCTACTCCTCATCATCACACTTCCAGCCGTCGAATTCCCCCATCTCCAATACCAGCCGTGGCTTTTGGTTCCACTCCACTTCAAAGTCTCCCCCTCCGAGCTCAGGTGCAACGCAGGCTCAGAATGCACCTCAAGCTTCCAGCTTTGACAGTTTCAACTGCAGTCCTACAGCAGAGTTGGAGAGCGTGTTTGATGAAAGACCACAGTTTACCAGCCGTGGCACTTTTAATCCAGAAAAAGGCAAACAGAAACTGGGGGGGGGCAAACATGTAACCCAGAGGCATACCAGAGAAAGCGGTGGTCACAGCAGGGAGCCACCCGACATACAGCAGCAGCTGGTGTTGTACGGCAGTAATGAATTCATGGTGTGAAGGACCCAATGAGGACACGCCCTGAAAGCATGCTTGCTTAGCCTTTAAAACCTGTCAAAGAATTGTACCCAAGTGCCGTGTTTAGTGCGTCCCCCACCATTTGGAGCCAATGTAGAGGCACAAGATGGTTAGTGGAAGGAGCTTCACTTCTGTGGCCAAAGCAGCCACTCAAGATCTCACAAAGGTGCCTTGGCAGCTCCACACTCTGCGCCAAGAAGAGAACACACTGGTCTGGAGAACAGAGCAAAATGTCAAAGACTGCAGTGAATAATTCCAAGGCTGGGAAGCTGTTGTATTGTCCTACAAGAAGAAAACATGACATCAGGGATAGCTGATGTTGCATTGAACCTGAATCTCACAATTAGCTACTCTATGAGTTTACAGTTCCTAACAATCAATGTATACAGTGGTTGCTTGATTACAAAATGTATTTTCCGCATTTATTTAATTATTTTTAATGTCACACAAATTCTTCTTAGTCTATACAGATATAAATACTGTACAAAGCCCGGAACACCAGCTCATGCTGGGTAGTTGAAGTCAAATATTTATCTTTTTTTTCAGGGGTGGGGGGTTAGGGGGTGCTATGTTGCTCAGAACTTAGCAAATTGGGCAAAGGGAGCTATAAGTGTGTGTTCATGTGCCAAGCGCTCATGAGAGGCTATACTTACTTGTTGTACATGCTACCTTTCCATACTACAAGGGATATACCACCATCAAAGGGACCAAGATAGCTTGTGTGTAATTCCTGCCAAGGGGCCCTGTACGCTGCGAACAATGTCAGATGGTTAGAGAATACTTGCATTTAACTATTTAACAGCCATAAAGCAACTGCAAAATTCAGTCCAGTCCATATGTACAGTGTACTGACCAAAATGCCATCTATTGTGACACCCTTGTAACAAACCCTCCCTGACTGTTCGCTCAATAGCAACCCCCTTAAAAAAACAAACAAACAAACAAACAAACGTCTTGTTGCCTTGCTTCCTGTTTTCTGCCATCTGGAGCTTAGAAGTGCCATTTCAGTTCAAGAAAGTGTCACATGGGAAAAGATTAAGGTCTCTATGGCTTCTAAGATAAATAAATAGTCCATAAGGTTTAAGATCAAATTAACAATGTGTGTGTGTGTGTGTGTGCACGCGTGTGTGTGTGTGTGTGTGTGTGCGTGTGTGTTGGTGTGCGTGTGTGTGTGTGTGTGTGTGTGTGTGGGTAGGGCAGCCCTTAATCACGAGACATTATTGAGGTTCTGGGGTGCGAGTCTCAGCAACATGTCGACTCAGCTGATCCCACATGTTTTCAATAGGATGGGCAAGGGGCGGGGGGATACCCTGAACTGGTTGCCAGCCAATTGCAGTGCACGCATAGATGAACAACTATTCGCGCTCACAATCCCACCAGAGAACAATTTAGTCTTACATTTACCTCCCATGCATGTTTTTGGAATGTGGGAGGAAACCGGAGTACCTGTAGAAACCCCACCCAGGCACGGGGAGAACATCCAAACTCCACACCGGAAGGCTGCACCTGGAATCGAACCCTGCACCTCTGCGCTGTGAGGCCGATGTGGCCGTCGCTCACGGTGCTGCCCACAGTTGTGCATTCAAAAGCTTCGAGAAGGTCACATTCAGTTCATTTCTAAAGTTTTGAGTACATTTTAAGCTCGTCCTGAAATTTCACCCAAAAGCCAACGCATTACAATTACCTTAACCACGGAATATTTGTATACCAAGTGCTAAAAGCTGAGTGTTTTTGAAGTCTTTTGTCTCTGAGTATCTCTTTCCACTGTGACATTTGAGTTTAGTTCTTTATTGAATTATGTTTAATTTCTTTCAGGGACATCTTCAGGTCTAACAGTAATGAATAATGTAATGTTTAAAAATGGATTGTTGTCATGTTGAGGTTAGGGTAGATGTAATATATCTGTAAATGTTAAATTTCTATATTTTTTTAAACGGAAAAATGACAATTATTGTTGTAACATCAACGCCATGCTGGTTTATTACGTGCATGCACCAAGATGTACTCGGATTTATAGAGTCGTTTGTTTTCTGATTAGATCCCAACACTAATTTAGAATTGAAGAAGTGTAGATATGTGACCAGTGCAAACTAAGGATGCGTTGGTTTGATTAAAAATATTGGTGCCACCACGAGCCAACCGCTTAACCCCGGCTCGCGTAAAATCGCCGAAAAGTGACGCGTCCATCCTGCTGTGCGCTGTGACGCGGCTACCTGCGGGCGACGCATGCGTAGAACGCCGCCGCGGCGCCATCCGGAGCAGCTGCAGCCAGAGGGAAACAAGGTGCCTGGTTTTCGAGAACAAAAACCCAACGCGACAATGTCGGGATTTGACAGCAACCCATTCGCCGAACCCATGGACGTGAATCCCTTCCAGGTGAGACCTTGTTTTGCTCTTTTTTTTTTCAAGGGAGAAACGACTTTTGTCCTTATTGGGTTTTTAGGATTTGCACTGAAGAAACCTGTTTGGTCGGTTACTGGGTTTGGCCTCCACATTATCTACCGGAACAAACGTCACTTATAAGTAAATATAAATATGGAATGTTGTCCACATAGGGACTGTTTATAATCAAAAGCCTCGGAAACAAAGCTTCAAATAGTGACTGGGTCTTGTCACCTGAACAGGTACAGTACAATCTGCAACAGGTGCTTGCTCGTATTCAGCCAATTACATGCCTCCTCAACGCCATTACTCAACCGTTTAAAAATGAAATTAATTAAATCATCCACTATGTGAGGAACACTGTTGCATTTTTGGAGGGCTTGGGTTAGCATACTGGATGTTTTCGTGTGTCGGCTTGCTCGCTTCTCAGTAATGTTGCTTTTGAGCGGCGTACACGCTGTTATTAGCTCCCTATTTGCTTAGGAAAAATGTTTGTTTAACCTCGAAACGTTCTAACAAAGACTTAAAACCAGCAGAGTCGCTTAATAGTTAATATATCGTCTGGAAAATGTGACCTTACAATGTTTTTTTCTGAACTCTGAACCTGCGTTATTGCGCCACATCGAATGCAGTTTTGAGCATGCATTGTTCCACGTGTCATTAATGATTATGACTAATGCTAATATGAATACTGTGTGAAATTTTTTTAGGATGCTTCTGTCACTCGGGCCACCCGAGGAGCCTCTGATGGCATTCGGGATTACAACCCATTCTCCACTGAATTGGTGAGCCGCTTGTCTTTTGATGTGTATTGCAATGATTGTAAACTTTAATTCTTTATCACACACATTTGTGTGGGGGTATACATTCCATGATGTTCTGCAGAACGACCGCAGTGAGACCACCATCCCCATCTCAGCTGTTTCATCTCAACCCGCCATACTGCAAACCTCAGTGGAGCAGAGTTCACAAGTGAGACACACAGGCAATCTTATAGAAATGAAAAAAAAAAGCACAAGCTCAGGGGAAAAACATGTACACTTCACCCAAAAAGGCGCGGGCTGAGATTCCAACCTAGAACGGCTTGACCATGTGACTGATGTGCTAATTTCGAGTCTTCCACCTTTTTTGGGGGGCGTGGATAGACACATTGTATCTAAAAGCATTCAATATTGACTTAATGTATGGTGTTGGGACCACTCTTAGGGTTTGCCGCAAGGCTATTTGAAGGGTATGTCTGCCGGACTGTATATAAACCAGCAACCTATCCGTTTTATAACAGGCGTCTGCTGCGGTAGCTGCAGGTCAAGCTAATCTGGTCAAGCAGCAAGAAGAGCTGGAGAGGAAGGCAGCGGAGTTGGAGAGAAAGGAACAGGAACTTCAAAACAGGACACCCCAGAACACGGGGGGTAAGCCTGCACTCTTTTAAATGGGTGCGTTGTTCAACTGTTGAGGGTAACACAATTTGTTATTTTGACCCCAAGTCAAAGAGAACAACTGGCCTCCCCTGCCCAAGTTTTTTCCTGTGAAGCCATGCTTTTACCAAGACTTTGAGGCAGACATCCCAGAAGAATACCGACGGATCTGTAAAAGAATGTACTACCTATGGATGTGTAAGTATCCTGGATCCCATCACATGATAATGGATTTTAGATCATGCATTTATTATGCAAGATTCAAATTCAAAACTCAGGACTGTATTATGAAAATAAATCGCGTTAGCAATATTGTTCATATTCAATATGCCGGTACTATCTATCTATCCATTGTATGAACCGCATATACATAGATTTTTCTGAATCGCTTATCCTCAATATTAATATATAGTACCTTTAATCTCGTAAGCCACCTCTCCTGTCTGCTGTCACAGTTGTTTCCTGTTCAGCTGTGTGTGTAACATTATTTAGTCTCATTTTTTATCCACTTATTAAATTGCATGCCATTTTGCTGTTCAAAGATGGCTGCGCTTTGCGATAGCTCAGTGAAAATGTTACTCAGTCACCAAGCACTTCATTCCGGTCTTTCACGATATTAGGTTAGGCAATTAGCATGGCTTCTTCGTCGTCCCTCTGTTCATTACTCCTCATAATCCCTTCATAAGAACGATACTTGGAAGAAGTGTAGCTCATTCTCTGCCCTGGAGGCTATGATTACTGAATTAGGAGCGAAACCACAAGGTGTTGTTTAGCCATAGTAGCAGCCATCCAAAAACTCATTGCTAACAAGCTACTCCACTGGCACCCATTTTACATCCAACTGCCAACTACACACGGCCCATCAACGCTTTTTGGGACAATCTGCACCGCTCACTTACTGGAAAAAACTTTAAAAACAATTATTCTCAGTTCGACTATTTGTTTTTTTGATTATGCTCAAAGTGCAAGCTGCAATGCCAGCCTTGTGTCATTTGAAGGAGTACCCAGCATGCCTTGACGTGCCCTATATTTCTAAATTTATTGTCATTGAACCCTAACGGACTTTGCACCGTAGGTTTCTTTTGTATGGTGACTGTGTATTCTGATTCACTTTGCTGTGTTGTTGTGTACTCTGCCACTTGGTGGCAGATGCGCATCATGAATGGTTGATGCGAATGGTAAGTGAAAGCTTTAGCCCTTCAAATCAAGCTTCCTCTGTCTCTTCTAATGACTGGCATTTTACTGTAGGTGACAAATGACAACGTTACCCTTGTCTTTCGCAATATATATATATATATATATATATATATAATTATCACCCAGCTCTAGCTTGTATGCATTTGTTTTCCCATGACTGATGTCATGTCAGTTTGTACTTGCGTGTTTTTAGGCTAGTATGCTGCTTATGCTATTGAGCCTCTTGTGAAGCTGGTTTGTTTGTTGAATAATTTAACGACTGAATACAGTCCTTTATGTGACCTGAGTTCACAGTACATGGTAGACAAAATGTTGATGTTTTATGGTTCACTCCAGTTTTAGTCCAGTGCCGCACCTTGTTAACCTTGCCTGCAATTTGAATTCTCTCAGTGTTTGAGTGTTTGCAAAACCCCGAGAATCGATCTCGGCTCGAGCCCGCTGACTTCCTTCAAGCAGCACCTCTGGTAGTGCGGACCAATCACAAAGCAACAGTGTGTTGGACCAGTCATCCAGATGACTGGCCTTAGTCGGGCCTTTCCTGAGCAGATCACATTGAAGCAGTCACTATGGATGACTCCTTTGAGTCATTCACGTATCAATCGGACTCTTGCCATTTTGTGAGCCGTATATGTCATTCTAAACCCTATATTCCACAGATTTTTGGTCTTTGCGGCCAGCCCCTATCCCACACGAATAGTAATCCTGTGTCTGAACTACAGACTCCCAGTAAACCACTAGACTCTTCGTGGTTTACTGTTTATGCACAGTCTGTCCCTGATTTTGCGTATGTGTGTGCGTGTGCACAGTCCACAGTGTCACGCTGTTCCTCAACGTGCTGGCCTGCCTGGCCTACTTCACAGTGGACTCTCAGTATGGCGTCGACTTTGGTCTGTCCATCCTCTGGTTCCTCCTCTTCACCCCCGTTTCCTTCGTCTGCTGGTACAGACCCGTGTACAGAGCCTTCAGGTACGCTGTACTATGTTTCTGGTTTTGTGCTCGTGGACCGAAAGGGTCGTCAGCATTTTTGTGGCTTCATTCTTGAATGTGGGAGTAATCATCACCTGTAACTACTTCATGTTAAGTTCATGTGAATGTATCAGAGATCGAATGGCTGTAACTGCCATTGATGACTCAAGTCCTTCCTTGTGTTTGTGTGTGCATCCTTTCTTTCCAGGTCTGACAGTTCCTTCAGCTTCTTTTTCTTCTTTTTTGTTTTTTTCTTCCAAGTGGCTGTGTACATCATTCAGACTGTGGGGATCCCCAAGTGGGGCAACAGGTGAGTTTGTACACTTGCGGGATGATCTGCATGTCGATTGTGAGGGGGCGTGGCATGCGTGCAACAGCATGCTGCCACATGTATGGAGTCGTGTGTTTTCTTGTGTGCGCTCAAGCTATTGTGGCCTCGACATGAGCTTCTCTTTTGCGTCTTTTGACAGATGGCTGTTGTCTTCTTTAAGGGGTTCTGTCCTCTGTAAGTGTGTGGTTCCTTTCTCTTTGCCTTTCCTCTATATCCTCTTGAAATATATCCATCAACATTTTTTCCCATTAATCGCCGGTGAGTGTTAAGCAGATGTATTCATTACCGTAATTTTGGTGGACTGTTGCACAGTGCTTCTGAGTTGTTCATAGTGTGTTTTTATGTGTGCATTTGTTGACAGTGGCTGGATTGCGTCCATCAGCATGATCAACACAAACTTGGCTGTGGCCGTTGTCATGATGGTGGTGGCAGGCTTTTTCACCGTAAATGCGATCCTGGCAGTCATGCTTCTCAAAATGGTATTTTAAACTAAGCTTTTTACAACTTTACACATGGAATTAATTGTCTAGCAGACCACCTAAATGTTAGTGTGCGCATGCATGCGAGTCATTAATTTTTTCCTGTGAGTCATGTCATCACTTAAACAATACGGTATTTATGCAGCTTTCCCAAAAACTATAGCAGTTCATCATGGAATTGCTGTTAAACAGTTCAAAATGACTATTGTACTGACTGTCTTCCATAAAGGTCCACTACAAGTACAGACGTACCGGAGCCAGCTTCACCAAGGCTCAACAGGAGTTCTCCAGCGGTGTCCTGACCAACAGAACCTTCCAGTCTGCTGCTACGACAGCTGCTCAGGGAGCTTTTAGCAGCAACTAAAGCGTTAGATTGTGCCCCTTTTCCCATGTGCTCTCACACTAGTTATATCCCTGGGGCACAGATCATAATAATTGGGCAACAAAAAAAGGAAAGAAAGAAATAACTTGACCACAATCATGCTGCCACATGGTTGTTGTTTGTGTCAAACGTGCGATATACAGGGACCATGGTCAAAACCTGTATGTAAAAATGTGCGAGTCAAGACATGGATCTTGAATGGTGTATGAATTGCACACGCTTTGGAATGCACTCCACGCCGAGTCCCTCATCACTCTAGAGTGCAACATAAGGCTGTTATCAAACTAACAAAGCAGAATTGGAGCAAAGAGACAGGGCAAATGACATTACATCACGACCCCAAAAAAAAGGACTTGAACGTTTGCTAATGTCAAAGTGCAGGTGGTATGCTACGTTTGAAAGCCCGCTCAACTTCGTTTTGAGGTTTAGATCCTGCAGTGTCCGATTGGATTTTTTTATTGTCACTTTTTTTTTTTCACCCTGACGACGGAACACACATACCACTGAGAGCAACAGGGCAAAAGGCATGCTTGATGTGAAATTGTTAATTCTGGCCATGTGCAATGGACCCCTGATGAAGAACAGGTTAGCTGCTGAAACTGGTGTGGTCCAAACGTGTGAAAACAGATGGCCGAGGTCAATTTTTTTCATAGTCTCTGCCACCACAGCCTTGGAAGTACTGTTTCTCTAGGTGTAGGTTACTTGTTACTGCTGCCATATTTTATGTTTTTCTTGCATATACTTCTGATAAGTAATGAAGAGTAGGCCATGAAGGAGTTGCTTCGCTTACTTGCTCAAATGAAGTAAGGAAAGTCACTGTTTACAGGCTGACATTAAGTTGTGCCTGGAGCAGCGAGTTGATACATTTTGTTTTGTAAAGAGTTCCATGCTATGTTTGAAGCCTTAAAGGCCGTGGGGTGGTTTTATTTATTTCACTGTTACTGTGAGAAAGTAAACCATACCCCAGAAAGTAGATTCACGAGCAAAAGAACACAATATTTATGTGTCAATTTTCTAGACACTGTTAATTGTATTACACATGGCACCGATGTGAAACGAAATCAATGTTGATAAACAATTCAGACTGTCAGTTATTAGCTTGTCGTTAATAGTCAGTAGATTTTAAACATTGTAGTTGTTACATTTGTGTGTGCTTTCATCATAATTTGCATTCCTAAGTCTGGTGTATGTGTCACTGCTTTGGCTTGACCTTTTACGATTTCACATTCAGTTTTTAAATCTGCTTTACAAATGTAAATTCTTTTGTTGCAGGTGATAACCACTTTCAAATGTTCACATAGCCCCAATCTGGGTTGAAGATGATAAATATGAAGGATGCCTCAAAATACTTAACCTTTTCCTTTGAAGAGTAGACAAGTTATACTTGTGGGGAAAAGAAACTTGCTGTGCAAAGAAAAACCAAGTACAAGTAAGGGCCACAGAATGCATTTTAACTTAACTCTTCACTGTCTCTATTAAGGCACTGTAAATGATTTTGTGTGTCTGTGCCTTAAGCAGATGTAATTTAACATACCTGTTTCCATAGATTTTTTTTTGGGGGGTGTTGTCATATAACTTTTTCCTTCTCTTCTTACTCAATAAATTATTTGTTCTTAAGAATGTATTAAGGTATGTTGCATGTATTGGTAAACTATTTTGATGTACAATTAGGGTTTCTGATGGGACAGTTGATTAAATAAATCCCTCGATGTTGTGACTAGTGTGTTGTCCATATTCAGGTAGACGTCATCCATCTTCAGCACTGCTTTTCTTTCGGGTTTATTCTTTATGAAGTTGACGTGTACAAGCACAGAGCTGGACACAAATGAACAGTTCAGTATTTAAAATATTTACTCCGCCCCCTCGCAAACCTTCCAGTAGCTCATTTTTACAAATGTAGTAGAGATCTTCTGTGTTCCTTCGAACAGGAGAGGTAAAACCCCAGGCTCCTGTACGGGGCGCACTTTCAAAAGCTGGTTCAAGCTCGCCTTCCGCATTTGTATCCATGGCAACAGCTTCTCGCGTTCGGCTTTGAGGACTCCAAGATGGCGGACGTGGAGCAACATGCAGTGGTGAGTAGTGAGGTCAAGCTTGTTTGCATCGAAATACTGTACACACAACACTTGACACGAGTGTGCTTTTGTTGGAATACGCGGAAAAATATGCTGGGTTATTGTATGAACACGGACGAATTTTAACGCGACACCGAAAGCCAGCCTAAATCGGATCTAAATGATCTCAATGCTAGCAGTAAAAAGGAGTAATCTCCCTCGTCCACCGTCATTATAAAAGCTGGAGGCTGTTTGTGAAGTAAATGTTCCATCTAGGTTATACTAACGGTATCTGTCGGACTTTACTGACCTTGCGAATACTGTACCCACTGTTATGTTTGTGCTAGAATTCACTGACTAATGAGAACTGTACAGTATCTCACTTTAAGTAGTAACCAGTGGACTTGGCGATGACCGCAAATATGAGTCGTAACCTCGAACATGTGAAGTTGATAGGAAAAATGTGCATCAAAATGTTGCCAGATTTAAAGCTAAATCTTTAGGTGTGTGTGTGTGTGCGTGTGCTGGCATTTTGAAAGCAAGACTGGGCAGTTTTATTTGTACGCACTAGTGCGTTCTATACAGTATACACAAGTTGAGTGCTTCACATAATGAAAAAATAAAAGGCCTTTAAAAGCACAGGGACACACACACACACACACACACAGAAACAGAACCTTGAGATTTTTAAAAGCAACACAAAGAAACAGAACCTTAGGATATTTAAAAGCAAAGTAAAGAAATAGGCATCTTAGTAAAATAACACACAGTTGATCTAAAAGTATGCTTCAATAAACAAGAAATTGACACAAGGTGGATAATTACGTAGATATTTAAAATAAAAACTAAACTGCAGTTTTGTACATCAAAGCCTATAACAGTAAAGCATTTTTCAGATACCATGCAAGTATTTTGTGCTCCATTATTCCATGTATTTATCTGTGTGCTTTACAAGGAGAAAAGGACAGGAGAATTGAAAATGTGAAGTTGGGTAGAGAATACAAATATGGCTTATGACTAGAGCAACACACATTTTCCCATGGCTCCCTTCATTCCAAAATATGAGCCACTGAGAGGCATACACACACCTAGTTTATTGTTTCACCTGACGATGGCTCCAGTGTCATGGTTTGAATATAAAGAGCGTGTCTGTCTGCAAACATTAATACCTCTGGAGTCTGAAGGCAAATGTGAAGGGTTGCCTGATCCACTTCATTGGACACCAATTTTTGGAAATAACTGTTTGACATTTAGAAGATGTCTTTTTTTTTTACTATGATGAACTATGCTAAATTTAACCAGTTTAAGGTAATGATGGTGTTCAACCTACCCATCTTAAAAGTTGTTTTTGTTTTGTATTTGCACTGTCCTTAGCACGTTTCATTTTATATGCATTTTCCACTACAATGCAGAATCAAAATTGAATGCAGTTGTCACATTCTCGTAAGTGTACATTATGAAGTCATTTTTGGTCTCAGTTGTAAAAGGATCGGTTCGATTTGTTTTTTTGTGTGTTTCCTATATGCAATGTGTCATGTTAGTTCATTTTGAATCATGTACTTATTTGATGTGTTTCAGCCCCCAGTGGTCTCAGAAGTGAAAAAACGTCGCGCACCCAAAGGTAAAGGTAAACTTATCGGACTTGTATAACATGACCTCTAGATCAAAGATGTTTTCTGTTTTAGTGTCACATTACGGAGCAGGTTTTTCACTCGAGATGCATGTGTGGTGCTAACTCTCCTGCAGGGGTCCCCCTCCTCCTTGTCCATGGTGGGCTTTAAATGAAAGCAATGCGCGTCCCCCGCCCTTTTGTACAGATATTGACATCAAGTAATCTTAACAAAACAATAGTATCATTTCTCATTTGTACGGCACTGACAGTACGGCACAGTGTTTTTTTTCAGATGAGCAAATAAGTCTAGGTTAAAGAGTACTTTATATTCCATTGTATGCTGTTGTAAATCCTCACTGTACTGCGCACAGTAGTATATTTTGTTACCTTGCCGTCATCAAATTGAGACTTTCACCTAATTTACCCAGAGGATCATCAGTGGTGGGACTGAATAGGAGAAGTGTTTCGAGTTTATTTTAATCGTAAAGTCAAAAGGGGGTCTTGCGTATTCAACTTACAAAATGAGGTCAGCTTAGTTATGCCATACACATGCACAAAAATGCTGTACTGCGCCATATTAATTATAAAGCTCAACAGCACACTTCTGAATACTCTACAAAATAAACTAAAAGCCCATAGCCACTTATAAGGCTTAACCAATGACGTGTTCAACTCAAATTATGGCTATGTAATCATATTTCATCTGAAAATCACGTAATTATAAATGAAGAATTAAATACAGAAATGGCATCGCATCACATTTTGGCAGAGTATAGCTGTACTCTTCATCTTTTCCATGACTTTTTCCCAGTGTGTCTTTTGATCTCAGCATGCGTCTCGTCTGCTCTCCTCCCTATTAGAAGATTCAGAGAGCTTGCAAGCATTCGCCATTAGCCTCAAATATAACAAAGAACAGCAGAATCGTGTGTAGGATGAAGATATTCAGCACAAGATTATTTTTAGGAGACTCCATGCTGTGCCCCCTTTCCTGGCAACTTTTTTAGAAAATATATATTATTATTCATACCAAAACTTGGAAGAATCCATGTATCCCATCGTTACTCCCCAGATTTCAGTTAGTGGACACAGAGGAGCTTTGGGGCCCACAGCTGAGAGAATATGATTGCTGTCTCAGCAGGAAGAAAGCGGATTAGGTCACTACAAATAGGACCATTCCCAGTCTTGACCCAGTGAGTGCGTTTGAAGCTCTTGCAGCTATGGAGAGGATTTCTGAGAACAACTTGGAAGTGGCTGCGTTTTTAGCGGCAAATCAAAGGCGCCCCGCTTGAAGTGCTGACAGCAAAGAAACAGAAGGGAGCTTTGGTGTAATACACTGTATTCTCACACAGGCAGTTCATTAACGATATTCTGAAATGTCATTGGCAGATTTAAAGCTAAACACTTCTTTTCCCGTTGCTGTTCATCCTATTTTGAGACTTGAATCGAATTTACAGTTGCTTCCATGTGAAATAAAGGCTGCCCTTTACTGGTAAGAAGATTTGAACCATTGTGGTCACATTTCTCATGATCTAGCTTCTTCTTCCTCAATTCTCTCAATGTTCTCTCACCAACACATGACTAGTGAAAGACATTGTTGCCCAGGCAACGAGCAGACTACCCTTACCTGCTGAATGTTAAAAAGATTGTAAATGCGGCAACATTCACATCGTGGCTCGTGGGTTGATTGCCTTCTTGTATGCAGCGTTAACGTCTGTTGGCAGATTGGGCGGTAGATTGTTTATTCATCAGACAAATTAGGACTGTATGAATTGAAAATGGTCTCAAATAGAGCGGGACTTGACGTTTCTAAGAGGGGGGGGGGAACAAACGCTCGCAAGCCATGACTGGCAGTCGGCCATATGGCTTTGGCTCAGAGATGTAATAATGGCTGCAAAAGGAGGGGACTCTTCGGATGCGCACAAAGACATGAAGTGAATGGAAAATGGTAATGAACTTCATAGCAGTGAATACTATTCGCTTTTCTCCGCCATTTCTTTCAGCCCCTGAGCTTCCAATTGTGGAGAGGAGAAACTGGCTCATCCACCAGCACTATATACATAAAGAGTATGAAACCTGCAAGGTAAACAGCCTTCATCAATGCAATTCTTCCTGTGGCGTTCATGCATACTGACCGACCGCTAAATTAGACACACCAAAGTTCCTACTCAAGAACCGCGTCACGCGGAGGGCTGTCGAATATTTTGACTCTGCTGGAGCAAATTCAGGAAACCAAAATATAGGGTGTCATTTAAAGTAGGAGCATCAGAGTAGCTGTGTGTCATGGGCAAACAAAATTACGGTAAACCGGCTTCATGTTGAAAAATAGAAGACTGATCAAAATTCCAACAACGTATTCAGACAGATCTGAATTTTCTAACCAATGTCGCAAAGCTTCACAAATGTTCAATAAGCACATGCACACATTTTCCTGTTGGAATTTTTGTCCCATGTCCAAATTTGCTTTCTTGCAGCTTTGCTGATTTTTATTATTATTTTTTTATATCCTCAAATACAGGCTGCACATTGTTATTTGACTGCATTCTGCCACACCGTCATGCCTTTTCCAAGTGAATATTATTCACCCTGAAAAAAGTAAAACATTAAACCAGCATTAAACGTATTTTATTTTCACATTATATATTAGACGACAAAATGATGTCACTTTTGGGGGATACACTGTAAGTAAACAGTACGGTTGGACACCACTGCAATTCACAACCACAATAACAAACAGTTACTGTATAGAGAGTATATTGCCCATTTCCTAATGTTTGTAAATAATAGGTGCCAAGGGACTTCCTTCTGGCACAAATGGGCGTGGCTACCCTTGACCTGAGCCGTAATGAAGATCAAAAGTTGTATCCAGGGCTCTGCCACTTCATTTATTCAAGAGGTTTAGTACCCCACCCCCACCCGACTAAATGCCCTTTCAAAAATGTAAAACATTGTTGCAAGTAATGTGCAGAAAAGCTAGCATGACCTCCGAATGGTGGAGTAGCATAAGGGCAGACGGAGGGAACCCAACCTCCCTCATCTGGTTACAAAATATTTGGTTAGCTTGTCTTTGAGTAAAACAGAATGGCTAGCCTGCTTGTTAACGTCAGCTTGACAGCCTGCTTTCCATTTCACGACTGTGCCATTCATCCAAGCAAAAAGAAGACACAATTAATTAGGTAGCCCTTCAACGGTCATGCTAAAATCTCCACTTCGATTGTTGAATCAATGTACCTGTTGCAATGTAAATTACAGCTGTTTTTTTATTCAATACAGTGCCAGTCAAACTTGAGAAGTTGATCCTTTGACGCACTTTTCTCAATCCTGTCCATATAGGCAATCATTAAGGAGCAGTTGCAGGAGACGAATGGAATGTGCGAATATGCCATATATGTGCAAGGTGAGCTGGTGAAACACGTGCAACATGAAGCGGAATATCTGTGGAATGGCTTCCCCGTGTTGTGCTGACATGCGACTCTTTGGACCGCTTACTGTTCCTTAGATGTTTAATATAGGTCTTTTTGTGCAATTAAAGCTTTTTTGTGTTTTGTCTGTTCTTTTTTTTTCTTGCCACAGCACTAATCTTGCGTCTCGAGGGCAAGATCCAACAATCCCTGGAGCTGTTTCAGAGCTGTGCCATCCTTAATCCCAGCAGCGCTGACAATCTGAAGCAAGTAGCCAGATCTCTGTGAGTTAGATCCAGCCCGGCCCAACACCGTGAAGAATTTTACTAATGCTCTCAGCATTACTAATACGTTGGGGAAAGATTAGACACCAAAGCGTGACTACTACTGTTGACTGCCGTAGGAGCGATCGAATGTCTGTTGAGCATGTTAAAATGGTGGATTGTTCAAATGGATTGTGGCTGTCTTCTTGTAGGTTTTTACTGGGAAAGCACAAAGCAGCGATTGAATTCTATCGTGAAGCTGCAAGGCTCAACGAGAAAGACTGGGTAAAAGAAAAGAAGCACTCTTACGGCACTTCATGTACTAACAGAAAATAGTTGTCGATTTTGTACACATTTTTAGGCAAGGCTTTAAAAACAGAAAAAAAAAGCACGTCTCTGTCTTGAGAGGTCGAAATGTTCGGATTCAGCCTCAGTTTGAACCATGTCTTATCAAAGAACATTTGCCCAAAAGAGCATCTGCCCAAAATATCCAAAGCCATTTTCCAATGATATTTGCCCTGAGTTTGCTGAGCCAGATCCATGGCTTTTATAGCTTCCGTAACTACAGAGGCTGTTTCTTCGTTATAAACGGCGGTAATTTCATAATGAACCACATGCAGGCCTGCGGGGGGGCAGCTGGTCACGGA
Organism: Hippocampus mohnikei; assembly: GCA_026261675.1. Classification (NCBI taxonomy): domain Eukaryota; kingdom Metazoa; phylum Chordata; class Actinopteri; order Syngnathiformes; family Syngnathidae; genus Hippocampus; species Hippocampus mohnikei. Next base: position 5,489,467 of record JAKGUB010000340.1, read on the forward strand.
GTTACGCTCTTACAAATATGTGCAGAATTCCACTTCACGTGATGTGCTTTGTGCCACGGGGCACAACATTTTCCACCGCTTGCCAAAGTTTGGCGGAATCAGCCTGAGTCGTATTGAAGGATGGCTGCACTTGAGCAGTTATCCAACTGTGTACAAAAGAACCGCATACTTGAAATTCACTGGTAAATATCCAACTCTTCCTCACTTTAGGAGATCAGTCACAATCTGGGAGTGTGCTATTTCTTCATCAAAGACTTCAAACACGTGAGTGTGCCGAGAGAATCAACACCGTGTTTACCGATTGTGAATTTTGAAACTAGATTTCGTCTTCTGTTTGTCAGGCTGAGGAGCAACTCAACGTGGCTCTCCAGTTAAACAAACACGACACGACTTTCATGACGCTCGGGAAAGTCCACTTGCTGGCCGGCGAAACTGACAAAGCCATTGATGTGTACAAGAGGGCAGTGGAGTAAGTTGAGCTCAGACCGGATGAAAAACAAACAATATACACTTAACGTCACGTTAAAATGAAGACCCCAAATCTCCCATCTCATTTTATGCCTCAGCTATGCCCAAAATGTGATGTTCACATTTTCAGTTTGTGCACATTCCTGCTAACATCATCAAACAGCTGCAGGTATTGGATGTTAAGGAGATGCATTTATTGCCAGTTGTTATTCCAAAACCAAAGTATGTGTGCAGTGTTCACCCGCATATTCGTCATTTGCTCCTCACTCTTTTATTTATTCATGGGAAAACTCACCTATTTGGTGTTTTTGTGATCCGCCCACGCCCTGTCTAATATAAAAATGTTGCTTTAGTGCCATCTTGTGGCATTTGGTGTGCCTTTGAACTTTGATCAAGTGACAGAAGAAGCTACATTTAGACTTAAGATTTTTTTTTCACTCTCGTTGTAACAATTTACCTCCAATGTGAGGTTAGTCGCCATTTAGATGCCCTAATGGTTGTTAGAAAACGGCAGTTGTTTGTTTACATTCAAACTTCGGCTACTGCAGCCAACGCGAGTGACGTCACGCATCCCGACGCGCTCATACTGATCTGTGGAGACCTCGGTCATGTTCCTCTCTCTCATTTACTCACAAAATCACACATAATGTAGCTTGTGCAAACTTTGGACCTCATTGTATGCCTACTTCATGAAACTTCGGACACACGGACATCACCAACAGGCTGCTTTCTGAATAGCGGCCAACGTACTGACTAATTGGTCTCAGGACAGACCAAATATGACAAGTGTTTCCAGGTCACCAACTGGCTCTGTTTTCAAAGATGCTTTTTTTCTATTTAAAAAAATAATTAGTTATTTTAATTTTTATTATGTTATGCTTGTTTTTTTTCCAAACAATGGTGTTTTTAAGTGCTCAGTAAAGATTAGTTGATTTATCAAGACCTTTTTGGGGGCGGGGTCAATTATTCTCAGATGTTTGGCAGAGCTCAATGCCTGCAAGAACAGAGAAAACTGAGAAGCACTTTGAAACAGTCACCATTTTTATGACCAACAAAAGAGTTTTAATGTAAATGTTTTCTCCTGGTTTTCTCATCAAGTTTGCATGTTGACATTTTCACCTGAGGGGCCTTTTCGCTTCTGTATTGATTTGCTTCATTTCCATCTCTGTTCAGATGTTGAATATTTAAACATCAGGCCTTGGCGTAAATAAGGAAATGATATCCGTGTCATGGCTCTCATTATGTTTGCCTCCTGGTGGCTGTAAATGAATTAATCAAGCGCTCCTGCACTGTTGTTGCCTAAATGAGACCACAACCAGTTTGATTTAAATAGTGATGGGCCCCCTCGTTGCCATTTCTTTTTCAATTAATATGCCACCTTTGCATTGAAACGGATCCTGACTGCATCATCAGCACAACCTCTGAATATTAACCATGCTTGATGACGCTTAAGACGGGACATTAAACAAAATTACAGGCGTCGGTGAAAAGTCATGTTTCTTTTTGCATTGTCTTCTCCTTTTAGATGCTCTCCAGAGAATACGGAACTGCTGACAACTCTCGGTCTGCTCTTTCTCTCAGTAGGTCAAATGACATAAGTGATATCATGTGGGGGACATTGTATATTAGTACAGTTACGTTGATGTGTTCATTTTTTTTTTTTTACAGCTTGGTAAATATCAAAAAGCTTTTGAGCACCTTGGAAATGCCCTCACATTCGACCCCAACAATTATAAGGTACGTGCATATGCATGCACATTGGGTTGTTGTCTTAGTTTTCTTTGGTTTGATCAGCCTTCATGATAGCATCACAGTAAATCAACCCAAATGAAAAGGTCATTGCTTGTCAGATGATCCGCTCCATCCTTCCTCCCGTTTCAAAGGGCGGCTGGTCTTTCTCTAATAGCTTGCTAATAATTGCTTTCATTTGCAGGCCATCCTGGCTGCAGGCAGCATGATGCAGACCCACGGGGACTTTGATGTGGCCATGAACAAGTACCGGGTCGCAGCATGTGCTGTGCCCGAAAGCCCGCCTCTCTGGAACAACATCGGCATGTGCTTCTTTGGCAAAAAGAAATACGTTGCTGTGAGTAGTACAATTCCTGGATTACCCAATGCAGCTACTAATCCACAACAAAAGGATCCTATCAAAAACAGAATGTCTTATTTGCATAATGTTTTGGTGCTTAAAAGTGGGATCGCAAGGTTGTTAAATGATTGTATTACAATTGTTCACCGACAGAGAAAGCAACTGTGAATAACCAACTTGCTCTTCCTATCTGTACATGGACAGTGCTGTGAAAATGTATTTGCCCCCATCCTGATTTGTGTTCTTTGCATATTTATCAAATTCAAATCTTTATATCACACATAGACTACCCAAGGAAATACAAAATTGAGTTTCTAAATTTAAATGTAATTTATTAAGGCACAAAAAAATCCCAAACTACCTGTCCCTACATGAAAAGTAACCCCCCCTCCCCTTGTTAAATCACAAAGTAACTGTGACTCACGACAGTTTTGGGAAAACTGAGTTAAATTTCAGAGGCAACACCCTCACACCACATTTGTTGAATCAAGGATTCATGTCAATAGAATCTGTCAGACAAAGTGAAGTAGGCTACAAGATCTCAAGAAACGAACACATCATGCCATGACCCAAAGAAAGTCAAGAAGAAATTTGGAAAAAAAGTTGTTGAAATCTATCAGTCTGTAAAAGGTCACAAAGCCATTTCCAAGACCTCTGGCGCTTCAGCAAACCACTGTCAGAGCCATTATCTACAAATGGAGAAAACTGAGAACAGTAGCATACATTCCCAAGAGTGGTCGACCAGCTAAAATTACTCCAAGTGTGCCATGACGACTCATCCAGGAAGTCACAAAAGAACCTAAAACAACATCCAAAGAATTCCAGACCTCACTGGCCTCAGTTCAAGCCTGTGTTCACGACTCTAGCATAAGAAAGACACTGGCCAAAACTGTCATCCTGGGAGAGCTCCCAGGCGAAAACCACTGCTGTCCAAAAAGAACATAGAGGCTCGTCTCACATTAGCCAAAAGACATCTGGATGATCCTCAACAATTTTGGAAAAACATCCTGTGGACTGATGAGTCAAAAATTGAACTTTTTGGGAGATGTGGCTCCCTTACATCTGGTTTATGGGTGCTCTCCTACCTCAGGACTAGTCCAACTTTCTGTGATTGCTGGGACAATTAAACCTGCTGTCTATCAGAAAATCCTGACGGAGAACGTCCGACCATCTGTTTGCACCCTCACACGCAAGCACTCATGCCGCAGGACAATTATACTCCGAAACACACAAGCAAGTTGAATGGGTAAAAAAAAATCAAAATTAAGGTTGGGGGTTTTCCCAAGTCAAAGTCCGGATTTGAATCCAATTAAGATGCTGTGGTATGACCTTAACGGGCGGTACATGCTAGAAAATCCTCCAATATGGAAGAGTAGAAGCAATTCTGCGAAGAAGAATGGGCCAAAATTCTTCCACAGCGACGTGAAAGACTCATCACCAATTATTGCAAACGCTAAATTTCAGTTATTGCTACCAAGGGTAGCACCACCCATTGTACGGTTCAGAGGGGCAATAACTTTTTCACATCAAGACAGGTAGGTTTAGATTTTGTTGTGCCTTAATAAATTAATTTGGAATTTAGAAAATGAATTTCGGATTTCCTTGGGTTGTCTCTGTGTGATATTAAAATTGGTTTGATGAACAGAAACCTTTGAATGTGATAAATATGCAATGAATATGAAATACTTTTTCACGGGATTGTAATTTTTAATCTTGAACTGAAAGTTAAAGAGAAATAGATGAGACATTTAATGCTCAAGATATCTTCTTCAATTTTTTCATGAAATATGTTTCATCGGTGTGAGTCTGTCAGCGGCACTTTTAAAATAAGCCAATCCCTGGTGGTGTTCCATTCAACCATGAAAACATGTCACTCAACTCGGGCTTTTAGTGAAGACCTAAACTCATTCAAAGCCCACTGCGACACCCACGGCAGACTGACTGTCTCCTCGGCATTTATTACATATTCATCTTTTTTTAAGTTGAGTGTGAATATGTGCTTTACACTTTCTGACTATAAATACACTCATAACTTTGAAACATACGCTCCCAAGACACCACACTTCTCACTTGGAAAACAAAAAAACATTACGTGCTTTAAAACAGTGCGCTTCGTGTGAGTGGTTCAGGACATCAAATTTGGCAGTTGTCAATAGCTGCGACGAGTCTGCACCTTTGGAAACCATCTGCTGCAACTGCCTTTTCAAATACTTGTGTCAACCAACGATGTCCGCCTCTACGCGGTGGTTGGACTCCGCCGGACCAAGGACCAGACGGACCAAGGACCGGACGGACCAAATGGACATCACCTCACCGACGGCCACCTCCTGGGGAACCTCGGCTACTACGCCGACGGCTTCTCCCAACGGTAGCTCTCGGCGGGGCCGGCGGGGCGACCCCTGTGGGAGCCTGTGCCGCCGCCACGCAACAACAACAACAACAACTTGTGTAGTGGAGGGGTTGCGTCGTGAGCTGAATACCCAATCATCCTGCTGCATTCACGGCTCATGTGGTGGTGTGAAGTTGCAAAGCACATTCCTTCAATCATTGTAGATTATTTTTTTACATTTTATTATTATTATTTTTTTATGGGTAGCTATATGCTAAATCAAGAGTTAAACCAAAACTTACTTGACTTTGATGGTTGGATTGGATGTAATCAAATTCAATGATGTGGTCTCAGTTCTCTTACTGAAGCATACCAAAGATTGATCTGTCGATGCAGGAAGATGCAGTGCATGCAGGAGAGCGAGGCCTTCATATAGTAATTGCACAAAGTGACTCTCTGTTTGCATTTGGTCGAGCAGAGCACAGTGCACAGGGGCAGAAATTCAAATCATTTTACATGAACGATTGCTGTTTTGTGCTTTATGCTGACAAGCCACAACATTATGACCACTTGCGAAATAGAACGTTAACTTGAATATGATGTCTTTAAAGCATAATGCTCATTTTTGATTGACACTGTAAGACAGCTATTAATCTAAATATAAATTTACTATTGAGGCTTGCTTCATGTGTTGGTTACGTCTGAGACGAGTGAGTGTCGCAATTATTAGGAACAGCTCTCATTATGATGTAGACCTGGCAGTGTTTCCACCAAATGTTGCAACTATTCTGACCCTTCCAGCAATTATCTTGGCTGAAAAGCGACCTGCGAAAATGACAACATTGGTCGTAATATTAGCACGGTTCTTATTGGCTGCACGGTGGATGGACGAGGGCCAAGAAGATAATCTGATAATTCTCGAGCCAAATCTACAGCTTCATATACCTGTACTGTGCGTTTTGTGTGTAAGTCATCGCTGTATCATTTTACATCACTCAGCCAAAAGCGTGTTGGCAGTTGGCACATAAAATGATTGTTTTTAAAGGGTAAAGATAACATTTTATTAATGGCATCTTCGAATTTTTAAAAATGTGTATTTCCTAATTATAGCAATACAGACGAGATCTACCGATGTAGCAATTTACTGACACAAGAGAATGTGCTTTTTTTTTCTAAACACATGAAAAATATTATATTAAATATAAAGACAAAGTTGAAGATGCCGTAGCATTTTGGCTTGGCCCTCATCAAGCATTTCAGTTTCTCCACAAGAGAGAAGTGGCCAAAGAGTTCATCATTTACAGATCAAGATATATGTTCCATTTTTTCCCCTCATTGAGTGCAATTCTCACATACCTCCACGGTCAAGTTTGGATTTATTTTTTATTTTTTGGTCTTCAACATTGACAGACAGACCTTGATGGTGCATTAGGAATGCTGAGTATCACTAGATTTTTTTTTTTTTTTTTTTGGGGGTCCTAATATTTCATTGAGTTACTTTTGAAACGGTCAGCTCCTGACACCTCTCTCTTTCTCATCTTTCCTTTCCCAGTCCATCAGTTGCCTGAAGCGAGCTCACTACCTGTCTCCTTTTGACTGGAAAGTGTTGTACAACCTGGGCCTGGTCCACTTGACCATGCAGCAGTACGCTTCTGCTTTCCACTTCCTCAGCGCCGCCATCAACCTCAGCCCGCGACTGGGCGAGCTCTACATGCTGCTGGCAGGTACCGGCACAAATGACACGAGACGATTACAAAAACATTTGGAATGTACATTGCACATGAGCTTAGAGCCTTTTTGATAGTACTGCAAGTAAAGTGTCTGCCTTTGACCACAGTGGCTTTGACCAACTTGGAAGATGTGGAAAATGCCACCAGAGCGTATGAGCAAGCTGTGAATCTGGACCAGTAAATTCTCTTCTCTCTCACCTGTCAGATTAATCCTGCAAATAGAAGCGCCAAATTTCTCTCATGTTGACGTTTCTCTGTAGATCAAACCCTCTGGTCAACCTGAACTTTGCAATCTTCCTCTACAATCTCGCCGACAAGAAGGGAGCGCTGAATCAGTACCAGGAAATGGAGAGAAAAGTCAACATGCTGAGAGACGGCAGTAGCAGCGTCGACTTTGACCCAGAGGTGCCCCAAACTGCCGATGTGGCTGTAGCAGTTTTTAAAGCCAGTACATCATCTTTAAGTGATTGCCTCCTCGTCACAGCTCATAGAAATGGCTCAGAAGATGGGAGCAGCCCTTCAGGTGCCAGAGAGCCTAGTGTGGACCAAACCATCCAAGAGCTCCAAGTCCAAACTGAGCTCAGGAGCAGCCACCCCGGCCCGGTGCTCCTCTTGGTTCTAACCAAGCCCTGGGTCAGGCCATGTCTTCTGCTGCCAGCTACAACAAGAACATCCAGCAACCAACAAGTACGTTACAATGTGAGCTTTTAGTTTAGAGGGCTAAAACCACGTTTCACACGCACGAGGCTTCACATAAATAATTGTTACCTTACTTCACTATTCAAAGGCCAGTGAACCTGTGGACACTGTTTAGTTTCGAACCATGCAAATCTCACGAGCTTTATTCTTCAACGCTGAAGTCTTGTTCACAGCCCGCAACCATTAAAACTGTCAATATAGCGATGCATTCACAGTGCATCATCGTAGTTGAGGTTCACTGGTCACCTAAAGCTACACAGTTGTAGTTGAACTGCACCGGACCCTACTCAGGGATATGTCTGTACTTTAATGATGTACTTTTATCACTTTGCCGTATCTGTCTTGCTCCGAAGGGCCCTCCACATCACTTGACCCTGACCCAGACGTGGACAGTGTTCCCAGCCCGCCTTCTGATCCTCCGGGCTCCCCAGAACTTGCCCAATCAGAGGACTCCCGACCCAAAACCTCCAAGAGAAAATCAAAGACGGAGGAATGAATTTGTATGGAGGAATTGCCACCACTTTCTCGCAATTCACTCTATTTTAATGAGAACATTTAGCAGATTTAGCATTTGAATTCTCTGAATGACGATGTGTAGTGGCGTAGTGTAAGTGTTGCACTGAACACTGAAATAGCCAGTTTTTTTTTTCCTGCACTCTCACTTGGTGGTCATAAAATGGTCCAAATAGAAGTGATTGTTTGCCGATGTTTATATTTAAAAAAAAGTATACTTGGAGTATTTGTAGGAGTGGGAACACATGCTGCTAAGATAAATGTCAAGCGCCGCAACAATCATTGTACTATACAAAGATGCTTACGAGATTTTAATAGTTTGATAAACAAACAAGTGTTTTCATTGGGTGTAAATAGCCATTTTTATAGTTCAAATGTCAATGAGAATTATGTAGAGTAATGCGTTCCATGTTAAATTCTAGAGTGGTGGACTGGTTTCTTACATTCATTCAGCAGCTGGAGACCATTTTGCAACCAATAAAAGTTGAAAGCTGAATTGAAGCATGCACACATTTATTTTCAACACAGATTTGGATGATTTGGAACTTCTATCAAGGATTTCTCGAAATCAGTCATTTTGACCTCCTTATTTTACAAAGTGAGCGTGTTGACCCCGAGGACGTTCACATGCCCACTTGAGTCACATCATCAAAAGTGTCATCTGTCATTTCAGTGGCTCAACAATCTTCTTTGCCTGTCACCTCCTCTTCATCACGATCGCCCGTTCGCCCGAATTGATGAGTCGCCCTCTGTCACATCACATCAGCCCAGAGTGGATGTCTGTGGCTGACAGGACCTACTAAAATGGCGGCATCCCGACTGGCCGCAGAGCTCCTCAACCTTTTTTTACACATTCTCTCTTTGGATGTTTACTAGAGTACAAAGAATCATGTTTCGATGTGCTGCCGAGGTAACCAAGAGACTGGAGTTGTCATTAAGTGCGCTCTGCTGCATGCCTGAAGTGGCCGTGCTTGTAATCTTAACAAGGCTGCTCGACGCTCTGTGACTTACTGCACTTTTTTTTTGTTTTTTTAGAACCTTGCTTTGCCATTGGCCATCTTTTTGCATTACATATCGCCTGTGGAAACGCCCCCAATCCATATATTTGCACCTATCAAGACAAATGGTAAGCAACTTTTGACATATCCAGAGTTTACACAATTAAATGTCTTTTAACATACTTCAATATTAATACAGTAGTTTAAGATCCTGCCCGCCGTGATAAAATAATTCTGGTGATGATCACAGTGTTTAGGCACTTATTGGGGTTATTTAGTTAGTCTCCGTCTTGTGGTTCTGATGAAGTCTGACGAGTTCCCATGATTCCCACTCTCTCACACAGCAATGCTGTGCAGTGCAGAATCCAGAACTGTGTAGAAACAGTTAAGCCTTACCTGGAAATGATATCTATCCTGTGCCGGTGGGTGTTCATCCAGGTATCAAAGGATCCAATGATGAAGCAAAAGAAAGATGGGTGCCACGTACAAGTGGAGGTCCAAAAGCCTCTGTGACAACTCACGACCCATCCAAGGTAAGCATGTTTTTGAGATATTTCTGTTTGTCTGCATGTCATACAAGATATGATTAATTTTGAGTGCGCCAAAATCAATTGAACTCAATGGATTATGGGTCACATTAATGGTTGAAAAAGTTTGGAAATTATTTTGTCTAATTTTCGCAAAAGTCACAAAAACCTGCCATTTGTGCAGACTTTATCAAGATCAATCAGATTTTTATCAACTTCTTGTTCTGTCTTATACCGGGAACACTTTTTAAACTGTCTTTTTAACTGATACAGTATTTCTTAATTGACTTGTCAATGAAATGTGGTTACTGTGGTTTGTGCTTCACTTTTTTTTTTTTTTTGCTTCAACCAGGTTTGTTGAGCATTAAGTGATAAATAACATGATGGTCAGGAACAAATAAAAATGGATTGTTTTTGGGGGGTTTGGGTTTTTTTGGGGTTATTAATGCCTTCAAAATATGGTTGGCACCATTCTAAAATGTCACTACAAAAGGACAAATGAGTTTAAAAAAAAAAAAAAAAAAAGCATGACGGGGCGATCTTCGCTCACGCTGCAAAGTAAAATTTGACCACACAGTGATGCTCTGTTACTTATAGAAAGGACGAGATGTTGACCCTTTACCCTTGATTTATTACCTCAGTCAGGTTCAGCAGAGACAGAATGGCTATCAAGAGCAGTGTCAGTTTCCCCAGGTGGCGAATATGCCATTTAGGTTGTTCATTTTAAAAGCTCATAAAAGGGAAAAAAATGAGCGTGTGTGTGTGTGTGTGTGTGTGTGTGTGTGTGTGTGTGTGTGTGTGTGTGTGTGTGTGAGTGTGAGAGAGAGACTCAGCCCATGTCACACATGCATGCAAACTCATGAAAGTTTTGTGCATGTAAATGGAGAGACAGATGTTTGCGATCAGGTGTATGCGAGTTGATTGACAGATGTTTACAAGATGTGTTTGTGTGTGAATGGAGAAAGACATTTCCCCACAATCCAAATGAGGACAAGCGCTGGATAGTTGTGACTGACTGTGTTGATAGAAATGACATCAAATGATACAAAGTAGAACGTTTTCTAAATAATCATGCGCATCCGGTACACAGAAATATCTGTTTCCCGGTCACATCATAAAAAAGCTGTTTCTCTCCCGAGGATGCGGTTATTTGTTTGTAACAAGACATGTTTATGCCCACGCCTGATGCCAGCATCCAAGTTGCAACTGGGGACAGCTAAAACGCTCAGAACCAAATTTCCCAGTGGAATGCGTCTTTTGTCTCTCAGCCATGCTGGTGGCAGCTACCTTGAACATGGCAATCCTGAATGAGATTTAAGAGAGAGGATCGTGTTTACAGTCAGGCCGTAAAGCAGATGTGCTTGTAATACAGTCAAGTGAGGTGATTGTGTGTGAGCAAAGCCTGGAGATCTGACCTGATTTTAATCTTCTTGCTTCAAAGGAAAATTTCAGCCCAAACTTTACGTACATCTCTTTTATAAGCGCAAAATGCTTTTCCTGTTCGATCAATTTAATGGTTGTTTTCAAATGCAAGTGAGGAACTATGGAGATGAGCTGACTGAAACAAAACACATTTGTATAATGCGCTTGTTATTTACCTGGTTTTATGGCTGTAGTAATTTACATCATGCCAGTACCAAAAACAATTACCATAATTTCCAGACTATAGAGCGCACCTGATTATAAGCCGCACCCACTACATTTTTAAAGGGAAAAACATGTTGTACAAGACCATAAGCCACATATTGTGTAACATGACATATTTACGTAGAAAGACGGTACACAGGCGGCCGTGAGAAAAATCTTGATATCGCCTGCGAGAAAAATCTTTATATAAGCCGCTTCATTAAATACGCCGCAGAGTTGAAAGTGTGACAAAAGCCGCGGCTTATAGTCCGGAAATTACAGTGGTGTAATTTTTCCTTTCAAAATTGCACTTGAGCATTGTGGCTTAAAGAATAAAACACAATAGGACGAAAAAAAACACTTCTTCAACCAAGCAAGATTTTTATGAGAAACTCGTGTAACCTCACAAAAAAATGAAAGAAAAGTAATACGTTCTCAATAATACATTATTACACTGTATTTTAAAGAAAAATAATTAACGATTTAAGAAAAGTGTTCCTGTATCGATGTCTGTCAAAATTCCCATACAAGCAACCAATTACAATAACCTTTTTTTCTAAATATACATAAAAAAAGATCTTGACATTCATGCAATGTTCTTTTTTTCTTTTTCAGTTTGTCACAAATGTAACAACTCCCAAGTTAAAAAAAATAATGTCTTATAACTTGTAAACTGTATGTCTTCCAGTTATTTGGCTTACCAAAATTGAGGTCAAAACTCAGCACGTGGTCACAAGACAAAGTAGTTGAAGATCCTTTGCAATTCTTGACAAAGACCTCTCCGTCTGCTGAGGTTTACCTGAGGTAATTTTATTTGTCGGATTCATACGCAAGTCACTGTTTGCGCTTTGCGAGCTGTAGAAGTTGAATTATAGCACAAAGAGGCGCGACTGAGTAGCAGAAAGCCACTGGCCTGATTATTAGCTTTTCATGATGGTTCTAATAATGCTTAATTGCCCGTGGCAAAAAAAGTGAAGGTTGCTGTTGAAAGCAGCGTAACAACGTCTGCAAAGCCTTCCACTCTTAATAGCTGCGTTCTTCTCGAGGAAGCGAAGCAGCAAAGCTTTGCATTTGAATCGAGGCCACTCAGCGGCGGGAGGCGCATGCTTGTTGCTATTGTTGTTTATCAGCACACACTGTTTGCTTGTTTGCTCTGAGCGCCGTCTCCCCAAATTCTCCCCTTTCCGCTCGTCTGCCGGAGACAGCTCAAAGACCCCCTGCTGGCATCTTAGTAGAGCAGCTTTATCTGACTCGGCTGCCATGGGCACACTCATTGTGCCATTGCTGCATGCTGCAAGTTACTAAAGGACATCTTCTTGAAGAGTGGAGGGAGCCTTTCATTAGAGCATCAACAGCAGTTCCCGCAACGAGCATTCTTCCCGCGCCACTTCACAGATATGTGACACATAGACATTGTGAAGAAATAAGACACAAGGCAATGTGTGGATGTGTCATGATCTGAAATATTTCAGTGTGACAAACATACCAAAAAAAAAAAAGGAATCAGGAAGGGGGCAAAAACTTTTTCACACCACTGTATCTGTTTCATGTCCGTGTTTGTGGCCAGTTTTCATTGTTACAGCTGCAGCAGTTGTGAAGGCTCTATAGAAATAAAACAGCATTGTATTGTTTTGCATTCCCTTTTGCATAGCACCATCTAGTGGATGCATAGTGCAACCGCAGCCACCATTGTAGCTTGTATTCTATGCGCCTTATAATGCAGTGCACCCTACACATGAAGGGTTTTAAAATAGGCCATTCATTGAAGGTGCGCCTTCTAATCCAAAGCACCTTATAGTGCCGAAAATACGGTCGGTACTGCATGTGTCATTTTTATGAGAATGTGTTCATTGTTACATATTACAGATTGTGTTGAAGGTTGAATTTCGGAGGGATGAAGCTGGTGGCCATTTTGTACAGTGTACTGAAGTTGATGCAAATTGAATGTAACGTTCTTAGAGAATGTCAGTGACACCTGGATGGCTTTGTGTGTAACAAAGATGACTTTAGGCACAGGGATCAGCGTTTAAAGCCTGGTATGGGTAGATGCCACCCTCTGTGGAGAATGGCTGGATTGTGAATGCTGCGCCCAACTATTGTCTGAGTGACTTGCTGCCTGACAGGGCAAAGTTGCTTCACACAAAATTACTTTTATTTTTGACCACAGCATTACTGCTTACCTGGTGAGACGTTTCTTGGGAGCTTTAACTCATCAGCACGGGTAGTAGGGTTTTTTTTTTTTTTTGGGGGTTAAACCCATGTTGGATCAAAATTTAAACCCAAGGCGCAATGTGAATTCATCAACTCACTGCACTTAGGTATAAATAACTCAACATTGGCAAAGTCCCTTTTGGACCCAGTAATGGGTTCAGTATTTGACCAAATTTGGGTCACCTTTGACCCAGCAGTTTTAGGGGTGTAGAGCAAAAACAGCACATCTGCCTATTCTGAGTTTATGGGTTCAAGTCCAGATTTTGGCTTTCCTTCCTGTGTTGAGTCTGCATGTTCTCTGCAGGCATGTTCTCTCCGACATTCCAAAAATAATTTAAAAACTAAAAAATGTTAAGTCTGGCTGGCGACCAATCTTGGATGTACTCCAGCCTCTTGCCCAAAGTCGGCTGAGATAGCCTCCAGCTCACCCTTGTAAGGACAAGGGCTCTGTACTAAACACAATGGGGAATAAGGACCTGTGGTTAGGTAAGCTACAGCTAGTTTCAACACGGCCCAGCAGAAGTCAAGGGCTCCTTGCTTGCCATGACGGCTGACCTGCTTCTGCTGCAGTCGTCCCGCTAACGTGCCTGAGTGGACTCGGATAGCGGCACCGATCAATACTGCCGCCTGATGCTAGATTACTGCAGTGGCCACCAAGACACTACTCTGCCGTTATCTTAAGTAGCATTCATTTTGCCACAAGGTAGCTGATGCAGCTGGAGAATTATGAAGTGGACGACTGGGGATGGACTCTTGTAGTATGAGATTGAATGTTAGGACACGTGTGGGCACATCTTGAATGGGAATTTTGACAGTGACTTAATCAAATGTATTTTTGACTGTGCTTTGTTACAGCGGCACACAGTATGTTCCTCAAAGAGCAAAGATTACACTTGGGTAGAGGCACACACTTTGTGCATCGTATCAGAAATGTATAGATTGCATAGATAGATAATTTTAAAGCAGAGCACATCAAAGTCGCAGTGCACTGCAGGCTACTTTTAAAATGTTTTTGAAGCCTAGTAGCAAGGCCTCCTACTTGGCCACCAATCTTGGCAGAGTTGATAGATAGAGTCTGTAATCAGAGGGCTAAGTTGGACATGTTCATTTCTGCACAGCCTCGTCTCAAATCATGAAAAACACCCAGTTCTGTTCAGAACGGACACTTGGAAGGAGCGGCACGCTGGAGGAAGCATCATGGGAAAAGATGTTTCGGCGGGTGACGTCATACATGCGGCAGACTGTCGCCATTACTGTCACATGATCAAATTATAGTTTGAAAAGCAATTACAGCACTTAAATAGAAACAAACTGAGATGGTAACTGGACTGGAGCACAGCAGTGAGGGGACCTTGAAGAGTCCTTGTGTGGAGTGCTCAGTGCTGTCACTTGTTTTACGTGGGTGATCCTTTGAGGAAAAAAGGCACACTTGGAACTGTGCAGATCAATGTGCAATGACAGTCCAAATGCCTTTTTACAAACACGCAAGATGTACACACTGGAACAAAATTGTTCTCAACCCTCAGTCCATGAAAAAGAAAAACATTGTGGGCACAGAAATAACATCAATCTAACAAAAATAATAATAAATAAAAAGTAACCAATGAAGAGAAGACATTGCTCAACATGGACCAGAGGGAGCAAAGGAGAGAGTTGTCGCAGGAGATTGAAAGAAAATTATAGACAAGCATGCTAAATGTTAAATCTAGAAGACCCTCTCCAGGGACCTTGATGTCGCTGTGACTACAATTGCACGTATTATTCAAAAAGTGAAAATGTCTGGCATTTATGTGAACAAACAGTAACCTCATCAGGAACAAATGGTTTTTGCGATAGACTTTAATGCAAAATATATCGTCACATTATTTGATTAATCAACAGAAAAATCGAAAGACTATCCTACAATAATTTTAATAGTGACAGTCCTATACAGTGTTGCATGTTCATGTTTGTGTATGCCGAGTCAGAGGCAGCGTCCAGAGTTCACACCTTTGAGAAGTGCTCCTGAAGACTGTGGCCCGCAGAGAGACACGGGGGGAGGAGGAAGGGGATTTAATGTTTGTGAAGTGAATTGTGATGGCTGCAGGTGACTCACACCGAGTCTTGGCGCACGTTTGTATTCATGAATGCTGCAAGCGGTGGCTACAAAGGGAACAACGGTCAACCGCTTTGGGCCCAACGTAAGGGCCGGTGAATAATTGACAAGTAGCGAACCCGGCCGGCTGGGTTAGTCTGTTTACTCCGCTGGGATCGTTGGCTTGACGTCATCCCCGGCCGCTGTGCCGCGGAGCTCCTTGAGGGATAGAGAGACATTGCATTCCAGGTGGGTTCATTTTCTTCATGGCCCCATTGCAGCCTCACGCATGGAGCAAATGGCCTGGCTGCACACAATGTGAGAGTGAAAATGTCAATGATAATCTCTGTGTTTGTGTGCATGAGCATGCAGACTTACAAATGAGCACAGACAACGGAATATGTCACGTCAGTCAAACGGGTCATAAATCAACCTTGACCTGCGTTTAATTACCCCCGGAGAAGCCGTTTCCATGTTTGATGCGTTGCCAGCGTGACGGCACAAATAAGGCCCTTTCAAGACAAGTCGCTAATAAATGCCTCTGCTGCTGAACTATCAAGCGTAGCATCATGCATCCTCACTGGATCGATCCGTCACAAAAGATGTTACTCGAATTAGCGCTCTTGTTTCCCATGCATGAACGTTTATTCGTTGGCTCAGCAGGTTTGGATCCAGGATTGGAATCAATGAACACAATTACAACCGGTTAAAAGAATTGTGTCCACTTCCTCAGTTACTTTGTTTTTTCCGGCTTGAGTCCAAAAATGATGCAATGAGTCAGTCACCCCCCCCTCCCACACACGCTTAATTCCTTCCTTTCTTCCTTGCTTTTCTCCCCTAATTATTCAAGAGCGACTGGGCTGGGTGTCAGAACAAATAACCCAAGTGAACATGCGTCATAGATCAGTGCAGCTCCAAGGTTCCGAGAGCAGCTGGCAAGAATTTTTTTTGCGGCAAAGTTGGTGACTAGTCTTCGTCATAATTACACATCGAATGTGGCACAATGCAAGAGCCGAATCCCAAATAAATCCATGGTTATAGACCAGACGTCTCGAACCGTGGACCGGTACCAGGCTGCACTTCAAGACACAGCAAACAATATTTTATTAATCTTCAGAGGCTGAGAGAGGTTTTTATCTTGAAACTCTGGTGCGCGCCCTGTGCCTCTGGACACATTGGTCGTTTTGGTCCTGTTATACAGTCGTAAAAAAAAAAAGGTAAGGTCGAAGCCTGTCCTAAATGAGGAAGAGCTAAAAGGGAAAAGGCCAAATTAATCAGAAGAAGAGAAACAGGTCATTGATTGAAGTTGCACCTTATACTCCAGAGCGCCTTAAAGTACGGAAAATACGGTAATTGAATACTATATATCGTCCAAGGACGTTTTTTCCAAGATGAAGTCAAAGTAATTCCGATCCAAACTATGTCGTCAAAGCGAGCAGTTGTAGAAGTGTCACCGATTTAGTGTCAAATAAAATAGTCTGTAGTCTCTTGTGTTGTATTACGGCATTATTTATTGTTGTTTGTCACACTTAACTATAAGGGCTAATAAAACAGGTATTCAAGTGAAAAAGAAAGGTTTGAGTGTGAGCAGAGTGAGTTCCTGCAGTACTTCTTAATAAAGTACATTTGCAAAAATATTTTGGGGAAAAATTAATCGTAACTAATAATAATCGTGAATCAACATTAGAGCCGGCTTTCTTCGCCCTTTTCTTCTTTCAAAGCACAGCAATCTGACTATTCCTCCTTTGATTTTTGTCGCTCCTCAACGCTTGCTCGCCTCTGACACACACACTTGTGCCACTCGCAAAGCTGCTCTGAAACAATCTTTGGATCGGTGAAGTGATTTCTCTTGGGAGGAGTTACAATGCACAACAATTGGTCTACTGCTGAAGTTCTTCTCAGCATACATTGATTACTGCATTGACCAGGAAGGCTGCACAGATTAAAATAAGCCTGCAGGTGCAGTGAATCAGCCCAAAAAGTGATCTGCCTCACGGGTTCTGGGTTCAAACCTCAGCTCCGGGCTTCCTGTGTGGAATTCGCATGTTCTCCTCTTGCTTGCGGGGGTTTTCTCTCGATACTGCGGCTTCCTCCTACATTCCAAAATTGTGCACGTTTGATTCATTGAAGACTCTAAATTGTCCTTGGGTGTGAATATGATTTATGTGGTGGGTGGTTGCCTGGCAACCAGTCCCTTGATCAGCTGGATGGATGGATCAATTGATCAATCAAAACGAATGAACGGATGAAACATAGATCTGTGTCCATTTAAAAAGGTTGAATGGCTCGGAGTTATCACGTGGTCCTACTGCCTTGCTGTTTGCTACCAAAGATGGCGCTTGACCCAAAAAGGGGTTTACTGTATCCTCTGTGATGGGCAGCATGCTGACCAAATGGTTAGCATGTCCGCTTCACAGTGCAGAGGTGCAGGGTTCCATTCCGACAGTGGCCTTCCTGTGTGGAGTTTGCATGTCCTCCCCGTGCCTGCGTGGGTTTTCTCCGGGAACTCGGGTTTCCTCACACATTCCAAAAATATGCACGGTGGGTTAATTGAGAACTCTAAGTTGTCCTTAGGTGGGAGTGTAAGCGCGAACGGTTGTCCATCTGTGTGTGTGTGTGCCTTGCAAGCAGTTCAGCCAACTGCCGCTAGACGGCTCGGATCGGCTCCAGCACGCACGCGATGGATGGATCCTCTGCGATGAGTAATCACATTTCCATTGTTACTTTCTGTTTAAAAGTATCTTCTACACAGTGTGATTTGCAACGTTTGAGCACTCATTGATATTTCAGAGAAAGCGCCGTTGTCACTTTGCAGTCAGGGCGCTTGGGGCCTGTTCTTGATGGCAGTGTCCAGCAGCTCTTCTGGAAAGTGCGCTCATCGCCTCGAGCTCACTGACACTTTAAGGCTTTCGAGCCTCCGATGTATTCCACCTCCCGTTTTGTCTCAGACTAATTGGAAACCTTGAGCCACGAGGTGTTTCTTTGTGCCATAATTCTTTTACTCCGCCGCCTTTTGTTCTCTGTCTTCCCTGAATGGTCGTCTCCTCCTCTCTCGATCAGATAAAAATAGACCGACAGTAGTAAAGCAACCCCTCAGCTGTGTGCGCAGCGGAGATATGAGAGAGTCACCTGTGAGGCCAAGTGTGCCCTTCACACTCGGTCATTTGCATGCATGCAGATGAGACGAGAGACTGCATGGAAGCTTTATCGAAACAGATGACCTCGACTTTATCTTTCATATATCATTATTGTGAAGGCAATCTTAATCTGCCTTTGAAATTGAGGGGCGCGCACGCATGGACACGCGTATCTCTATCTTCATTTCTGTCTCCTCCTCTGCCTCACGTGCACACAGCGTGGAGGAAGGACAGTCAGCCATGAGGGTTGACATCTGTGGAGTGGCTAGATGCTTCAAACAGTTTGGCTTGCAGCAATTACCTGACGTGCTGGAGAAAAGTCCAGGAAGAAAAAAAAAATCTTTCAAAAGGCAACAACACGCCCATTGGACTTGTAATGAGGCAGTGCCGCTCATCACATCTCATGACTGTCTGCAAGCAGGAATTAGTCATGGCCCGTGAATGGCCTTAGCCAAGCTGCTGTGTGTATTCAGGATGAGCTTCGGATGTGTTGGAGGGGTGTCTTTTTGCGTTATTGTTCGAACATTATTTCAATGCATATAATAGTCTCCATACTAATTCTGTTAAGTCATTTCTTGTTCCAGATTACACATCATAAGCATTTGGGAATTATTTGTAGCATAACGGCTTGGGTTGCATTCCAGGTCAGTGTCCCAATAGCCAGCCACCGCCATTGAGTGGATTGCATCAGAAAGTGCGTCTGCTGTAAAAAGGAGGCCAAGCTGACCATTGATGGAGGCCACGTTAAGGCTTAGCACGCTTGTCAGGCGGAGTGTGCATGTAAAATTGATCATTTTCAATCACGTGAGTCGCAAGATCATCATTGAATTAGTGAAACAGGCGAAGAAATGAAAGGGTCTGCTGTGGATTTAAATGGATATCTAACGAACATGGAAATCACACCACAGGCACGCAGCTTCCGAAAGCAAAACGACATACAAGCCACGTGGATGAGGAAATTTAAAGTCATGATGCGACTAAATGGCGCACCCGAGGAAGCAAAACTTGTGACGATAAGATAATTCAAAGAATTTGAACAATACAAATCAAACATGGACTCAAGGCCTATTGATGACTGTGATTTTGCTTGTGATTTGGTTAATCTGAGTAGGCATTTCAAAATAACTACTACGTTTTACTAATAACTATAATTATCATGTACATACAGTCCTAAATCCTTTTGTTGTTCTACTTCTTCCTTCATAACTTTGCTGCTGTGAATTGGGAATTTCTCCATTGCGAGATCAATAAAGGATTTCTTATCTTATCTTAAATATAATATATGTATGAAATTCTTGTTGTAACCTTTGCATCATGAATTTCTTTCAAATTCAAGAAATTGTAATTCTACTTCCTGCAATTCAAATTTCTATTTCAATTCTGCTTCTTGTTTGCCACCTCTATTCAAATTTAAATTCAATAAATAAATTGGTATTGAGGGGTCATTCTCAATTGAATTCAGAATTTTGCGCACACACACACACACACACACACACACACACACACACACACACACACACACAGGCACATTGCGGCACTGGTGACCCCGTCTGTTTGGAAGACAGCAGTTTGTAGCAGTGCCTATTTTCCAGAATATAAAACTTTTAAAAAATGTATTTACTATTCATAATGAAAAGACTCTTCACTGACAAATATGCGACACATTTATGTAAGTGACCATGACCTGGGCTGTATCGAGAGCAGAACTTTAAATCGAGCGGATTTTATTTCATATTAAGAGTTGTAATCACTTACATTCTGGCAATGTCTTTGGCCATCAATGAATAAACAAAATAGCCGACTAATTAGCAATGTGTGCGGAATAAAGCACAGAAGTCTAACCCTAATTAGCATGTTTGCGCATGCAACCCAACAAACAAGTAGCAACGTTGCATGGGGTCTGCAGTGCGGTTACAAGAACAAGCCAAAATGGCAATTATTTTGTGAACTGCACCAACCGCATCACATGCATTTGTCCGATCACATACACACATCATGCAAAAAACGATTTTTGATTGACATGCACCCAAGTGGAAACACATCTGTCTATTCACATATCTGTCCAGTCACACACACATAAAGACATGTTGCAAACATGGTCTGTCTTTCAATTCCCATATACACACAATGCATCACAAAAAAAAAGTGTAAACGTCTGTCTGTCCATTGCTCTGTTTAATTTATACTGACTTCTGTCCACGAGCATTAACCTAAAATAAATCTTTCTAGAACGGGGAACATGATTTAGGCCACGCTAACGGCAGAACGGGTTACGTTATAGTCCTGCCAGGATTGTGGATTGTGTTGTAGGTCACCTCTAAATGTGAGACCGTTCCAATTGTTTCAGCAGGATGTTGAGTTCATTCATGCGCTCCTCCTGACATCCCATTTTGGGATTACCTTGGGGCTATTATGTTGCCACGGACAAGTAACCTCTTTTACCAATCTGTCACCAGATTTTAATGGATTTCTATTTGCTCCATAATTATCTAGTTAAGCTGTCAGTCAAAATCTGCTCAGACGTCACGATGCCCTCAAGGTAAGAAAAGCTTATACGTGTATATTGTCGTGGCAAAACAGAGGCGGGCTCCCAAATGATAACACTGTGCGATCGTACATTAATATTTTATACTGTATTTACATGGAGGTGGAGTTGGGTTTTTGTGATTTATTTAAAAAAAAAAATGGATAGTTGTGTGTGTGTGTTACACAAATATATGAATGTATGTATATATATGTTGAGAATGCATACCGTTAATATAAGCTACAATACATGATGCCATCTACCTTTCACTTTCCATAGAAGTTGCGTACAATTCGCTTCTCAGGCTGTTCAACAATATATTTTTTGTATTTCATGCACCCATTGTAACAATTTCATGGCCGCCAATTATTTGATGCACACGTTCAACCTGATTCGTGGCCACAAATGAGCTTTTATGCTCAGGTTCCATCAATATTGTGTCCCCAGTCCAAAATATCCACCCCTTCGTAATGTCTGGGGTGGCGTAAGAGATTTATTCACATTTTGTGGCATTTGTCATTCAGATTTCGTGAAGTTTCTGTCACAAATATCTGGTTAGAAAAACCATTTGATTCCTGTTAGGCTAAGGAATCTGCGGTTTAGTTTGATTGTTTCATCCGCAGAATGGAGCAACACATTGGACAAATGTAATTTAACCCTCGTCCACACCAGATGACCGCACGCCACTTGCACCGAGGCTGTAAGGCGCGATCAGTCACGGCCCAGCGGATACATGGACAAAACCACATGTAACCGGGATGCTTGGCTACCTGCAGGGTATTCGTGCAGAACGAAAGGTCTGGGGCCATGAAGTGAGACAAGGATGAGGAGGTGCTGACACTTGACTTCAGCGAGCACGCATTCATTGGCTGATGCACCCCACAGCATAAATATCCACACGCAAACAGTCTTGCACCCAGCTTTTAGAGGCTTAGTGGGAGCGCAAATGAGTGGGGGTGGAAAGGAATGGCCCGGGTCTATGGGGACGGACAGCTGCGGACGTCTTCCCTCCGCACTGCCTCGCACCTGTTACCCATCATGTCTGCTACAGCGCACAACATCTCAACAAGTGAAGCCCAACGCACGACTCCGCGCCCGGGGAATTAGTATACACACACACACACACACACATCCTAGATGTATAACCCTTTTCCACCCAAGACTTAACAATTCAACTTTGATGCAGTGAGTCCGTGCAATGAGGCGCGCTGTAGTGTAAACGGATTTGTCACCACAACATAAGGAATATGTGAACCCGTACGCACTCAGAAATGTATTAGTGACAGTGAATGTAAATAAAGATCGACATTATGAAGACTGTACAAGTGTTGCGAGTAATACAAAGTATGAGTGACTTCATCACTTTAACGTAACATATTCCAGAAATCAAATGCATGCAGTTGTAGTGTGGCTCATCAAAAATGTATTTATTCAAATTTGATGTCATATACTTCAAATAATTTGGGATCCATTTATTTTAAATGCCATAACAACTAAAAGCACTTTTGACACACAAAAAATGTACCGTATTAAATAATTGCAAAATTAATTCAAGAATGCAATTTGAGTTGACAATGAATGATTTAAATATGACTACTAAACATTATACAGAAACTTTTGAACTTTACCGTTCCTCACCTTTGAACGACCCGGCTCATCTGTCCTTTTTTAAATCTGGCCCTTGACTACAAAAGTTTGCTGCTGCCGTTTGAGACGGTGCATATTTCATCAAACTGTATCCGCACCAAAATGTCACCTTGCTATCGGTGAAGAAGTAAACATCGTGATTCGGCCCAGACATTTCCTGACAGGAAAACTGAAATATACCTTTTCTGTTTCTTGTAGCTTTACATCTGAGGAATCCATCCCCCACTGTCAACGAGTTGATTGGCTTCAGTCGGCATAGTTTATGGGAACTACAAGCCAAGAAGTCGAAGAGGTCGAAATTGGATTCATGTAGTTGATTTATTCTCTTAATGAGAACACAAGGTGACGTTTGTGTAAAAGTGTGGCGTTTTTGAAGTGCCGTTCTTTACGTGAATTGCTGATTGAGAGCAAAGTGAAGCAGGGTGCCCTTGAGAGCTGCCTTACTTCAGGGACTGCCGGAGACTCGAGTCAACATCAGTCAAGCGGCTGAAGCTGATGGGAGGGCATGCGCATACACGGCAAGTGAGAGACACTGACACCTTATGTTGCACGCCGTTCCCGAAAACGTGTGGAGCCCGAAAACGTGTCAATGTACTACAGTAGCCTCTCGACAGACGCACAAATGCACTCTCGTATGTATGTCATGCTCTGAAGGCAGATACGCAGGCTCAGTGTACGTTCCAAATCATTGTAATTCCTTCTGTTGTGAACGGAAAAATATGCTCTCAATTATTTCCTGTTTTACTTTGAAGGACCCGCTCCAACTTCCGGTTTTGTCCACTATATATGCTGTGTGTGTTATGATACTCTCCGTCCCTTACAAATTCAAATAAAAGCAAGAGAACTGGCAAGCAGAATTTTCCTCCGTTTATCCAACCGCCTTAATGGGTGTCACGCGGGTATACTGCGTATGTAAGCCGCTGACAACACCTTCCTTTTCACAATTTATCAGTTAACGTTTAGCAGCACGTTAAGCCTGACAGTTGGGAAACCCGAGTCCAAACCTACGTTGGAAGAGCTCCACTCGAGCTATGTGCATGTTCTCCCCATGTTCACCAGGTACTCCGCCTTTAATCATAGACATTACCTTGACATGGTTTTCAGCTCGCAGATGAAGTTTTAATTGAACACAGATGTGGTTACGGACTGAAGTTCAAAATGTTGTTGTGGATACTGTTTTATGCTATTTTTTTTTAAGCTTAAAAACCTTTTAGCTGCTGCTTCAATGTGTTGTCAGTGACAAAAAGGAAAAAGAAAGAAACTGCCTAAACAACATTTTGAAAGGCGCTTATAAATAAAATCTATTATTATTATTATTGTCAAAGTACTCCAAAATAATCGGAGCCAGGCAGAGACTTGGGTTGTCATCCGGTCACTGAAAAAAAGCCAGAAAACTGAGCAGCCACAGAATATTTCCTGATACCGACGCCCTTTGGTCCATCATTCCCATGTGTGCCTGATGAGGACAAACTACACTTTCAGGACCTGATTTACCAAAATGTTATGCATGCTAAATTAGTGCAGCTTGAATGCAAAGTCAAACAGATGCCAAACAGGCAAAATGGCTAAACATTTTTCTTTTTTTTTTGGGGGGGAGGGCATTCTGAGAGAAGTATATGTAAATAGATCAATTCAGCACACGCCATGCGATTTCTCAGCCCTGAGGTGAATTGCGGTTGGGTGATTTGCGTCTTAAAATACCACGCCTGAAAGCCAGGTGGAAAAGCAGCACCGCGTGTCATGATGACTGCGGTTATTATGAGGGACGGGGGGGAGGCAGAGACAAAATGAGAGGCGGTGGGGTGAGAAAATCTTTTCCAATCATGAAATAATACCAGAATCAAAAATTATTCTGACATATTGTATCTTCAACAATGACATTTTGGAGCCAGGCAGAAACAAGAGTCAAGCGGTATGACAAATCTCCTGCCAACTCTGAATTTCCCTTTGCATCTCGGTCTTTTCGGCACACAATGACAATTGCTGTTGGCCCATCCCACATCAGTTTGGCACAAGTTGGGCATGATGTGCAGATACATCCAGTACCGTTGACCAGCACATGCTGTTAAAGTGAACATAGAATTTAGTGGCCAATTTTGGGGATTTTAGTAAATCAGGCCTGGTCTTTTTTTTCCCTACTGCCATTTAGCTGCTCAACATTGACACTTTTTAAAAATACAATACAATACAATACATGCTGATTTCTATCGCGCTTTCACAGCAGCGGAAGCTGTAACAAAGCGCTTAACAAAACAGTTAACATAAAGTAAAATAATAAACACAACACATAACAAAACACGGACAGTCGTGCAGTCCTAACCACTTTTCCCCTCATACGCTTTGTTGTTAAAGCAGTTTGAGATGAAAGAGGAGAGAATTAAAGTGTCCTTTCACCAGTGGATCAGAGACGTCGTGCTCAAAATGTGCACACGTCAGCTACAAGCTAAGTTTCAAAGTCAACAAGAAGCTGTAGCATCCAATGACGAAAAAAGAGATTGGTTCATTTCTCCTGTCCCATGTAAATCCGCTTCAATTCCAAGCAGCGACTCTCAGTTCCAAATACACATCGGTGCTCCGCGCCGACGCTCCTCATCCTCAACTTCAGCAGACATCCATCCAGCCGCACCAACGCAGACTGTCCAACAGCGCCGACCTCTCCACTGAACAAAAATGAATTGCACTTCTTTTTATCTTTCATATGAAATGTTTGTATTGTGTTGCATTGCAAACTATCTCATTGCCGATTTCTCACATCTTATATGACTCTGTCTTCATGTAAGTTGAAGTTGAAATGTGCTTTTGGACCTGAAAGCTGCAAACGAATTGCCAACACCATAATCAATATATTAGTTATTAGTTTAGTCCTCTGGATCTGAATCTTCCTCCCAAATTCCTAAAACATGCAGGTTAGGTTAATTGATGACTGTAAATTACCTGAAAGTGTCATGCGAAAATGAATGATTGTTGTTGTATATTTGCCCAGCCATAAACTGGTGATCAGTAACTTCGACAATGGTGCAGATGAGGGGGGCCAATGGAGCGTTGACTTCAGGATTCAACTCTCTGTCCGCAACCGCCCACCCCCACCATCGACTACCGGTAATACTTTCCGATCATGAGAAGTCGATTTGTACCCCCGAGTTGATTGATTATTGATTCCCAGTCGCACCTCCATTTGTTGACCAGTACTTGGCTCCAGGCATCAGCACACCTTCACACCCCGCTGGACCAGTTCAGCTTTGTACCCCTCCTCCCGATGGAATAGACTCCAGTTAGCCATCACCCTAATATAGACAAGCAATATAGAAAAAGAATGGAACATTGCCAGCATTTTATTAGCCTCACAGCAAAAAGTTATGATTTACGTTTGTCATGGGTTTCTCCGAATGCTGTTCCGCTTGCTGGAAACCATTCATATTGGTACAAGGACTGGAAACGCAAGGATACAATAACACACACAGGCTCGATGAGAGTTTTTAAATTATGAATGTGGCTTGTCTAAGTTTGCTGCGGTTCTCCTGTCTTCCCTTCCTTCACGACAGATTCCACGAAACGATTCCCCAGCAGGCCGTAGCCCCGTCGCTTTCATTGCCAGCAGCCCCGAGGCGAGTTTAGCCTGCAAGCGGAGATGCACCTGAACAACATTAAGCTGGGATTGCGGCACTCAAGCTCACTAAATCTCTGTCCACTCAACAGGTATTAAAACCCGAGCACGGAAGAGCCACATAGATCTCCTCCTTCCCACTGATCAGCCTTTACTGCGCCGTCCATTGCTGCCCACAGTCCTGTAAAAAGCCTCGTTCGTCAGCGCACAAATGACCGCAATGGTGACTGTCAGGGGAACGGCATGTCGATACAATTTGTCTTTCAGGGCCCGGGTTCTTTCTTTACATTTCTCCCTTCTTGCAAACATGTCTTTGTTTGTTTGTGTGCACTGTGAATGTAGTTAGCTGACCAAGGGCACGGAGTGATTGCCAACGACTTCATTTACACACACCAGAGACGAGTGTACGGTTGGTGTTCGGTGTGGCTTTAATTATGAAACAATTTGTCTCGCGGTTCATTGCGAAGACATGCAAACATCCTGTCGTATTTCAAACGACTCCGCATCTGTTTGCCCACTCGCTGATGTTCAAATGACTCCTCCGTCTTGAATATATGAACACAATCATGTGACATGTGTGCGAGCGGTGTTTGATAATGTTGTGCTGCGGGACCCTAAAAAGCATTAAGATCTTTTTTTTTTGTTTTTCCCTCTCGATGTAGACATTCTTTTCTCCTCCTGATTTGCGTCATCGGAGCTTTTTACACAATCCTGTTTTTTAATATGAAGCAAAGCAGTTTGTGGCTTTGTTGACGTCAACATTGCAGACTACACCAGAGTCTTCTAACGTTTATGAAGCTAAGGTTAATTGGTTTTAATAATAATAATAATAATAGTATAATGTGTAATATTGTAACATGTTTAGCAATATTTATTACAAACCCCAATTCCAATGAAGTTGGGACTTTGTGTTAAACAAAAATAAAAACACAATATAGAATGATTTGGAAATAATTTAATTTAATACATTACAAATGCAAGATATTCACTGATTAGCATTATTGTTTTTCACAAATAAGCATGAACTTATAATTTTATGGCTGCTCTTCAACAGTCCGGGGTCTCCATTGTCGTATTTTGCGCTTCATAATGCACCCCACATTTTCACTGAGACAGGTCTGGACTGCAGGCAGGCCAGTCGAATATTTGCACTCTTTTGCCACCAAGCCGCGCTATTGTAACACGTGCAGAATGTGTTTTGGTTTGTCTTCCTGAAATAAGTCGCATATGTTTCTCCAAAGCCTGTATGTAACTTTCAGCATGAATGCTCCCTTCATAGATGTGAAAGTTAGCGATGCCATTGGCCCCATTCCATCGCAGATGCTTTTGAACTTTGCACCTGTAACAATCCGGATGGTTCTTTTCCTCTTTGGCCCAGAGGACGCGTCGTCCACAATTTCCAAAAACAATTTGAAATGTGGACTCGTGAGACCACTTTTCCACTTTTCATCAGTCCATCTTGGATGAGCAAAGGGTTTTGTTGATAAATGGCTTTTCCTTTGCATAGCACAGTCTCAAGTTGCGCTTACAGACGCTGAGCTCTTGTTACCGGCGATGTTTTTGTGAAGTGTTCTTGAGCCAATGTGCTGATATCCTTTACACATCGATGACAGTTTTCGATGCAGCGTCACCTGAGTGATCAAAGATCATGGGCGTTCGCCGTTGGTTTTCAGCCCTGCCGCTTTTACATGCAGTCATTTCTCCAGATTCTCTGAACGTTTGGATGATATGATGGATCACAGATGACAAAATCCACAAATTCCTTGCAATTGCACGTTGAGGAACATTGCCCTTAAACTGTTTGCTTATTTTCTCACTGAGCTGTTCACAAAGAGGTGAACCTCGCCCCTTCTTTGCCTGCGAATGACTGGGCAATTCAGGGAAACGCCTTTCATACCCAATCATGGCACCCACCTTTTCCCAGGTAGCCCGTTCACCTGTGGGATGTTGCAAACACGAAGAGCATTTCTTTCTTTTTTTTTTTTTTGCCACCTGTCCCAGCTTTTTTAGACCGTGTTGCAGCCCCAAAATTTCTTCTACTACAATTCAGAATATGTGCCTGTGAGTGTTGTTATACTGTCTGTCTGTGTTGCTCTACCGTTTGTGTTCAGATATTTGTTGCTTCAACTGTTGTAACATGTCAACACAGATGCTCTTCCTTAGCCCATTTTTTGTATTTTGCATCGTTTGTGAGCATTAGCCGAAACGGACTGTTGCAAGACAAAGCGCTGAGGTGTTTTATATACCGCACACAGTGTAATTCTCCCTGTTTTATGTTGAATTTGACATTAAACCTCTACCGGGAATGGCAATAAACAGTGTAAAGCCTGTTTTTCGGAGGAATTGTTCACGAGCTGCCAAACTATTGCTTGTTGTGAAGTGAGTTGCGTTCAGCAAAAAATAAAAATAAAAACTCACCAAACAAAATGCTTGTTTGCTTTTTACGATTGGTCATTGTGGCATAAAGGTGGCCGTAATGTGTCTGCCAACCTCAGTTTTGTAACATTCCTGCGATTTGGCCACCAGGATGCGGGGAGGGCGATAATGACTGATGCTGTGCGGTGAAAGCAGGTCAAAGCCACAAGGGGTCACGTTCTCTCCCCATCTCTGTCATCTTCCTTTTCGTATGGACTATTTACACACACACACACACACACATCCATGTCATTTGATCCTCCCAAAATAAAACAAAGAATTCGAGTGTGAGATTCAAGACAATTTAACAGCAACAATATTTCCACGTAGCTACTTGTGACCGTATTTCAGTTTGCTGTCATTTTATCACACTATCCATCGATTGATCAATCTGTCAGTTTGGCCTTCTTTGTCCCCGCATTTCCAATGCATGTGTTTCACCTTCTTTCTGTGCTGCAGTTGCTCCTACCACTCGGATCATTATTACCACATTGGTAAAAGGGTTTTGGAGAGGCAGCTCACTTCCTTCCATGCAGTTTCCCTGAGGGGCTTTACCCTGAGCAAGGCAAAGGGCTTTGTAATCTGAGCCCAGCAGGTATGTCGACAGCACTGATATCAAGTGTGTGGCTTGTGTGTGCGTATGTGCTTGCGGGCACGCTTGTGTGTGTGAGCGTGCCGCATACGGAACAACCGTAGGGAAAATGAGGAACGACAAAGCTTTCCATGGATTTCTTACATGCGCCACGCTTGTTCTCAGACGACAAACAAGGGAAGCAAGGTCGCCAGTGAAGGGCGAAAATTAGATTAGAAACATCCCCAAAAAGTCAAAGGTCTGAATGGTATTTTTTTAAATAATGTTAACCGCCTTGTGGGACAGATGGTTGTACAGTATTCAGTCCGTCAGTCCGTCAGCTTTAAAGTAAACACTTGTGCTTGCTTTTCATTCATTTTCAACCAAAGCTGGATCATTTTGGCATTTGGCATTTTTGCAGGTCAATGGTAATTAGCATATATTTTCTTAAAACCATCTGTACACTGAACTTTTCAAAACTCCAGATAGATTAATAAATAAATAGAGGACTCGCAACATTTACTTAATTGTTCTTCCCCAAACATACCCATTGGGTGAAAGGTTGGGCGGGGGGCTGCCTGGACTGATCACCACTCAAACACAGGGCAGCTTTCTTTTTTTTTTTTTTCCATTTGCATTTACATTTAGAATGAGTGCATTGAGCTCTCTTTATTTATGATCCACTCAAATCCAGCCCCAGGAGCACTCCTCTGACCAATGAGAGTGAGACAATGAGAAACAAAGTGAAGCATTATTTATGGGACTCCATAAACATGGCAGCCATGCACTGAGAGCAGTACGTTTCCCCGTCATGTTTAGGGCATACTGTCTCATTTTCATTATTAAATTACAAAGGTTCTCTTTTTATGACAGCAGAATATACTTCATATGGTCGCTGACGGTGTAGCGGTTCATTTTCATGTGATTTTGTTCCAGGCAATGTGGATTCAGTTTCCCCTCAGTGACAGTCTGAATGGTTCTTTGGTCTCGGTTTGCTTTGAACTGTGGGCTCCACTAAATTGAACCGAAGTCTGCAGACCTCGCAGCTGGACTGGGTTCATATTCAATTGGCATTCAAGGCATTTCGACCAACTTTCAAATCGGTAAGTCATCCAGATTCACACCTTCCAACTATTCAAATGACCACCAAAACACCGTTTGCCATTATTAATGCACAGATCAATGCACAAAAACCACGAGTCCCTTCAATACTTGACTTCCTCAACTCAATTTTCAATTCGCTAACTTCCATAGTACCTGAATTAAGTATTAGCATTTTGCCTTCAGGTGAAATGAAAAATGTTTTACCGACAGCTGCCCCTTTTTTTTTTTAATCAGTTTTTGAGAGTACCCCAACTTTCATCAGACATCTTCGGTCAGCTGAATTCTGGCAAAAGTGCAATAAATTAGCATACTTTCCAGATTTTGATGTGGAGCACTGAGAATTCCCATTCATCATTTCCTGTTTATCACACCGAGTCTTCCACCAATGCCAGCAAGATAAGTCATTGAGAACGTATAAGCATCCTGCGACGCTCCGCAGGGTGCCGTCATTATGACAGCGGGGAGGCAAGAGAGCGGAGAAATGTCGTGCTGCAAAGGGAAGGAGAAAAATCCTGTCAGGATTCCGCAATATGAACGCATTCACACGTGTGATTGATGGGTTTTGCATGTGGTGATCCGCCAATCATGAGCCGATGATGGTTTTGGACTTCATGACCTAAACACAAACAGAAAATGCCTTTTACAAGCAAGGAAAGGAAAAGTGAAATGTTAAATGTGCTTGACCTTGACAAATCTTTTCATCACTTTGACGCAGACAACCCCGTCTTACGAGACCAAAATTTATGTCTTATCATTGATTGAAAACCTCACACATGACGTGGAGATCGTTGGATCAGTGTAGCAAGTTTCTTGCCATAAATTAAAAGGGACGTGCTGATCCTGAGAGCAAGGACGGGGTGCCCTGCAGCTGCCTCCCATTTTGAGCTGAAGCTGCACCCTCGTTTTCAAAATACTGTTCCTTTTGGAGGCGCTGGGGTCAGAAAGTAGGAGAAGATGGAGGTTGAGTGGCTTCCAGTCAGTCCTACGGGATCATTTTTAGACGGATTTAGGTGAGCTGTCGCCAAGGTCTTGCCAAATAGAGGTTCATGAAAAAGTAAAGGCCAGCAGCATGGACCTGGGAAAGGAAGTCATTTTGACAAATTTGCCATAAATACTGCACAACCCCCTGAAATATAACAGCCGCCTCCCAGTGCCTCATTAAGTGGCTTTTTAAGGCAATCGTGAAAGCTGCGCACGGCGCTGATGAATTGTACGAGGCAAACGAAACAATAATGAGGGACATTGGTTGAGTGTTTTTTTTCCCACTTTACTCATTTAAAAATAAAGAACAGTGTTCATCAGTGTTGCCGCTACGTTATTTGGCGGTTCCTGAGTTCAATCTGTCAGGTTACACCACTATTGTTGATTGCTGTGTTTTACAACCACTAGGATGTCTTATAACCCCACCGGCTTGTATACAATGGAGCTCTCTGTGGAATGTACCATAGGGCACTGTGCCCCTCGGCCATAGTGCCGTGTTGTGCAATGCCTACATCAAGTTAAGGCTCTCTCTCAGCACAAACATGTCACTGTGTGTGTATGTTATTTTTGGAAAACGCGGAGAGCTGAGCAGGGCCGTGGCTGCCGCACTACACCTCATCAGTCAACTCAACAGTCCAGATGAGGGATTGTTTCAATTTGGGTCTTTGCCTCGTGTAGACTTAACATGCAGACGGCCAGCCAGATGTGAGATGGCTTCTTTTTTTAGTTTGAATTACGACAATTCCTGTTTTCACTTGAATGTTCAAGTCATTTGACTTGACATTTAACATGATTTTGTACAAAAAAAAATAATAATAATACAGTTGCTGAGACTTGACCGTTCTGAGAGGAGTGCAGAGTGATCTGGTATATTTCATCAGTTGTGTGTGCTACTTTGCTCCAGATGGCCCACTTACAATGTGGTGTCACCTGCGAAGAAATCAGAAGTCAGTCCATGGGTACCCAGTCACTGAAACCAAGGTGATATGTAGCTGGTGAATGTGGTTTGCATCCTATTACAAATACAATTTCCAACTCCCTATTTTAATTTCTTCCACTCACAGTTGACAAAACATCATGGATTTAATCGCCATGTGCAGTATATTCCACTGCTTACATTTTAGTTTGGCAGTGTAAATTGAACCCTCAGACACATCTCAGAGAGCACGCTTTTTTTTTCATTTTTCTCTCCCAGAGAACCCTTGTTCTATGGCAGTGGGAATTTTTCAGACTTTTATTGGATGTGCTTTGATGCCATCCTACTCTGCACTGCCAAATTATTTGAATGAGTCACAAACCAAAAAGTTTGACCAGAAAATCGAAAACTACTGTCTGAAGAATGTCATCTAAAAAGTGTTTTTATTTACACTCCCCAATGTTGGCTTTAGGCCAAACAAAAGATGAGTGTAGTCAGTATTTAAAAGCATAAATTAACATCATTATTCCAGTGTCAAAATATGTAAATTGCAAAAAACCTTCTGGGACATTTACTGTATTGCACTGTCTCGTACTGTACTGCAATGTACTGTACAGATGGGGATCACAATCATCACTGATGAATAGAACAGCTTCAAGCTGCTGTGTCCCTTTTTTTTTTCCTCAACACACCTACAAACAAGCGGGATTAATGAGGACCGCAGATGCTTACATTTTCTATTTTGAGTGCAGTCTTTATATGCCACCAAAGGAACAGGCGTCTTTGAAAAATGCAAGCACAAACCCTGCCAACTTGGATGCGCATGTAGCCACATGCCAAACCTTTCATAGTAATGCGTGTAGTCTGCGTGTTCAAAAGACATCTTCGCAAAAGCATGCTTTCCAAAGGCCTCGATAGTAATCCATATGATAATTATGTTTCTACAATATAATCTGGATTTAGCAGGGGGGGGAAATTAATTTCCTTTGTAAAATGAGACATTTTGCTTCCTCAATGCTTTCAATAGAAGAATGATGTGCTCAAACTGGGACCTATCTCTTTTTTATTTCAATGTTTTTCATGATCTGTTATAATAGCGATATAGTAGAGTTGATGTTCTCCTTGTGCTTGTGTGGGTCTTCTCCAGCTCCCCCCCAGTTCAATACAAGTGTAGTAAATACAGTACATTTGTCTGGACTTGTCTATTGTCCACATATTTGAGGGAAAGTGTAAATGTTTGGTTGCCTATCTATGTGCATTATTCCCGTAATGTGTTCCTTACCAGTTGAGAAAAAATCCCGTCCCCCATTCCCAAAGTGATTGACCCTTGAAAAGAACAACGATTTTATAAAACTTGAAATGGACCTGATAGGAAAAAGTAACAGGCGCAAAACAACTCCAGATATATTTGCACAACAAATGTAATGTGAAGAGAAGTTCGAAACAACACATTTGATTTTTCTTTTCGTTATAAATGGTCTGGCGCCACGGTGGTCGACCGGTTAGTACATCTGCCTCACACTACAAAGGTCCAGGTTTCCAATTTGGGCTCCGGCCTTCCTGTGTGGAGTTTGCATGTTCTCCTCATGCCTGTGTGGCTTTTCTCCGGGTGCTCTGGTTTCCCCCCACATTCCAAAAACATGCATGGCAGATTAATTGAACACATTATATATGAATGTTTCTTTGTCTCTGTGTGCCCGGCGATTGGCTAGGAACCAGTTCAGGGTGCTACTGTCCAAAGACAGCTGGGATCGGCTCCAGCACCCCTCGTGACCCTCATGAAGTAATTCAGATTGTGCTTGGTTAGAAATGCTCTTTTAAATGACTCCTCACTTGAGTAAATTTCTACCTTATCGTAGTCGTGGAGTGTAATGAGAGTGATTTTGTGTTCCTTATCTGCTCGCGGTGCCAACAATTGTTAATGTTAAGAATTTACAATCGCACAGTCTCTGCAATTACAACCTCACAATCGCCATTTAGGAAGCAACCTGAAGCATGCGCTGTTGCCAGACGCAAATAGAGAAGTGACTTGTAGTGTTGAGTGTTTGTATAACGTGCCTCACAAGTCTATCACCAGAAGGACGACAAAATCAATCTCAACACACTCCACACCATCGCAGAACTACCTGGTCAAGATGATATTGCTGAGCGAAAATTGGGTGTTTGACGATTTAATCGGGAGGTAGGGTGAATGAACACTTAAATATGATCCAATTATTGGTACAACGCTTCAATGGATCTGGGTTTTCAGAAATCCGGGATCCTCTTGCCCACTGGTGTCAAATACAAGGCCTGG
Source organism: Hippocampus mohnikei (assembly GCA_026261675.1). NCBI lineage: Eukaryota > Metazoa > Chordata > Actinopteri > Syngnathiformes > Syngnathidae > Hippocampus > Hippocampus mohnikei. Next base: position 5,523,926 of record JAKGUB010000340.1, read on the forward strand.
GCACCAGATCGGGCCCATCATATCATTTTACGTGGCCCGCGAATGCAAATCTTGAATGTGGACTGAATGTTTCCTTGAAAAATATCAAAATGTGTCTTTCTGACTTTTGAGTCTTTGAGATTGCATTGAGATATTGCAAACATTTTTGGTTCATTGCTTGTATCAGATAATATAAGGTGGTCACAGTCACAGTCACAATTGCCTTGAAGAAGTGTGTATAGGCGGGCTGGAACGGCTGGAGAAAAGTGTCAGGTGTGATGTGCGATAGAAGAGTTTCAGCTAAGATGAAAGGAAAGGGGTATAAAACTGCGGTGAGACCAGATGTTGAGGTTCGCTTTGGGACTGACCAGGTTGGATAGGATCGGGAATGAGTACATCAGAGGGACAACTCATGTTAGAGGTTTTGGAGGGAAAGTCAGAGAGGCCATACTGAGATGGTTTGGACATGTTCAGAGGGGAGAGAGTGAATATATAGGAGAAGGATGCTGAATCTTGAACTGCCAGGCAGGAGGCCGAGAGGAAGACCAAAGAGGAGGTTTATGGATGTAGTGAAAGAGGACATGGTGCCGCTGGTGTGAGAGAAGAGGATGCAGAAAACAGGGTTAGATGGAGGCAACTGATTCGCTGTGGCGACCCCTGAAGGGAAAAGCTGAAAGGAAAAGAAGAAGTCACAATTGCCTTCCAAGCAAAACAATACCTATGATGTGGCCCGTGACAAAAATGATTTGGGCATCCCTGTTCGAGCCAGACCAACGTCAAAATGTTTCGGGGTTTTGTGCCTTTTTTAATTTTGCCCATGCCTCCACAAACCATCATGAATAGTCACGAACATAAAAGTTGGTAACAGACAAACCCAGGTGAAAATTTCAATCGTCCACTGAGCTTGGCCTTGGTGACAGTTACAAAATCCATCCTTGGGCAAATTCTGATTCGCTCGGAAGATCAACATTGTTTGCTAATATGTCAGCAAGGGGTACTTTGCACTGACGTTTTCAAGAAATTTGCATATTATCTCTGATGATTCAGGGAGAGGTGCCTGTGATCATTAAACGACCAGAGTTCCTGACTGATCACACCTTGGAGATGTCAACAGAGCCAACTTTCTGTAACTTTCTGTTCCCGTCGGCCTGACCTCTCTTTTTCTTCTCAATAATCATGATGAATCATTGTCCGCAAGTTGTGCAAATAAGTGCTGAGTTGCCAGCTATTATGACGCATGGACACAGATTATAGTATGCTATTGGACACTTGTCTGCGGTGGTAATTTAGTTAATTCTGAAGATGTTATGAGTCTCACATCATTGCTCAGGCGTTGAGATACTAATTTGCTCAATGTTTCTGTGTTTAGGTGTGTTTCACAGCACCCATGTCTTTGTACCATTCAAAGTGGGGCTTTCAGTTGTTTTGTGAAAATGGCTACATATATCACTTGGCCATCTTCCGATACTCGGTCCCACCTGGCAAAACTGTCAGAGGCATGGCTCGGTGCCTTGGCAACCCGCCGCCATTTCCCTGGCTCAGTCGCCACTTTTGGAAGTGGATGGTACTCAGCCAAGTAGGCCTCCACTGATCATCACGAATGTCCTGTCGAGGGACACCTGGAGGGGCTGGTGCTTGCCTACCTGTTCAGTGGGAACCTGAAGTGCACCTTCAGTGATTTCCCTGATTTCTCAGAGGCACATCACCAATGTACTGCGTTATAAGAGCCAAGTTTTTATTAGAAATAGACTATACCATTTTACATCCATCTATTTTAGGGTTGCGGGTGAGTTGGAGCCAATCCTACGGAAAAGAGGCAAGGTACACCCAAGACTGGTCATTCCCAAGGGAAACCCAAGATTCATCTTTTGTTTAGCCACGACACTGCCAGCATGTTGTGGGTCAGGGCATAAGCTCCAACGGGTTATGGCAGGTAATCGCTGATGCTGTTCCAAAAATTTAGAACACAGTGTCGCGATAGCGGCGTTGAATGAGCCTCTCTTGGGACTCAGAATTGTCTAATAATAACACAAACATGCAGAGCAGGAATACAGCACGTAGGAATTCCATATATTCCATCATTTCCGGGCTTTTGCTCAATGTGCCACCCTCGTCATTTCTGTATTTCTGTTCACTGGTAGCACCGATCGTCACACGCCTCGATGTCTTGACAAAATATAGTAAAAAACCGGCAGACCAAAGGGCTTTTCTTAAGAAGTCTGTGCAGATTTAATATGTTTAAATGTTTTCCAAAACAAATTATTTAAACCAGTAAATACTATTTTAGATTAAAAAACTGAGCATGCCATCTGTCTTACTGTTTAAATTATTCAATATTTCAATAGTCATTCATTAACAAACATAGTGAAGTGAGTCAAGTGCTGATCAAAAGCAATTGGAAGAATTTAGGGACTTTTCTTTTTACTTTTTTGGAAACTCTTAGAACGGTGTTAGTATTCTCTTTTTTTCCTTCATATCAAAAAACTAAACTGCTGTCTTTGCGTCACTGATGATTTAAATTTCTTAGTGAACTGATGTAAATAATTGAATATTTTCAGGCCATGAATTACCAAAACGTATCTTAAAATATGGATGTGTCTGATAGCAGTGCTTTGCAAGTGTGTGCACTTGTGTTTTACTGTCAAAAGAAAGATCCAGACCATGATATGTTTTGATCCAACTTTGTCAGAATAAGAAACCTCAATAAGTCAGACAAATGACTGATCCAACATTCCACTTGTACAAGTAAGTTGTCGTGGGTTTATAATGGTTTCATTTGCAGTTTTGTCGCAAGTGTCACACAAAGTGTCAAGAGAGTATGTGATATGAGTCCCTGGTGGTCAAAGAAGCTTCTCGAAGACCCTGTGTGAGTTCACAAAAAATTATTTCCAGTCAGTCATTGTGGAAACCGACCAGCTCCAAAGAAATGCCATACATTCATTTAGGGAAGTGCAATTATATTTTTGCTAGATTACTAGAATTACAAAAATGTGCCATGTCAGGTTCTGGTCTTTCCATCCATCCCATCCATCGTCCGAATTTTCTACCAGTCATCTGGGGTCAGGTCGCAAAGGCAGCAGCCTCAGCAGGGTAGTCGAGACTTGCCTCTCCCCAGTCTCGTCTTCGAACACTTCCGGAGGGATCCCAAGGCGATCCCAGGCCATCTGGGAGACATACAGTCGTCTCTCTAGCGTGTCCTTCCAGTGGGACATACCCGAACACCTCAACAAGGAGGCATCTAATCAGATTCCCGCGCCTCCTCAGTTGGCTTCTCTCAATTTGGAGGAGCAGCAGCTCGACTCTGACTCCCTCCCGGATGAACAAGCTTCTCACGCTATCTATAAGGGAGAGAGCCTGGGTACCCCGTGGAGCAAAGTCATTTTGGCCACTTGAAGCTGAGATATTGTTCTTTCGGCCTTTACCGACAGCTCACAACCATGGTCCGGTAAATCTTCACCACGCCAGAACGATACAGTTTGTTTATATATATATATATATATATATATATATATATATATATATATATATATATATATATATATATATATATATATATATATATATATATAATCCATATTTCTTTTCTCTCATCGCCATATATAATATTTTTTTGTTGCCTTTTTTATATACTATTTCATTCACACCCTTGCATACACGCAATGGCCTTGACTGGCGTTCAGCAACTTTCCGTGGTGTCATATCATTCTGTGATGCAATTTCAATATTGTATTTCAGCAGCATCCAATCGACCCACTGACTTAATCTTCTTTTTACAGAACCTGGAGTGTGAAAATATTTCTGTGCTGTATTTCAAAGGCAGTTACGGCTCAATCTCCTGGGAGTGTTGTCACGCCGCACATTTACACAGCAGCTGGTGCAGCAAATGTGCTATAATTGCACAGTCTCACATGGTTTTGGGTGTGTTCATAGTATCACACCAAATGTATTCATCAACACTATGTGACAACACCCTCATTTACGTATTGCCATGGAAGCCCACCTAAATGTTGTTTATGCATATTATTTATTATCATGCCTGTCCTCTGCCAACATGTGTATCCCTCTGATAATGTTGACTGGTTTGCGGAAATGATCAGAATGTCATCTCTGCATTCTTAACCATTAATGGGAGGTGTTAGCAGTGCAGCTATGCAGGTGCTATCCTGTTCACAAGAAGGCAGTTGAGACGAGCTGTGAGCCACGCCGCTTACAGATGTGGCACTTCAAGCAAAGCCATCTCATGTGAAGTCGAAAACATTTCAATCGTTATTGAAGATGACAATGAAAGAAACTGTACCTCGACTGAGAAACATCACATGAAAAAGAAAAGTACGTTATTTTAGTTCTATAGACTTTTCACTCATTAATATGCATGGACATTTGTGACGATACATAAACTTGACATAAGTATTGGGTCAGTCCTGCAAAAAAGTGAATTCAGGAGTCACAGTTGGGCCCAAGTACAGGAGGCAGGCTGCCTTGTCAAGAAAAGGTTGTTTGAAGGGGTTACAGTAGGATATATCCCATGATCAACTGCGAGTGGAAGGTTTTAGCAACCAGAGCAACTGAGCCACAAAACGGTCTGATCAGTGGCGGGTCAACGGGCGCAATAAGGCTATGATATAGTCTGTGGACAAAAATCGAATGCATTTTACTTCCAGCCTCCTGCCTGAACCTCCAGCCACCCACCCCTTACCCCAGGTAAATATATCTAGAAAGGCCAATGATCTGGACCAAGTGCAAACAACATGGGGGAAGGTTGTTAAAGGCAAGCGTACTGGTCGACCAAGGAAAACATCAAAGCCTCAAGACAGAAAATACATAGCAAAACAAATGGAAGGACTTTGGAGTCAACGTCTGTGACTCCAGTATATTTGGATTTCTTCTAGCCAGAAAGTTACCATTTGAAATGACTTTAGTTTTGTCATGTTTGTGATCTTTTTTTTTTCAGCAAGATTAATCAAGTCAACAAATATCCTCTGTGACTGGTGATTCCATAACGTCTGACAAGGGCTTGTATTTAAGTAACAAGAAAATCTCTTCAACAAGACAAGCCAATAAGATTATTTAAGCCATGTGGGTGTTATTTTTTTTTTTTTTTAATTCAACCTGTGTTTGGTTGAAGCTAGCTGGTGAGTCAGTGAGATTGATTTTTCTCGCCACCGATCTCCCTGATTCAACATGTTCAATCAGCCGCACAATCATCTGACATGGCCAGATCAGTGCCAACAATGCAGAATAGACTGTGAAGACTGAGGCCACAGCCACACACTAACAAAGCCCAGTCAACCGGGTGGATTAAACCTTGAGCAGAAGTGCACACATGGTGGGTGGCCATCTGTTTCACTTCCTCCAGCTTCACCTGAGGCTTGATGACGTTCTTTTATTTATTTATTTCATTATGTACTTCCAGCATTTTAGTACTTTTCCTATGCATACAACCAGAGTTGGGGAGTAAAGGCGTTACACATTCCGGAATAAAAAGAAAAAGAAAGAAAGGTAACTGTAAAGTTACAGAATGAAATCACATAATCAGTTTACAGGTATTGTTTTGGATTCTTTTACAGGATTCCATTTTGATGCGGGGGTAGAGAGAGTGAGAGACGCCCCAGTTGAGAAATACAGAAACTTGTTGGCCAAACAAAATCTCCCGGAAGAACCGGTAAGTTGATAACTCGTCAAAATATACTCAACAGAGCGCTGTTGGTCGTCTGATCTAAATGAGACAGGTCACTGGCTGGATATTTGATTGTTGGTTTTAGCGTGGTCAATTTCAGACAGGACTTGAAGGGAATGGACGGTGACTGTTTTGGATTGTATTCAATGCGGAATTTATTCATGTTAAATAACATTTACAAAGAAACGTGCCAAAATCATCCGGACTACGTGTTACAATGATGAAGGGCTTCGAGCTTGCAGGCTAGACCTATGACCCCAATTTGTAAATACTTCTCTAATTCCCAGCATGAATCACCCACAACTTAACTACTGTATTTAAATGCCATATTACCAATATCATCCGCCAAATCTTTCACCGGGAAGAAGGAAATTACAAATGTTTTTGTCACGTATCAATCATAGTGTACCCGTGAATTAATGAATTGGAAGGGGATGGGGGGGGTGAGCCTGAAGCAGTGGGGCCTTTTCTACCTTTCATTAGTTATAAAAAAAATACGAGTCATGGGGAAATATTCCTGTGACAGCAGTTGCACATATGATTCATAAATTTAAGGTAATGTAGCCAAAGTTCCTGGATGTGGCCGCAGGAGGAAAATTGATGACCATTTGAAGATACGGATAATACGAATGGTAACAAAAGTGCCCAGAACAACCTCCAAAGGAATTGAAAGTGAACGCTATGGTCAAGTTACATCATTGTCAGATGGCATTATTCGTCATTGTTTGAGCAGCTAGAGTCGACATCATGGAAGAAAGCATTGTCTGATTTTCATTTCGTTTTTATGTATTGTAATAGTTTATTTTTTATTTTAGTGTTACTATTATTATTATTATTATTATTATTGCTATTATTTTCCTTTTCTTAACAATGGGTACTAAATATTTTGTCCGTGTGTATACTTACTAATGTTCTGGATGTATAATGTCAATAACACGCTATAGAGGAAGCCTGGAAATGCAGAGCAAGTCATCAAGGCTGATGCGTGCCGTTGATATACTGTGTATTGTACATTCAAAAGTCTCCTCAAAAGCCAACCTTGACTTTAAAAGCATTATGCACAGTCCTTAAAAATGCAACACACTCCAGTGCTGAAATACCTCTACAGTGGTTACAATTGCCATGGCTTTACTTCATGATTGATACCCAATTTGAAAATAAGGTATACATAACCATCAATCACTGATGAATGCAACCTTGGCAACTCATGCTTATAGACCACATGCAGGATCTCTCTCTGGAGGGGATATTTTACAGGCATAATGAGTTAGAAACATCAGGGTAAACAAATCGACCTATTTTTTTTTCCTTCTTTATTTTGCAGGCAGACCTAATTACAGAGCACGGATAAATGACGATTGGAGAGGATGCAGGCATACAAAGGTAATGCAATGTAATGGGTCATCGGGAGTTAATGCTTTATTATGTGGTATGTTGCGATGGCATGTCGTGTTCTGTGCTGAGTTTGCCTGAGGATGTTTCAGGTCGTTTTAGTTTCAAATCATTTTAGCTTCAATCAGAACATTGGTTTGTAACGCAATGATGGGAAAGAAATCACTCTGCCCTATCGGTGCTGCTACGTCAGCATTAACATGGAAACGACTAATCCACTGATACATCAGCAAGGGACTTTAAGCTCTATACACCAGTCTGTGGACCGGTACAGGGCCTCGCCCATTTGGAACCGGGCTGCACAGAGACAGACCTGCGAGCTGTGAGCAAATTGACTCCATAAAATGTGGCGGAAATGGGACATCTGAGTCCCCCTTCTAACATTGATTTGCAAGTTGATATCAACAGAATCGGCCAATAAGTGAAAGAATACGCAGTAAACATCATCAAATTATCATCATTTTCTCAGTCACATTTGCATGTAGCAATGACGCTAACGCCATTTGTAGGAGTATAACTTAAAAATTAATATGTTGGCATTGAAAGGCATATTTAGTATTCCTGATTGGCCCATTTCTCAATAGTTCATTGTATTATTTATTTTAGTATACATTTTTTTGTACAGTAGAATAACACAGTTTGAAATTTGTTGGAAAAAAAAATCTATGTTAATAAAATGTTTCATTACTCTACAATTATCTTTGTTGTCAATACCAGTACTTTAAAACTGGTCATTTAAAAGCAATGGGAAAAAATGGTTGCCAGTCTGCGAACAGCATGTACTTGTCTCACTGGTCTTTTTTCCCCCCTATATTTTTAAGCGCTTTAAAAAGGACGGGGACGAAGGACGATTATTTTCTGAATAAGGACGGAGGGACGATTACAGAAGTGTGCCCAAGTCGCGGACAGAGGATGGAGGACGGACTGGCAAAATAGGGTAAAGTGCCCATCTCTAGTATGAACACTGCCAAGGTCAAAGAGATAACTTGAGCAGATAATGTTTTTGGATTCTGATAAGTGTTGTGACTGGCCAAGGATGTAGGAAGAAAAGCCGGATGATGCAACAGTGGGATGAGTGTAAAGTTATGCAGATATCACAATTTGGCCAAAAAAATGAAAAGAAAAAAAATTGCTATCTGGCTACAGATATCTAAAATACTCTTTATAAATGACTTGTTTGTTTGTTTATTTATTGAACATAAAACATACAGTAATAATTTGACAGAAAATAAGTCAAGTCAACTGTATTTATAGAGCACTTTCAAACAGCCATCGCCGCATACAAAGTGCTGTACATGGAGCAATTTAACATATACAATAAACAGTAAAACAAATCAGTAATAAAGACGGTAGAAAGCACCAAACAGTAAAACCAAGAACAAATCTAAGTCATGCTGAGTCGAAAGCCAGAGAATACAAGTGAGTTTTGAGGAGGGTTTTGAAGATGGGCAGTGAGGAGGCTTGACGAATGTTCGGTGGGAGGTCATTCCAGAGAGAGGGACCAGCAACAGAAAAGGCTCGATCCCCTCTCAGCCTCAGTTTAGTTCTTGGTACTTCTAATAATGTCTGGTCCGCAGACCTGAGGCGCCGGGCAGGTGCGTAGGGGCGGATGAGCTCAGAGAGGTAAGGTGGCGCGAGATTATTTAGAGAAAATAAGGTAAGTAAAATAGTAAAAAGGAAAGAGAAATCAGTCATCATTCAACACAGTTATTATGTTCAAGGGAGTAGGAAGAAGTAAAGACTTATATGCAGTAAAAAATATATTTTTAGCACATTTGTATGATGGAGAGGAATCATTATTTAACAGAACAGACGACATAAAAAGTGTATTCTGTGAACACTGTTAATTATCCATCCATCCATCCATTTTCCGAACCGCTTGATCCTCACTAGGGTCGCGGGGGGTGCTGGAGCCTATCCCAGCTGTCTTCGGGCAGTAGGCGGGGGACACCCTGAATCGGTTGCCAGCCAATCGCAGGGCCTGTTAATTATCATATAATGATATTTGATGACAGTATTTTGGTTTTCAGCTAGCAAGGTTGAACTCGTGCTAAAATACAACCTACAGTATTAATGCAGCATATCAGACGAAACTGCTATGTCTGCTATGTTTTAACTGACCATTGTTTTGGAGTTTGACACCGTCAGGCTCATTTATAGCGTAGTGGCACTTGTGTTGGTGAAAAACGGTCTAGATTATCTGTAATGTGTACATTCCATTTTGCGTTGATTTGATTTATTGATCAGATGGGGAAAAAAAAAACATTTGAAAGCAACCTAATACCAAGTGTGCCTCAGTCAGGACAGGAAATTTGAATGGGGTTTTATTGCACTGAGAGCATTCTTTATGTACTCTTCAGGTTGTAAGTATGCAGAAGTCAGCATATAATTTCCAAAAAGTGTCATTATCTCATCATCAGTCCTCATCTTCATCACATGCGGCATAACTCAGGGAACCAAATATCATCCAAGATGCAATACACAGCAAAGCAGGATTTTGCAGTAACCGCCGTAACCCTTGAGATTCATCACTTCAGAAAATCCACCTTGTCAGATGAATCTGAGGCGAAGGGGAGAAAAAATCCCTAAACCGAACATTCCCTTCACAGTAATCGTTTCAATCTGTTCTGCCAGAACAGATTGTGGTATTTTGCTTCCCTGTTGGCGGGCCCTTTACTCGTTGTCCTTCCCTGTCACGTGGCATCCCTATTTCCCATTCTTGCAAAATGGCATTTTTCCATTTCATTGTCAGACTGGACGGCATATACCCAATGAGGCCCGTCCACCGGTCACCTCCTATGATCATTCATCTTGGACAAACCATTACACAGCAACCTTGTGGCCACAGATTCACGCTGAACTGTAAAATGGGAGAATAACAGAAAATGTGTGAGTAAAATTGGCCATTGACCATCAAAAAGACTCGAGACCCTCTGCATTTGTGTCAGGCCAAAGAGATAAAAATGAAAAAAAAAAGGCGCGGAACATTAGGTGCTACTTCATATTTTCGATTTACTGGAGATCCCTGGCTCTTTTTAAGGATTTGCAGTCCGTGTTGATTGATAGAGCCCATGTAAGTGGCCTTGGCAATTCCAGAAACAACAGTCAACCTCCTTTGGCAGGAAGAAAGCCCTTAACCACAAGAGCTGAGGCTGAAGGGGAAGGTGGGAGGTGAGCCAGAGGGAAGGCAGCCTGCGGTTGCACATCTTTGGAAGGCTTCATGTGTTGCCGAGACGGCCTCCTTAAGTGACTTCAACTCATCTGAAAGATGCTCATTATGAGCGATAGAAAGACACCCTTTCATAGCAACGTGAACTACAAACCCAGCCCATCTGGAGCGAGAGAGCGAGTGCAAGATGTTGTCAAAATAGGAATGAAAAACTGATTGGGTTTGGAACAACGTCGTACAAGTCATAACATACACCAGCCCTCATCACAATAACAGCAGGATGTTTGGAATTTTAGTGTATCAACAAGGTTTGCCAACATTTGTAAATATTTACTCATAAAGCAAGGGGAAACGCAGGGGCCTCCACAGTTGGTCTCTTTAAACATATTTAAATGGCAGTAACTCAAAGCAGCCTCCATGGCAAATTCCACACCGCATAGAGTATTCATTTTGAAGTCCGTGTTTATACGCCACCATTTATAAGGCCAGTGTCTCCGTGCAGAGAGCGCCCTGCTGGGATCATAAGGACGCGTCCGCCTCCCCAAGATGAAGTCTAATGGAGAAGGAGGAGAATGTGGGCAGAGGACTCAAGACGGCATTATTGAGCATTGTGGAATTCACTTAAAGAAGCCAGACAAATTGACAAATTACTTATTCCTTCCTCCCATCATCACGCTTGTAAAATGCCTTTGCTCTTTCACGATCTCGCTTGAATGTACATACTGCATATGGCCTTTGGAGTGCAAGGTCTGTTCTTGACCATATTGAGCAAATGAGCCAGAGAAAGAATCACTCACGCCTGCCTGTGAAATATGCACAGAAATGGGTCTGTCGCAGTGTGAAAAGATTTGGCCAACCAAGAACTGTTAGACTTAATAGCTTGGACTAGATATTCATTAAAAGGCACTGACATTTCAAGCACACCAGTAAACTACGGTCACCATCAAGCTGCCAAGGCGTAATGCGGAAAAGAAAGGATGTCGCATTGGCCCAATCATATTATAGTCAAAGAACACCAATTTAATCCTCCTTGGAAAGCCGGGAAGCAATATAAAGTTTAATCACTGTAAAAAAGCCTCAAAGTCTTGTATTCAGACACTGTAAACTTGGGTACTCATGCCACTTTCGGGGCCGATTTCCTTTCCTGATCAAAGTCAACGAAGGCCCGATCGTTGAATGTCCATCCATCCATCCATGTTCTGACCCGCTTATCCTCAGACGTGTCGCGGGGAATGCTAGAGCCTATCCCAGCCATCTTCGGGAAGTACACCCTGAACTGGTTGCCAGCCAATCGCAGGGCACACCAAGGCACAATTTAGAGTGTTCCATTAACCTGCAACGCATGTTTTTGGAAGGTGGGAGGAAACTGAAGCACCCGGAGAAAACCCACACAGACACGGGGGGAACATGCACACAGAACGGCCAGAGCCGAAATCGAACCCTGTACCTCTGCAGTGTGAGGCCGACGCGCTGACCAATTGATGCCATAGTTGAACGCGTCTAAGGAATTAGTCCAAAATGTTTTCGGTGGTGTGGAGTGTGTTTAATTTTGTATTTTTATTATTTTTGTCGGTCTGCTCGGGAAAACAATCGGGCCGGCAATCGTAAATGTTACACCTGTTCAAGATACAGTATTTGATCCACACTCGGTTGAGCCGTGCGATGGACTTTGTGATTGTGTGTGAGACATAACAATAACCGATTTGGAAGCAATCTGATGCTTGTGTTGTTGCCCGACACAATACAAGAGCATCTGTTTTTTTGTTCAGTGTTTGTATAACATGTCGCCCAAGTTATTCAGCCAAATAAAAAGGAAAAGAGTTTGGCAACTACAATTTAGCTACCAGATAGGACTTAGATAAAGTTCTTCTGTTTCTTCTTCTACAGCTCTTCTGTCTTCTTTGTATTTTCTGGTATCAATACAATGACAGACATCAGGTGTGGGTAAGAGACTTGCGACTGAGGTATGGTTACTTGTGTGTTGGTCATCTTGAGTATGGCACACATTATACAGTAAGAGCAGCAAGCCATTTGCTGATTGTTTTTTTTTTTTCTTCATCGTGTGGAGTCTCAAAAAATCAGAATGTGTATAACCTGCATAACCGCACGGGGCGATATCTCAAAAGTATGATTGACTTCGATACACTCCGTGTTGATCATGTGTTCCATTTACCATGGAAATAAAGATGTTTTATATTTCGAGCAGTGTGCGGACAACTTTCTGTAGTATGATATAATAGTGGTGATGACGTTAATTGTTTTGGAACATTTCTTTTGTTCATTTACTACCATTGTTGTTAGGGGGATGCTTTAAGTATTCAGTTCGCTGGACGCGGCATTGTTTCAGCGACACCCTGAGAGGTGCTGCGTGCTTGAGAGCTGTGCCAACGTCTGAGAGCAATGCGCCTGTGACTGTGTTCTGGAATACACGTACAGTATGTTTTGTGCAGTGTGTGAATTTTTTTCCAGGAAGACGTGCCACTGCGGCCATCTTTGCTGTGGAGTATGGACCGTTTTCAGGCGGACATTTTTAAGGTTAACCTTTGTGATTTCATATGGGTGGGACATTTTTGAAGGAGAACTGCATTTCTCTGAACAAATTATAGACAAGGAAAATGTTCGTCAGAAGTTGTGTGGGGGAGTTAAACTGGGCTCATGCGAGGATGAGACAAGTCTGTAAATTAAAGTTATGACACTTAACCTCAGTGGTAGACAGACGTTGGGCTGCAGAAAATAAACCTCTTACATTAAACACATCACGTTCACAGCGGTCTACACCCCTGCGTTGCATATTGCTGTCCTGTTGACTCACTTCATCGTTGATTGAGCTTCAAGCTGCTCTTTTGTGCTTCGTGGCTGAGGATCAAAGGGGTTTCTACACCATATTTCCATGGAATCCCAGCACCTCTAAAATTGTAGTAATAATCATCATTATTATTTATTAAATTATGTCCTTTTTAAATGAGTTAGAAAGTGCATAACCATACAGTACTTGGTTGAGAAAAAACATATTTTTACAACAAAAATACAGCACCACCTTTGTCTCAAAAATGGTTTGTTCCATGCCTTATCGACTGGGCACTGACCATGCTATCTGGACAGAGCAATACACTGCCTTCCATTGATGTACCTGGAAAATCATGCAGTAGAGCAGTTTTGCGTCATGTTAGAATGGTAATGCTATTTTTTTCAAACAATCCTTTTCATCAAGCTTTCACATAGTACAGATAGAGGTCACATACTCATGTACAAGCACAGAAAAAGCATTACAGTACAGAAAAGAATGCCCCCCTCCCATCACCTGAGAAGAATAGGAGACACTCGACTAAATAGAGGAACTAAATAAGGGACAAGGAATTAAACATATGTTGGAAATAAAATATGACAGTCAAATGATTATGATATATACATTATGTTGCTTAAAATAATGCAACAAAATTGACCCCACTCATCAAGTAGGCATAGTTTTGAGTCCATTCAAGTGTGTCAGCATTTGATTCCATACAGAGAAGAATATATCCCGAGATCCCCTGGGCGATTATTTGATCTTTTCCAATATGATAAACTGCATTAGGGCACTCACCCACGTAGATGGTTTTGGTGGGCGTTTAGATGTCCAATGGAACAGTATCCTTCTGCGTGCAAGTAATGTCGTAAAGGCAATTATGTTCCTGTGACTTTGACTAAATGTAGGGTAATTCCCATCGGCTACACCAAGTATGGCCATTGCTGAAGTGGGTTGTAAATTGGTGCGCAGTGCCTCATAGACCAGTACGAAGTTAGTGCTGGATACGACCAGAACATGTGAGTCAAATTGGCAGAGCTGGTTTGACACCAATCACAACTTGCATCCATATTTTTTCCAGTCTTGCTTTAGAAAAGTGACTGCGGTCCAAGACCTTAAATTGTAGTGCGCGTATATTTGCACATGAAGCACTCTTGTTCACCATCCGCCGCGCCGTGTTCCATATTTCCTCCAAACTCATTCCTACTTTGTTCTCGCAGCCTGTTTTAATCTTTTGAACAGATACAACTTTGAGTGAGGATATGCAGTCTTTAACTCTTGAAAATAGTGTCTTTGGGTCCAACGTGCCATCCAATTATTTGTCTAATTTATGGAAATAGTGTTTAAGAGTCTCCGGATGTTGGTGAATGAGTGTCGTCCAAAGATAAAACCAGTTTGGTCCACAGAAATCACATTGCGTATTGTATTTTCTAGGCGCAACGCTAGCGGTAGCCAAAATGTTCATATTGCTATTTAAAAGGGATACAGGCTGGTACAAGCCACATTCAGTTTTGATTTTATCTTGCTTTAGCAAAAGAATAATTGCTGTTTCAGTGAGGGTAAGTGGGAGTGACCCTCGAAGAGAGAGTCATGAAACATGTTAAGCAAAACTGCAGATAGTTTTGTTTCAAATTTCTTAAAGAACTCAATTAGGCCAGGTCTTTTGTGACTTTTTAAATGACTTAATTGCCTTGGTGAGTTCGTCCAGTTTCAATGGAAGCTCAGACCCAGCTCTATGCGTCATGCTTATTTTGGGGCCTCGAGCTCATTTACGTGTCGGTTGAGTAGAGGCACCTGTAGGTCAAGACAAACTGTGGCAGGATTTACTTTCTGTACCTGGATTTGACACCACTGTCAAAAGGAGGATTTGCATTCTGGCTGTCGATATTGAAATCCATCCTTCCATCCATTCTCACCACCGCTTATCCTGAACAGGGTTGCAGGAGGGTGCTGGAACCTATCCCAGCTGACTTCGGGCGGAAGGTAGACGACATCCTGAACTGGTCGACAGTCAGTCACAGGGCACAAATAGAGGCAAGCAGCCAGTCACAGCCACATCCACACCGTCTCTGAGTGTGAACCGATCCCACGCTACTCGCTCACAAGACAGGCGAGTCTACCACTAAAATTTCAATACAGCGACTCTGATATTGAAATTATATTGTTGACAAAAATCCATTCATCATTGTTGTTTACAAAGTATAACGTACTTTAAAAGGATCAGTCTTCCCAAACGCAAAAATTCTGTTTTTCACGGATATATTTCTGCATTCATGACTTTACTCAAGAAACGTCCATGAGATTTTCACCTAAAGCCTTCAAGCCTTAGATGTCAACCAGGACATATGTATGGTACAGTATGTCGATCGTGGTTTGCTATCCTGTATGCAGCTCCCCCTTCACAGCAATTGCACGGCGAGTACAGAATGTGGAATTCTGTTGGGTTCATGTCTGACATATTATGATGCACGATCATTCCTGGGCATTTTCTCCACTGATTTAATGTTGTTGGAACAAAGGAAGGGTATTGATTTCATGGTCAATTACTGTCGTAATTATTTTTGGACCATGTTTACAGTATTCATTGTAAATGGATCTTACATTTTATTCTTGGTAAATCATTTGTCTGATGTGTTTCTTATGTCACTATCCTGAGAGTATCAGCTCCAACAATATGTAAACAATGCTTCTAATTTGTAACACCGTTATGTAAGAGTATGAAATGCTGAATTTAGATTATTTCGTCCAAGAAGCTCAAAATCAACAAAAAAGTCATGTGGACGGAATACTTGAAACAAGGAATAAGCTGATGACAGGAGAGGATTACACTTAATTTAGTTTTGATGTTATTATGTGTCATTTCCAAAAGTTCTACTAAAAACGAAGGAAGTACCTGTCTTTACAAGCATCCATCCATTTTCTTTCATGCTTATCCTCACCAAGGTCACGGGTGAGCCGGAATCTATGCTAGCTGGAATCTCTGGACTGGTCGCCAGTCATTCACAGCTCTTTACCAAATATAACTTTCAAACATGAACTATATGAAAACAAAGCTTTGGAATTTATTCCACTTGCTAACTCACCACGAAATATGAAGAGAAATCATGATTTGTCTTTTCTTTTCGTGAGTGGTATATTTTCAAAAAATTAAAAGCTAATCAATATGTGCATATGCATATAGAGTTGTAGCTTAACATTAACATGACAGGACGTCACGAAGTTCGTCATTTTGTTGATTCTTTTCTTGATGCATGTGTTATTTTCCTCTCTTTTGACAACCTTGAGCATTAACTGAAAAGCATGGTGCGACTTACAGATGAAACACTGAATCATTCATAGCTTGTTCTGCTAAGCTACTAAAATGTGTAGCGGGTTCTGCTCAGGTTACACAAAATGCCTTAAATCTATTGAACATACAGTAAATCATAATTGTAGACAAACACAAGGGGATGAAGCCATTTTTAAATGGCATGTTTTAATGTAGATACCCATGTGTATATAATGCCAAAAACATGCCTGACCTAAACTATGAGCCATGACCCAGACCAATTTAGCGAAACAGAGGGTAGACTGCACATGCCGAGTATGTTGTGGGATTTTCATACCAGCGGGGGGAGCTCTTCTATATTTTGTTTTGTTTGTTTTACAGTACTTTGTTTTCCATCCTGATGCAGGCTTGACACTGACTTGGCCTGTTTTTCCTCATTCCTTTCACACTTAAGCCAAACGACAAGCAAAGGGTGACTTCCCTTGCATTCATAACCTCACTGTCACTTTTAGCGTCTTTTTCATTCCTTGCCAAAATACAATACACTCTGCCCTAGGGAGCATTTTAGCAACTTTATCTGACGCTGAGGTGACTATGACAATGATGATATGTGAAATAAGCACATGTTTCTCAGTGAAATGATTAACTCTCACATTTTTTTCAACAGTTTGAGAGACTGGATGTGAGTTGTGGCAGCTCTTGAATGAATTTGCATCCTGTTACCGCTTTGTGGAGAAAGCGACTGAAGAGCCCGAGTGGCTGTGTCAAATTTTGACTACATACAAGGACATTACAATACGGTTGTCATAATTGACTTTACTGTAAAACGTATTGTACATGCTTGTCCTGGCTACTGTGATTTTTTGACCAGGCACCTTGGCAGCACTACACTTATTGCACTTCAGGTTTTGTGGAATGTTACATATTTGGTTTGCAGAGTTTATTCATCCATTAGTTGCTAGTACAAATTTTTAAATGGTATCTTTAGCTTTGGGCGGCATGGTAGTAGACTGCGTAGCACGACTGCTTCACAGTGCGGAAGTCATTGGTTGGAATCCGGCCCCGGCCGTCCTGTGTGGCATTTACATGTTCTTCCCGTGCCTGTGTGGGTTTTCTCTGGATATTCTGATTTCCTCCCGCATTCAAAAATCATCCATGGTGGAACCCTCGAAATTGGCCCTAAGTGTAATTGTGAGGGGAAAGTTTTTTTATTTTATTTTGTTGTTGTTGTTTTTTTAAATATCTGTGTATGCCCTCTGGCAACCAACTCAGGGTGTACCCCACCCGCTGCCGAAGACAGCTAGGATAGGCTCCAGCCTACCTGTGACCCCAGGGAGGATAAGTGGATTAGATAACGGATAGATGGTATCTTCAGCTTAGTTTTGTAACATACACAATTATTTTGACCTTCCTTTATCTTGGATCCGCCAAATACAATCTTACAAAAAAACAAATTGGCCTAAGTAGAACTAATTTAAACAACACTAAAACTAAGGATGAAATAATTATTAAAACGCGTAAACCCGTAATAAAATAAAATAAATCGCATAACTTACTAAGTTTGAGAAAAAAAAGTCAAAACTAGCTTGAACTAAGAGAAAAAATTAACCGTAGAGCTCCTTAATTGAATTCCCCCCAAAAATAATCCTCGCCACATTTTCGTGGTTGCCCGAACAAGCCGCCATGATCCAAACTTTGGTGAAGCTCCACGTCCCGTTTTCCAGTGAGCCAGTGGAGTTCCAGCCCTACTCCTCCTCCTCCTCCACCACCACCTCCTTCTCCTCGCTGCTCGCTCACGTCCCAACCGTGAGCGGCGAGTTGGCTGCGGCCGAGATTTCGCTCTCTCCAGGGTCTCAGTTCACCGTTTACTAGCCCCCTTCTTGTTTTGTGCTCGCGGCCGACACTGGAGTGGAGAGGTCGACGTGTTGGACATCAGTCGCACCGCTCTGCTCTTCTTTGCGCTGCGCCTTCGTAGTCATGGACTGATTAGTGTTTTTTTCTTCCGACCTCAACCTCGATCAAGTTGCAAAAAGAGTGTGCATAACCTGCGACGCTCTCTTTCCCAGCTCCATGTTTTACCCGGACTCTTTTCTAAGTACCTGGCTCCCCGTGCGGTTTCGTGGTTTGCCGCTCTGAACTTTTTTAGATTCTTATTGGCGAATTTTACGGATTTTTTTTTTTCGAAAAGGATTTCGTTCAAAAGCCGGGATTCCTGAAAGCCTGCCAACATTTATTCCTGAAAAGTGATGGCCGAGCGGGGAGCTCTGTTGCTCCTCTCTCTCCTCTCCTGTCTCACCTTTCTGTGCACGGGGAGCACGGCGGCCAAGCATGTCGACAAAGGTACACATCTCGCTCGTTTTTCTTTCTCGAAATGTCGCTGCGTTTGACCATACCGAAATGTGGAAACTTTAATCGCAACACCCCGCGGAGAGAACGCACAACGCTTAATATTGTCTGAGTAAAGCTGGTGTATGGCCGCCGGTTGTGTTGCGTTTAGGTCACGGAGCCTTTCATCATATAGGCAAGTTTAAAAGTAGACTTGTTTGACCCGTCACCATTCTACATTTGGATACGATGTCTTCCAAATCCTCCACTTAATGTTTTATTATTTTGCATGTGGGATGCGAGCCAAACACGTGTTTTGTGTTCGTCAACGTGTTGCCCTCAATGGAAATGGTCACTTCCAAGAGAGGAAAGCGGAACCATCAGTCCAGTAGACATCTCATTACCTGGGTGTCAATACACGTTTAGCTGATGGATAAACACATTCGCAATTCATTAGCTTTTCACAATCAGTCCAACTGGTGGTGTTCTGTTGTGGGAAATGTCACTTAACAACTCCCCCACCCCCATTGTCAGACATCAGAGCGCTATTGATTGCAGCCGGAGCTCAAGTCACATTTGGCAATCGGTTGCCATTTGGGGAATAATGACAGAAAATGCCTGTTTGGAGTCTATCGCATACTGTACTCATCTTGACTGTGTTGTTGCAGCCGTTTGATCATGTGTTTGGAAAAAGTCTACAGGGCTTAGCCAAGGTTGTGTGTGAGAAAAGGCTGTTCATGTCTAAGGAATGGCTTGGTTTTGCTTCCGAAAGAAGAAATACCTGGGATTGACGGGTCTCTGCTTGCATATGGAGCCTGATGAAAGACCCTCTCCTCCATGTGGACCTCTGCAGTGGTGGAAAGGGAGATAGAGTGAGAGAGGAAAAAGGCCCCTCCTTGGTTCAGTAGGAGACCCATACAAAAGAGGGAGATGGGGGTAGGGTGAAACAGGCTGACTGTCTGGAAAGTAATAAAACCAGGAGATTAGGGGGACCAGGGAGTTCCTTTGGGAGGTTTGATTGATTCCAGAGAATTGGACTGGGACCCACACGCAGTGAAGGAATCTCACATTACTAATTATGGGGTAATTATCCCCACCTCCCCCCCAAAATCAGTTTATTCACAACACGTTCACTTGAAATTCTTACTTAGTCACCAGATAATATCTTAAAGTTGGCAGAGCTGTAGTCAAATTTGTCCCCTTGGGTCAGGTACAGATTCAACAGATTGCCTCACTTTTAATGAATGTTCACTTTTAATGAATGTTCTGCTTAATTTGTTGAAATGTGGCTGCTATTCTTCCGACTCTTCCCTTTTCAATTCCCTTCAAATTGTAGTAACATTCCCCCTCAAAAGTTTGGCTTTTGTAAACAAGTTGCTGCTGGCAGTGTAAAATCCATTTAGGCCATATCTTATCTCTGTAATCCTGCTGGGACTGACTTGTGTGCTGATCGTCTCCCAGCGGACAATGCAAATAACTTGCTGAAATGCGTAAACATTTGGCCACCCTCTTTGCTTTTACACAGCACTATGCAAAAGCACAAGGTCTTATTAACCCATAACACTTTAGATGTAACGTGGCCCGCAGCCTTTTTAAACAACTGTTGTTTTCAGTGGCACACTGATGGTCTTCTCCAGCCTTTCCACAACTTCTTTTCCAGTTTCCTGTTTTGGTTTTCAAAGTGAAGTGCTTTTAGATATTGTAGTGATTTTTTGTTTGTTTGTGAATTCCTGTGTATAGATTGTAAAGGAACTTAAATATTTATGAATTCATGTCTCTTGTGTTCTTTAACCTTATGTAGCTGTGCTAAGGCAATAAGTGATTTATTTTAGTCCGCCCGCGTCTTCTTTCTGAACTCTACTGATGAGAAGGCAGAATGGAAAATTCAGGTGCGTCAAAGTATAACTTTGGGGTGTGCTGTATATATGATATATTTAACATAAGGTATGAATTTGCCCAAAGGTAGGGGTTTGGACCCTTTCGGCCAATCACTGTAATGCATGTTCATTTTGTCTTTGTATGTCTCTTCGTGCTCAGTGAGAGAAAAAGTGACCAACATTTATGGCCAATTCAAAGAGAAAGTAGAAAAAGACCTCCGTGAAATAAAATGTGTTTGCCATATCCAATTTATTTTTGCAGCGCTGCTAAATGTTAAGGATCATCCATGTAAAGGAAATCACTGAAAGTGAAGTTATGCCCACATCCCTTCTTGTTTTATTTTATTTATTTATTTTTTGCTGTTCGAATGGTTGTTGCACACTATTCTGCGGAACCTCTGCTACCGTAACGTGGCAAACCATGATGTGGAGCTCCGGAGGTTAAAATTCTCTTTGCATCCGTGTCAACAGATCACACGCCGCTGATCGCCGCCTCTGTGGCAGGGAAAAAGCAACATTTCTGGAATAGCGATATCACAAAGGAAGGACAAGTAGGAGCCATGCTAAGTGCAAAGCTAAACATTCAGGCGTGAAACAGAAATAATTGCTTGGGTGATTTGGTACACTTGTCACTTGCGTTACAGCAGAGAGTTAGAACATGCAACTTCGAACAACAAAATAGCGTGCAGGTTTATAAGTGACTTGAGGAGAAAATAAAACATTAAGATGAAAAAAAAAAGTAAAATATTGTTCGTGCAGAAACGTCCATCCATTTTCAAAAACGCTTTTCCTAAACAGGGTTGTGGGAGGGCACTGGAGCCTCTCCCAGCTCACTTTGGGCAAAAAGCAGACTACATGCTGAACTGGTCGCCAGTCAATCGCAGGGCACATAATGAGACAAACAACCATTCACACCCACATTCACACGTCACTGATCTCGCTGCCCGGACACAAGTCAGGCAAGTGTACGACTACACCATCAGCGACACCGCACATAAACAATCCAATCCGTTTTATCAGCAGTTATTTGTTATTTGACTGCCAGTGCTAAGTGTTCACCTTGACGTTTGAGGTATGATTAAGCTGACTGACTGAATGCCCTTGCTTTCTTTACTATGGTTAAAAACAGATTTGGCAGAGGCTAATTAATCCACAGAGACAGATTTTTAATAAATTGTGGACAACTAAACTGAAAGATATGGAAGAGGATTAGGGCCACTGAAGAAAAAAAAACAAGGTTGGCAAGATTCTCACTTTTATCTCAGAATTCGGATTTAAAAGTCAGAATTATCCTCAGAATAAAGTCAGAATTCTGACTTTAAAATCAGAATTCTGAGAACAAAGTCAGAATTCTGAGATTAAAGTGAGAATTCTCACTTTGAAGTCAAAATTCTGAGAATAAAGTCAGATAAAAGTGAGAATCTTGCAACCTAGTTTTTTTTTCTTCATTGGCCCTAATCCTCTTCCAGTGTTTTTATTTACATTATCAGCAGTATTGTTTTGGTTTGCCCTATTTTGCACCAGGGAGTGCTGAATTGTGGCTTGAGCTTTGCATCATAAATGTTATCCTAATATTTGTTTCATCATTATTTATTTGACCAATTTCCCGTCTGTAATGGGACTGTTGCATCCTTTCAGAAACAAATAATGTATTAAGTTATTATGAATTAAAAAATATGTTTACAGTTAATTTTGTTTCACGATATATATCGTTACCGTGAAGGGTTGCAATTGATACCATGTTGTGCCTTTTGGGACATCTGGCTCGGCCCAATGGTAACTTAATTTTTGCACTGATTGATTGATTGTATTTCTATTTATTTCAATGGGAAACAGTTGGTTTGCGGGCGTTTCAGGTTATAAAAGGGCTCATAGAACCAATTAAATTGGTAATCTGTCACATTATACACAGTGAAAACCCCCAAATTGTTTTATGTTGCGCCAGCCTGTGCTTGGATCGGTGATTGGCAATCTTTTATTATTATTTTTATTTTTATTAGTAGTAGTAGTAATAGTATTGTATTTTTTAAAAATTGTGATTGGCCACAAAAATCCTGATTGTGTCAAGTTTGGGGGATAAAGTTTTGATCTCACATCAGACTGTACTTTGCTTGCATCGTTCTCCAATGTGAGACCAACTCCTCTGAGAAATGGGACACTCCTTTGTTGTTGTGAATGCACACAACCGATGGCGCCTGAAAAATACAGTCAGCATGAATCTGGTTAGACAATAAAAATTAATAAATTAGGGTCACTTTATACTTCATGAAGTGGTTTCTTTCTTTGTTTGTTTTTTGTTTTTCCTCTGAAAGCTCACATGATACGGCATGGTGACTACTGATCAAAAGTATGACAGTTCATTAGGTTACAGCCACATGGCTCGCTCTGCAGCAGACCCAAGTATCACTCTTATTATTTTGCAGCTATGACAGTGACTAGCATGGCCATATTTTAATCAACCTGGTTTTAAATACGGTTTTGTTTTGTGGATTTTAAGAGAAGATTTGACAAATATGGTTTGAGAGTGTCGTAAGATTGAGTCCATTGGGTAAAATGGCGATAACATGTCCAAGCAAAGCATCATGCTGTGGAACTTGCTGTCTACCATATTGAATACTGTATACACTACTGTACAGTGATTTGTTTATGAGCTTCGAGTATGCATAAAGTCCTAATGATGTCTATCAAGAGATTTGGATAACTGTGTACTTTGCCAAGTGTTTTTCATCCATCGTCTCCACTAATGAATCCCCCTCCTCCACTGGACATTTTTTGGGCCGTCATAGTAGAGAGCGAACACTCTGCGCTGTGCTGCTCAGTGCTTTTGATGTAAGAGGTGGAGTAATGATGTCCCCACTGTCGCAATGAAAACTAGATTGTACTGCCACGTTTGGAGCTACAAAGTCTGTGCTTAGAGGGCTTTGGTGGGGCGGTCAAAATGACATCAATTATTGAAATCATTTGCGCAAACTGTCACCGTTTAGAGCGGGTAATTGTTAAGGGACGACTGATCAATATCTGCTGAGTAGACTGCGTCACATCTGCTGGCGCGTCTGTTGGGGGTTAGATGGGGTTGTGTGGTATGATCCAAATTAAACTTTCAGTTGCCTATTGTGGCACAGTAAAAAGACCATCGGCTTTTAGTTCATCCAACAATGCGCTTCTGTTGACTAATTTGCTCGTAATTCAATCTGGTTAAAAACGTTGCGTTGTAGGGTTTGCACATATTGTTGTTCAGCTTCAGCCAAGGCCTCAATTATTTGCACAGTGGAAATAATGGACCTTTCAAGATTTCCCATGCTCCCATTTTTCTGC
Organism: Hippocampus mohnikei; assembly: GCA_026261675.1. Taxonomy (NCBI): domain Eukaryota; kingdom Metazoa; phylum Chordata; class Actinopteri; order Syngnathiformes; family Syngnathidae; genus Hippocampus; species Hippocampus mohnikei. Next base: position 5,547,713 of record JAKGUB010000340.1, read on the forward strand.
AAAGCAGAATTAGTGTGCATCAGCCGTTTGTTTTTGAATAATTGAGCACACATTTGACATACAAACCCGATTCCAATGGAGTCGGAATGTTGTGTTAGTATAAAAATGTTCAACCTATATTTAATTGAATACCAAAAAGAGAACATATTTAATGTTGAAACTGATAAACTTGTTTTTTTAATGAAATCATTATTAATTGGTGAGAAAGTTGAGGAATCCTCATCAAACACCTGTTTGCCACAATCGACAGGTGAGCGGGCTAATTGGAAACAGGTGCGTGCCATGATTGCATATAAAAGGAGCTTCCCTGAATTGCTCAGTCATTCACAAGCAAAGATGAGGCGAGGCACACCTCTTTGTGAACAACTGCAAGAGAAAAATAGAACACTTTAAGGACAATGATCCTCATCATACACTTGCATAGTAGTTTCGGGATTTCATCATCAACAGTCCATAATATCAAAGTTTCAGAGAATCTCGAGAAATCACTGCATGTAAGCATCAAGGCTGACGACCAACATCGAATATCTGTGACACTCCATCCCTCAGGCGGCACTGGATCAAAGTGCGACATCAACGTATAAAGGATGTCACCACATGTGCTCAGGAACACTTCAGAAAAGCAATGGCAGTAAATGCAGTTTGGTGCTAGAGCAGTAAGTACAACTTAAAGTTCTATGACGCAAAGCAAAAGCCAGCGTCCGTGATGGCATGGGGCTGTGTTAGTCTGACGCCAATGGCATGGGTAACTCGCGCATATGTGAAGGCACATACTGGTTTTGGAGAAACATATGCTGCCATCCAAGCAACGTTTTTTTCATGAACCTACAAAGTATTGTATACAGTGATACTCCTGTACGACAAAATCATGTTTGCAGCAAGACATCTTTCACAACAGGGGACTTTTCACTATAGCAAATTTATCTCAGATGTAAACACACACACACAAACGTATGTGTACTCTTTATTTTTATTCCAATAGTGCATAAGTATGAGCATACACTTATTTGACACTTCATACAGCCAGCGTATGCAACATTTACTTTCACTTAAATCAATCTTTTGCATGTCTTTTACTTTGCTTCCTCCATCTTTCGTTTTTATTACTTTTATCCTGTCTTCAAGCGTTAAAGCTTTTCTTTTCCTCACTCCTTGGTCTGCAAAGGTCCGTTTTTGTAGCCAATTTAGCAATGCAATGTTCGTTCTGCGTCTGAAACCAACAATAACTAATACGTGTTGCACTACTGCGCATGTGGTGTTTGCCGTTGCCATTTCCGAGCTAAGCAGTTGGAGTCGCTGTTGGCTGAGGTTGGATTAGACTTTTGCGGAAGGCTTGTTTTCGTTGTAGTGGATCTCGTTGCGAGGCAAGGGCAGAGAAAAAGATTTTGTATTGCACAACAGGAGGATTTTTCATTGTAGGGGGAGCAGAGAAGTGGGAATGGTTTTAAATGCATGAAGATTTGTTCACACTATGGGGTATTTCTCACCCATGTAGGTTTCATTCTAGAGGAGTTTCACTGTATGCGGTGCTTTTCTTTATTTTTTTACTCGCTCTCTCAAATGGCCATTGGTCCGCTGAGCTGTAGTTGGCGACCACTGCTCCACTCAAGCATTGTTTTAAATATGAATTGTCCAAACATGAAATCAGAGAGGATAAAAGAGAAATGTGTGCTGCCCTTCACGGCAACATTTTGCGGGGAAAAAAAAAACCCTTCTATAAAATCATTTTTGTATTTTAAACAAACCTATGGATCTCAACAGCTGTTAGAATCAATTTTAAATAGCTGAACCGATTTAAGAATTGTTTATTTTTATATATATAACCATTATATCCTCCATTGCCTAATACTATATTAGCCTGTGACCATTTCAGGGTGTAGCCCACCTCCTGTCTCTGTTTGCTCTTTCAAGATAACAAGGAGGTGAGCGAGGAGCTTGCAAAAAGCTGAACTGTTGGAAGTTTCAAAGTTTCAGACTTTTTCCAGACTTCATTGGAACCCGAGGAGTGCTACATGTTTCACGTTCTTGTAATATGTCTACTTGGAGACCTCAGTCTTTCGTTCACCTGTTTCTCAAATGCATTACTTTTTAATTGTCTTTGTGTGCTGTGCTGTGCTACGCTGCTGTTGTGCTTACCAAGCTTTCTTGTTTTGCTGTGATTGAGTAATGGCGAGGCTTAATGACTTCTGGGAGAGAGGAGCCTTCCTTGGAGCTGACACGTGTCAGCAGAACAAACAAAACACACTTAAAGAGGAGTTTGAAATCAGGAGTTTGAACGGATGGAACCAGTTTTATTTTGACATTCTTAAGTGTTTGTTGATATTTGTTTCCTTACCGAGTAGGAATAGGTAATTGTAGCTGATTGCACGAGGTTAACTAATTTTGTCTTGAAGAAAATTAGGCAAAATAGCACAACTTGCTTCCAATGAGCAGTGATGCCAGCAGTTCTTCTCAAATAGATCACATCCATATCACGAGCATTTATGTCTCAGTAGGTTGGCAGCACTTGCCCAGATCATCATTTCATTGTGAGCTAAAACTGCAAATAAGGTACGGTAATTTATAGTTAATGTAATAGTGAGCAGAGTCTCCATCCTGGCAGCCGGGGAAGGTCACAAATTATGGCAGTTTAACTGATTAATAACCTTTATTTGATTGCACCTCACCTGGAGTGCCAGCATCCTGCAGCTCTCAGGCATTAATTTATTCTCTGCTGTCTTTTTGGAGGACGTCCAGGTTGTGATGAATTCACCTGAAAATCTTCTCAAGGCGCAATTTTGTGATTATAGTGCAGCTGTTAACTAGCTTGCGCTTCCAAGAGCAATGCAAGAATGAAACAGCATTCCCGATGGAGTGATTTAGAGAACTAATGGATGCCGTACCCATCAAAAGAGCAACATAGATTTCAAATGTTCAGTCATTTGTCAGCTCATCTGCAATTTGGTGGAGTGTGTTTATATGGCAGACTGCATTCGCGTTCATTCAGTCCAGTTATCAACTATGTTACACAAAGAACTTTTCAGGCTTCAGTCGGTCAAAGCAGCTCTTCATGTGATGGAAGGGTGTGGAGGCTCTCAGTCACAGAGAGTCGATTGTGGGTGCCGCTTAATCTAGCTGGCTGCCATCGTCTTGTGCCCGGCCTGTGGCTCTTGGCAACTTGAGACATGGATGGCTTTTTATACAAACCAGTGTTCCACATCTGGGCTAGAACAGATGTGTGTGTGTATATATGCTCGCATTTGTATTTTCAGACGTAGTTCCTGTTACATATGCAAAGGATCTTGTGCTGATTTTATATGAAAAAAAATTAGGGTTGAACCATAAATGTTGTTGAATTTGATTGTAAACGTCTGTAAAGATTGAAACCAAAAGACAGCTTAGGACATGAGAGGAATTTGTCGGGCATGCAGTTTGGGGTTGGTTTGTTCAGAATTTTGATTTCTAGAATTGAGTATAGCATTTAGATTGTTTTTTTTTCCCTTTTCCTCCAATCATTGGCATTCCAGATAGATCTGTCTTAGCTATGAACTTCAACAGTCTGTATTGTTGCTATTAGACAAATAGCAGTTTTTAAATTATGATGTATACATCAACTTTTCCCGCGACCCTAGTGAGGATCAAGCGGTTCGGAAGATGAATGAATGAATACATCAACTTTTCTAAATTTTCCAGATATTGTTTATGCTCCACCTGCTTTTATAGTACAGTCCTACCTCGGTTTTCGACCATAATCCGTTCCAGAAGGCTGTTCGAAAACCGAAACCACACTCTTTTTCAAAATAAAATCTTTATTGAACATGTCTGCTCACAATGGAACGCTACACGAGGAAGCGTCACTTCCTCGTGTAAGGAAGGTGAGAGGAGTCAAGTGGCGCATTCAAGTGCGCTCAGTTTGGTCGAGAACCGATTTTCGGTCGTAATTCGAGGCATAAAAAAAACTCAAAATTTTGGGTCAAAAATCGATTTGGTCGAGAACAGAGACGTTCGAAAACCGAGGTTTGACTGTAGTATTAACTCTTGTTTCTGGAGCTAGATTGGAGCTGAAACCACTCTTTGAGCAGTACAGCATTATATAGAGGCTTCTTTGTGCTTGTTGGGAGCCTTTTGGCTCTAGCTCCACTGACTATCCTGAGAAAGTCTCATCTCAACTCTGAGCTCTTCTAAAGCTGACAGAGGTCGAGAGCCAGCTCAAAATGTGAAATTAGCGCTCCACGTCGTTTTCTTATACTGCCACATTGTCATGAAATTGGTCCTCTCTTTTGAGTCTGCTTTTGTGGCTTTCTTTCCAATTGAGCAAACGAGTCACCCAGCAGCACCGTGAAACACGATGGCATTTTTTTTTGTGCTCAAATGTTAATGTGAGGTGAAACTTGGACAGGCCACAGAATTATAATTGCCCTTTGAAATCTGAAATCATTACAACCTTTATGAGTGCTTTTTACTTGTAAGGAAAATATCAGGCCTTAAGGGACATATTTGGGCTTTTATAAGGATTATAGAATTACAAAACAGTAGCTTGTTGATTTGTCATTTTATTTGTGCTTAACATATAGTCATGCGTTACTGAACTGGCGTTAGTGATTTCAAAGGTGTTTTTGTTGTTGTTGTTGTTTTGTTTTTCTTTCCCAATGCTGGTAATGGCCATATAAGATTACACTTCCTTTCCTCACTCAAAAGGGCTCCTTTCCTAAGGCGTAGAAAAAAAAAGTAGTGTGTTTCCGGTAACCCGACCGACCGATAATTTCTACCTCGAACAAAAACTTTCCGGTCGGCATTTTTTCCGAACCTTCTACATTTTTGTGTAATAATAATAATAATAGTACATTTCATTTATACGCGCCTTTCAAAACACTCAAGGACGCTTTACAATCAAAACAAGAACAATAAAACCACAGACAAAATTATAAATAATAAAAGGAAAGATGTTTACATCGGTGCAAACTCTTGCGATATTCACGTTGAGCATGCGCGTCATTTGCCGTCGTGTGTCAACAACATTGAATCATGGCGGCGGCCGCGATCTCCGAAAATAGTTTAGACCGCGTTTTGTGTGTTGCAGTCTAGCATTACTACACCTTGTGACGAATATTTTATTCATAAAGTTACCACGCTACAACCAGTAAATTATAGAATAACCAATACTTTTTCATAATATTTTCACAGCGATTAGCCTACAAATCTAATGACCAATTTGCCATGTAATCGTGCCTCGCGTCGTCCGTCACTCGCTCTCGTGTTTTGTGCATACGTCACAGGTGAGTTTAGTGATACGCCGGACGATTCATACGAAAAATCAGACTGGCATTGCCATTTCTTAAATGACGTAATTAGTAGTCCTTTGTGAGTTTTTTTCACGCCATCTCAAACTTTCATCCGCGATTCCTCAATTTGTGGACTAAAATAGCAACCCGCATACGCACCTATCTGTTGCGTCTCCCCCAACACTCAAAACGAAAGTAAATTCGAACAAACTCACCCACACACCACAAACACACAGAGGCACAGTGAAATCGCGTTGATCACACAGTCAAGTCGTGTGCGGTGACTTTAATGGTTAAACTATGTTTCGGTACCGTAAAATGACGCCACGGAAACGACACGCTACCGGTAACTATTGTTACGTGAAATCCTCAGGCTTGCCGTAGTTTTTTGTTTGTTTGTTTGTTTTCCTTCGGCGGCGAGCGGGGGTTTCAATGTCTCCTTGTTTTATGTTTTATGGTTATTTTGTTTACATTTATGATGGGGCGTGGCAAAATATTAAAAAAATAAAAACATTTGTCCGACCTACCGACCCTATGCCGAAATTTCATGTTACCGGAAACACACTACTATTTTTTCTACGCCTAATGTGGGTTAGAAACCTTGACCGTTGGAAAATCATCTGTGTGACAGTTGTTTTAATAGTTTGAAACTGAGTAGAGTTTTTACATTTCTAGGAGAAATGTAAGCTCAGAAACAAATGTGACTTGTGGAGGAAACTTGCCCTCATGACACATACCTAATATTGGTACTGGCCGTTTTTTTTTTTTTTCTTCTTCTGGAAATATTCTTAAAGTTCAATCGTATTGGCCGATACGGGGTGAAAAAAAATCAAGTCATCTATCCATTTAGGCCATTTTGTATCACAATGACATATAGTATGATGATATATTTTCAGTTATTTAAAAAAATGCATATATACAATACTCTAAGCGAAGGGAAAATGATGCTGAAAATTTGCTTCATGAACTAGCTATTGTATTTCTTGACTCCTCTAGATTGCACTGTTTGTTTGTATAAAGGGGTTCAAGACCATGGCAAGTCAGTGTACTTTCAGCCCAATGTTGAACAGAGAGGGCCATCTTGAGGAGTCCAAAAATACACCTGGTTCCTGAAGCAAATTTGAAGCTTCATTTTTCCATCACTGCAACACACTGACTGCTTTCTTTTTGTCACTTTATTTTGAAGTGATATTCAACAGACCTGTATCAAAGGAAGAATACATTCAGTAGTGCTGCTAGATAAAATCAGCAAATGTAAAGAGAAGCAAAGTAGCCCACATAATTTGGCACAAATATAGATATAAATCTGAATAAGAGGCTAAAAAAAGAATGTCTCTGACATAATTTGATTAAAAAATGAAATAAAAAGATCCACTGTAGTTTACGTTATAATTTTCCAAACATTTGTTGTGCAGATTTAAAAAAAATCACATTTGTACATTCAATAAACTATTTGCATCATTTTTTTCAATGGATTATCCTCAATATTAATATGCTTTAAATCTTGGTCACACCTCCCAGCTGACGTCCGGGATGCCGGACCATTTCCTGTTGGGTAACTGTGTGTCTAGCATTATTTTATACACTAAAATACCTACTATTTTGCTGTTCAGGGTTGGATACGCTCCGTTTTAACGAGGTTCCAGCAATACCTCTGTGAAGTGTATTCTACACCCAAGCACCTAATTCGGTCTTTCACGATCAGTACGCTAGTTTAGGAAGCAGTATGCCTTCTTCATCCTACCCTCTGATAATTGCTCCTCATAATCTTTTGGGAGGATGATACTTGGAAGAACATTTGTTTCTTCACCCCCATTGGGACGAGTTGATTCCTGACTTCGGAACGAACCCGCAACGTGTTTAGCAGGCAGTAGTGAAAGCTTGTTGCTAAACTTGCGACTGCTAGCTCGCTGTTCCGACGTCTGGCCTTGACCTGCCAACTTTGCCGCTGAAGGTGCCATAAGCATCCCAACGAACCTTTTTGGGACGGTCACCACTGTAAAATTAAAGGAAAAACTTGAAAATCATTGATTCTGAGTTTTGTAATTCTTCTTGGATGATGAGGTCAAAATGCAAACTGCTTTGTTTGGATAGTTTGAGGGCATACCCAGTTTGCCCTGAGGTACTTAAAAAATAAATGATTGATTATGGGTTTGTTGTTAGTGTATTCTTTCCCAAAGCAGTAGTATTTATTTATTTTCATTGACTCCTGTATTTGATTGTGCAGCGTGTATCTTTAAAGTCAAATGATGACTTTATGTTGTATATGATTCACTTCCTGATAATGTTGTTTCATATTCCCCCTGGTGGGAGCTGTGTGGCATAAAATTGCTCAGTGAAAGCATTTGTCCGTAAAATCACAGTTTTCTGACAATCGTATAATGTGCAGCTTGCTGCAGATGAGAGTAATAAAAATGGCAATACAGGAGATATGACGACAATACTCATTATTCTATCTCTAGACTTCAAGTGGATCGGTATTGGCATACACTTTTCGTTGGTCCAGTACCGGTATCACCCCAAACAGTCATACTATACAACTGGGCTTCAGGGTTGTTTTAGACAGGAATTTTGAGAAGCAACCTCGCTTGGGGTGTCTAAATGCAGATATGACCTTTCTGTGACTGATATGGAGGAGGAAGAGCAGGACGAGCTTGGTGAAATGGATAAGGAGGTGGGGACAGAGCTATGGTTGCTGGAGGTGAAGATTTTCACCTGGCTTGATGTGTGTATGATAGGCAGTGATGGAAAGCAACTGCACCGGTTGTCTCTGATTCCTGTTCAACTGGCACTCAAGTCTTGATTATGCGTGCCTTTGTTGCCTCTGCTCGCTCCCAGCCCGTGATAGGTCACTCATGAACAGCACCAGCATGGCTGCAAAATGGATGGCTGCCAGCAGGGAGCACCTGCGGAGGAATAGCAGGCGAGCAGCATTCCATCACAGGACCTTGAGACACAGATGTCATATGATACTCTGGGAGGTGTTTAGAGTGGGGGATGGGGCAAAGGCGGCAATGGCAGAGGTTTTGGCGTGGTGGGCCAGTAATGGAGTGCGATCGAGCCACCTGCTACCAAGTGATATTTAATGAAGTGCCCCATCAAGAACACAGGGAGATGAACACTGATGAACAGTTTAACTTGTCTCTTCATTTACCTTCTCCTATTTAGTCAAAGGACTGTTGGCTCCCTTGTCACTGGAGATAACTGGAACTACCTCTTTATTTTGCTCCCACCATGACTGACATTGATTCATGTCAGATATTTTATTTCCCAGAGATGAACTGGGGACCTTCAATATATGTACATATATACAGGTGTGTGTGTGTGTGTGTGTGTGTATATATATATATATATATATATATATATATATATATATATATATATATATATATATATATATACACACCGTAATTTCCGCACTATAGAGCGCACCTGATTATAAGCGCACCCACTACATTTTTAGAGGAAAACCAATTTTGTACATACACAAGCCGTACCTGTATATAAGCCGCATGTGCCCACATTAAAACATGTAAACGTATTTACAAAGAAAGACGGTACACAGGGAGAGTTTTCAAAGTTTTAATAATATAACTAAACAATAGTAATTATATAACTTTCTTCCCAAACGTTGCCTGTGACGCGCAGTCTTAATCTTACCTTTTCTACTCGGCGCTGGCGCCATTAGAAAAATTACACAAATTGGCCGCATCACTGTATAAGCGCAGGGTTGAAAGTTTTGGAAAAAAATAGCGGCTTATAGTCCGGAATTTACGGTATATATACGTTGTTTTTTTCCCCCCCTGGAATTCAAGGATTATTGCCCAGTAAAGGAGATAAGACATACTTGCACTCACTGTTGATTTGGACCATATGTTGCAGTGCAGAATTCATTATACAGTATATGAATAGTTGTCATAATCAGATGCTGATTTGTTGAGTCACTGATTTCTTTGAATACATATTTCAATTGAGTCGATAGAGATCAAATTTGATTTAAGTGAAAGCACATAACTGGAATCCTATATAAACCACAAAAGTAACTTGGAACTGGGTTGGAGGTCAACCGTTTAAAAAAAAAGTAGAAAAATATTGTTCATTTTTGCTCAAACTGATTCTATCACAATCATATGTTCTATGCGGCCTCACGCGCCTAAATACAGTATTCCCATTAATATTGTGCTTGCATCCAGACATTTTTATCCATCTCAGTGGGCATCCATTTTGCCACTTGCTGTGGACTGAAAATGACATCACGGTTACTCAGAGCTCAGGTAGTGAGCTCTGAGTAACCGACATTCACGGCTGAGCCTCTGAATGTCACATGACCAAGCTCAGAAAACAGGCCCGTGTTCCCAAGGTCGACAATGTGGCTTCATGGCCCGACCAGGTTGAGCTCGCATGGCGGAGTCGACGCAATTCAGAAATCCAGATCCCACACATGCCTGCCTCAGATTGTGAACATGGATCTTTGACAAATATATGAATTTTATTGTTAATTAGAAACGAGATCAGAGAGGTATAAGGTGCAAAATGGCCTAAATCTCACAGATTGAACTGTTAAGGGTGGAGCTTATAGACACAGCAGTTTTTTCACAATTCACCCCGGGGCCAGTTTAGCTGCAGGGTTCAGTGCCCATCCCTTATGTTATTTTATTCATCATGATGTATTTTTTTCAGTAGTGCGACTTGTACTCCGGAGCGACTTATAGTCCCAAAAATACGGTACTTGGAGTTTGGCAATGACCATGATGTATAACATTGTGAAGGAATGTGAAGATTCCTCTTTTCATGTTTACACCTTAATTATCCATAGTACGGTACTCTAAAATGAGCACCTGCATTTTATATGCATGTCATGTCAGAAGACCTGCTGAATAACAAACACCCATACACATGCATGTAGACTTATTCAAAACAGTGTGGCTCCTGAAATACAGTATGGACTACATTCTGTTTATACCATATGCTGCGCAATACTGCATCTAAATAAAAACAAGCTTTACATAATCAAATTAAGCAGGTGTGACAGCAGCATCGTTGTGGTTGGTTTTGACCCTGCTGTTAATTCCTGGACAGCAGTTAATTCATCTGACAAGTAAATACTTTCCTCTGCCTTCAAAAGAAGATGTCGGGAGTGGTTGGGAGATATAAAGGGTGCAGTTTTTATTAGCCATTGTTGGCCTGTGGGGTGCTTTTTCTTGCAGACTGACAAGGGACTCAATAATGAAGCTCTAATCCAATCATGTCTGAATCAGTGGCACCACTCTTTCCCCTTCCCTGTCCCTTACCCACCCACCCCCGCCAGTGCCACTGCATTCCTAGCCTGGTGAGGCAGTGTTTCTGGGCCAGTGCAATGTCACGGACACGTCCGTCTTGGCCCCAAGCTACCACGGTGGTGGTGGGGTCAGAGGTTCAAGTATTGTGTATGGGGAACTATAGGGGATGCAAGAAATCTCAGATCTTGACCGCAGCACTGATTATGTTGAAAGGACCCCCCCCCCCACACCGCCTCCAGCTCCTAGGTTTTACCACACTTTTTTTTTTGTCCCCCAGAGTCACCAGCCTCTTGGCTCCAAATTCAGCCCTCCATCTCCATCCGGTGACCATTTTTTTCCCTCATGAACATCAAAGCAAAGGTGATGATTGACCCCTCTTGGCTCCAAACAAAGAGTGGCATACACAGTAAACAAGACTTGTGTTCAAAACGGCACTTTGTTGTGAATTTGGGGAATTTTCTGCACTGTGTTCCTACCAGTCTCATACATAGATGCGTTGCAATGTACGCTAGAGAAGCTTAGCTGTATTAAATATTTCTCATAAGTAACTCCAGAGTTGTACGAGGAGGTTTTGACGGTTTTGAATATACTGTGTTTCCGATAGCTCTAAGAATCCATTCAAATCCTCTTTAATGAATATTTTTGGGAGGATGGCATTTAAGAGTTGGATGAGATTATCAGTTTGTTTTCATAGGATCAATTGATGAGATTGTTTCATCCAGGGCTTAGCGGGAGGCTTAAATCAAGACATTACTTGTTTTAAGTTGTAAGCGCACCTAAAGTTGCAGTGAATGTTTGGGAATAAATTGTCCTTATGAATGAGGTCAAATGAATCATCCACGTGATGAACCAACCACACTTTACTCTTTTGTAAGCCAAAATGTGAAAACAATCATTCATAGAAATTCATGCCATAGAATTAAGCAATAAACACAGTTTATCCATTCACGCTTAATAAAATAAAGACAGTATGTTGTTTTTTGTTGTTGTTTTTTTTTTTTTTTAAATCAACCCAGTGTCAGTCTCTAACAACAATATGATTTCCTGAGGGGAAGTAATTGAGTGAAATGCGGGAAACCATTAGGAAGCCTGGGACTCATGTCTCTTCCTGCTCAGTAAATAGTACGTGGGCCTCCCTTCATTTCTTCCACTTCTGAATGAGCCTTGCACTTGTTCCATTCCAATAACGTCAGGATATGAACTGTATTTGCACAGGAGCATCCGAAATCTTCATTCTTTTCCTAATTGACTGAACTGTCTTCGGGCTGTTAAAGCAAACAGTTTTTTTGGTTTAAAGTATTTCAGAGGTAGCCCCAAATAGGTTTGATTGAGAAATGAAGAACTGCCTAAGTAAAGCACACAATTCACAATTGAAGTGCGTCAGGTTTGATAAGTTGGCTTTTGATTAAAATAGTCAAGTCAGCAATGGAGAGCATACTACAGAGTGCATTGTACGTCTTGTTTTCTTCTAGCTAACCCCGCTTGGCAGCGACATCCTCATTTTTCTGTGTGGAATGCATGCGTGACTCGCAGCCAGACGGTGTTACTTAAGTTGTCATCCGAGAAGCCCGCCGGGGGAAAGTTGTTTTGTCCTTGAGAACAGACCATAAGCGTATTTGAGCCGCTCAGCATTCTGTGATGATTGGTTATGTAGTTGAGATTGAGGTTTTGTCTACCACCAATCCCGCTCTTTGCAAAGACAATTCAATTAGCATTTTACAGCAACGTTTAAATTCAGATCTCACTTCTTTATATTATTTTCTCAAGACATAAACTTCGCTTGAACCACTTTCAGAATAGCTGCATTTCATTATTGGGTCAGATGTTGTTGTGGCCAAATTTGGTGCTTATTATTGCAAGTGATCTTTGGTTAGCTCCTAGATTAAGGCAGAACTAATCAGGTTAGCGCTGCAGATTTTCTCAGATTAATTCCAGGAGCCCAATCTGACTGGTCTGGCCTTCTTCCCAATATCAACCAGACTGTCTGCCTTACCTGGGATTTAACAGCATATGAAAATGAAATGAGATCAGACGTGGTGATAAATCCTGATGGAAACAATCCGTTCGACACAATAAAATGCACACACAGCATCCTCTCCTTCGTCAAAGCCTCACACCCTCGTTTCAGATAAATTGATTTCAGTCGTTCCACTGGGCGGGCAGGGGGAGCACGACGGAATTGTGCTTTGTGCTGTCACTTGGGCAATAAATTTTCCATATTAGCATTCTTGCATCTATTGGTGTCTGATGTGTCCTTGTCGTTACTTATTTGCATTGTTGTGTGTGGAAACAATTATAGCCAATATTGGATGTCTTCCCTTTTGTTGCACTCCATTTAGCCTCTTGTGATATATTTATGGTCACAACCAACAAGGCAGCAAAGATTCACGCTGTGTACACAGACTGTGATCTTTCCTAGCCGGTGTCCCAGCAGATTCACAGACAACTAATTTAGTGGTTGTTAAGTGATTTAGCGTCTGTTTTTTATAGGGCCCTAGCGAACCACAGCAGACACCCCCATCATTGCCCCGCTTGCCCGTTGCCTTCCTTCCCTGTGGCATTGGTGCTGGCTTTTGAATTTCAATCAGCCCCGGACGCATTGTTGCGTTTATAGGAGGGATGGGAGAGAGTGGATCTTGGTTGTAGGAGCGACTTGTGGGTGTCAATCAAAAATACAGCGTGACCAATGGCTAGCTCATTGGAGGCTAGTTGGCATTTTCTCAAGGGGCACGAGACTTAAAGCTACCACCCGCGGGTCGAACTCTGCTCGGCTATCCCTCCTTCCAATGGGGACATTGGCCAAGCAATCAATAACACCCTCCCTCTCCTCGCTGCGACTCCTCTGGTCAGCTGCTCCCTGCTTTCCATTTATCAACACGGTGTTTGATGTTGGCCTCATCATTCTTTGTCAACCCCGCCAACACCTCCGTACGTAATTGTATTAGATTTGTCATGGTGGCATGGTTATCTGGAGCACCTTCGCGACTATTGGCCCAGAGGTTTTCTCTTATTAGATCTACTTCCCCAGGTATTCTTTTCAAGTATGTAATGTGTCCCGCCCTCTGTCCCATACCTTTCAGTGGGCCTTTTGTGAATGGTATTGTTTCCCTTAGTTCCAATGGGACATATCACATCATTTATTTTGAAAAGCCAACCCCATAGAAGCCATGTTTTAGTGGAATAAGATTAGAGGAAAGTAATCTTACACATGCACAGGGAGTGCGGCTCTGAAGTCACACTTGGAGATGGAAACTATAAAAAGATTTCGGCACTCTTAGCTTCTCATCGCAATGGCCTAAAAAGTGTTTTAACAACAGTGATTATTGGCTCATTTTTAGCAAATGTGTATATTGTGGACACTTATAAATATTAATCTTTAGAATGAGGAAAAGAAGCAGAGCCCATTTCCTTGCTGGAATTATCAACAATAGACTGTGTTTTTAACTGCAAAACACCAGTAAGAATCTAATGCCATTTAGTAATCCTCATTTTACAATCACTTCATCAACACACGGGCACTCCTTTGTTGTTTACATTCAACTTCTGTAAGACCTGTTGTGCATGTCTGGCCAATGTATCGTCTTGTTGAGACACAGTCGTAGTCTGTTTCTGTGAAAATATCAGACCAGGAATGGGGGAGACTTAAGAGGCGCAGCCAGAGGATCTGTCTTTGTCGATTACACACGCACTACAACCTTGACGGCCACATTAGATCTCTTTCTCCGCACACCAAACTCCCATTAATAATGTATACAGCGCTCGAGCTATTTTGCTCCCTATTTTCCCCTCCCCCTAGCATTACCCCCTAGGTGTCCTATACAACCATGTACCTTCACCCTGTTGTGCCATACCCCGTTTCCCCCTCCCCCCCGACGCACACACACTTGAAGCTGCGAGACTGCTCGCCGGGAGCCATGGCAGGTGTGCATATATCACGATGGTGTTGTCCACTCCCTCCCAAATAGTCATCATCAAACAGGCGGCTGCACCTGCCGGCAAAAGAGGCGGTGCTGAATAGTTTAACGTGTCGGTGTCAATGCTTTGTTGCCGTTATCTGTGTTTGGATGAGGACTTAAGCTTGTTTTGCCTCCCCTGACACAAACCTGCGAACGGTGACGAAAGAATGACAAGTTCAGAGGAGATTGTGAGACTAAAAAGATGTCTTCGAGCTATTGTTGATTGCCTTCTGCGTACAAAGTGGGAAAAGCAGTGTTTTATTCATAACATTCTCCGTTTGATTGTCACTTTTACTTTGCATCCCTCATTTGATCAGAGAAAATGTTAAGACAATGTGTACACTTGATATACGGATCTGTCCTTTATACTTTAAGTGCACAATCCTTAAATGCGCAACATCAGTCACTTTTATGGAGTGTAGCATTATTTGCTTGCTGTCCATTTATGATAATCTTTTGTCATTCATAAGGACACCGCCAACAGATACGGCTAGGTTCTGGCCTCACTCCAGTGAGACGTATACCAGAAATAAGTTCGAGCTGACACATTTATTCATCAATTCATGATTTGCAGCTACGTAATGTGACGAGAAACTCTCCATGTGACATTTGTGAACACGTGTATGGGTTGGTTCCGGATAATGTCATAAACCTGTACATTTTGCGTTTGAAATGCACTAATGCCATACTAATCCTTCCATCATACGTGAAACATATGAAAAAAAAAAAAACTAATGGATGAGCAAAATGGATGAACAGCCTGTGAGGAGACTTAAGCCTTATTTCTACCAGGCAGTTTGAATCACTTCAGTGCGTCATGATTTGACTTGGAAGTCAAAATTTGCGTTTTTCCACCACACAGTGTGGAATTGGGATGGTGATAGGAGTGTCAGCTGTGTTAATAGTGTGATATAATTGTAAGGTGGGTCAGTGTAACCAATTTATGAACACGTCATTCAAGATAAAAGAATGTGGCACAGCAAACAGTGGACAGCAGTTGAAGACTGAAGTCAGTATGGCATTTTCTCAGCTTTACAAGTTTACACAATCAGAATTTTGGGATCATAATAAAAATAAGAGGTGCACATAATTTCATATGTTGATATAAATCGGAAATCTATGCAATGCATCAGCACTATGAACACTCCTCCGGATGCAGCCGATTTATACGTCACGGTATGATAAACAATTACTTCCCGACCATGTTTGCTTGTTATGTTGTGAAAGTCATGATTTTGATTGATGGTGACTGTAAGAATCGAATGCACTTTACTTAAACCAGATCATTGTCGAGATTGCATTCGCTTACATTGTACATTTACTCTTTTAATACGCATGTAATGTAAATTTAAAATAAAAGCTTGTGGCGAGTATCAAAGGGTCTCAGAGTACTGCTTACATGTGAAAATGGCAGAAAGATGACAGATATCAAAAATTTCCCCTCGACTGAAAAAAAGTTTTGTTGAATTTACTCAATTTTATTTAATCAAGTGGTTGCGCAAAATAAACTCATCTAGATCCAAATACATTTTTCTAAGCAGACTCAACATCTAAAAATGTATGCGTATCCACATGATTTAATTTTGTCCAATCACGTGACAAAATAAAATTGAGTATATCTAACGTCATTTTTTTTTCAGGGGTGGCTGTGGAGTAGCCATATTTCAACACCAAATAGCATATCACATGTATCAATATCGTGCAGCCGTAATATCATGGCTGTAGTTCTTCCTCAAAGCATCATGAATAAAACACAAGCAGAGAAATCATATTTTGCTCTCCTCTCCTGTAGGATTATGTTTATCTACACTTAAACTGTCGATTTCCATCGCTGTGTCTGTGAGCTCATTAAGTACAGTAGTTTAAAGCTGTTGCTAAGTGTGACAGCATATTAACTGAAGTGATGGCAGGCCTGGCGCAAGGGATGAGACTTCATGTTCACCTCGAACTGATGTCATTGAACCGGAGCACATCTTTATGGAGAAAAGGCAAATATCTAACTGATTAATAATGGAGAACCCTTTTCAACAGGGATAAGATAAGATAAGATAAGAAAACCTTTATTTGTCCCACACTGGGGAAATTTGCAATCTACAGCAGCAGAATTGAAGGGGGTAGGGGGTTTAAAAAAGAAAAACAAAGTATTGCATGCACAAAATACCGTATTTTCATGACCATTCGGCGCACCGTGTTGTAGGGCGCAGTCTCAGTAACGGGTGCTATTTCTGTATTTTACACATACACAAAACGCACTGTATTATTGGGCACAGCCAGGCATGGTAAAACATACGCCAGCTTAAACATACGGCATGCATGCACGCACGCTAAAAACACGTTTTTAAAAAGGCAACGGAAGCAAAACTGAGTTCGGTTGTACTTTATTTAGCCATTTTAGAATGTACTCACATTTTTCTCTTCACCTCTTACACGCTCACCGACTGGTACCTGCAAGGGGCGTGCCTTTAGGGTCCTCTTACACGCCCACCCTTCACTCATTGGCGGACTTCCGCATGCCTGTCGTCACTCACGCCCGCCTTTTCTCTATATAAACAGCGTGTCGGCCAGAAGCGGCGCTCAGTCAGGATTTGGAACTCGGCTCATACACTAGACGCTCCGCATTAGAAGGCGTCCTGTCCATTTTGGAGAAAATTTAAGACTTTTAATGGCGCCTTATGGTCGTGAAAATACGGTAAATGTTTCAGAAAAAAAAGAACAGTACAGAATGCAATATAAAATATAGATATAAGATTCACGGTAATGCAGAGGGAACAACACCAGTCTGCTCAATTTTGTTAACTTCAGACAAAAGATGACATTATAAGAGGACACGGAAATAGAAGGTCTCAGCTTGTAGAAGTTAGGAAAAGCCTCCGATGGAATTTGTTTGCTATTCTTCATGGAAATGTCCTACCACCCGACCAGAGGCTATCTGTCTTTCTGTCATCCTATTGATCGAACCAATGCTAATTCATATGGAGAAAAGGGCACTGGGATAAAGAAGGGAAGGGACCGGCAACCATTGAGGTGGTGTGTAAATGGAAAAAGGGGGAAGATTCATGAAACCCTGAGGTACCGTGTAGTCTTACCTTACTGTACCTCTCAAAAATACAGAACGGAAAAGTAATAGGGCTTTTCCTGAAAGGGTGCCATCTGATATTTATATCTGCCGTGTCATATACCTGTATTCAGGAGGTGAGTTGGAGATGTTTGACCTTGCACACAAAACCCCTCTCAAGATAGAAATGAGATATGTACATCTCCTCGCATCATCCCGCCTTGCTGGGGAAATGTTAGCTTGCTATCATGTTACCGAGGCTCACCCTGCATTTCACTTGAAAAGTGGTCGTGGGGAATTTTGTGATGATAAATTGGCTTCAAGTAAGCCTCTCCAAAATATACTCAGGAGGATTGTGCCTTTCCTTTGTTTCTCTTCCATTGCACGCATTGCCTTTTGAGCTTAATTTACATTCATATTGAATTTGTTAGATGTCATATGCCCTCAGATGTTGTCAGGGGATACAGGCAAGACTTATTGTTTTCTTTTTGGAGGCAGCTGAGCCCGTTCAACTGTATTTGTTCCAAGTGATGAGATAAGGATAAGCTCCTCCTCTGCGTAAATGTTTGATTACACTGATATGTTTACATTGTCCTTTGTTCTTTTTGATAATGCATGCAACGCAACTGTGCGTTGACACCATGTCGGCATATTTATTCACTGCCATTATTTAAAGTGAGAATCTGAAGCTACCGCGTCTTTTTTTTAATAGTTCCTTTCCAGTCAGTCTCTTTGTATTAGGGGTCTGTGGGATGGCCCCCATCCAATTGCAGTTTTTCTACAAGAAATATGTCCATAAAAGAATTGTACTACAAATTGAGTTAAGCTGTTGGGGAGATGAGTGTTGGATAGTTTCGTGCTACGATTGCACACACTGTGACCCTGCACACATGCACCGTAAATGTGTCGCTCCTTATACAGTTGAAAGACTTTTGTGCAATAATTTACGGCATGTCTACACAACACGCCCCACCACTCTCAGGCTTTCTTTCATTATACAGTAGTCTGGCAGCGTACGGCCATTCACCCCTTGCTGAAATTGTCAGTAATGTCAGAAATATTGTCGATTAATCAGCACAGCGCCTTGTCAAGTGATGCAGGAAGCGCAAGGGTCAGACCCGCCTTCCAATTACCATACGTCATCCTGGTAAAAAGCCCCTCGACACTCAGCTACAGGTCGCCATGGAGACCCAGGACAGGGAGTGTGCGGCGGGGGGTTAGAGGTTGGAAAGCGGTACAGGGAACCATTAGCAGCCCATTCCATTGTAATTAATGGTGGTCCTATTGGCTGGAAATCAGAGCCCTGAAATAGACAGACACGTTCTCCGAGAGCAGGTGTCCCTGGGGCAAGATATACGTTCGCTTTGCTGCAAGGCGGAGCATAGGTGGGGTTTTCGTTGGGTTGGAAAATGGTTGTAATTCTATGCCAGAGCACTGGTGAGAATGGTGTATGGTGCAAAAGGCAGAGATGGCCAAATGGTTTTCATTTAGAAGAGCACAATGTCCACGGCATAATCTGACTTTGACAGATTGTATGGATTTGCAAAGGTACTCAGGTAGCTTCTTTTTAACGTCTTTCACTCATGCAATACCTCTGATTGGTGTCTTTTTGGCCATAGTAAAATAATCACTTGTCTAATCAAGTTTTAAACGCCGTTCACGTCGCAAAAATGCAGCTCACTTTATTGGCTTTGTAATCAAATCTGAGGTCTGCTCAGCCATTGGGGATTTTCAGTCTGCCAAACATTCACGCAGCCACAGCCGCTTTGAAGTGCCGGCAGACCCCCTCCCTCCCCCCATACCCTCCCCCCCCCGTCTCAAGCCGATCGCTCTTCTCCATCTTGCATGCCTAAATGTGCACACACACTCAGACATAAAAAGCAATTCTGTGGGCAAATAAAAAATGCAAACGCATGGCACACAGATGCCCGTGTTTGAGCGCACACAGTGGCCTACACAATAGCATGACACATGTCCCCAATGAACACACAAAACAGTTGATGGTTAAGAGTGAGCGAACTAGTGCTGCACTTCCTGCAGTGGGTTTCAGTATGTTCAGGGACACAGCAGTTTCGTTGTAGTGACTTGTAGGAACGGAACACTGGCGTATTCCGACGATGCTGTAATTGCCCAACCCCTCACAAGTATCTTTATGTAATCTCTGTCACACCCACTTAAAGCATGATGTGGCTAACAAACTAAAACATACATGCAATATAGGCACACGCAGGAAGCAGCCTCATCGGAGCTTGCCGACGCCATAGCATCAATTAATTTTGTCATGAACCAAATCCCATTACCCCCACAGCTGTTGCATTGCCATCGTCTCACGCTCAGACCCACCGCACACAGGTGCAGTCTCTGCCCACTGACTTCCATCTAATGATGGAGACAAATCTCCTTTCACCATTCCTTGTACTTCACTCTCTGGGGTTGAGTGTGTGTAGTCCTGTGCTGACTGATCTGCTGCTGGAAAGAGCAGAGGAGGTGATGAATCGAGAGGTTGCCCAGTGGGCAAGCCAAGGAAGCTTTATTCATATAACGGATTTCATTCATAAGGTAGCTGGGTGTTCTTTACATGGTTAAAAGTAGATTAAAAGATAGTTTAAAAGCAAAGTACAGAAATAAAATAAAGCTTCCTAAAATTGCTAAAACAACATACATTACAAGACAAACAACAATAACGGGTCAAGCTTAATAAGCATGAAAAAAATGTGTACTTTTTCACCTGGATTTAAAAACATTCACACTTGGAGTTGACTTCAATTGTCTTTGCAGCGTCTTCCATTTTTGTGCGGCATGATCGCTAATTGTGACTTCACCTTGTTTCTTTGGGCCTGCACTTATTGACTTGAGTCTACAGAACCTCACAACCTCACTGGGTTTATCTTCCATTCGCAATTTGTGAATGTTTTCAGGAACTAAATCATTTCCGATTTATAGACCAGTTAAGAGAACTTTAAATTTTGTTCTATAGCTGACTGTGACTCAGTGTATGTAGACTTTAGAATTGGAGTATTACACTCTCATCTGTTTGTTCTGGTCAGAACCTGAACTGCAACATTGCAAATGCGCTGCTGCTGTTTGATGCTCTGTTGAGGGAGTCCCGTTGGAAGACCCTTGCGATTGTTATATCTGCTACAGATAAAAGCATTAATTAGCTTCTCATGGTCTGCTTATAGCATGTGGCCCTTTGCTCTGGAAATAATGTATTTTTTTCCGCTGGCGAAAGGCTCTTTTAGGGATTGATTTGATATGACTGCAGCATCTCAGGCTGGGCGGTATGACTGAAAAATATATCACGATGTAAGTGTCGATATAAAGTGTATTACATTTCTTTTTTTCTATGAAAAGAGAAAAAATGTTGAATTTAGATACTTTTATTTTAACACATAATACAAAGCCTTTAACAAGGTCTATTCAATGATCAAAAAGTTTAATAAACAGGCCAATATAAAGATTAAATAAGTGCCTTTTTAAACAGAATGTGCTGAGTTAGGATGGACGATATGGCTGAAAAATATTTCTCAATGTATTTCATATCGGTCAATATTAATAATTATAGCTTTGTTTTACCTATTAAAAAAAAAAATTGGGGGCGTACATTGTAATGTGCAAAGCTGCTCCTCTAGCAGTGCACTGTAAATACGTAGATTGCGGAAGGTGCTGCCACAAAGCGCTATCGATAGTTGCATTAACCTTCATTCAATGTTCATACAATGTCAGTGTAGTGAACGAATACTTTCTTGCAATGCAGACATTACTGTTGACAAACCACCTTTTGGACTACTTAATTTTTTTAATGGGCTCATTCTTGCCATATTCCATTCATTTTTTCGCCTGATTGTGATGAGGCCCACTTTCGGAAATTCACTCTGAGTCTGAGTGGTTGTGTTTGGAGAGGTGCAGTGCACTCTGCTCCCCATTAAAGATGATGTATTGCCAGAGTAAGGGGTTGGGGGAATATGTATTTCCTGGAAAATAAATAAAATTTGCCCTAAATAGTAAATGGAGAAGACTTACATCCCAGTTTATGTACACCATGTGGTGCCCAAAACATTTTACAAAGCCCGACATTGAATATTTGAAAAACTTGTTCTAACTACGGAATAGTTGTTTTTAGTCTCAGATGGCTTGCAATTTCATTTTGCATTGTACCCTATGGTAGAATCTGGATAGGTTATTGCACACTTTAGTGTTGTCGAATTGTGGTGAATAGTCCTTATGGCAAACATCCTGAATGCTGAATGGGTGAGTGCTTCTTCTTTTGGTACTAGCAACGGAGACCATAGATATTGACTAGAGCAATCCTTGACTGGTTGATGACGCTCATATAGTCGATCGACATCTTACATGCAGCTATGATCCAAGCCAAATGTGGCTTTAACATAGAGACCATCGTGGGACTGAAGGCTATATGTGTAGATGTCAATGCCAACGGCCGCCTGTCTGTTTTGCTTCCTTTTTCGAAACGATCGCCAACCCTCGTAGCGTTTTAAAATACTTTGCGTAGCTTGGCAATTTGTTGCGCTGTTGGCGATGGAACTAACAACTATAAAGCCTATAAACTAATATAAAGCACCCATACCACATGGGTTATGTCTGTAACTGTGATAGAAAGTGGACTCGCGCTATCAGTTACCATCTGAATAAAATACCCGTTCCGGTGACGTCACACCCTCTGATCCGAATCTGCAAATTTTGCTACTTTGATTTTTCATTTGCCACGCCCGCCCGTATGAATGGCCGAATGATCGTCCATTCGTGCACAGCAATTCTAGACTATGTTCACATCTCAACTCTTTTGGTATATTAAATTGCTTATAATTCTCAACATGAATAAGTACGCTGCATTTAATTGAATTTGTTACAGTTGGTATTAGTACATGCAGTTGTGCATTTTAATGTTTAGATCTAAGCCTCAGGCTTTGCTGCCTTTCCAGGAGAGGCTTTTGTGCCTCTTAATGTTCCGTTTTAGAATTAGGGCTGCAACTAATGATCATTTTATTAATCTGTTGATTATTGATTTTAATTCTTTGATTAATCGTATTTAAAAAAATCCAGCCCCTAATTAAAAACACAAATGGACATTTCATTTTGGCAGTGCAGAAAAGTACACTAAGGTTGCTGCATGAACATAGTAGAGCTGAATTTTGATCAGGCCAGGCATTACAAAACCGGCCCTCTTGGATGAAGAATGCTCCCCGGATGAAATTCAAAAGTGAACAAAATTAGGCATGTCAAAGTGAAAGTGTTAACTTTGCAGATAAAATTATTCAAAATGTAAGCCCCCCAAGAACTCAGTTTATTACTTTTGTTGACTTAATTGAGTAGGTATATGTGCATGCAGTCAATATTCAGGTTAAGGTTAAAATTCCAATTTCTGAAGCATTTGGAATAACCACTTAACCAGTTTACAAAGTACATAAATGAGCGTTCAGAGTTAGTCCCACATTAGAATAACCCTATTTAAAGATCTAATGTATTGTATTGTAAAACAGCAACTGACAGACATTGTGATGCAAATACGTCATTTCCGCCTCTTAGTTTCTTCCGGCAAAAAAAAAAAAAACATGCATTCATGTCACTCCGCACAGGTATAAATAAAGCAGCCGTTTTCCTCCATGCTCCAAAAGTGTGCTGCTGTGCTATGTCTGAGTTTTGCCATGATTGTTTTCTTCTGTTTGTGTGTTTCTGTCGAGTTGCGCCCCAGACGTATGGCCTTATATAAACGCACAGTATTTGTGTGTCTGTATAGACACTGTGTACATGTTCGGAAAGAGCAAGAGCATGCTCAAACACAAACCAATGCCTCGTTAGAAGGAGGTAACCTGATACCATTTACACGACACAATATTTGGATTAGAAAAGGCCAGCAGTCTTACGAGTATTGTCCAGGTTTTGCGGATGTATACATGGCCTTTAAAAACCAGAATACTGCAAATATGCGGGTGGTTAGAGAGAGAGAGGGAGAGGGGCAGAGAGACTGACTTTCTCAATGTGTTGCTGAGCTGAACCTGATGACAACACGCAAGTTGTCGCATCTGGCGTCCAATGTGGAGCTCAGCAATAAAACTCAGAACGGAGCATTTTAACAGCAGTTTATTCACAGTTCAGAAGCTTCACTACAAAAGAGTTTGGTTGAGAATTACATTTTATAAAACTGAGTGAATATAATTCATAGATCGTGAACAAATCACTTTTTAAAATGCCTGTACCTACCTGAGAATTAGTTTTATGCCTCTATTAAAAAAAACATTGATCAGTTATAAGCTCACACACGCATTTATTTATAAGCACTTTCACAACAGTTGCGGATGTAACAAGAACAGTTATAAATAAAATACATAAAATCACAAATTACGGTAGTTTAACAAAACACAACATTAGACATTGGCAGTCATGCAATCATAACCATATACAGTACCAGCATACGCCTTGTTGTTTGAAGCAGTTGTCGATGAAATAAGAGAGAATCAAAATGTCCTTTCACCAGTCGATCAGAGACGTCATGTCCGCTGCAAGCTAGGTTTGAAAGTAAACAAGGACTGTAGTGTCAGTGACGAAAAAAAGAGATCGGTTCACTTCTCCTGTCCCGTGTAAATCCGCTTCAATTCCAAGCGCCGACTCTCACTTCCAAATACGCATCCACGGTGTACGCCAAAGCTCCTCTGTCCCCATCCTGGGCTCCACCAGCCATCCATCCAGCCGCATTAACACAGACTGTCCAACAGCGCCGTCATCTCCACTGAACAAAACGGGGCTGTGAAAAATGCTGCCCAGTACAGGCGTAAAAAACACAAGCTCCCTGGGCTGTCCAGCAGCGACAGTCAAATAGCACTGGCATTCCTTCCCAACAGGGAAAACACTTCTGATTATTAAAAACAATTCTGCTATGATTTCACCGACACGGCCCACTTGACAGCCCAAATGTAAGTCTGTGGCCCTTAACTGCAATGAATTTGACAGCCCTTGGTTGGAGAGCGATTATTTCCAATAAATAATTGTAATAATGTTAGTGATTCCGTTTTTTTCCTTCTTTTTTGGGGTACCGCAAGGATCCCGCTACTGCGATAGGCTCGTATTTTAGTTTCTTTGTTGGCCTGAGAAACATTTATTTGCATGCTGTTGTCATTCATAAAATGTAGTGAAATTGACTGATCTGTAATTTGTTTATGTGGATCATTTTACTGCTTTAACAGATGCAGGTAGTCACGCGGTAAGAAAAATATGTCGAAAAAAATGTATAGATTTGAAATGCATCTACTTGTTGAATTGGAGGCTGTAGATTCCCACGCCACCACATTGTCCTTTGGCGGGAAAGGCATAGATAGGAAGGGTTGGTTGATGCAGATTTCTTGTTTTAATTTTTCCTTTTTTTCCTTTTTTTATGTTTGTTTGTATTTTAATAAATTCTATTCTTGCTGATAGCACAAACACAATTCTGTTGCTAAGACAACACAACACTCCCTTGGGTTTGGTCTGCACTCCATCCCTCTTTTTTGCTCTTGTCCAAAAATGCAAACAAACTCACACTGAAATTAGAATAAAAATGCCACTCGTTAAAACACCATTAAATCTTTTTTCATTGTGGTGCGTGATCTAGTGAACCCATTTTGAATTTGCTGGTGAACAATCATACATGTACACGGTGCCTGAACAATGTCGGTGTCTCGAAAATGGTTGGATGGGGTTAAATGTCCACCTGGCGCTGAAGAAAAAGGTTGGATAGTGGCATTAGCAGCACAACAGCCTGTGCAAACCCCAGCTAAGGTGCTCGCGCTTCTGTATCCCATCCCATCACCCTTTTAACCTCCTGTGGCACACATGTCCCATGTTCTGTGCTGGGTAATAACTTCCTTGCGGGCACTTTTCTCAAGCTATGCTTTGTTTTCACTTCTCACTTCGTCTTGGTCATTCCCCTTCACAATAAGACGCAATTGATGCGGTACATAAACATACATGTGGGTTTTTATGGCTTTCACCCCTCCTTTGTCAGTTTTTACCCCTAATTCTCTCGCTTCTTCTGTCTTACCCATCTTTGCCCATGGGGCTCCATAAATATCATTTCATCCTGCGGAGCCGCTGACACGCTGCAAAGGGTCTACGATAAATAATTCACTCCCTTGGTGCAGGGCAGACAGACTCCCCTGCTTAGGAATTCAACGCGTGTGTGTGTGTGTGTGTGTGTGTGTGTGTGTGTGTGTGCGTGTGCGTGTGTACGTAATGGTGGAGGGGCTTGTTGGTGAGATTTTGGTGGTGGTAATAAATACGCACATATATATGTGGGTCAACAACACATACTGCATACGATGGGACAGGTAATTAAAGGAATATCAAGTATTGACACTTCCTCACACTGGCCAATGTTTGAGAAACCCAACATGTCTTGTCACACTTGACTTTATACCGATTTTGAAAACCCTGTGACATTCCTGACATCAAGATCCCCACTTCCTATCAATCCAGCCTGCCAAAACCCAAAAAGATATCGGGCTCTCCTTCCTACTCCCACCTTTGTGCCTTCATCTTTGTATTGTTCCCAGCATGCTGAATTGGGTTAATCTGTGTTCACGGCCCATCAGCGATCATCAGAAAGTAGAGACTGCTTGATTTATTGATGACTGCTGGGATCATCAACGCAAATTATTTAACTCAGAAACAAAGTCCTGCTACTTGAGCCGAAAGCCAAATTCACACAATTCGCCCAGAATGTCAAGTCATTGTTCAAATGAGCTGGGAATTTATATTTTGTTCAAATTTCCTGAAGTAAAAAAACATGAGGTAGACAAAAGAGAAATGGTGAGGGTTAAAATATTCATCCATTCTTAGTTATTTAACTGTAGTCTCCACAGTTGGCATGTTTGACATTCCACTAGACACCTGCTGAATATATTGTGGAATACTTTTTTTTTTTTTTATATAACCAAGTTCAACAAAATGTTAGGTCTTCCTGGAAAATAAATAACACACCCGGCGCATATGTCAATATCCCTCTAGTCTACACAATACCCATGGCAGTTGCACACAGATTTGTTATAATCGTATATAATGTAATAACAGTGTGTTGAAGATCATGACAGAGTGAAGTGATGGACAAAAGGCAGAGCGGTTCATATTCAGTCGGGGTTTCCCTTTATGGGCTGCACACACTGCACCCACTACAAATCCTGCAGTACAAAAATGAATTGCAGATATAAAGGAATCACTGTACTCTCGACACGCAGCAAGTCTAAATAAATGCGGCAATAACAAGCGGCAACCAATGCAATCACTAATGTTTAGTATTTCATTGTCACTGCCCGCTTTGTGCTTATTCAAATGGAAGGAAGAGGAGATATTCTTGGGTGAGATTAGCCCCAAGCTGCAACATCTAATTGCCCCTTCCAACAAAGCCATATTGAGATGATTTATTCATCTTCAAGCTCCAAACAATCCACTGTAATACGGTGCCAGAAAATTGGATCTTCAGTGGTGACTCCCCTCCCGTGCACTGTCTGTCACAGAGCGGATAAGGGCTGTTTCCACTGATAGCAGGATGTATGTTGACGTGTATACGTAAGGCTTGATGTCCTGCCTATGCAACAGCAGCAATAGGTGTGTCAGAGGGAAGGCAAGGACTTTCCACCAAATTCTTAAATATTGAATGACTATCTCTTTTCCAAAAGTTTGTGATAATTAATCTTAATTGATATGATTTTTGGATGTGCAACTCACATTCAGTTTTAAAACAATTAGAGTCAGAGTCTCCTACTGTATTTTATGGTGCGTTTATTCAAGAACTATTTAGTAAAATTGTAGGTGTGTCTGTGACCTGTTTGAAGTGTGACATTCGCCTGAAAATGGTATCACGGTGCCTGAGGGCTCAGTCTGCAAACATAATTTGACACCACTCTGCTCGTGTTTTCTTTATTAGCGTTTGTTGATTCAATTCATATCGATGCTTGATCGCATTTACATTCCTAATAGAGATTAGCAGCTGACTGTATTGTAAATATTGACTGTAACGTTGCTAACTGTTCTGTAATACATCTAACACCTCATTCAATAAGAATCAGGGTGTGCACGATCTTGTTTTCTTCAGTTGCGTCTGTTCATTCAGTTCAAATAGAGGCTTGAACTTTTGTCATGTGGAGAATTAAAGCTAACTACATTGTAATATTGAGATGTTTGTTTTTTTTTCTTTCATTAAAACATCTACTCACGTCAAATCTTTGTCAATAGAAAAAAAAGAAAAAATATTTTTATATATTGGTCATTTCTTTAAATTAAACATTTACTCATGTTGTCAGCACTCAATAAAATAAAAGCAAATATTCACACATTTCTGATCTAAAAACACGCATTTTACTCACATTTTGGAGATGAAAGAAAGCAGTTTTGTTGATGTGGATTTCAAATGCGAGTGACTGATCAAAGATGACGGCAAGTTTACGGATATGGGTAGAAGCGGGATATCGCTTTGACTTGAAGAGCTACCGCTGCTAAGAGGATCACTTTGATAAGTAAGCAAACCACCTTTAAAGAGAGTTTATAATGTGTTATTTACCATCAGCTAAGTGCAGGTCAACTACAAGACAATGCGGGTGTAAGTCTATCAAGGTGACCCTGTTACTATTTAAGGAAAACATGACCCCGAACACAGCAGACTTGGTTACAGTGAATGGCCGGTCATCTGTCTTGTTGCATACAAACATGGACCACATGCAGTTTCACATTCATGTTGTGGTCTAAGCCCAGGGGGTCATTGTGGGGAGAAAAGGTTCACAGAAAATATATTGGTTTTCCCCCTCTCGTCATCTGCTGCTGTTTGTATGTGACCTCAGTTCATCCGTCTGTAGTGAGAAGCTCAGCTCCCAAAGGCCAAGCTATTTGGCCTTGACTTAATCCTCAAAAAGGATTGTTCTAAGCCTTGACAAAGTAATGTGGCCTAAACAGATTGCACTGGTAGTCAATCTGTATTTGCTGTAATGTGACACTGCAAATCTGGGTTTTATTGCATTAGCTTGGTAATTTCACAGACATGGTATAGTACATTTGTGTTACTTATATCACGGATGGCCATGCAGTCTGCAGCCACACACTGAGTGTCTCCTTGATTACCCAGACCCCCTCCCCGCCTCTCCCCCAAATATATATAATTTTACAAACCCAAATAAATCTTTAAAAAATGCTGAGAAACGTTCATTTTGCATTTTCCTCAAAAAACGGTTAATGGGCAAATAAATTATTGGATGAACCGCCCAAATAAATCTATAAACTATGAACATTTTGTTTAAAAAAAGAAAGAAAAGAAAATCTCAGATTATGTGAATCCAAAGGCGCCAAACTGCAAATATGCAAGGGTTGACTGTAGTTTAAAGTTGAAATGTCACCAATAACCCCTAAATGGCATATATTTCTTAGTTGCGCTGACACTGGGTCAGTATTACCAACAACTAGTACCCTATGCTCCACTGTGAGTTGGCCTTATTTTTTTCTGGATTTGGAATGATTATTCAGGAAAGCGTTTGCATTGGAAAAAAACAGTTATTTTGTTGTTTCAGTGAGGATAGTGGCTCTTTTATACATGCATTGAAAAATGTATTACCAAAAATGAAATATATTAAGAGCATGATTTGCACCTATGCACATATTTACTCTGGCGTTTTTGTCATATACCTGGTTAGGAAATGCATGATGAAAAATTAGGACCCTCTCCAGCATTATTTGAAATTGACAACCTTAATTGTATGAAACGTTTTGTGTCCTTCTTTAGTGCAGCATTCCAAGTTGATCCATTGTGTGTAAAACAAAAAAGTTGTTTTTCAGCTTGGAAGGATCTCTGTAATGCTTCTTTTGGATGGAAAGACTTGCCAACTGCCTCCTCTCTTTTACAGTAAATCGTCTGACCGACTTTTGACAAAAAAAGCATTCAACTAATAGGAACTGTACTATAAAAAGTGAGAATGAATGGTTTGTCCTCGACCATGAAATGTCCACCTAATGCATTCCATTTATTTCTGTGCGATTAGTGTCAGATTTCCATGTGCGGGTTTTACTTGGATTCAAACAGACCGAGAGATACGAACCAAATTGATTCTGAGTGAGACTTATCAACTGGTTAATGAATCCGGTTAATTGACTGTGCAAAGGGGTGTCATAACAGTTAAGAGCATCAGCAATCTGCGGAAACCATCCTTCTCGTCTATGCTTGCGTCACAGCGGCCTTATTGATTTTAGATTCCTCTTTGAGCTATGACACCGACAACATTTTTTTGTCTGTCCAAAAGGATTATTACCAAGATGATGGCCATTAATGCACCATCAGGAGCATTTGAATGACTTGACACTCTCGTAAAGTGATTAGCCTCTCTGCTGAGATTGCAGAATAGTCCCATTGGGTTTTGTACCACTCGCCATACCCCCAGAGACTTGCACCGGGGTCTGTGCTGTCCGTGTAACCCTGGAGACAAAGAAACCTCAGCGGAAACGCGTATAGTACAGTTCTGTCTTGAGCATCTGCTGCTCTAAAGTGACCGTGGAAGAGTATTTGAGAAGATTTGTGGTTAATACATCACAAGAAATGAAAGGCAGAGCTCCTGACTCCATGGTGACAATGAAATATATGGCCCACGTGTTTAAGCACAGAACCACTGACTGTCGCCAAGAAAGCGGGTACAGTTTGCGGCATTACTCACGGTATTGTAGTAGAAATGGTATCCCCTTTCACTGCATCGAAAACTTTTGGAATGGTCTTGTTTTGAATGCCAAGTAATGGTGCCGTTCTGTTTGGACGTGTTACTCCCAGTGACGACCACCCATCTATCCCACTCTATTTCACCATCACTCAGTCGCATGATTCTCCCTCCCGACTTACTTGCCCCAGCTCTATAATAAGCAAACAAACCCACTTCCTCTTGACACTTGAGGAAGTGATTTGCTGGGCTTGTCAGGTCGAATGCCGAATGACACCGTGGCCTCTGTCAACAAAAGGAAGGTCCCCCGAAGCTAGAAGGGTGACAATATTTGTGCGTCGTGTAGATTATCTCTCCCACACGCCATTTGCATCTCCCCCCATTGTCTAGCGTGAAACCTGGTGTGATAGTTCCCTTTTGGCAACCTCAAAGCACATTGCTTGTCATGCCATACCAATCCCCATTGGTGGAAGTGCATCTTACACACAATATTTTAACATGGACGTCGATACCGTCCTGTTATTCCTGGCACTTATGCCTAGTGTGGCTTTGTAATTACATGTCTGTGTAGTTACATGAAGTATATCTTTTTGCCTATATGTCTCATTTACAAAATATACGCAATACTGCATGCAGCTTATGGAAATGCAAAGAGTATCCCTTGAACCCCTGTTGACACAGAGAGGGACACCTGTACATTGGCATCTATGAGCAATTTTCTTATGAGCCCCGAGATGAGTCTTTGTAACCCAGACACAGAGCCCCATAAAGTGTTAGTTTTCCTTGGATAATGAGATGCAAATGATCATGCATGGGGAATTGGGAATTGTAAGCAACAGGAGGGGGAAGGGAAATGATACGCGTGTCTGCATGGTGGGATATTCTTGGCCCGCAAATATAGCAGACAAGCAGATTTCATGGCAGGGAGCTACACAGGGTGTCTGAGGTGTCATTGCCAAGCAGGGTATCACATCCAATGCTTTACTGGTGTAATGGGGGTTGGGGACATTCACAGTTGCATTGGGTGCTTTCCACACCTTGCTACTGCTTGGGGAGAATGGGATGGCTGAGCCTCTCCTTTCCTAGTGGCGAATATAGCTTGGGTTACAAAAGGGGTAAACACTGTAAAATCCCTGGATGGTGCGATAGAGAGAGAGAAACTAAGTGTATGCATTTTTGTTCAGAGGACTTAAGTGGTTTGTAGAACATACACAAGGGCGATCTAGTGAAAACATGAGATGTTTCTTAACATTTTTGTGTGACATTGGATGTACAGAATGATCTCCTCTTGCATATACCTGCAAAAATGGCTGAAAACTATTCATTTGCATGCGGGGCTTGCACCAAAGGCATGCTACTGCAATGCTTGTCATTATGGGTGTACACGAGCCATTGAACTTTCTCATGATATTCAAACTGTGTCAAATTTTTTTGTGTGGCAGTATGTCCAGAAGTGTATTTTTCATAGGCTATCCTGTGTAGAGTTGAATCGAGAATTTGAGTTGAAAATAATGCCTGTCCTCCGGTCACAGTAAATGTCCATGCAGCTGGAAAAGCGTTTTCAAGATTGTAATCTTAAAGTGCACACAAGCAACAACAGATCTGCGTTCAACCATTCCTAAATCAATGTGACATTCGGTAAATATTAGGGCTGCCACAAACTAATCATTTTGGAATCGCTTATGCTATCAATTATTCGGAGAATGCCCCCCACTACCACCATCCCCCACCCCGTACACTCCCCCACTTCCCCATGTAGATGCATGTTGGAGCAAGCTATGCTAAGTTCGCAAGAGAATGAACACGCATGAGACAAGGTTAACCGTGCACAGCGATTTAGTTTGCTCTCCCTTTACATAGTGGTCGAACTGACTGTGACGAGGCTTTTCAGCCTGCCCAGCATGAGCTGCACTCATTTGTGAGTGTCTCAAAGATGTTTCAGTCAAAGGTCACACACACAAGCGTCGTTTTCTAAATGAATGCAATATATTGTGGAGTCTACAAACGCCATCAAGTACGTTATAACTTCTGTAGCAATGGTAGGGTACATTACATTAGCTAATAAGTCAAAAACAAAACTTGTATCCTCCCTTACCGATCATAGTGCAGTGATGACCGCATGTACATTCCTGTGTTCTCACAAGCCCCGTCTCCAAGCAACTGCAGCTCCACATTGCATTAATTGCATGAAACTTTAATTTGAGTATTTAACAAATGAAAACAATGGGCATAATGCCCAGATACTCTGTTGCAGCAAGATTGTCTGCCGCAACAAATGTCCATACGGAAACAGGTTTTGCCAGGTTTTTCCCGACCAATTTTTGTGATCGACACAACCAAGTTTTTTTCCCCCAGCCCTAGCTAGCTAGCTAGATAGATAGATAGATACCTCTTTTGTATGGATTGACCCAGTAGTTCCTGAGATGTACATTAAGGGTTCAAAGGAATGCGGCCACACCCCTTTTTGCTAAAAATGTCAAAATTCGGCAGATCATGGCTACCAAACCCCTGCTCCGATTGACCACAAATTTTAGATTTAGTGTTATGCCATCACTATAAACAAGTACACCAAATTTAATTAATAATAAAATCTGCTTGGTTTAAAATGTCAGATTCTCGGGGGTGATTTGGCTTATAATGACTTGGAGGCGGGATGCCCTGTGAGCCTGCAGCGGCTTTCCGTTGAGCGCCATGTTTCTCGCGCCACCCCGCGGCGAGGCTGGCAAACCCAGCTGGCCTCCTTCACCCTCTTTGGCTGCAGCCACCTGCTAGCACGCAGTGAGCACCGCGGATGGCCGGGCCGCCCGCCTGTGTTGCTCCCCGCCCACCAGCCAGCCCACACCTGGCTCTGAGGCTACCTGGTTAATCCTGCCAGTAGCATTGTCTCAAAGATTCAACCTTGCAAGTCTTATAAGTAGACACGCCCTTAACCTAAACTTGTAATATTTCAAGCCTTTGTATGATTGCAAAGACTCACCCGTGTAGTGAAAAGGGAACTCTTAGTATATAATTTGTTGACTGGGAGGTCGACTGGTTAGCACGTCTGTCTCAGAGTGCAGAGGTGCAGGCTTTGATTCTGGCTCCGGCCTTCCTGCGTGGAGTGTACATATTCTCCTTGTGCCTGCGTGGGTTTTCTCCGGGTACTCCGATTTCCTCCCACATTCCAAAACATGTATGGCAGGTTGATTGGACACTCCAAATTGTGAGCGCGAATGGTTGTTCTTCTCTGTGTGCCCTGCGATTGGCTGGAACCCAGTTCAGGGGGTCCTCCGCCTACTGCCCAAAGACAGCTGGGATAGGCTCAGGCATGCCCATGACACTCGTGAGGGTAAACAGATTAGAAAATGGATGGATGGATGCATGTGCAGATACCTGGGAATTGTAGAGATGTAGCATTCTGCCTTTCTGCCATAGCGATATTTATAAAAGGTACTCACTCCTCCGCTTTATATCCAACCCTTCCAGCCTGCACCTGTATCTAAAATCCTTTTCATCAAAGTGAGTTATGACATCACCTGGATCGAATGGTGACTGATAAAGGCGGATTTTATCACGGCTCTCTATTGTAAATCCTTTGCCTGCCAAGGCTACCGCCAGCAAGACTGAGTAAACAAATGCACGCGGGGATCAGTCTCATGACGTCCAGAGCTCTGTACCCTTTGAATGCTGCGTATTGACCTCCAAATCTATCACAGTTATGTAGCGAAAGAAGTCAATTGATTTATGACGTTCAACAGCCCACTCTGCACTGTCTTCATTCTGCATCCTTATTGTGAAAGGAAGAGCACACATGGTCCTATTAGCAAATGTTGCATTTCAGAGCTTTGTTGATCGTTTACTTTGTCAACATGTTTCGTTCTACTAAAGGAATGACACTAAGCTCTGTAAAGATGCTTTATGTATTTTTGCTCAGTATATGGCGACATATGGATGTGTTTTTGTGGGCAGATTTGACGTGCTCAGCGAACCTATAGTGGTTTTGTTGATTCAGCTATGAGAGGAAACCGCATTAAGCCTTTAAAAATAGTTGTAAAACGTGTACTCCTCAGTTTATGTTGCATCTGGGATCATCAGTTAATGTAAAAAATGCCAAGGTCCATTTTTTGGGGATCCACATACTTTAACTTGTTTTACAATGGTGAGGTAAAATGTTGGACTTGGAAGGAGTCTCTATTCCATCCAAACACCTTCCTCCAGTTTACATTTTGTCTTGGCGAAAAAATGGGTGCCAA
The DNA here is from genome assembly GCA_026261675.1 of Hippocampus mohnikei. Lineage (NCBI taxonomy): Eukaryota > Metazoa > Chordata > Actinopteri > Syngnathiformes > Syngnathidae > Hippocampus > Hippocampus mohnikei. The sequence goes on from JAKGUB010000340.1 coordinate 5,582,173, forward strand.
GAAATGTGTAATTAAAACTGAGTACGAGTAGTCACTTCAAATTACTCAAATGTTCCACTTGAATGGTTAAAAAAAAGATCTTTGTGTCTAATGCCAATAAATGAATGGTTGTTTTATTATTGTATTTGTGTTTATTTTTGTTTGTTGTAAATTATTTAACGTTTATCTGTAATATTATTTTGTTCCACAACGTAATTGTTAATCTCACACTTCACCCTTATTCCTCTTTCTTCCCTCCGCCTATCATCCTGTTGCATCTCTCCCTGTCCTCTATATCTTCTGTTGTAACTCCAGCTACTCTATCTGCTAGTCTTCCCTTTGCAACACCCACAAATCTCTTCTCTGGTCTATATCTTTACACTCAATTTCCAGCATCCTTTTACTGATATATATTGTAGCTACTGACCCTCCTCCGCACTCCAAGCCACCTCAGTCTTGCCTCTCGAGCTTTGTCTCAAAACCTTACAGTCTGTGCCGTCCATCCCTCTGATGAGGTCATTCCTGAAACTTTCCATCGTCATCACTCCTATAGAGAGCCAAATAGATTATCAATGTTAGTATTCCTAATCTTATTTTCCCTGGTGAACTCCAACTGACATGCCATCAACCATATTCATAACTTTTCTCTGAACACTAGGAAAGGCAAGGCAGTTTTATTTATATAGCACTTTACACACACAAGACAACTCAATGTGCTTCACACAGGCAAACACACAACACCGACAACCATTTACAAACACAGCAATTAAAAACATACAAAAGCAAAGCAGAGAAAACAAAAGTAGCTTACAAAAAATGACTATACTGTATGTTGACAACATTTAAACACGTTAACAGAAAACTATAAAACCATTTAAAAGTAAAAGTGAGTTTCAAAAAATATCAAAACAAAAATGACTACAAATTGTTTAATTTGATCAAATGTATGAGGAAAAAAAGCAGTTTTGAACCTGGTTTGAAAAGCATTTACACACAGGCTGACTTCACATCTGTTGGCAGCTAATTTCATTTGTATGCAGCATAGCAGCTAAATTCAGCTTCGCCGTGTTTACAGGTACTTGGAGCTCTGGGCTCCACTAATTGACCCAAGTCTGCAGAACTCAGAGCTCTACAGGGTTTTTAATTTTCAATCAGCATGTCTTTAATGTATTCGGGACCCAAACCATTCAGTGATTTGTGGACCAGGAGCAGAATTGAAGATCTATTCCTTTATGTTCTGATCTTTTTGTTGTGGTCACCCCACCCCCAACATATTCTTAGATTATTATCACACTACTTTTTTATTATAAGCCATCTCTTTCCATCAACATTTGTTAATGCATTCCAAATATTTTCATGGACAGCTGTGGTTATTGGTTATTCAGTTTCATCATTTGACTTGTTACTTATAGTTTGTTCTTGTCTGGGGATCGTTATGTTTCCCCTGTGTAATGTCGGTCTTTTTTTTTTTTAAGTGACTTAACATTGCCACAAAGGAACAAAGGGCCTTTGAAGGTACTCGTTACAGAAGGAGAGACATTCTACAGTCCCTGAAATCAAAGGATGCTGTTCGACTCCTTTGGGATGGTCTCAGTGGTTAAACAGAAGTCTTGTCTGGGGTCCCTTGGAGCAAAAGTCTCCTTTTTTTTATTTTTATTAAATCAATCACCCAGGGTGCAATCAACAAAATTAACTCATTCAGTCATCTGTGATAGGTTTGTAAAAGTACTAAATACAATATTTGCTGTGTTATATCAACTGGGAATCCTGCCGCAGCACTTAAACGTCGGGCAGTTCTGATGGCAGTACTGATGGATAGGAAACAGTTAAAGAGCTGGAGCGATCTGTTGAGTCTGGCACGGTGAAGCCAGTGGACTGGAGCAGGACTCGCCCAGTGACTCGGCTCAGCTGGCTTGCTGCCAGCAGCGCCCCACGCTGCAGACAATACTACCTGTGTTAGCTCGAGGAGGGGGTTGTGCTGCGTGTGTGAGTGCACACGCACATGGACATTTGCACACACGGAACTGTTTATTTTGTGTTGCCTGGAATTGTGGGACTCCTCCTGCCCTCTCCCCCCTGTCTGTCATTTCGCCAAAATGTCTATCAACAAGCTTGAGCTCTTGTTTTGGCTCTATTTCTAGCTGCAAAATGAATGTTGAATGCATTTTTGAAATGACAAGGGCTGACCAATGGACCGGGCCTTTTGAAGGGTGACTTTTTGATCAATGCCATACATCCCAAGTTGGATACCTGTGACCCTCCTATAAACACGCTGGCGGTGAGAGTGGAGGGAGGTGAGGTGGTCCCAAGGGGTCCGCGCTCTCTGGTTACTGCATGGAGGCTGCCACTGCTCGGCGGTCGCCATGGCAACGCTATTTGATTTCTACAACAATACAAGAGCGCCACTCCCCCACCGTACCTCCCACCCCCAATGAACATTTGCAATCTAGACCTGTGTGATTAGCCCTTCAAACTGGCGAGAACCATCAAGTGCTCGATTTTGTCCTTTCTGTACCAAGGTGCAGTCAAGGCTCATCAAATAGAATACAGTATCGAATTTGAATTGTGCCTGAAGACTATTCATCTGTGTTAATCATTTCATTGGTTGATTAGGGCCATACAATGAACAATTAAGTGTGAGCAAATTTCCCACTGCTCCACTCTTGATATTAGTGATGCAACGGATAAAAAAAAAAAAAATCAGTTCGGATCGCAGATTTCATGACTGATGTACAAGGAAGCGTCAGTAAATAAAACAGTTTCAAACATGTCCTACCCAATGTCGGTTTTTTGTATACAAGTGGGTTTCCTGGATGGCTGGAAGTATTTTCAAAGCAAGTCTTGCTGACATTACCATGTTATAACGCTCCTGCCTCCGGTCTTCTTCGAAAACACTTGGCAACCATCGGCGCCATACCGGAAGTGTCTGCTCGTATTGGTGTTTGGGAAATCACTCGCGATCACGTGAGTAGTGCCTCATAGGACTGGATTCTAAAGTGGTGGTGGAACAGAGTATTGTGTGGAGTTCTCTGTTGAGATTATCATCGCAGACCACACACACTGTACGACCAAACCTGTTAAAAGCCTGAATTTCTCTCTGATTATTAAAAAAAAAAAGATATTTTCAGATTTAAAAAAATCCTTATTTGTGTACCAGTCCTTAGTTGTTTTTGTCTTTGGTTCAGACAACAGATATTTTTAGCAGCTCTGTTCTGTTGCCGATTGGTGTCTAAGCCAATCACACATCAAGTAACAACAGGCTAGTAGTAACATGTTAGCCTGGATGCGGTCAGAGAGGATGGGGGTAATGCATGTCTTGTCAAGACAAGAAGTCTTTTTTTAGTTTGTTTTTTACAAAGTGCGTAAGAAATGTGTGTGCTTGTTCATTTCAAAGAATGAACGAGGACAAAAAGAAAAGACTTGACTGTCAGTATTGTACTGGCATAACAGTACTTTGTTTAAAAATAATTATTTTAGCTATGATTTGTACCTTTTTTGGCCACGCAAGTGCCTGGTTCATTTTAGATACATTAGCTTGATGCCAGCAAAAGATAACATTGGACATCTTACCTATAAATAATATGGAGTAATACTTTATTTGTAATATAGGGCTGCCGAATATATAAAAACAATCTTACCAGTGCGAAAATGGCCCATGCAATACGCATATTGCAGTGACGTACAATAAGTTTCATATGGAACGTAATGCTTATATCTGACTTTGAACATTCAGATGCAATGATAAAACACTTATCTGAGCGAGGCCAAGGCACACACAGCAGGAAAAGCAGATAGTCGTTTATATCTCTCTCTCTCTCTCTCTCTCTCTCTCTCTCTCTCTCTCTCTCTCTCTCTCTCTCTCTCTCTCTCTCTCTCTATATATATATATATATATAATATGTTGCTATATATTTTCATTTTATTTGTTTCTAATTTTTGTCCTGGATCTAATAAATTATATTCAAAGTTGAGTTTCGGTAGTTGAATGAATATTGCGTTTTGAAATCAGTGAAAAGTCATGGTTTCAATGTCGGTAAAAAGAGTAGTGATGATTATTCGTAACATAAGCGCCCAGCCCCTCAACTCAACTCAACTTTTAACATAAAAACAGTAAACATCATAATACACAATAACCCAGAAGGATTATCTTGGGTGAAAGTCGAAAGGAAAAATATCCCAAACTGGGTGAACCCAGAAGACTAAAGCCATATGCCCAAAATACATCATGTGGTGTGCCCGGTGCCCTGCCCCCAGGATTTTGCAGGAAATACCATGTTGGCTGTGTAGGGGAGCGCGAACATGGGCTGGGCTCCTCGGGTGTGGCCACATGGTCCCAGACAGCCCTATTCCTTTGTCCCCCTGCTGATTTGACAAGCTGTACTCTTCAGAACATCTACTGGGTCTGTCATCAACCACCTTTTCAAATGGACTGCATGCCCTCCTCATGTCTGGCTTTTCTTCTCTGTGTCAATAGTATGTCCTTGCTGTGATGTCAGACATGCATGCCCTCGGTACAGAGGCATCTATCAACTTGTAAAGATCCCAAATAGAGGGCACGTTTACTAATTAATTTCCAAATTAAGGTTTTTTGTAGTTTGACATTACTGGCTGAGATTCAATATGAGGAATATTTTGGCTATGTCTGGATCGCTCTTGCTGGTCAGGCCGGCCATCCTTAAAACAGATGATGGTGTAGTTTTCACATCAAAAGAGCCAAGTCTAATTATCACCTCTGCCTTTCAACACGGCAGATGCTCCTCCTCTCGAAAATGGGAAAAAAAGGAGAAAATAGTGTTCAAACCCTACAGCAACCCGTCGCTAAAAATGGGTTCTCTGTTTTTTCAGGCCTCTTGTACAAACTTTAGCGGTGGTGATGTACTGTTTGCAAGTGCTTTAGCAGATCCCTAAAATAGATTGAGCTAATTATCCCATCCCCAAAGGCATGTACAAACAGGTTCATATGACAGGAAATGCGGCCTCGTCGAAAGGGTGGAAACTGAAAGCGAGAACTCCGAGCCTCTGGGTGATGGATGTTTTCAGATATTTGCCTTGGTGTTCTTTTACAGGGTTTCAATTTGGCAGCGTGTGTTGTCATACGGTTTTCATGCAGCGCAACAGTCGCAATGCAATCTTTGCACCATTTTGCTTTTCTTCCCATTTCCATAATCCCTGTCAGACTGGCTCTTCCATTACCTTTTGCTGTTGTCTGTGCTCATGACAAGAAACCAAATGGATGTCGCTATCAGGAAAACCAACAGTTGGCAATATCTCCGAATGCTTACACACGCACAGCGTTTTGAAAGATTGCTCTCATTGTTTTACTTTTCTTCCTAAAGCTGAAGTGTTTGGAAAGGGGATTTTGGTGAAAGAGTTGGAGTCGATCCAGAATCGTGTCGCAAGTCAAATGAAGCCGTCAAAAAAAAAACATTTTCACAGCTAAGACGTCCACCTCTTTGTGTACTTCATCATAAAATTCATCTGACTTTGAAATGTGTACTGACCCGGTCTGCCTAGTGTCTGTTTTTAGATCATGGCCTGACATCGTGGTGCACTGGCCTTGGGCCAGCAGGCCAACCTTAAATTTATCTCCCCCTGCTTATTTATTAGCACTCATGATGAAAGTGGCTTATTTAAGGGGTAGGTATAACTTACATGATGGAGAGGTTCGACTATATTTTATCAGCACTACCAACATAAAACCGTGCACTTTTCAAACAAACATTTGACAAAAATATCATTTTTAATATGGACAAGATTTGTGCATGTGTATGCTTATTTTTTTTTTTAATTGAACCCATTTATCTTAATAGATAGTGCTTGAAATGCATGGATAAAAGATCCACAATTCAACAACAAATAGTTTAAACCAAACCAAATAACCTCACACTGTGATTTAATTTATGCAGGGTGAGTCCGCCGGAAGTCACGGCAGCCATTTTTCAAAGTCACGTTACGTGTTTGCAATGTTATTGACAGTGTTAAATGCATCCATATTTTGGGATTTCACAATTCCTCATGCATTTCAAACGGACCGACAACAAAATCAAAATTCTGTTGTTCGTGTACCTTTGTGAATCATATATTTTTTTGCTCCCCTTAGTTCAGTAAATGTCTGGCTATGGTTGCACGTTTTAAACATGAAACTGTGACTGTGAGGACTTCAGCTCAGGCAAACATTGCTTCACTGTGGTATAGTCAAGTGCTCATCCTGCAAAGTCTCCATCTCAGAAATAGAATGAGTAACAGCCATTCAAAAATCATTTGAGGCTCTCGAGCCGCCAGTTGCCCATCCCTGGTTTAGATTTGCTGCAGGTCGTCCCATTCAAGGCAGCCATGGACACATTAACATCCGTGATACCTTATGTATTCCATTGTTTATTTATAGAAGTGGAAAAGACAATAACATTGACCCTCTGTTCCACATTGTACTATGTTTTGTTTTCATTCAGAGACCCCTAGTGGATTAAATTGCATCTTGTGTTTACATTTAAAAAAATATATATATACGGTATTATATATATTGCCTGCCAAACACTTCTTAATGTACCACGACACCTCCACCTTTGGAATGTGCTTTTTTAATCTGTTTACTTTGGGCCGGCGGTGTGTATTTGTCACTGCTTTTGAAGATAATTATTCTCAATGTTGCAAGTTAATTCCAGTTTGCATGTCGCTCCTCATATCGCTGCACTCCAGCTGCTCTCACCCTGAACACCTCCACTCTTACTGAGCCTTTGCAAAACAACCATGAATTTGCAATCTACGTCTATAGATGCTGCTGTGGATTTCCGACCATGTTGTGTTTATATTCACGACACCTCCATATATGACATCCGGACAAGTACATCCGCAACAGCCGCATCTGACTGACAGCACTGTGGGTGATTAGGTGACGAGCAGTCAGTCATAATCCCCACACGCATGTAAACAAGGACTGGAGTCGCCTCTGCATACTTTGTACTACCTCCTTGCCTTTTGGCTAAACAACCTTCAAGGGCAGTATTAATAATTTAAGCAAACACTCAGACGTGGTGGAGAGGACAAGAGCGACCCGCTTGAAGCGCTCTGCTTGAGAGAGGCTATTAAATATGGAAACTATTTGTGGTGACTAATCCCGTTTTTTTGTTGTTGTTGTCGTTTCTTTTTGTTTTCCAAGAGCTTCAAGTCTACCATAGCATGAGTTCGCTTCTCCCAAGGTTAATTGTTTGATCAAGAAAATAAAAGGATTAGTTTAGCGACTGTGGTAGGGATGTACGTACAGTAAATGGGCTTTTTCTATTTGCACTTGCCATGCTATTATGTTTCCATCAGGTGCATGGGCTTCCATAACCTCGTCTTCAACATAAGGGTTTGGCTGAGTGACAGGCGGTCAGGCTATTTCTGTCATGCATGTGACAAAATATATTTTTTACGCTCACTTTTTTTTTATTTTTACTTGATTAGGTGCTTACACCTTTGCTCACCTGTTTCAAACTGAAACAACAAAATGTACAAAATATTGTTGCATTGTCCTCGAAGAGAATCAGAGAGCAAATGATCGACGGAAAATCAATGTTGTGGCAGTAATCTCAAAGCACTTGACTCAAGGTAAAACAAATTGCCTTGAGTTTCAGTTTATATCCTTTTCAATTACTTTTACTTTCAGTTTTATCCATCTACCGTAAATTCCGGACTATAAGCCGCTACTTTTTTCCTAAACTTTCAACCCTGCGGCTTATACAGTGATGCGGCCAATTTATGTAATTTTTCTAACGGCCGCCAGGGGCGCTCGAGTAGAAAAGGTAAGATTAAGACTGCCGCGTCACAGGCAACGTTTGGGAAGAAAGTTATATTATTATTATTACGTTATATTATTACAACTTTGAAAACTCTCTCTGTGTACCGTCTTTCTTTGTAAATACGTTTACATGTTTTAATGTGGGCACATGCGGCTTATATACAGGTGCGGCTTGTGTATGTACAAAATTGGTTTTCTCTAAAAATGCAGTGGGTGCGGCTTATAATCAGGTGCGCTCTATAGTGCGGAAATTACGGTATCTGTTTATTTATTTATGTTTTTATTTGATTTCTTCCCTTGGAACAAATGTTTCCTGACCACACACAGTTACGCGGATAATTGCGTGTTGATGCCCGTGTGGTGTTCTGCCGAACGGCATTTGAAAAACACACACATACTAGGTCGTTATTTTTCTGTGTTTCGGATTCGGCACATTTGGTTAAGTTGGTGTGGTGTTGAGGGTGGACTAGTGTGATGTGCATGAAACCCTCAGGGGGAAAGACTGAACTGCACACAAATCATTAGTGCTCATCAGCTGCTGCCACTCAGCCACTTATTTGCTCGGCAGCTTGCCTCGTCTCAGCCTCGGATCCGCAGACACGCATTTAAGGGAACATCCCTCATTATACATCAGAGTTGGAGGGAGGAACAAAGAAGGGGGAAAGCACTGTTGCTTCGGAGAGGGAGAGGTTGTGGGGGCGGGGGCGGTCAAATGAACAAAAATGCAAACAATTCATCGTCATTTCCAAGCCTATTCTCCATCCAATGTTTCACTCGCCTATTTGGCAAACAACTTCAAAATGACAGCACAGTGTTGCGTCAGCATTACGCAGGCTAATCTGATACGCCTACGGTGAATTATTGATGGCCACTATACCAAGTAAAGGTGTATGCGGCATATTAAATACATAATCCTCTCATTTTTTATTGATGCTCCTTTGATGGAGGCTGCACAGTTAAGATTGACAGGAGAGCTTCACATTTAGAGACCGTTAAGCATTTGAATCCCTCATTTGCGCCAGGAATGGGAAAAAAAAAAGGCTCCTGCTACTTGATGCTGTTCACAGGAGAATTGGCTACTGGACCAAAATGTTCTGCTGAGGTTACGTCCGCTCTTGAAATACAGTAAACATTTACACACTGTTGTGCTCAGCAACAGACTGTTTACACACCTCGGCCGAATGATAAAATGTAGCGCCAGCTGCACTCTGATCAAATCTGCCACAGGACTTGTTTGTGTCAAGTGCTCATGTGCTCTGCTACCCATGTTTCCATTGTGAGAGGGACACATGCAGATAGAGAAGGTGCAAGGGCGAGAGGGGACCCCTCCTGATGTGCTCAGTCTTTGCGTGCACACAAAAACACACGCGCGCACGATATCATCACACAATCCAGCGGACGGTACCAGCCGTCAGTATTCCGGAAATAGGGTTTATCTAACTCACTGACTCTCAAGTGTTCTAATAATTGCTGAGATAGGAATGTTTTGTGGTCAAATCGCTGCCAAATCGATTACAAATAACGTGGCCGGTCTTCCTGTTTATTTCATTTGGAAATCTTCAAGCGGGTACTGCAAGAGGTTCTTGTAATGTCTTAAAACAAACCGTTGACATTGCAAACGTGGGAGAAATTGGACAATTTGCGGAGGCAAAAAGAGCTTTTATTGGGGTTGCCAATTTCCCACATGATAAGCACGACGACGTAGCTTTGCACTCAATTAGGTGTCAAAACGAATCGAAAAGACGCACATTTTGGTAGAAGTGGCTGCTACAAAGTGGAAAATCAAATCATTTCACTTGGCTTGTCAAAGTTTGAGAACCAAACAAATGGTTTGTCAACTTTATGATGAGATGGCTTTCAGTGTGGGTTTTCGACTGTGGACTACTGTTATTTTTATCTTATCACGAGTTTGTTGCAAGATGTGGTTCTTGTAAACTGATGGTGATTGGTCTGTGACTGCTATTTTTCACATTGATGACAAAATGTGCGTGCGCATGGTTGCATGTTTAATGAGGCTTTGAGATGATGCGGCTCCTTTCAGAGATGATCTTTTTGCAACATTTTACCCTTCATATTTGCTTCCCGCTTTACATCCTCCGTTATCTTTGATTGTTTAGTTACACCAGCAAAGACTGGCACGGGCCTCACGCTCACTGTTGGAGTGTGAAGAAAGGGGGAAAAAGTGTCCATACGGTGGCACAAAAGTGCAAACAAAGCAGCGTTAATGGTTGAACAGGTGTTGGCAAGCTCTGCACATCTGCTGAATGGAAAAGAAGGCCCAGAGGAATAAGAGTGTAATTCAGAGAGGGTGGTCACACAGCATTGACTTCACTGATGACCATTCACCAAGCCATATTTTAGCAATTGAATATATGGAACAGTAGATACTTGAGTTCCACGACTATCGGCATTGATCCCTTTGGACGCCTCGTCCGTCTCGTGGTTGGTTAAAGACCACGGCAGTTAATTTTGCTTGTAATGCATTGTGTAAATACCATCATAGTTTTCCCTCAAACCTAATAACGATTTTACTAGCGTCATGAGCGGAACTAAATGATTGGCGGTTCAAATAGATATACAAGCGAGTCTCATGCATCTAACTCGAGAATCGTTTTCAACTTGTTACTATATTTATGAAAATCTCTTCACTGTGATTGGCTGGCAGCCGGTTCAGGGTGTACCCCGCCTACTGCCCAAAGACAGCTGGGATAGGCTCCAGCAGCCCCCGCTACCCTTGTGAGGATGAAGCGGATCGGAAAATGGATGGATGGAAAATCTCTTCAAAATTCATCAAATTAAGACGTTTCATGCCCAAGTTTGCATAGAAATAAATGAAGTTCCTACGAGTCACGTGAAGGTTCATGTTCCGGTTCACGCAAATTGCGGTAGATGAACATATCAGAAATTTAATCAAATATCCAAGTAGCCCGTCATCTATTGTTTCCATTTTTTATTTGTTCTCGGGAAGCAGAAAGTGAGTCAATCGTTGTTCTTTATCTCGGTTTTGGGACAATTTTGACTATTTTGAAAGCAAGTCATTATTCACCATCATTTAGTCTTTTTTTGGTACCTTTTCGGTTTTGGAAAAACAAATGAACAATTGACACAGGTTAAGCTCACTGCAGTATATTACAGACGCATTCCTGTGTTGAGCGCAATGTTTTACTTCGGCCCATGTACAGAGTAAAATGGTACTTTGTCGGAAAGGGAACTTCAAAGGAAGCTGGACAATCTTGTACACGACACTAATGATGTCTAAAAACCTCTCACAGCCTTTTCATTTTGTAATTTTGCCTGGCCTGTGGTGCTACCGCTTAACCCCTCTGACCACACTTAACTCCATTGTCATTACTTTTTGGCTGTCGTTAAATGCATTCCATGTTCCATGTTGCACTGGATTATGACTGGCTCCCGTCTGTATGTATTTACTACTGTGTCTGCAAGTATTTTAAGTTTACAGTCAGTTTTTTTCCAGGAGTAGTATCCGATTTCAGGTAAAATAGTCATTAAGTCACCCTCCCTGAATATTTTTACCTTCTTTGATCTCTTGTCTGACGGTGTTGAATGATTTCCCCCAAAAGGCTTTGAGCACGCAGAGACCTGCTCCTCTCTTATCTGCGCCTCCCCATCAAGCACTTTGAAGCTGTTTACGCACTGCAAAATAACCCAAACGAGCAATGAAGAAGTCCCTTCGCGTTGCGTTTAGAAGGAGCTAATCATCTTATCTGAAAAGTGCTGTCCCAGCGTGGGAATTTATATTTACATCCATCACAGGCCATGTCCAGATAGTCAACAATTTCCTCTGCTTTTCTCTCGTGGCATACAATTCAATAATGCTTTTCCATCTCACGATTTTATAAAAAAGTGGCTTTTGTCTGTGTCTTCAAGAGAGGGCAATGATGCATTACAGGCTAAATATAGACAGTTGCAACCTGGGTTTGGATAGAAAGCACTTTTTTGTCAATGACTGATTCTGTCATTAGTAATGACAGCGTTGGTCCACTGTATAAATGTTTACCTGATTTCATGCCCTTTCAACTTCCAGAAGCGCTCGCACTGAACAAATGAATTGACCTGTTACACGTCAACACACACATATTTGACTACAGGTGACCGCTACTGTACAGTACATCACACTCAAAAATTCCTTTTTATGACCAGGCCAAAATGGGATAAATCATAATTTCTAAATCCGTTGCTTATAAATTTCTGCGTTTCGATTTGCAGGAAAATCAGAATGTTATTGATTTTTTTTGTTGTTTTGAGGAGTGAATATGGTTGCAACAAACAGGGGCTGGAGAGCACTCTATGGGGGTTTCATTAAAAAAAAAAATCCATAGACTATCTCTTTACAACCATACAATTTTCTTTATTATCATGGTGGTGGCGGATGTGGGCCGAGGGTAGTGTAGCTAGTATGGCCAAAGATGAATGTCAGTTCCCGTCTCATTTGGTGAGAGGAGGAACATGGCTCAATCTGCCCAGCATGTTGACTACTTCCTGGACGTCTCCCTCCCCATCTGTAGATACAGAACAGTGCCCCCCCCCCCCCATCTGTAGGTACATAACAGTGTCCCCAGATGGATGAACTAATTGAAGACTTGGATAATCACAGGGCTGGAGGGAAACCAAGCAGTTTTTTAATGGAATCGTAGTCCTCACCCCACCCCCACCACAGAGTTCCCCGAACTATTCAGAAGCAAATTCTGTCTCATTAGAAAGCTGCTGCAGTGCTTTGGGGCTGAAGGCAATGTGTCTATTATCAAAAATCGGCATGAAATATTCAAATCGTTTTCAGTGGTTGACTGAAGTGTAGTTTAAAGTCGTCATAATGTACGGGGAACACTGCATTTTTCTCACGTTAGCAAAGGAGCGTGCGCTCTGCATCTGTTAGTCGGCATTGCTGTCTCAGCGGGGCGATCCTTCGCTGTTGGCCCATGGGGAGGCCGATAAGAGGGCGGATTCAGGCCTCAATCATTGCTGGTTAATTATCACATCCACAGCAGGTGAGAGGTTTCCCCACCGCGTAATCCCTCCCGGATCTCAGTCAACTACTCACACGCACATAAGGAAAGCCATCCTTCTGTGCAATCTCCCATTTGTGGAGTCATTTGTTCGGCTTTGGTCAACATATACAACTATATTAACTGTGTCATAGTTTTTGAAGCTGATAAGGCGTTAAGATAAGACAATAAAAGCAGGCCACTTATTTTTATTTTTGTGCGGTGTACTATTAGGGCTGGGAATCAAATATTTTGATAACCGGCTTCCAGTAATTAAATTCCCAGGAATCGCTTCTTTGCTTGCCTAAAGATTCCACATATCCAACTTTGTTAGAAATATAAAACAGTGGCTTGACCGCTGTTGAGGCGACTGAACTCATTCTCGGGTGTGAGACGGTCGACGTAGCAGAGGGGGAAGCGGGGAATGAGTGTATGAAATCTGTTTTGTTATGTATTTTACGGCAGATACTGCAGCCTGCTCTTGCAGCCCAAGTGGGCATGGACCACAGAGCGCATGAAGGCTGCTTCCAAATCATCAGCTTCCAAATCATTCAAACAAAAGTGGCCAGACAAGCTAGGGATCCATCATTTTCCAATGCAAGTTTTGATATACCAATTCTTTAACCTAATAATAGTCATATTCTTATTCTAACTCTGAAGTTAAAGTACCGGTATGTTTCCTGTAAAAGAAAGCGTGCCCATTGAATTAATAGAATGCACGCACGTCATGGCGCGTGGTCAGGATGGTAGCACCTCTGCCTCAATTTGAGCCAGGAAAAACCCTGGCCACGGTATGCTTCGTAACAAAAGCAAAGACCTCGACTGTATTGCCTTTTAGCCTTTTAAATTGCAATTCCAATTCTGCACTGGCTTTGTGTGCGTAAGAAGTCTTTCTACCAAAGATGCCTAGCGTGCCCTTGTTTTCCACCCCAGGTCACAGAGGGGACTCTGGTGAAGAAAAGTCAACTGGTTTTGAAAGAGGTCTATTCTGTCGAAAGAGTGGCTCAATAAGAAGGGGTAGTCAATATGGTTGCTCTCAGACAGCGTCTCAGTAAAGCGAGGAGGTTTCCTGCTGAGCCACTGATGGAACAAAACAGAGTCTTTGTGCAAGCACACCCTCTTTATCCCTCTCCTCTTCAGTGTGTTTTTCCAAAAGGATGGCTCTTGCCTGTTCCGTGGAAAACAAGACACTTAGATGAGTTATGCGCCAATGTACTTTTGCTCCGTTATTTCCCAGCATGGGCTTATGTTTAGTATTACAGCCTTGGCTCGAGAGCGCCATATAGGATGTCATGGCATCACCTTAAGCTGAGCTCCCGAAACCTTTAATGACACAGAGCAAAGTGGATTTGGGACAGAGGTAACAGCCCATACTTATCAAGTAGACAACCTCATTTTCTGGCATCACGCTCTCTGCTCCCTCGTTCTCACTGGTTGCCTGTCCTGGTGTTTCCTAATTTTCAGAGGCAAGCGGGTGCTGCGCTCCCTCACTGCTGGATCTGAACAGATTGTACTTTGAGTCGGTGTAATATTGTTACAACCTGCTCATCCTGATGCTTAAAATCCTGCACTCTTTGTGAAACAACACTTTTTAGCTTTTAGCTTATTTATTAATTTAAATTAATGAATGTTTTTTTCTTTTGTTCCTGTAAGTATTTTAAACCTCTCTAAAATGTCTTCTTTGGTTGTAGTTTTTACTCACAATTCGAAACAAATACACATTACACACGTAATTTTCTGTGCAGACTTTCTCTGAATGGTCATGGTATCTACAATAATTCCAACATTGCTTCAACACATGGACAAAACTGCAAAAGTTAGCTGAGACATCCGAGTTCGAGTCTTTGTTCAAAATAAATTGACGGTTCAACTGTTAATTGTTGATTGACTGATTTTTCACAAATTGACTTCGAGGCTGTTTTCATTGAACACACCTCACAGGAAAGCCACGGCTTATTCTGTTGTATTTTTGCCAGCAGATGGATAACGCGGGTTTACTGCGCCTTTTACCATCTGCGAGAAAAGCAGTGTCACTTTGTCGCTGGCATAGATTGATGAACACATCTATTTCTTTTTAATACATATTAAATGTTGGGGGAAAAACTAGGTGCGATTGAAAAACCTCCCTTGCACAGGAGTGTGCTATGGCACCCTGGTTGGGAATCAAGTCATTCATTTCGAAAGAATGGGGGCACCTCCATCCCCTCCGTTGTCGAATGAGCATAGAAATGATTGCACAGCTTTAGTTAGTGGGAGCACTGAATTGCCCGGCATGTATTCCCTAATGTACAAGTGAAAAATTATAATGCACTCCAGTCATTTTCGAAAGCACTTTTCCCATAGTTGTGCTTTCAAGATAACTCGGTGCATTAAAGACAAGCATTGATATTGGTTCGTAATGGAGCCCACGTTACAAGCTTCTGGCTTTGGCTCACACAAGGGAGTTGATTCCGCAAGGTAGGGAGAGGACTTAAGTTCAATTGTTCAAGCGTTGACGTCGCTCGTAGCCTCTCTCCTTCCTCTCTCCTCCTGGGTGTCCTGCGGTTTCTTAAGACGAGAGCCGGCATAGTTTAAACTGTGTTTAACATTCCACCTCTTATTTCACTCCATTCGCTGCATTATTAAAATAGCTCCATGCACACTTAATTATTTGCTGGCTCTCCTCATCCCTGCAGAAATGGCAATTGCTGTTATTTGTCTAACCAATACCACTGTGTGACTCTTAGGTGCTGGTGCCTGAATAATGGATGAGTACAAATGCAAAACAATTGCACTTCTTCAGACTTTCTGACGATCCGTTTCAGTTTGATGTTAACATCTATACCCGAGGAAAAGAAATTGCAATTGGGTTCCAAAGTCTGTACAACTTCACCGCGCTCTCGGCTTACGAGTGCAAATTAACTTGCCGGGGAGGCTAGTCTGAGTAATATTTGTCAGGTCCTTCCATTCAATTTCAATGGGGCTCGTGGTTTCATAATGAAAAGTCTCTATGTGTTGCTTTGGGAACATAACTTTTAATGTTTATAACCAGCCGTGGAGTTCCAAACTTTCTTTTTATTTATTTTAGCAAGCAGTCATTTTCCCATGACTTGTGTGGTTGACAAAGATATTTCGATCCCAAACTTTTTGTTTTTGTTTTTAATACTTTCACCAAAGCAGCTTTGAACCAGATAATAAATCGTATGATGATGAGAAGGTTTGAGACGTTGTCCAGCTCATAATATTGTGTCTTGTTTTTGCCCCTCTAGCATCAGCAGCACAGCCTTTCAGCCCATTCTGGTTCACGGTGGAGCCCCGGGACACAGTGGCCATTCGGGGGAACTCTGCGCTGCTCAACTGTTCTGCACACAGCGATGCAGCCGCACCAGCACGCATCGAATGGAAGAAAGATGGCACCTTCATGAGTCTGGTTTCAGATGAGAGACGGCGCATACTCCCTGACGGCTCCCTCGTCTTCACCCATGTGGTACACTCAAAGCACAACAAACCTGATGAGGGCACTTACCAGTGTGTGGCCACCATTGAAAACCTCGGATCCATTTCGAGTCGCACAGCGCACCTCTTTGTTGCAGGTAGGGGTGGCAACTAACTTGGAGACATTTATCCCATCACTTTTTTGGTTTACCCCTCCCATGTCCTTGTACTTTCAGTACTACTAACGTTGTTGCACCAATACTTGTTTAATATGTGAATTCTTCTTATGAGTCTTGAAAATTGAGATTTCTGTCAAACTGGAAACCCGGCACGTTCTTATTGATTTTGAGTTTAGCAGGTTCTGCTTGCTGCTTGTAAGCAGGTTTTGTATATGCGTCTAGTCATTAGGAAGCAAAACATTTTTAATTAGCTGGAGGGTTTAAAAAAAATTACATTGATTTATGAACTTATTAATATAATATTACATGGCCGAAAGTCCTAAAAGAATTATATTTTCTGCAGCTGTATTCCAGCAATTATCTTGAAACTTAAAGTGTTTTGTCTCAAAGAAAAAAGAAACAAGGTGGACAGTATAACAATGAGCTGAATAACAGAAAACATGCAAAACAGGACGATTCAGTATATATTCATCCATCTATCCATTTTCAACACCGGTTATCCAGAACAGGGTTGGGAGAGGGTGCTGAAGCCTCTCGAAGCTGACTTTGGGTGAAAAGGGCACATATTGAGACAAGCAACCATTCACATTCACACCGTCACTGAGTGCGAACCGATCTCACGCTGCCCCCGCCCGCAAGTCAGGCGAGTGTACCACTACACCAACAGCGACTATATACAGAGAGAGAGAGAGAGAGAGAGAGAGATTCCGTTTTGTTACAATGTAGGCCATGAACATAATTTTTAAAAATTTATTTTAAGCATTATCTTCTACTATGCTTCTAATGTGTGCGCCTTTGTCAGTGGGAAAGGGTTCCATAGTTGCTTTCTTTTGTTATGATTGATTTCATGTCCTTGAAATGGGTCGCCGGGCCACCTAGCAGAAGCCAGAATGCATTGCTTTTAGGGAAACGACATGCATGAAAAAGATTCAGATTTGTCTTTTCTATTTCTTCTACCCCAATGTCACCTTTCTCAGTGTGAGAACATTGAGTGACATGGGATTATTAGGTGTTTCGAGTCAAGTCATGCCCTGAAATTCAATTTGCAGCCCTGCAATCTATTTACTGTGCTTTCCTCTTGGTACAGTGCTGGCAGGTTTAAAGATACTCAAGAGATGCCTTTTGCAGGGCATATACTGTTGTATAAGGTTGTTTGGGATCAACGGCTGGTTGCATTCTTTGTGATTCAGTTCCTCCCTTAATGATATTTTGGTTTTATGATAATAATTATTGATTTTGTCTTTAACGGCACTGGTGGAGCTGAAGGAGACACAGGTTCCCCTTTCTCTGAGTAATAGCTCCGGTGGCCCATCTAGCTGCAGGTTATTGTTTTCAAAAATGACACGAGCAATATGACAATGAATCGATCATGCTTTTTTTTACTTCTTATCTTGAGCAAAGACAAAATAACTATCCATTTGGCTCCGAGGAACATGTACCTCTAAAATGATTTTGGATCCTAACAGCCATAGGAGG